>JAKWJA010002490.1:49794135-50994135 GCA_027704765.1 Solanum habrochaites | reverse complement strand
AGGTTAAGGCAGGGCCTGCTGGGCTTGCTTCTCAATGAGATTGGGTGAGGGATCAG
This sequence comes from Solanum habrochaites, assembly GCA_027704765.1. NCBI lineage: Eukaryota > Viridiplantae > Streptophyta > Magnoliopsida > Solanales > Solanaceae > Solanum > Solanum habrochaites. Next base: position 50,994,079 of record JAKWJA010002490.1, on the reverse strand, counting down.
AAAGGGTTCAAACAAAAAACCGGGCGGGCGGGCTTTGGGGCACACTGAAAAATGGAAGTGGGTGGAGGGTGCTTCTCAGCTCGCGGTGGGACTCGGGGTCGCTATGTGACTAGGTGAGTCTTCCTGCACGGCGGGACGCCCGTTTCCACCAAAAAGGGGGGTTACCACCACATCCTTTCCCCGATAGACTTGAGGTTCTTCATAGGCAGTCGTTGTGAGGAACAGTCTTCTCTCGAAAAAGGGAAGGTACGCTATCTCACCACTACTTACTCACCAGGAAGATGGTTGCGTCTTTCCCATAGCTGTTTACCATGGAGAGGCTACGTGCTTTTCAAAAAAAAGATACGGCAGTCAGAACACTTCATTCCAAATTGACTAAGACAGAAGCAAGCTCCAAGCCTTAGCAAACCGCTTTCCTGCGACCTTATGTAAAAAAAAAGCCGCGAAGAAAAAAAAGACACTAAGTTGTTGCGCTAACTCGCTAGCGCTAATCGCACTACGTCTTTTCAGCCTCCTGCAGGTCCCCTTCCAATTCCCTCCATCCCGCCTTAACACGGACTTAAAAGAGTACCTAAGGCGGATTAAGTGGTTATTTTCAAAAAAAAGGGATTTTTTTTTTACCCAACCGGGAGCTTTTAGACAGCTAACAGCTTAGCCACTATCATAACAGCTAATAAAATAAAGTCGTCACTACTGAACACTCATAAAAGTCGTTTCAGTCAAGGCTTAAAGCTTCTCTTAGGAGAATCCCTTCGCTACACTCGACTTAAGGGCACCTACGAACTCAGTCATAAGGAAATTCATCAAGTAAGGTTGTAATTATGTAGTATACACTTGACTTTACATTTTTATGCAGAAAATTGGAAGATAAAGATTAGAGAATTTCAAGTTACGATTTTTTGTCAAAAGGCAAGATTGTCTTTAGAGTGAAGTATATTATAATGGAGAAAAAAATATTCATCATTATTATCACCCCCCGCCCTCCCCTCCCCCCCCCAAAAAAAAAATAATAATTTAATTAGTAGGAGTATTAAAAAATAATTAAAGTTGTGGGAGCAAGGCTTGGTGGATGGGGGGAGGTGGTTAAAGTGAAGATGATGGGTGGAGCACAAATTTTTCCTTAAAAATTAATCATGAGTTGAAATATATTTAATCAAGGGAATTAACATTAAGGGCACTAGTTTGACTCCAAAATTAGCTGTCTAATCATGGGATTAGGGATGAAAATTAGACTTAACAACTAATATTTTAATTTGAAGAGTCAAAACAATTGAGCCTTTGTGGCTCATTAAGTATATAAACAAATATAATTGTCTTTGTGATCTTCTCCAACGATCTCTTTCCTTAAAAAGAAAATCAAGGAACTTAGGAATGATAAGATTTTGGAAATTTTAGCAGTGATAGATTGACTTTATTTTGTTGATTTCGTTTTAAATATTATTTGACTCTGTTCTAAATTTAATAGACATAATTACATTTTCATCGGAATTATTATTTGAAATATTGGTAGCGAAGATACTTAAAAAGCATATTCACACATAATTTAGTTTTTATGTATATATACTTTTATGATATATTTCGTAATATTAAAGCGGAGTTTGGAGGGAGTAAGGAGAGGGTTGTACGTGTGCAGTTTAATTTCTATCAGAAAAATATTTTGTTATTAGACTTCCAATTTAAATAAAACGTAACAAGAATCAGTAATAAATGTATAAAATAATGAAGAAAAAGAAATGATTTTTAAAAAAAAAAAAAAAAGAGAGAAAAAGGAAATGGTTATTGTTGTAGCCATCAAGTTAAAGGCACACTCGTGCAAGGAAATGAATAAAATAAGTGGTGAAGTGTTATCATCTAATCATTATCATATGATAAAAAAATTGTTTTATGAATGTGAGTGCGTTACTCCCATTTCATTTGTATTTTATAGAATTAAAAAAGGACCTTTAACTTTATAAGCTTTCTTTATTTTTTTATATTCTATTTTATGTGACATTATTTGATATAATATAATGTTAAGAAAAAAAATCTGGTTGAAATTTTATTTACCCTCCTTCTGCTCTATCTGTCGTTTGCTGCCCTGTATTCTTCCGCCCCCCCCCTCTCTGTTGCCTTCCCTCTCTCCTTTCCGTCCTCCTCCCGTCCCCCTTTTCTTTCTTTTGCCCCTCCCCGCCCCGCCCCCGCTGTTGCTGTTTGTGGCCTTCCTTTTTTTTCCTCCTCCGCTTCATTACCGTGAAGAAGATTCCGCCGCCATTGTCTTTCTTTTAGAGAATCGTTTGGTTGTTGGGAGAGAAAAATATTTGTCATGCGGTATAACAAGATGATTGGGTTGGGGCAGGGGTTAATTAACTCTTTTATCCATATTTTGTTTCGAATTTTATTCCCACAGCTAAAGTATATTGTTTACGTATTACAATATGAAAAATTGTATATAATAGCAAATTATAAATTTAAATTAAATGCTATAAATATATTTTGATTTAATTATATCCTATAGCAAATTATAGTTATTATCGCGACTCTCCTTGGTGAAATCTCACTCTCCACCATCGTTTAGTGGCAGTTTCGCTCGCTCTCTCGCTTTTTATACAAACATAAACGTATAAAATGTGTTTGTGTTTGCATAAAGCGAGAGGAAATTCTATAAATACATATATTTTTGTTCCCCACTCCCAGATCTCGATAGCCACTATGCCTAATCTCGCTCGACGCTCTCGCTTATACAAATAAAAACACAATGTAATAAAACCCCCCCCCCTGTGTTTTTCCTGTTTGGTATAAAGCGGGAGAAAATTGTATATACACGGCAAATACATAATATTTTCGTCCTATACACTTATATTATAACAATAAAATACTTCATGCCCAGTTTTTTCCTTTTGTCTTTCTCTCTTTCCTCGTTTTATACAAATTCAATTGTATAGAGTTTCTCTCTTCTCGTTTTATCCATTCGATTCAATTGTATATTTTCTGACCAAGTCTCTTTTGGTCTTTCTCTCTTTCTCATTTAAATACAATTCAAATTGTAATATAATCGTCATATACACTTATAATTATTATATAATACATATTTCCTCCAATCTCTTTTGCCTTTTCCCTCTTTCTCGTTTTATTCAAATGTCAAATTTTATATAATTTCTATTTCTCCTTTTCTCTCGTTTTATACAATTCTTTTTAAATATAATTCGCTTCAATTTTATATGTATAGTTAATTATACACATATATGTTTGTTATGGAGCGTAATTATGCAAACTCTCATATAATATACAAATATGAATTTTGTGTTTGCTATGTGTGAAAGTTGCCCATATAATATCCTATGATTCAAGCATGATAACAATTTCTAATAAATTTGTGACTTATTAGGCATGTCTGATTTTTGCTAAAAATAAAAGAAAAAGATAAAATATTAAGTAGTAATTTATTTAAAAAATAAACATTAAAAATATACTGATCCAGTTGAAAAGCAAACGTGCAATTTTATAGATGAAGAAGAGTCTTACAAAGCTTTTTGTTTTTTCAACCCTATGGGGCTTTGTTTTTAAAAAATAATTCTAGCTGATCATTAATTTTCTAACTCGAAAAGTAAGCACTATGTTAAACCAATTGAGTTGGGCAAAAAGAAAGAATCATATATGATCAATCTTAATAAAGGTTATGAAGGTATCAAAGGAAAGAGGAAAACCTTTTTAACAATAATAAACTAATTTTGTTCGTGATCACTTAATTAAATATATTTATAGGTGTTTGTTTATCTTTAAAGAAAAGAAAAAAAAAGACTCACATCAACTTAATCATATCTTCCATGTCTGGACTTCTTATTCTAATCACTAATATCTAAAACCACCTTTTTCTGAACCCACTCAATTAATTGATAAGTAATCAACCTCAAAAAAAGCCATAGTCACAAGATATCTTCATTTATCTTTATAACTCCACCGATCAAAATCACAAGTAGCCTACTTAAATTACGAAAAGACAAAACAAAATATAATAACACTTATATGCTTCAAGTTCAAATAATTTGAGATGAATTCTATGTATACATAAATCATCACTGAATGTATCAGTTCATTTAAACTCATCTCAGTTCGATATTATATTACATAATAAAACTACTCATATAAGTAGTACTATTCTCCAACATCCTCCTCAAAAGCTCTTCTTAAGCAAAAAAGAAAAAGAAAAAAATATTTTGGCAAAAAGAGGAAAAGTAATCCTCTAATGACCAAAAATTAATTTCTCTAAATACTCAAAGGTGTTAATTTGACTTGAACCCCATATTTAGGCTTAATTGTGAGGACAATTAAACAGGGGCATGCACGAAATAATTCCTCTGAAATAGTGAATCGTCACATTTCGATATTAACATTGCTAATATAATCTTAGCTTCCATTAGGGCAAATGATTGACCAACACAATTCCGAGGACCGGCGGCGAACGGAAGAAAATTCCGTCCGGCAGTAAAGGGCTTAGAGGCAAAACGATCAGGCCTAAATTCATTTGCATCTTTTCCCCAAATTTCTTCACTATGATGTATGGCAAGTACTGGAATCCATATTGATAATCCTTTTGGTATATTAAGATCACCTAATTTGAAATCCTCAAATGCCATTCTTGGAAGTACAGTAGCTGGTGGATATAGTCGTAACGACTCGTTAATTATCATGCTCAACTGAAAAAAAATAAAAATTATTTATACTATCAATATATATAAAATTAAATTGCTAAAGAAGAAGAAGGAGCCAAAAGGACCTTGTAAATATTTAAGATCATACTAATTTTCAGTGATTGAACTTTATAATTTACCAAAATATTGCCCCAATGGCAGCAAAGTTGTCAGTAGAATCTAAAAATCAGTGGAATTTATTGACAAGACAAGTTGGAAGTTGACAGACCGACCATTAAATAATGATAATAAGTAATTTTTATTTCTTCTAATTTCCCCTAACAAAATTCACTAATTTTTACTAAAATAAAGAATAAAAATAATCTCAAAATGTGGAATCCTTGAACAATCTAATAATCCAATTAAAAAAAATTAGCTTCATTAAGTAACATAGCTATTTGGTTGATGCTGAAGGACAAAGGCAAGAGAATGAGAAAAAAGGGTAGAAGGAATGGGGGAAAGGAAAAAAAGAACAAATAAGAAAAAGAAGGACTGAAGTTCTAGAGAAAAAAGGGCAAAGAAAATAAACGGGCAAGAAGCAGGAATAGGAGATGGAAACAGGAGAGGAAAAGAAGGGACGATTGGAAGAAGGGGGGAGTGTCAGAAACAAGCTGAAAATGGCGGGAGGGAGTTGCGGATACAGGGGGGATGGGGGGATGGGGAAGTGACGGGAGCAGCGGGCGCTGTATAGGCGGGGGATGTAAAAAGAAAAGGCAAGAGAAGTGAGGAGGAAATGCGGTAGCAAGGGGAATGCAGAACGAAAAACAGGAAAAAAAACGTGGCGACGTATAAGGGGGAAGGAGGAGAAAAGGGCAGGCGAGTGGAGTGAACGAATGTTCTATGTTTCTACCAATAAAGTTTTACCAAACAGAAAAAAATATTCCTCGGTTTCTTTTAAGTTTTTTTTTTTTAAGATTAAAATTACTATAGACACTTACCAGAGTAAGTTTTGGAAGGTGATCAACATTAGGTGAATCTCCTTTGCAAACTTGGTTAATTTCTTGACGAACTTTATCCTGCCAAGAGGGATTACTTGCTAACAACATAACCGTCCAAGTTAACAAAAGGGCAGTGGTTTCATGTCCAGCAAAGAAAAAAGTCTTGCACTCATCCATAATAAGTTGCAAATTCAAGCTGAATCCATTGCTTGATCTTTTCTTTTGCATCTCATTTAGTAACATTCCTAATAAATCATTCCCATAGGAACTGCTTCGTCCAATTTCTACACCATCTTTTCGACTTTGTATTATTTCCATTAGTAGCCTCTCCACTTCCATTTTTAATGTCTTTATGTCTCTGTTATATCTACTCGGAAAAAACCTGTAAAAAAAAGAACAAAATTGAGTTGTTATGAATCAAAACACAAAAGTTAAAAATTCTGAATATAAAATTTTTGGAAAAAAAATTAATAATGTCACCAATGCATACACATTGATGAGATTACTCGACAATAGAGTCACAATAATCCATTTTGATAATCGAAATTGAATTTTGTCTTTTAAGTAGCACTTTCAAAAATTGTTAAAACTTTTAAGAAAAAAAAGAAGTTGCAGAAATTATAATTATTTACGGATTATATTGGAATTTCAAAAGTTTACCTGCTTCCGGGAAAGCACAGGTGCCGACTAGCTTGCGCGCACTTCTGCTGTAAAATGGTTAATAAATGAAATATTTGTTTTCCCTTTTCATAGCTACTGTCAAACTCTGTTCTCGAAATTATTTCAGCAGTGAGTCGAGACATGTACTCTCCCATCTCAAACTCCACTTGGCCTGATTTAACCGCATTTTCTAGTGATCGCAGCACCCCTAGTACATTCCACCATATATCCCGCATAACTCTGCCCATACATAAATATAAATTACTCTATAAATAAAAATTATGTACTAAGTAAAAAATATATGTATATATATTTTGTACCTTTAATTTCTCACCGATGAAAGCAGGAGCAACAATGTGGCGTTGATGGTACCAATCGTTACCGTTGGCCATCAAAAGTCCGCGCCCGATAAAATGTTTAGAACCTTGCTGTTGTAGCCAAGATTTTCCAGAAACACTGTTGTACTTTGAAAAAAGCTCTTTGATTAAATCTGCTTCTGATAAGCACATTCTCGGCTCTGTCCCGTTCCAAAAAATGAATCGTTTCCCTGTTTATTAATTTTATAAATCAAATTGTCAGCGAAGAACAGAACATATCATTCTTTTTAAAAAACAAACTGAAAATTAAAAAATAAAATCAATATGTATTAGTTATTATTACCATAAATCTTAGACCAAGCAACATAATGGGGCAAAAGGCGAGCGACGATGTCATGGTGAATCGAATCCATGTCATTTGAAGTTGATTTGGAGACAAGAGAAACCATATCAAAGATATTTCCAACAAGAAATCGAGGTTTAGGACCTCGCACACCTTGTTTTTCCATGATTTTAGTGATACGTTTGGGAATCAGATAGTAACATAAAAGAGTTTCATAGACAATTTTCAGTGACATCAAAATGATGCAAATCAAAAATAGCATTACAACCATAGCCATGATGATTTACAACTATTACTCTTATTCCAATGGAGAGTGAAAAATAATATATAAAACTCACTGAGATTTATGTGTTTGAATTTCTTTTGTGAGATTTTGAGGGCTATTAATAGGATGAAAAAAAAAAAAACTAGTCAATAATGAATTTCTATGGTTTATTTTGGACATAAATTAAATTAGAGACAATCCTTCTTTTTTTTGGTGATTATCATGAATTGGTAAGATATGATCTGACACCTCTGAATGGTTATATTTTATTTTTAATTAATGGCATTTAATTAACACTTCTAGTGATATAATTAAGTTTAAAATTTGCTACTCTTTCAAGTGAAAAACTTTAATCATATCTAGTCAAATTATTTACTCCCAAATCTCTTTAACTAGTCATGGTAAGTACTAATTAATATGTTGAGCTAATTAAAAAAAATATTAAAGTGATAATTATGTTGGTCAAAGATGAATGTTATATTATATATGGAAATTAATTTATTGGAAAATGTTCAAATTTATTTCGTACTAATGGAAATGGCTTAAATATATCATTTCATATTTTTGGGATAATACCCATCCCTTATAGTTTTATAACTAATAGAGTGACTTTGTAAAGGGTAAAAACTTAAAAGTTCATTTTATAGAAATAATATAATATAACACATAAATTATGGATTATGGTATAATATGAATAACATTAATTTTGTTATCAGAAATGACAAAACACATTTTCTCTTCTATGAGTATGAGTAATATATTTTCTTATCCTGTTTGTCTTTTCTTCTATCATTTTTCTCTCTCTCTTTGTCTTTTCTTCCGTCAATTTTTTTTTTCTCTTCATGTTTTCTTCGATCATTTTGTCTTTGTTCATTTTTTTCTTTCCTTTATCCATTTCTCGTCTTCCAACATTTTCTCACTCTTTTATTGTTATTTTATTTTTATTTCATTATTTTCACTCTCTTTCATTCTTATTTTTTCTCGAATTATTTTTCATCTCTCTTTTCTTTTTTAAATTTCAATTATTTTAATGTTTAATATAATAAGTATTAAAGCTTTGGGTTTTAAAATCAAATATTTATTAACATGAATTTATCATAGATAGTTTAAAATTTTGTGGACCTTTTTCTCAAGTTTGATAAAGACTGATTGAAAATATGTTTTCACAACTTAAAATGACACCTAGAAACTTCTAAATAAACATAATCCCTAAAAGAAAGGAACTATGTTTTTTTTTTTCTCTTCTCTCTCTATCTCAGAGAAATACATCTAAAAAAATGTCGTTTTCAAAGTTTAGAAAATCTAGTCTTACTTGGTCAAAGTATTGCAATGAAATTAGGTTAGTTCCCTTTCCATTCTTATAAATTCAAATCTTTCTTTAATGCTTTACTTCTAATTTTGAGTGAATTCTATAGAAATTATTTAAAAAGCGGTGTCACACATTAATTAGTTGGATCAATATAAATAACTAATTTCATTTTATATGCACAAAATGTTTTGCTGCCAACTGTCGGATGCATTTACTAATCTTCTACGGATTACTAAATCATATATCCAGCTGCTAATGCTCAAGTCCGAATTGATGTCCCTATACGATAAAATGTTAAGGTACATGAGTCTGGATCACTCTTAAAACTTGATACACCAATTGATTCTAAAGATAAAAATTCTCGAAAAAGGAAAGAAATAAATGATCGAGATGATCATAATATGGAGGCAATTGCTCATAAAGAGCCCAGAGACATAATAAATATCTTTCCACCGATGTTATAATATAACCCTCCGATTTGATTACACCACAGAAGAGGTCCATGTACCTAAAAATGATAAGAATGAGGAAATCTCTATAAATTATGTTTCGACGAGAAAAAGGTGAAATCAAAATAATAATGTCGTGGATAATATTTTTGCCTATAATATTACAATTGAAATAATGCAACAAGATGAGGATTTAGAACCAAGATATGTCAATGAATGTAGACAGAGAAATAATTGGTTAAAATGGAAGGAAGCAATTTAAACAGAATTGTCTTCACTTGAAAAACGTTAAGTTTTTTTACTAATAGTCCGAACACCTATATGTGTGAAGCCAGTGGGGCTCAAATGGATTTTTGTGCGAAAAACCAATGTAAATGGTAAAGTCGTAAGATATAAAGCACGACTTATTGCAAAAGAATTTTCGCAAAGGCCTGTCATTGATTGTGAGGAGACATATTCTCCTGTGGTAGATGTAATTACCTTTAGGTATCTAATAAATATGACAGTTTATGAAAAGCATGAAATGCATCTACTGGACGTTGTCACATCCTATTTATATGGCTCACTAGACCAATCCCTGGAGCACTCAAAGTCCCTGAAGCATATAAAAATTCAAAAGAAAGTTATTCTATAAAACTTCAGAAATCTTTATATGGATTGAAATAATCAGGCGAATGTGGTATAATCGTCTTAGCGAATACTTGCTAAATGAAGGGTATAAGAATGACCCTATTTGTCCTTGTATTTTATACGAAGGTCAAAATTTGAATTTGTAAAAATATATGTTTATGTTGATGACTTGAACGTCATTGGAACTCCTAAAGAGCTTTCAAAAGTCATTGAGTATTTGAAGAAAGAATTAGAAATGAAAGATCTTGGTAAGATAAAATTTTATCTTTGCCTTCAGATTAAACATTTGACAAATAAAATATTTATCCATCAATCAACATATACTAAAAAGGTTTTAAAGCGATTTTACATGGATAAATTACACCCATTGAGTATCCCGATGGTTGTGAGATCTCTTGATATAAATAAAAGAGCATTCCACCCTCAAGAAAGAAAAATGCTGAAAGAAGATTCGTTTGATGAAAACACCTTATCTTAAATTGCTATTGGGGACAGAATGTACCTTTCAAACAATTAACCCGCACCCAAGATATTGTGTACAAATAAGTTTATTGCGAAGATCAGATTCGTCATTGGCCTAAAAGAAAAAACATTGGCAAGGTGTTAAAGTATATATTAAGATATCTTCAAGAAGAACAAATTGATGTGATTGTTGTACTTCTAAGGCATGCCAATTCAGAATTGATCGGGTTATGTAGATGTTTGGTATTTGTCTTGACCCACATTAAAGCTCGATATGGTGGACAAGTTATTATTTCGAATATGGAGGTACAAGTATATCAATGGTGTTCGATGAAGCAAACAATAGTTTTACTCTTTCAAAGATAATGAAGTCATTCATGAAAGTTAGTTGAGAGGTGGTATGGTTTTTAAGATTCAACTGAACTCAAAACCATTTTGCAATTCATGCGGTCGTTCATGCAAAACCAAAAGATTCCAATAATATTGTATGGAAGAGAATGTTGCTTGCATAGCTCAATTAAAGGGAGAATATATCAAAGGAGACCTAACAAAACATATTTCACCTAAGTTCTTTTTCACACATGATCTTCAACAAAATGATGGGATAAATGTTCAATAGATTCGCTCGAGTGATCATCTTGCGAATTTATTCACTAAGGCATTTTCAGTGTCTACATTTGAGAAACTAAGATATATGATTGGAATGTGTCGTCTCTAAGATATCAGATAAGTTCTTCATCAGGGGGAGTAAATGCGCCTTGTACTCTTTTTCTCTTAGACAAGGTTTTATCCCATTGATTTTTCCTGATAAGGTTTTTAATAAGGCAGCACTCAAGGCGTATTGCAAAATGTGTGTACTCTTTTTTCATCACTAGGCTTTTTTCCACATAAATTTTCCTGATAAGATTTTAACGAGGCACGTTATTCATAAATATCCAAAAGAAAGTGTTACAAATTCATTGAATTTTGTGTGAATGTTTCTTTCAATATACACCTAATGTGATGTCCCATTTATTGTACACTTAAAATGCTTCTAACGTGTTTTGTTTAATATTGTAAACAGATGAATTCTACCTCTTATAAAAGGGTATCCTTTCGCCCTTAAGAAATACACTTGAAGAGATTTCATTTTCCATCACTACTTGTCTTCTTATATTATTTAGTATTCTTATATTTTTCTTTTATTTTACGACAATTCTTTTTATTTCAAATATATAGACATAATTTATCTATGTGAAATAATTATTTCAAAAAAAATATTTCGACCTATTTATGAATAATCATGAATATGATACATTTAGTAATGCATGCAAATAATATTGTGACGGTACATTTATTAATGCATGTTATTCTTCATAAATATATGTGGTTCAAGTGGGATATTTTGTGGACTTACATATTAATATATTATACGTAGATATGTTATATATCATTGAAGTAACATGTTAATGATCTAATAAAGTATTAAAATTTTGGGCCATAAAAGTAAATATTTATTAATGTGATACGTGAGATATTTCTTAAGTTTAATGAAGACTTATAAAAAAGATATATTTTGAAGGTAAAAAAATATCTTTGAATTTTTAAATAAACATGATTCCTAAATCAGAAGAACGATGTTTTTTCTCTTCTTTCTCCATTTCAAAAAATAACAACTAAAAGCATTAGTTAAAAGATTATGTCATCTTGAATCAAATTATTGCAATGGAACAAAGTTAATTTTTTCTTTTTCATTTTTACTGTTTGTGATCTTTGTTGAATTCCATAGAGGTTTTCCAACAGAGTTTACATTTATTTTTAGTGAGGAGAGTGTAAAAGGTATGATGATTAAAAAGGAAAATAATTAGTTAGGATAATCTTATTTGCAGACTTTAAAGATAATTTGTTTAGTGGTGATTAAGAAAATCTTTTAATTAATTAATTAATGAGCTGTAATATTTTGGATTTGGAATAGAAAAATAAAAAGAGGCGACGGGCCCCCAATGTCGTAGAAACGTGGGCCTCTGTGTTTTGCGACGGGGTCCATTCTGTCTAGGGGAACACAAAATTTCAGTAAGGAACAACAATTAACTTACTAAAAAACATTAAATTAACTAATGAGATTCTCTGAAAATAAATTAAGAAAATAATATTACTCATAAACTACTTTTTCAGTTAATGTGAGCCTTCCAAAAAGGGAAAGCAAAAAAAAAAAGATTTTCTTTATCTACTTTAGGGAATGTAATGGCCGGATACTTATATGCGGCTTAACGAGGATATAAGTTTAAATAAAAGAAAATAAATATTAAATTATTATTTGTTTTAGATATTTTATTATTTTTTCCATCCGATATTGTATTTTATTAAAAATAAAATGGAGGTGTTAAATATTTGATCCATAGACGCTTACAAATATGATATATTAATTAATTTAATTTTTAAGAGGAAAAAATCGTGTTCGAAATTGATTCCTATAGAAACAAAACAAAAATATAACTTAATACACCTAAAAACGAGAAAAATTAACTTGAATACCGTGTTTGGTCTGAACAATGTTTATTTTTAATTATAGTTAAGTGATAAGTTGAAGTACAAATACAAATTTATTAATTATATGAGATAAACCATACTAAAAAGCATGTGTCTATTTATTTATTATTTTGATGCATGCACCAAATGTTAATAGTAAATCTGACCAAAAAGAATGTTATTAAGGTAATAAAAAGGATCTCTGGAACGTGAATTTACGTTTTTTCCCCTCTTTTTAATTTATTTTTGTATTCGTTGTTTACAAATAAAATAAATTATTTTCTGTTAATTAAAATTGGACTTATTTAGAGTTATTTGATGTATTGGCTAAAAGAGGAAAATGAAAAAAGAAAGATGAGAGCCTAAAAACTCCATGCGCACAAAATGGTGCAAAAGTAAAGTGAGTGAATTGTGATGTCATTTGATGGAAACACCTCTTTTGAGTTGTTTTCTAGTAATTTCTAAGTACTTAATATAATTATTTAAAGAAGTGTAATGCTCACGATCAAAGTTAGGAATGTCAAATAAGTAAATTGAATTAAATTTATGATGATTAAATTGAATTGATTTTATAAATAAGCGGATTTTATGATATACTCAAAAATTATTTGAGCTAAAATGAGTCATAATGCAAGTTGTAACTTAACCCGGCTAGTTGTTAATTAGTTCTACATGCTTTATTTGTTCTTATACAAATATTTAGTGTCTAATTAGGAAAAAAAATATTTATTATGATTTTTTTCTCATATATATAATATATCAAAATAAAAAAATATTTTAACATTATTTTTTAATGGACTGATAGGAATTGGCTTGAAGTAGGTATATAACCGTCCAATCATAAATGAATTGATGGGTTATATTTGGAGGAACTTATATAAATCTTGTTAGTTTTTGGAAATTAAGTATTTAGATATATTATAGTTTGAAATATTACGTATGTTACTAGATTTTGATGTGTTATTTACGTCTAGATACATGTATCTTCAGATACATGATGTCAAATTTAGATGTAATTTGTTTTAGATATATTATATTCTCAAATGAATTCCCATGTATCTGGGGTTATATAGCAAATTTTGCTCACCTTTCTTGCCTCTCTCTCATTTTATGCTCACCATTCTGCTATGTATATGGTATAGGAGAGACCTTTGAATTACTCTAAATACATACAAATATATATATCTAGTTTAATTCGCATGTACGTAAAATATATATCAATTTCGCTCGAGCCTCTCCCTATATTTGTGAATCTGGTAGCAAAAAAATATATATAACTAAAGTCTAAAAATACGTAGAAATGCGTATTCATAGTAGATACATCTAATTATCTATATATATATATCTATATATTTATATTATAAATATATATATTATATATATATAATATTAAAACATATGTCTAATGTATTTAATTTTTTACTTATATTTAGTGATGTTACTTTACTATTTATAATTGCAGTTTTCTTTGCTTGATACTGAAAACAAATATCTAAACATACTTCGAGTCTTTGATTTATTTCTCATCTTAGTGCTAAAATATTGTAATTTAATTAGTGGGCCATAATTTCCCATATTAATACCTCGTCCTCTAAAGTATATTTTGGAAGGTTCTCAAATATATCCCTTTCATAGGCCCTTTAGTGCATTCTCTACTTTTATTATATTAAAAAATTATATGTTTAATTGCTATGTTGATTGAGTTAATATTCATTATTTAAGCTTAAGTGCTCTGAAGATTTGACCCATCCCATAATTTGGATGGAATCCTTCTTCACTTTTCAATTAAATTTAAAAGAATTTGGCAGATGTTTTTACAAGCCAAATTAAACCTGTAATGCCTACTTCCTTCTTTTTTTTTAAAATAATAAAAACTATCTAATAAGGCAGCTACAATACACTAGTGAATACTTCATTGTGTGTCTCCTACATCGTTTTGAATATATCGACTTTTCAAAACAATACAAACAAAGCATCGTAATACGGACTATTAAAATAATCAAACATAAGTAAATAAAACGTACACTCACAATATATAACCTTTTTAAGAAATTTTAACTATATATATATGAATGTGTTTTATCCAACACTATAATTATCGTTAAAGTTTAAATAAGCTTTTGGCGGAAAGAGAAATGCCCTTTGACTTCAATAGGCGTCTAATGATTGGACTCTTTAATTAAAAGATATCTTCTGTCATGTCATGATACTTTTGGGGCTATGAGGAAGCAATTTGATATTTTTTTAACTGTAAATCACATTTTGCAACTTGCCTTCAAAAATAATTTTATTTTGTCCACCAGTATAGGATTCTAATTAATTGAAATAAAAATAATTTTGAACATAGATTCAAATCGAATCAGATCGCATGCAGTGTCTATTATGACATATTCGTCATCATTACCCCCACAATTATTCATTTTGATACCAAGAAAGAAAAAATAATTAACCAAAGTACTTATATTCCAAATTTATTTGCCAAGTTGAATTTGAACAACCAGGTCAATAACATATACTCCCTCCGTTTTATAAATAATAATTTGATTTGACTTGATACCGAGTTTAAGAAAATAAAAAAGATCTTTGAATCTTATGTTCATAAATTAAAGTTATGTCAAATGTACAAAATGATCCTTTAATTTTATGGTCTTAAACATGTCATGTGGAAAAGTTAAATTAAAATATTACCGGAAAAAAATTGTCATTCTTTTTTAAACAGATTAAAAAGGAAAGAAGAAATATAATAAGCTTATTAAATAGATTTGGATCTAATTTACAAGCCAAAATTACGTTAGTTTATAGGAAGAACGATTACAAAATTCTCATCTGATACCTCTAATTAAGGGTGAAACAATTTCATCACTACGTACAAATATATATATATGACTTGTTCGTTGAGATAAATGTCATAAACACACCAAAACTATGGGTTTTTTCACCCTCCCCTTGGAGCTCCTACCCTTTTTGCTCCCTTGGTGACTTCAACTTGCAACCTTCGGGTGGGAAATGAGGGGTACTTACCATCCGAAAAACTCAGTTTTATGCCTAAATTATTGAGAGTGAGTTTTGTACTTAAACTATCACTTTTTAGTTTGAGAAATGCACCTCTCTTTTTTAGACAACTCTCATCATGGTGTGTGTAATACATTCATTTTTTATTTTAAAAAATTTCCCTTATCACACTCCACATGAACAAAACATTAAATTCTACGAAACTTAAATAAATTATTAGTTTTAGCTAAAATTAAAAATTAAAAAATTATTATTCAAAAAATAAATATTTCTTTTATAAAATAACATGTAAATATTTATTTTAACCCCACTCAATCACTTCCTCTCACCGAATCCCCTCTCCCCCTCAAATATAATTTACATATTATTTTATTTTAAAAGAAATAATTCTACCCAGCCCACTTTACCGTACACTTCTAATTTTTTTCTCATTTTGCATTAGATATATACATATCGAAAATATTTTTTACTTGCTATTCAAGATTTTTCTATTTTTTTTATTTATTTATGTTGTATTTGGTATACTAGAAGTAGATTTTTTTTTCTAATAATATATTTACGTACACATCTGACACTTAATAGGAAAAATGTAAAAAAAAAAAAATTAGAAATAGAGGATTAAATAGGATGGGTAAATTTTTATTTTACTAAAAGTAAAATAATATCAAATTATTTGGTGGGGGCGGGGGATGAGTGAGTTTTTTTTTTTTGGCCAAGGGGAAGGGGAAGTCGATTTTAAAAAACAAATAAATTATAGAGATTTTTTTTTAAAAAAAAAAAAAAAGGGATGGGGGATTTGTCGGGTGTGTGTGGGGGGGGGGGGGGAGGGGGTTACTCGGAGGAGGTGGGGAGTGAGTTTAGATAAATAATTTAAATTTATTTTTAAAAAATTATATTTTTTAATGGATATAAATACTTTAATTTTTAAATAATGTTAATAGTATATTATTTAATTTTTGTAAAGGTGGAATATTTTATTAATGTGGAATCTCATGTGTTAAGTTTCTTTTTTCAAATATAAGAGAAAGTGTATTACATACACTATTGAGGTGTGTTTTCTCAAATTAAAAAACTGATACTTTAGATATAAAACTAACACTTTCAATAATTTAGAAATGAAATTAAAAAAAATAACTTAAATATATATTTGTCACTTATCATCTTGTTTATTTCGAAAGAGTAATTACTCGATATTTCAAACCCAACAAAAAAGTGAGATTACTTTTTTAACTTTCTAACAAAATAAATATCTAAATTTCATACTCCGAATCAATGTGAAATATATTTGAATATGTGCTCTAAATTAAAGGTTACCAAATCTTGTAAAGTAGTCAAATGAGAAACTACATGATTATCCAAAATCTTTGAAAGATTAGATTTATGAAAAAAATGAATTAAACTATTTATTTAAAGGATAACCGAAAGCCTAAAGGTTCAACGAAAATTCAGACCATCACCTCTAGACCTTAATTAGTTATTCAAACCATGCAAAACACATTGATGAGTTAGCAAAAGAGTCAAAATTAATTTAGATATGTTCACACTTTATAAGTTAGCTCACGCAATAATTCTAAATATGTTCCACAAATGCATAAATGCGGGTATGTCGTATATGTCGGTTATCATCAAAGGTTGTGATGAAATATATTGCCGAAAGTACTTCTAATGTACTTTTAATTAAAGCCTTTGATAATTTGATGGTAGGATATATAACCGAAAGTACTTTTAATACACTTTTAATTAAAGCCTTTGATAATCTAACTCAAGCTTTGAAAATGAAATTTCTTTAGATAGAAAGTAATTTATATTTTTCGATATCATTCGACTTCCTACTCTTTGATTAATTAACAAAAAGAAAAAGTGAGTTGGGGGAATGGACCTTTTTCTTTTTTAAAAAAAATAACTTTACATGGATCATAATAACAGGTAAAGTTGCATGATGTAATTAGGAAGTTACAAACTCAAAATTTATATAAAATAAGCTGGTGTATAATAGATTCATTTTGTATTTCTCGTATATATACAATTATTTTTTCTTAATGGCACTAAGAGTAAAAGTAAAAGAAGAGTTAACTTTATTGATAAAAAGAATTATAGATGTAGAAATGCATGATGGTGATACTGAAGGTTTTTTTGGGGTAAGAAAGTTAATTAAGATGGTGAAAAGATGTCATCAAAGACGGAAAGAGTGATTGAAAACGAGAGAAAAGAGTCTTTAATTAAAGATGTTTTTCAATGTTTTGATACACATTTTCAAAAGCATATAAAAAGGAATTAACAACATTTATCGAAAAACGGATGGACTATCTATTATAATAAATTAATTAAAGCATTCGACTTTTCTCTACTAAAATTGCAATGAAATATTCGTAATACACGAGTTCAATTTAGCTTACTATTAAGTATTTATTTTTCATTTTTTTGTCCAATATGTTAAAAAAAAAAATCTGGTTACCTTTAACATATCAAGAAATGAAAGATAATTATTTTTTTTTTTTTTTTTTACCCTTTAACATTGATTTATTATTCCTCAAACAGATTGTACTGTACATCAATTAATATAATATTATAATAAAATACTCATATTAATCATTATTTTTTAAAAAATCTGTAAAAATTAAATAAACAAGTAAAAATGACGGAATAGAGCCAAATCAGCGAAGGGTAAATTCAGGTGAGTCTGTAAGGACCAAATTCTTCAAAATTGTGAATTTTGATAGCAAATATATTGGGCCTCTAATAAGCTTGGGTCGGTCCATCAAAGAGTTGGAAACTGGGGCTATTACGCCTTAAATAAGAACCATTGAGATTGATTTAGGAAAAAATGTTGTATATAATAACAAAAACTTAATAACTAAAAGTTAAATGAACTAGCTAAGGGTTTTTTTGGATTTTACTTTCCCAATATTTGCAGAGGAAAAAAGTAGACAAGAAAAAAAGGTCAACGAATATAAATTGGAATATAAAATTGCCGTGAAATACAATTTTTCTTCAGCCTTTCTACAACAGAAGGGTAAATAGGGTTTCTATTGTTGTATATAAAGCGACTGAGAAAAAACATATATCTTCTTGCTATACACTTAATATGGCAGCTGAAATAAGGCAGAGAATTATACAAGTGTTATATACAATTGCAGTGAAATAGGATGACGAATTATACAATTGCAGAGAAATAGGCCAGAGAATTATACAATTTAGGCCAACGAATTATACTAATTGTGAATGTATATGCGAAATTATACAGTTTTAGTTTTGCTATAGAGCGCAATTATGCAAAGTTTGCGTATAGCATACCAAATATGATTTTTCTGTTGCTATATGTGAAAGTTGCCCTTGATTTTTTACCATATAAAAAGAGCATGTAAATTTGGTGAAATTAAGGCCACCCACCCTTTAGTAATTTTTAGCAAAATTAAAATGATATAAAATACCATACTTAATCTTTCCAAAAACAAACTGTTTTCTCCAAATATAAGGTGTCCATAAAGTGAAGTGTGAAATAAAGTCTGATGGAATTACTCTCACCATTCAAATTTTATTTCCCGCCATTTAAAAAATCGTAGATGTGATTATTTTTGTTTATTCATCTGAAAAAATAAAAAATAATTTACTATTAAGTATAATCATTTTAATATATTTAGATGACTTATGGTAAGCAAGAATGATATAGTAAGATTATCTTTTGTTTATTTTGCTAAAGTTCTTATTTAGATTGAAAATATATTGCATAAGTTAAATGAACGATCAAAATTTAATTAATCTTTAATGCTATATGATTACACTTTTTCCTATGTCAAACATGAAACTTCTGTCGAACATTTTCTTTTTTTTTTTTTTTTTTTTCACTCTTTTCTTTTCCCCATTTCAAAATTATTAAGCTCACAAGCAACAAGTAGAAAGATAAGACTATAATGCCGATTAATCTAACAAAAAAAATAAAATGGAAAGTATATAATATAAGGAGAGCCAAGAAAAAAAAAGCTAGAATAGGGGAAAACATTTAAAATATATTTATGTACACGATAATATATTAACTCTTATTCCGAGGTTACGAAAATTTCTGGAAACAAATACATAAAATATTAATTATCTAAATTATGCTTAAAATCTTTTGTAATCAATTTAATCTTATTCGTTAATATTAACAACACGTCATATATACTCTATCCAAACAAGAACATGGAAACAATAGAGAGAAAAGAAATACAAATAGATCAGAAGCATCCAGCAGCGCCTCGCCGGTTTAGAATTCGAACACAAAATGGCCATACTTAAGCAATTCTAGATCCAAACAATACGTCATAAAAAAACATTCTAGGAATATATATCATCATATATATTGTGGAAACTTAATTATAGCAAATAATTTAGTCCGTTCGTAACTAATTATCATCAATTAAAACACATGACATTTCCACCACCACCTGGCCTAGCTACTTGTTAATTAGCCGGCGCCATTCAATACGTGTGAGAGCATTTATTAATTAATTAATGATAATAATTTAATAAAATTATGTAATTTTATCCATCACGTAACTTTATCTTTAATAATATGTAGATTACTATTACACTATGCTAGTTGCATGGAGTGCAAGTAGAGAATACAATGGTTAATTAGCCGGCTAATCTATTTGCCCCTGCGATGTAACGACAGATCAACTGAATTCATTATTTTAATTGCATAAAGATTAAATTAGATAGTATTAATCGTATAAAAGACTGATTTCCATAATGCAGAAGGGCACAACTTTCAATGAATTCATTAAACAGTTATCTTTCTATTTCCGTGTATACGATTCATGAATTTATAACTGTTGATCTAAAAAAAGGAGGGGTAGCGTACATGATATAAATTCGTAGTAGTTGAGAAAAATAAATAATTATACAGTTTTTCCATTGGACGTACAGTAATAAATAATACCCTAAGAACTAAAAATGCAATGCAAATGGTATATATGTTGCAGACATTTGACCAACTACCATTTTCCAGCTGTCCACAAAGAAGAAAACGGATGATAGACATTGAATTATCTGAGAGCTCACACACAACAGCCCTAATATCTTGTTTTATTATTTGAATATATAAGTTTGTAAGGTGTAAAATTGTTAGAGCTTCACAATCTCTGGGATGAACACTGGGTACCTATCAATGCAATCATCCCATGGTCCATCAGTTGGTGTCTTGATTGTGCGGTTACACTTCCAAACTGCACTGTTACACTTGAATCCACTTCCAAATGCTATTTGCCAAATTCTATCACCTTTTTTCATCCTTCCTTTCGCCTCGATGTAACTCATCTCATACCATAATGAAGACGATGATGTGTTACCTGTTCAGACAAAATATAATTCAATGAAAAAGGAGCAGGATTTTGACAGATTCCACCAGTAACTTTACACTTAAAGCCGAATAAACTCAACATAATATAATAGTGTGGTTCATTACCAAATTTGTGCAGAGTCATTCTTGAAGCCTCAACATGTTCAGCAGATAACTGAAGATTCTTCTGAAGTTCATCAATAACAGCTCTTCCACCAGCGTGGATGCAGAAATGTTCGAAGGCTTGTTTGAAATCAGGAATATAAGCTTTCCATTTGGGATTAAAAATCTTCCTCCCAATAAGAGTGAACAAGAAGAGAAGCTGCTCTGAAGCTGGAAGAACCAACGGACCGATCGTAGTGATATTTGATTTCAAAGCTTCCCCTGCTATAACCATAAGATCTTTTGATAGATTAATACCAACTTTTCCTTGTGGATCTTCTTGTTGAAAAACACATTTAAATGCCTTATCATCAGCACCTTTATGTGTTCTCACCACATGCATTAATCTGTACTTAGCTCTTGTACTATCTTTTCTCTTGTTAGACAAAAGTATAGCAGCACCACCCATTCTGAACAAACAATTTGGAAGTAGCATTGCTCTTTCTGAGCCTTGATAATAATTAGGAGTGATGATTTCAGTACTTACAACTAAAGCACATGAATTTGGTAAAACTTGAAGAAGATCTCTAGCCAAATCAATGGAGATTAGACCAGCACTACATCCCATACCAGAAAGATTGTAACTTTTTATGTTACTTCTCAACTTGTACTTATTGACAACCATAGCAGATAAAGATGGAGTTGGAGAAAACAAGCTACAGTTCACGATAAAGAATTCGATACTTTAGTTTAAGTCCGTTTTGCTCATCAAGTCCATCAATTACAAGATATACACAACTCAGCTTTCTTTGAGAGTCGCCATTGTTGGGGTTGGAGGGATATAATGAATCGCTGGTGGCAAACATGTTTCTTCACCAAGACCTGACCTTTCAAGAATTCGCATTTGAAATTCAACACTTTTTGGATTATCTTTCAAGATTAAACGCGAATGTTCCATGAAAGTTGAAAAGGGTACTCTGCACGTAACGGGGGCTTTGTAACATGAGTAATCTACTAAGTAAATGGATCTTGGTTTTGACATGAAGTAAACTGTGGCTATGAAAATGATGAGAAAAGAAGAACAGAGGATTTGGAGGAGATCAAAGTGAAGTGAATTCCAAATACTTACAATCTCTTCAGGGCCTAATTTTAGTACCTGAATAATAAGAGCAGCCATTATGGGAACAATCAAGAAAGTAAGAAAATTATTAACAAGGTATTGGTAACCAAGTTTCACATATTTCAGCTTAACAGAGTTACAGAAATTTGGGACTGCTTCTGGCATTTTCACAAACAAAAAATTCTCTCAATTTCAATTTTATTTTTTTTTTTAGAAAAGAAGGAGGGAAATTGTTTGATTGTAGCTAAGACAATAGAAAGGGAAGATTCGTGAGAATTTAAAGACTACAATGTGAGGAGCAAAGAAATTAAATGAATGGAGGGGCAGATGAGAGGAATTAATGAACAAATATCAACTTCCTCTTAGCTGTAGTTTTTTCATTTGTCTTGTCTGTTTTTTTTTGTTTTTTTTTTTGTTTTACGGAGCAGTCCTATCAAAGATTATTTTTTATTAATCGTATTCACTGTATCACATTCTGATCGATATATCATCTTAGATAATGAAAATTAATCAAACTTACTACTGATACTGAGATAAAATTAAATTTTGTGACATACATCACGAACTTTAATTTACACATTATGTTTGATTTGTAGTTTAAGATAAAAATGAGTTCCTTATACTCCTCCTGGTTTCGAGAATCTATTTATTTTGAAATATTTGTCGTTATAGAAAAAATAAAATCTAGTAGTTTCTCCCCTTATTCTATCGTTGTTGTTCGAATTAGTGTAGTGTCAATTAAGTATAAGGAGATAACAGGTACGTATAGTTTAGACAAGTACTTTTATGATCAAAGAATATTGAGTGTCTCATTTAAAGGGTGTCCAAGATTTTTTTTAATTTAAAATTAACTGATAAACACTTAGTTTAAATATCTGATTATTTTTTTTATGTATTATTATATATACAGTACAGAAATACGATATAAGATTGCGTATAATAGACCTTCATAAACCGATCTTTCTCTGTACTTTGCGCATAGCAGGAGCTTTAGTGTACCGTCCTTGTCATATATTGTTTAATATATTTTTAGACACCAAATAGAAGGAAGATGTGCTTGTGATTATTTTAAAGTGAAAATGACCCAAGATCACATTCCTTAATCAATTAGTAAACTCAAGAAAGAAGATAAAATTAATACTAATGGATAATTTGGCCAGAAAAGCTTGTTATTAATAAAATGGGAATTAATAAGACAAGGCTTGAAGCTGAAGGAATGAACCACAATCATATTCATAATCTTGTATTTCAAGGTTAGATGCTCTAACTTCAACCTTCTTCTTCTTCCTTTTTCCTTTTCTGTAATTTCTTATTTAATAAAAAAACTCTTCCCTTACGGACTAGAAGTCTAGAGGTCTCGAATAAGCCATTTGAACAGATTAAAATGAGCTAAATTAATAAATAAATATGTTGTTGATCTATCAAAAAATACTTTAAAACAGAAATAGGCTAAAAGCGGGTCATAATCTAAACCCAGTTGTAGTTTATTTATTTATTCTATTATAGTATATTTTTTTAATGACTAATAAAACCAAAAATAAATATATATATATATATCATTTATTATGTACTGTATTTATTTTTCACTATTGAAATACGGTCTAAAAATTAGTAAAAATATATAACTTAAAAAAATCATTGATTTTTCAGTATATTGAAGGAGATAACGTCAAGTTACTTTCCTATTGAAATTTGATATTAATAGCATTTTGTCACTCAAATAAGACTAAATTATATGTCAAGGTTTTGATAATGACATATTATCATTAATTGCAGTCAAGGTTAATTACAGATTGAAGCAAAATGTAGACAGTTGGGGTAGTTGTAAGTTGGGGTTGTGACCACTATCCTCCCAGTATTTAATTCTCTACAGCTGCCCATTAATCTATTGAGCTAATATCCATCTTTTTTATTGAAAAAAATAAATTTGCAATGATTTGTTAGTTCCCATGGTGGTATGGTACTACAAAAATAAAACTCAGATCCTTTGTAATTGTTATTACTTTCTTTTAAACTTGGGTTTTATTAAAAAAATAAATGCAATGATTAGTGACAATTATTTGTTTTTGGAGCATATACTTATACAAAAATAAAACTCAGATCCTTTTTTTTTTAAAAACAAGAACTTGTGTAACTTTTGTTTTGCTTTTTATGAGTTTGGTAGCAGTCAAATAGTAGTACTTTTTGGTGGATATGATTTATCTATTTTGGATGTCATTTGGTAATAAAAGTCGAGAAAACGAAAAAACAATTTAAGTACCTAAATAGTTTTATGGTTGCTTCTAATTAAGATTATGGTAACTTTTTTTCTTTTGAATTTTCAATTTGATATTTGATATTTATATAAAAATTCAATTATTTTAAATTTGTGATAGAATTTTATTCTTAAAAACACTTTCTACTAAAATAAAATTTCATATTTAACTGCTCTTCGTGACTTTGATTAGAACGAAACCAACTTCTATTGGGGTATATGAATACCTAAATAAATATTATTGTTAAAAAGTAGCTCCTCTTTACTTAAAAAGTACTATCTATATATAAAGTATTTTTTTTAAAGTACAAATGTTTGTGTGACACGTGTATGCATCAAATAGTGGTAAACATTAGTGAAAGATATAATTGGGTTTTGATTACCTTAATTATTTGCTCTTCAAAATTTAGCAAAATAAATTTACCTAAACTCAAAGTACTGGTCCAACCTAATTTTGTTTTATTCTTTCCATTTCCAATTCCCGGTACTATTTGGTTAAATTAAAAAAAAAAAACGTATATTCAAATTTGAAACACTGAATCAAAAGAAAAAATTAAAAAAAAAAAAACTGTATATAAATTTGACTAATTAAGTGGTTCCATTTAATCACCATGTTGACTTGTCGTGGTCCACAATAGTGTTTCTAATTGTAAAATATTCCTATTTCTGTATTTTTATTGTGATAAAAGTTTCAAATTGCAAAAATTGGACCATATATATAAAAAGCTGGCCATATGACTAAATAATATTCACCGGTGAAAAACATATATTTCTACTTATAACACTTGTCAATACCGTATTTGGTAGTATGGATTTGGATTAAAATAACACTTTCTTAAAAAGCTTATGATTACCAAATTGAAACATAAAATATTTTTTTTCAAAATAAAAATAAAAATTGTCTTCCATTGTTATAGGAGTAGTAATTATTTTGACCAACAACTACTTTCGTACAAGTGGTAAATAAATTTATTGCTACGAATAAGTTATCAATTCTCTACCGTTGACTTCATTGGTGGAATATTTATGATTGCATAATTTTTGTGAGCTCCTAGAAGCTAATTACTCTATATTTATAAATTTATCTTTTACACATTTCTTAAGAAATATTATTTTAATTTGTTCTATATAAATATTTTACGGTACTACCATTCTGAATTAATATTTAGTGTTAAATCTTAGAAATTATTTTGGATAATAATTAATGTCAAGGATAAAATAATATGGAGAAAAAAATTGTCTTTTTTTTATACATTAAAAGTAACAGTAAAATTTATTTTAAAATAATGAATAAATAAAAGTGAACTGAGAAAATAATTATGTATAAAAAAAGGATTTTAACTATCTTATCCTTATTTTTGTGTTAAGATATAACCTCTATGTTAAAGAATGACAAAAGTCCCACAACGTGGTTAATGAGATAGGTGAACTCCTTTTAAGATTTGGACAGTTCTCCTCCTTTTGAGCTAACTTTTGAGATGTGAGTTAGGTCTAAGACCTAATTTCATTCTCTCTTTATTGAATCATACTAGATAATTTGAGGCAACTATTTTTATAAACCGATAAATAATTAGAAATGAATGAAGTAATATCTTTTATGGGTACCTATTGAATAAGTTACAATATTTGCTTCTTTCTGTTGTGAAACTTGAATGCGCTACGTACTGATCGCCAACCCTAATTAATATTCAACTCAAAATTATTAAATTCCTTATCCTTATTAATTCATCAGCTTTCTTCCCCCTTTTTATTTAATGTTTTTACTCCACAATAAACACAAGTTGCTAAAAATAATTCCTTCTTCAGTATTTTATTTTATCAGCTCCTAGAAGACATGCATAATAATAATAATAATAATAATTTTTTTTTTCATTGAATACAAGCGACAAAGGGAGTATTGAAATAAGTACTATAAATTTACCTACTTTTATTAATGTCACATCTTCTACACACATGCCTTGCGTTACACGTATATAAAAGTGTTATTGTCATATTCATTTTAGTTTAGTTTGATTTGATATATTTCTTAAAAATATAATGTCTTGTTTCGTAAGAATTTCGACTATACAAAGAATTTTAATCACATAAATAGTACTACTTGATAATATTATGATAAAATAAGGTTAAATTCTTTGAGAATTTAGATTTGGTGTATATACTGAAAGGTGCATATATCTACTTGAATATCACCTTTGCGTGGATTTTTCTATTAGATTACTTACTAGAATTTAGACATATGTAGAACATATTTGATTACACGAAACCTGATAATCTATGTATGTAATATTTATATTAATATTAATAGCCCTTTAATTTCTTGCTTAAGGAGTCAAACTTTTAGGTGTAGTTTTTAACTTCTACGTACTGTCATGTCTACAATCTAAAGAATATGTAGTCAAATTTGAGAGCAACGTTAATTTAAATTAGTCTTGACCTCGCTGCTACAAAGCATTAGCTTATTAAAGATGTCTAAATACATATTCGAAACATTTTAAATTATCAGGTTATAATAACTTATTATGTCAAGGTTATCTAAAATATGTTATTTAATCATTTCGTATATTATTTTGCTTGTATATGCAATATTGTTTCCAACTAATTGTACACCCTATATGTGACATACATGTGCTTATGCCCCTGCTTGACCAGATGGACAATATTATTCATATGTACCAAGAGCATCGGTGGAGTCAAGATTTTAAATAAGGGGGTTTCAAATTTGTAGAAATAAATATACGGAGTAATCGAAGAGGGTTCGACATCTACTATATATACATAAAATATTATTTTAACTATATATAAATAATATAATTTTCTGTCGAAGGGGGTTCGGATGAACCCTCTTGTACCAAGGTGGCTCCGCCCCTAACCAAGAGGGTGTTTGAATTAACTTAAAAGTTGATCAAATCTATTTTTGAGTTGTTTTACTCGTGTTTAGCAAACATAATAATAACTTAAAATTAGTTTAAAAAACCAAAAATAAATATCTGTTACTTTTTATTTTTTAACTTATAAATCATTTAAATTTGATTTTTAATTTTAATTTAAAAATTATTTTTTTATACTAATTCTAGAAAACCTCAAAGTAAATTAAGCCCATTTTGTCAGTATATAGCTATGGGTTAGGAGTCTGTCCCAACCATGCATATTGAATTATGAACAATCAATATTCAACACTACCCCGCCACAATTGACCATTTAAATTTATCCACCCATATAGGGACCAATTCTAGTTACTACTCAACTAGATAAGTACACAGCTAAATAAATATTCCCTGCAGTATATAAAAAAAATATTTGATATTGGAAATGTATTGCTATTGTAGGATGTGTTTAATACAATGAAAAATAATTTTTCATGAAAATAAATAAAAAAATTATTTATTTTTTGATATTTAGTATATAAATAAAAAATATTTTAATTAGTTATATATAATCTAGATAAATACGATGATAAATAAAGATTGGACGGAGGCTACGGTATGTAAGGGTGGAGAGTGTTGGAGGGTAATCTATTACTTGTAAAATTTACTTTTAAAATTTTTTATTTATAAAGAAAATATACAAAAGAAAAATCTTTAACACTGTCTTCGTATCGAATATACCTTTAATTATATTGACAAAAAAGAAAAGTAGAATAAGCCTATAGGAGTTCTCATAATTAATTATTTTGGCATTATGCTAAATTGTTTTTATTTTATTTTTCCTTTTTGCGTTCCGTTACTTTAAGAAACCATTTTAGAAAGTTGAAGAGAAATTGTACTATCTTCTATACACTCGAAAGTAATTAACATGTACACTTGGAAGACAACAAATACACAAATGTTGTGGTCTGGCAATAAAGGCCTAAAGATAGAAAAAGAAAAAAGCAACTGAACTTACCAGTATGGCTGTAGAAGCTACCATTTAATGGCAGTCTCCCCATATATTGACACATATATATTGTTATATGTTCGATGAAAATAAAGTAATTATTGAAGTTGTCTTATATTTTTAAAAAGATATTTTAATTTTGTAATTATCTTATTATTCCATTAAACAATTATGAATTGGTATTATTATATCATTTTTCGATCATTCTCAAATTTTAAAAAGTAAGTGTGTTCATACATCAATTAATACAAGACACGTGTTAATTTAATTAAAAATATATTATTTTTTTTCATTTTAAGTTTTCCTTTTTTTTTTATGTTTTCTTACTCTTACTTTTTTTGATTTTAATTTTGAGTTATTGTTTAATTTTTCATTTCAGTCCGTGGCCTTTCTCTATGTTTTTTCTCTTCACCCCACTCCTCATGTCAATTAAATCTCACTTCATTTTTTTTTTTTTCTTTTCTTTTCTTCTTCTTCTCCGATTCAAATCTTGTCAAAATATTATTTAAACTTACTCAATTATTGCTACACCATTATTATTTTTTAAATAATTTAAAATTTTGAAGTATCATCAACTAGTCATTTTCATTTAAATCCAAAATTAAATCATAATTTTAAAAGAATAAATGCATTTTCAAAAATTGAAAAAACTTAATTGAAATCGATAACCAAAAACTACATTATACTCCCTCATCATCTTATTAATTTTAGCTCATTTTCATATAATTCAAATAGAGATGGTAAATTTTGAAGAATCATAAACTCTCCCGAACTTTGAAAAAAAACAAATTTTTAACTAAAATTTGGATTTAAAAAACTAAATAATACCTACTAATGTTTAGATATCGTTTTAAATAAAATATATTAAACTAATGTACGAAAAGGCAAATGAAATTGGTGATAAAAGTGACCATTTAAAGTGAGGCAACTTCAATTAAGACGAAAATATTTTTTGAGAGAGAATGAAAGAAATTATAGGGAAGTTAAATAATAAGAAAAATAAGATATGGTATTTTGATAGCACAATACTTGTAAAACTAAAATTATATTCATTTTTTTATTTTGTCACGCTCTCTAAGAGAGTGCATACACTCGCCATGCCAAGTGGGAACAATAGCTGAATGTAACAATATCATTTAAAATGTTTAAATGTAATAGACGCCTTGCATAGTTTAGATGTCTTTTTGAAAATTCAAGACAACTCCAAGTGTCACTTTATGTCTTTTCTCTTATATATTTATGTATATACATAAAAGCAAATGAATGAATTGCAAACAAATTTTGCTGGCCAATAAATGCTGCTGCCAACCAAACTGGGTGACTCAAATTTAACTCTCAACGTCGTTGCCTTACCCCTACTTTTGGGGTACTCTATAATCAATGATCATCTTCAAATGTATGCATAATTTGTAATATACATGTTTATGTTAAATTTGTATAAATTGCACAAAGGAGGTAACTCTAAAAGTACCTAAGGCATTTAAAAGTGTTCATTTTACTATTCTGAATCCGTCTCTATCTCCCCTCCACATTCGTCACTCGTGCTTAGAAGGAGACGAGGTGGGGGCAGAGCTGCAAGATTTAACATGTCAACGCAATTAGGTCAGTAATACACATCAAAATTAAGAGCAAAAGTGGAGTTACTATAGTTGTATCCAACCCCCAACCACTTAACGTGATCGTCATTGTTTATATCCCTTTCTGTACAACACAAAATGTGATAACTTTCAATAATTCTGCTTAATAGCTAGTCATATTTATTGCTCCTACGCTCCACGGGGTTCATTTGGTACATAAAACAAGTCAACCCTTAAGTCTACATAAATTTACAACCACTAGTTAAAGCTTTTTAAATAAAAATGAAATAGAAATTGAGTCAAAACAAGATCCAAACAACTTCTACTGCGTTTTCTTTGCTACATCAAACAACCCTAGACCCCACAGTCATGTTAACATACAAGTTTAACTGTGCATGTTCCCATACAAAATATGCCTAAAATATATTTAAAAATGAAAAATATCAATGATAGAACCACGATCTCCCACGGAAAAACTGATGTACGACGAAGAGTTGACGTCAGTTTCCTCTTTAAAGCCCCTAGATTATCAACTTTTTTTCAAATAATACAGCTAGTAACATTAATTAACTTGATTAGGTACTCATTTTGATAATTGCTGTTTTGAATGATATAAAATTGAAAATGACCTAAACCAAACTGGACTACACACGTTCACACTTACAACTACAACGACTACAGCAATAAACCAACTGAATCTCTCTCTGACAGAGAGGTATAACGCAAAAAAAAATTATCTCTTGCTTGTGAGTTGTGATGGTAATGTTCCAAATTCTTCAAAGATCTATATCTCTATTATGTTGTATTATTATGTATCAATCTGAACCCATAGCACAAGACTCAATTGGTCATAGAAATCAAAGAGATAGAAAGCTTTAGATAGAGCAAGTGAGAGCACTTAGGCAAGTCCGCCAAGAAAAGGGGGGAAATGAACTACAAACTTGATATAACTCTTAACTATTCTATTTGTTCTCGTCTTAGTTCCACAAGTAATGAAGGAAAGACCAGCTAATCTATAGGCATGATCAATGCATCATGAAAAGTTTAGCTCAGTTAAGGGGTATTGATTACTAACTTCTTTCTACTGCAAGTATTTGTTTCTTGAGTGTAGAACATTCATCACCAGGCATTCATTTTAGATGTAGAAGAATAATGTACAAAACATGGTTAAACAAATCACATGCGAGAACTATGTATTGGATATCCATCGCTCTTATGATATGTAGCTAACATCCAAACCCACACAAAGATGGTGCAATCAGAGAGAGCAGCTGAACAGGGGTAGGGGTCAAAGAAATAAAGGTAATGCAGAAAACAATGAAAATTGAGATTAGGCCAATCAAATCCACATGAAATGGGCTAAAATAGGAAAGTCGTCTCCTAATAGTTCAGCTAAGCTCAGTCATACAAGTTAAATCAAAAGTGTTCCAGGCACTTGAAAGTATAAGCATCTTTTCCTATTTGGAAATGAAACTAAAAAATTTCTTTTACAAATTCTCTGGCAAGAAATCACCAGAAGTACTAAATATTTTTCTTTTCTCTAACTGTTTGACTGGAAAGCTTCAAGAGCTCCCATTGTTTCATGTTTGTGTACATAAAAACAAAAAAGAACTGACAGAAGCAGAGAAGCATCATTACTGCCTCAAAGAGGAAGGGGTACCTTCTTGGTGGAGTTACCATCAAGTAAACAATATGCAGAAGAAAAGAGCAGGCGATGGCAAAATATTTTAAAGTTGTAAAAGGAGAGCGAGTCTCCCTTGTGTCTTCTCTTTGAACAGGTGCATTGTACAGGAGGACAAAGAGACCATATAAAGCAATGTATGGAAGAATCAATTCATCACGCCTTAGAAGAGGGAACATAGAGAGCAAGGCAAAATATGTTAGCCAGCGAAAAATAAGAGGTTCATCAATTGCCAAGAAGCTTGCTGGAAGAAGAGGCAGCAGAATAGATTTCTCATGAACTGTAATTCAGCACAAAAGTATCAATTAGAGTTATACTGAGATGAGAGAAGCAGAATCACATAAGTAGAGGTGCATGGCAAGATAAGGGAATCAAATAAGCATTTTGTACCTTGAAATGAGAAGAAGTAGAATGATAAAGAACTGCTGAGCAGTCCAAAGAGGAAGTTTCTTCTGCTCGGTGCCAATATTAGCAGCAGCATTGAGGGCAGACACATGGAAACAGTTGAAACAAGACTTAGAATCCTTAATGCTTGAGTACTGAACAACCTCTTCCACTTCACAATGACTGAAGTGGTACACCAGAAGTTAGCCACATAATCCTCATATATGCCCCTCTCAAAAGGAGCTAGGCGGGACAGAACCTGTATCAAGAATCAAAAGAAACTGAGTCAATAATCTCACATATTTTGATGGAAATATTTGCTAAACAGGATGGACAAGACTCAATCCTCAATCAGGTCGTCTATTTCCATTGAAATGAAGACATAAATGTAAAAGGGGTGGGCTCAGGTAAAGGGTTTCTGACACATCTGAAAATAAAATCAGGTTACAACTTTTGTGTGTTGTGGATTATTATTTTATTATTTTTTTATTTTTTATATATTTATATTTTTTTATTTTCTACTTAATTTTCTGTTTTTTTTTCATTTTTTTTTTTAATATTACTTCGTCGTTCTTTTATCTTTCTTGTTCTTCTTTCTTGTTTTTTTTTCTTTCGTTTTCTTCTTCTTTTCTTTCTTTTCCTTCTTTTTCTGTTTCCTTTTTCTTCTCTTTTTTCCTTCTTCTTTTTTTCTCGTTATCTCTTTTCTTTTTTATTTTCTATTTTCCTCTTTTTTTGCTTTTTTCTTTTCCTTCTCTTCTCCTTACTTTTTCTTTTTCTCTGTTTTTTTCTTTTCTATCCTTTTTCTTTTTTCTCTTTTTTTTTTTTTCTCTTCCTTTCTTTCTTTTTATTTTTCTTCCTTTTTTCTCCTTTTTTGCTTTGTTATTTTTTTATCTTTTCTTTCTTTCTATTTTTCTTTTTCTTCTTTATCATTCCTTCTTTTCTTTTCTTTTCTTTCTCTCTTACTTCCTCCTTCTTCTTCTCTTTTTCTTTTTTTTCTTCTCCTTCCCCTTCTCTTTTCTCCCTTTCTTGTTTTGCTCTTGTCTTCCTTTTTTCTCTTTGTTCTTTTCTTCTGTCTCCTCTTTTCTCTTTTTTCGTCTTTCTTCTTTTTTCTCTTCTTTTTTCTTTTTCTTTTTTTTTTTTTTCTATTCCTTTTGCGTTTTCTTTTCTTTTATCTCTTTTTCTTTTTTCTTTTCTCCTTCTATCTCTTTTCTTCTTCTTTTTCGTTTATCTTCTTCTCTGTCACCTCCTCTCTTTACTCTTTCTCTCTTTTCTCTCTTTTTTTTCTCTTTCTTTCTTTGCTCTGCCTTTCTCCTCTTCTTCTTCTACCTTTTCTGTTCTTTTTTCTTCTTTTCTTTTCTTTTTCCTTTTCTTTTTCCTTTTCTTTTTTCTTTCTTTCTTCTTCTTTCTCCTCTCCTTCTTCTCTTCTTGTTTCTTCTGTTTCTTCTTTTTTCTTCTCTCTTTTTTTTTTCTTTCCTCCCCTTTTTCTTTCTCTCCTTTTCTTCTCTTTTTCTCTCACTCTTTTTTCTCGTCTCTGATTTTTCTTTCTTTCTTCTCTTCTTTTCTTTTTGCTTTTTTTTCTTCTTTTTTTCTTTTCTCTTCTGTCTCTTCTTCTTTTTCTTCTTTTTTCTTTTCTTTCTTTTCTTTCTTTCTTCTTTTCTCTCTCCTTCTTTTCTCTTCTCTTTCTCTTCTTCTCTTTTTTCTCATTTTTCTCTGTCTTCTTTTTCATTTCTTCCTTACTTCTCTCACTAAAGTTTTTCTATTCTCTCCCCTTTTATTCATTTTCTCTCTCTTTACTTGACTTTCTCTGTCTTCCTTTTCCTTTCTGCTTTGTCTTTCTCTTTCCTCTTTTTTCTTTCTCTCTTTTTTCTCTTCTCTTTTCTCTCCTCTATCTCTTTGTTTTTTCTTTTCTTTCTATTCTTTTTTCCTTTTCTCTCTGCTTTTCCTTCTTTTCCTTTCTCTTTCTCTTCTTTCTCGTCTTCTTCTTTCCTTCTTTTGCTTCCCTCTTTTCTTTCTTTCTCTTTTCTTATTCCTTTGCTTCTTTCTTCTTTTTTCTCTCTCCTTTCTCTTCTTTTTCCTCTCCCTTTCCTCTTCTCCTCTTCTTCATCTCTCCTTCTCCTTTTTTTCTTCTTTTGCTTTTTTTCTCTCTTCTTCTTTCTTTTTTTCTCTTTCTTATTTTCTCTCTTCTGTTCTCTTCTCTTTTTCTTTTTTTCTCTTCTCTTTTTTCTCTTCTTTTTTTTTCCTCTCTTTCTTTTTCTATCTCTTTTTTTCTTCTTTCCTCTTTCCCTCTTCTGTTCTTTTTTCTTTTCTCTTTTCTATCTCTCATTTCTCTCCATTTTCTCTTTTTTTTTTTTATCTCTTCTTTCTTTCTTTCTCCTCTTTTTCGTTGTCTTTTTTTCTTCTTCTTTTTCTTCTTCTATTTTTTTTCCTTTTCTTTACTTCTTGTCTTTTATTTTTCGTTTTTCTCTTTTCTCTCTTCCTTCTCTCCTTTCTTCTTCTTTTCTTTTTTCTTCTTTCTCTATATTCTCTCTCTTTTTCTTTCTTTGTCTTTTTTCTCTTTCTCCTTTTTCTTCTTCTTTCTTCTCCTTTCTCTCTTTCTTCTCTCTCTTTTCCCTCCTTCTCTTATTTCTCTTTTCTGCTCTTTTCTTATCTTTCTTTCTTCTTTTTTGCTTTTTTACTTTTTCTCTTCCTTTTTTTCTTTCTTTTTTTTTTTCTTCTCTTTCTCTTTTTTTTTTTCTTTTCTTTCTTCTTTTCTTTTTTTCTTTTCTTTTCCAGCCGGGTAGCCGGACATGCTTTCCATCTTTCTGGCTCTTTCTCTTTCTGGTTTTGTTCTCTCTTTTCTCTCTTTCTCTCATTTCTTTTTCCTTTCCTTCTTCATCTTTTTTTCTCTCTTCGTTCTTTGATCTTGTCTCCTTCCTCTTCTCCTTTTTTCTTCTTGCTTCTTTTTCTTCCTTCTTCTCTCTTCCTTTTTTTCTTCTTCCTTTTTCTTTTCTTTACCCTTTTTCTTCTCACATCCTTTTTTCTTTTTTGTTCTTCTCTTCCTCTTTTATCCCCGCTCTTTTTCTTTCTTTTCATTTCTTCTTGTTTTCTTGCTTCAGGGCTTTTCTTCTCTATCTTGTTTTCTTCTTTTTTCTTTCTGTTTCCTTCTGTTCTTTCTTTTCTTCTCTTTTTCTTCTTCTGTTTTCATCTTTCTTTTTCTCTTTTTTCTTTTTTCTCTGCTATTCTTTTTTCTCCTCTTCTTATTCCTTCTTTTTCTTCCTCTTCTTACTCTCTCTCTTTATCTTTCTTTTACTTTTTTACTCTTTTTCTTCTTTCTTTCTTCGTTTTGTTTCGTTTTTTTCTATTTCTCTTGTTTATTTTTTCTTTCTTTTTTTTTCTGCTTTTCTCCTCTCTTCTTTATTCTCTTTTCTCTCTCTCTCTCTCATACTGCTTCTCTCTTCTTTTCTATTATCCTTTTCTTTCTTATGTTCTCTCTTGTTCCTTTTCTCTCTTTTTTCTCTCTCCTCTTCCTTTTTTCTTCTTTCTTCTCTTTCTCTCTGCTTTTTCTTTTTTTACTTTACTTTCTTTTCTTCTCTTTCTTTTTTTCCTTCTCTTTCTTCTTTCTTCCTTTTTCTTTTCTTTCTTTCTTCTTCTCTCTCTTTCTTTTTCTTTTCTTTTTTTTTTCTTCTGTTCTCTCCTTTTTCTTTTCTTTCTTTTCTTCTTCTTTTTTCTATCTTTTCTTTCTTTTTTTTTCTTCCGCATTTTCTTTCTCTCTCTCTTCATTCTTTTTACTCCCTTCTTCTTTTTTCCTTGTTTTCTTCTTTTTCTCTAGTCCTCCCTCTTTCTTTCTTTTTCTCCTGTTCTTTGTTCTTTTTCTTCTGGTTTTCTTTTTTTCTGCTTCTCCTTTTCTTTTCTTTTATTCTCTTTTTCCTCTTTCTCTCTCCTCTTCTCTTTTTTCTTCTTTTTTCTCTTTTTCTTTCTTCTCTTCTAGTTTTTCTTTTCCTTCTTTTTCTTACTCTCTTTTCTTTTGCTCTTTCTTTCTTCTTTTCTTTTCTTGGCTGTTGTTCTTTCTTCTTCTCCTCTTCTTTCTTTCATTTTTCTTTTTCTTTATCTTCTTCTATTTTCTTTCTCTTTCTTCTTTCTTCCGTTCCTTTTTTTGTCTTCTTCTTAAATCTTTTATTCTTTTTCTCTTTTTTTCTTTTTTTTTCATCTTTTTCTTTCTTCTCTTTTTTGTTACTTCTTTCTTGTTTCTTTATTCTCTCCTCCTTCCTTTCTGTCTTCTTTTCTTTTCCTTTGCCTTTCTTCTTTTGTTCTCTTCTCTTTTTTTTTTCTTCATCTCATCTTCCCCTTTCTTTTCTTCTTTTCTCTTTTTTCTTTTTTTCTTTCTCTTCTCTTTTCTCTCTTTTTCCTCCTTGCTTTGTCTTTTTCCTTTTATTTTCCTTTTTTTTTCTCTTTTCTTTTTATTTGAGTTTTCTTTTTTCTTTTTTTTTTTCCTGTTTCTCTTTCTCTTTCTTCTTCTTTTCTTTTTTCTTCCTCCTTTTTTTCTTTGTTTATTTTCTTTTTTTTCTTTATCCTTTCCTTTCTCTCCTTTCTTCTTCTTCTTTTCTCTCTTCTCTCTTTCTACCTCTCTATTTCTTTTTTCTTTTTTCTTTTCTTTCTTCCCTTCTTATTCTTATTTCCTCTTCTCCTTGTTCTCTCTTTCTTTTTTCCTCCCTGTTTTTTTCTTGTTCAGTTTTTTCCTCTCTTTGGGGTGTAAGCTGGGGGGTGGACGAAATGTTGGTGGTTTTCTTCTATGGGTGTTTCATGGCTCTTTTTTCTCTCTTCCCTTTTTTTTCTTCTCATTCCCTTTTCTCGTCTTTCTCTTTTTCTTTTTTTTTTTTCCTTTTTTTTCTGCTGTGGTGGTTCTGTGGGAGGGTGGTGTCTCTTTCTTTCTTTTCTCTTTTTCTCTATGCTCTCTCCGCCTCTTCTCTTTTTCTCTTCTCTTCCTCTTTTCTTTTGGACTTCTTTTTTCTTTTTCTCTTCTTTCTTCTTTTTTCTGTTGCGTTTTTCACTTTCTTTTTCTTCTTTCTATTGTTTTCTCTTTCCTTTTTTTTTTATTTTCTTCTGCTCTCTTTCTTTTCATTTCTTTTTCTTTCTTTTTCCCCTTTCTTTTTTTTTTTTTTATCTCCTTACCATCTTTTCCTTTTTCTTACTTCTTTTTTTTCTTTGCTATTTCTCTTTCTTTTCTTTTTGCTTTCCCTTTCTCTTCTGGCCTCCTTTTATTCTTTCCTTTTTTCTTTCTTTTCTTTTTTATTTTTTTGCTCCTTATTTTTCTTTCTTTTCTTTTCTATATTTTTTAGCTTCTTCCTGCTTGTCCGCCTTTAAAACAATCTCCCAAACTACACTTTGAAAACTAAAAGGTATAGCTCAAAATTCCTGAAGTTCAATTATTCAATGGTCATAGTAAAAATTGGATAGCCAAAGGATGCCACCTAGCAATCAATAAAGTAGGGTGAAAATCATGAAAACCCTAGAGAAATCTGTTGGCTGCTTGAGTAGAAAATCATATCATGGTACATGAGACTTCTATGCATTTGATTGATATGACCTAACAGGCTAACACCTAAGTGGGTCGATAGGATGTGGAATGGGATAACTACCGAGTTACAACAGAGGCATCGCTTGCTCTTAGTAATCACAGTTTCGATTAACCCTTTTAGTTCTTTATCTTTCCATGTGTTATCCACCAAATCCACCTGGAGAACCTCAAGAAATACACCCACACACAGAGGAACTCACTAACTAGGTGAACTTTCATGAGAAATCAAAAACAAAGAAAGAAGAAACAATCAGCAGGAATTTCTCATTCCATAGACAAGTAAAACCTCAAATCAGTAGCCCAAGAATATGATCATCTTACCAGTATACTCATTTACTCAAAACATCTCCCATCATCCATGCATAAATCTGACTCTTATTGGAATTTTCCTCCTGTACCTTACTACTAACGCAACTGTTGTTCATATATCTAATATAAGAAAGCCCACTAGCCTGGCTCTTTAGCCGTATTCCTTCGTCTTAGACTAGGTATATGAAGAACACATGTTTTCAAGTAATCCTTACCTTAGCACTACTAGCCTCTTCTTCATAATTTCTATATATGACTAGAAATCAATTGTTCTTAATATGAAAATTCCACCATGAAATTACCCCTCCCTGCATAGGTCAGTCTCATCCCGACCCTTCTGAGCAGTGTGGTAACATCCGCAATAGCCATTGTAACGCCACAGTGAGAAACTAACATCTTAAGTATGTTATTAAGAAATTCTAATGTAATTAATAGGAAATATCCTAAACTGTCCTTCACTATAGGCACAAGATTTACAGATGCAATATGCAATATCAAGAAAATAAGGTAGAATCATTATTTAAAGGCAAAGGTATGACATATTGACATTTTACCTCTATCTGGCAGGATAGAAACCCCAAGGGAAGA
The DNA here is from genome assembly GCA_027704765.1 of Solanum habrochaites. Classification (NCBI taxonomy): domain Eukaryota; kingdom Viridiplantae; phylum Streptophyta; class Magnoliopsida; order Solanales; family Solanaceae; genus Solanum; species Solanum habrochaites. The sequence goes on along the minus strand of JAKWJA010002490.1, from coordinate 50,955,757 downwards.
GGTGTGACAACCAGTTTTAAAATGTATACATTAGTAGATGACATACTGTTTGAATAAGAAAAAATACTGAAAAGGTTAGGAATGAGGGAATGTTCATCTTTGCTAAAAGAATCTTTGTTAAAATTTTGTTTCTATTATAACTGAGAAATCCCAGAGGACAAATGGTGCACGATCGAAACTCGACGCATAATGGCCCCAATCCTTACCCTTATCCACTGATATCAAACTTTTGTTTGTGTCGGAATTTGAAGCCATGACGTGTGCCTAATCCACACATCACATGCTACGCTCTCACCACTAGACCAAAACCCTAGAGGGGCAAAAAATATTTGTTAGATTAAATAACCATTGATATGAAATTGTTCTTTTCTTATAGAAATCAATTAAATGGTGACAAAATTATCAATCTTAGAAAGAAAAGATCCATTTCCAAATGAACCTAGAAACTAATATTGGCATTTGACTTTCTTTTGCACTCCCCATTTTTAACATAAAGCAAATGCTTATGGTACAATTACTAGATAGTACAAACGTAATTTTTTTTTTTGAGATAATAGTCCAAACGTAATATAATCATACTTCCGTCATGTAATTTTGATATTCAACATCGTAAATATAGCTATATAAATTGTACGCTGTGCCTATAAAAAGGTGTCGTAAGAAATTTGAAATCATGTGCTCTCTCAATTCTTTTCCCATTTTGCTTATTTCTCAGAAAGATTTTAACATAAAGTATAATCTGTTTTTCTTATATCTTTATCAAAATTGAGGCTCAAAGAGTATCCTACTAGCTTAGGTATTTGAACAAACAAAAATAGCCCAATGTAGTTTAATTTACCTCAAGCAATTTCAGCTCGCCTTTCCCCAAGGCAAGCCTTTAGCATGAGTTCTGAAACTGTATTTCACAAAACAAATATAACAATGGTAACTCCTCCGACTATTAGCTGAGGAGATTTTAGGATATTGGTTTTCATCTTCGAAACAACGGAACCACTACCAGTAACCTTTTTTTTTTTTTTTTGAAATTGGTAACTACCACTACCAGCAACCTAAAGCATGTAAATCCTGATTCAATGTACTTGCAATTTAAGGCACCAGTCTTTTACCTCGAAAGGTGCTTCCACAGAATAAAGATATGGCCACCAAAGAACAGTGAACGTTCCTAACACCGCCAAGCCCAATTTCAAGACCTCAAGAAAAGGATTACGGCGCTTTAAGCACTTGCCAAAATAGATAGCCAAAAAATGCAGGTGCAAAATAGGCACTCATCTGGATAAATCAAGATCAGTAAGTAATACTTAATAATACAATAGAGCAAGGGACCAAACACCAATAACTTTAAAGAGTAACTCCTAGTAAATCCAGAAGATAGTCAAGCACAACAACAAACTTTTGGCATAAATTTATCATCACATCAAGTTACTCAAGTAAGATATCATAACTTCAGTATCGACTTAAAATCACCTGCTAAACATTAATCCAGGTAATCATGGTTCCCCTCATTTGATTTTATATGATAATATTTGACGGGGGCAAATTTTAAAAAAGAAAGATCTAAAAATAAGCCAAATATGCACAACATACCAAGTTACCAACAAAAACCTCAGAATCTACTAGTCTAAAATATGCTATGTCATTCCAATAAGAAAGTGTCATAAAGGGTAAAATGGAAATATTAGAACAAGACATTTTCAATTACAAAAAGGTATCAATCTTTTTGGAACGAACTAAACGAAAAGAGTGTCATATAAAATATATGACGCTACCTTCCCCTCATTTCATTTGACGATACTGGACAAGTTAGGTGATTTAAGCACCTCCTATGACTTGCATGTTTTATCACATAGCAATGGATCATCAATTTTTAGTTAAAACTTATTTGATCCTTGTTTCAGCAAACTTGAGTGGATCAATCAGTTTCTAGTAAAAACTTATTTGATCCTTGTTTCAGGCTTTCAGCAAACTTGAGAGCCATTCAAGATTTCAAAAAGAAATTATTTCACTATCAACTTCTTTAAAAAAAAAAAAAAGAATTCACTATCAACTACTTGGCACCTGAACAAAGTTATGATCTTTTACCCAAAGAGAAATATACTTGCTCCTACTGATCTTAATTCAAGAGCTTCGGAACACAGCCATATATCCTACATTACTTCAACAAGAAGTTACCTCATAAAATTTCTCATGTGTGTAGTAGAATTTACATGGGATAGTCATAGCAAACCCTAAAGGCTTAATCTTATCACTTAGTCCAACACATCTAACTACACTCTCGCATACATGCATGTAGACAACATTAGAGCCTTAGATCTTTCCACTTTCTTTCCCTTTTCTGTAAGCTTCTTTGGTCATTGACAATTTCTTTTATGTAGGCATAAATTCCACTTCTTCTCTTTAGAAATTCTTTCCTTTTCATCTCTCCAGAATGACTCTACTTCGTCTCTTTAGAAATTATATTCTTTTCATCTCTTGAAATTGGCTTCAATTTTTCTTAGGGCATTAGGAGTACTACCAAATACGTATAAATTAGCATAGATACTCAGTTACTAATCAGAAATCAAGCTAACTGATTGCCATGAGATACTAGGTTTGTGACATATTATTATTGTATATCTTAGTTTTTACACCAAGAAATGAAAAGTTAACTTGCAAGTTTACAGGTATTTGTATACAAATTACATGTTCAAATTTGCTTTTCTAATTGGGATATCCATATGTATAGAAAGAATGGTACCTGTTTATGGTTAAGAGCAAAAGAGAACAAGATTGAACCAACAATGTCTCTATCAGATAGAATTGCAGAAACCGCAGCAACAGTAAGCCCCAAGCTAATACAATTATACTGTCAACAAATAAATTGAATCAAAGACCAAAGCATTCAAACAAATGAATAACACTTCAAATCCAACGGGCAAATCCCAGACCAGGAGAGATATAGTACCTGAAAATGACCGTGATCAATCAAGATGAGACATGGATTCAATAAAATCATGGCAAAGTGCCACAGCCTACCACTTTTCGACCCCTCGTGAATACCGGAGTAATATACAATTATAAAATAAATAACAGCAGGAAAAAATATTAGGACATCGGACAATAACACTGTCCACCGCATCAACAATTTTCTGCATCAAACAACCAACACAGATCAAATTCGTTTATCATCTCATCTTCCAGTAGATACTCCCAAAATATCAAAACTTTGAAATTGATCTGCCACAGCATACCCAGTATATGACTCGTAGCCGCGGGAAGTGTAGAGTTCAACTGACTGTGGATCAAAATATCTGAGGAAAAGGCCATGAATATAGCTCTGATACGCTGTAAGAGGAGGGTAATCTAGACCCCAGTATTTCAGATCATTGACAGTGCTATTTCGGTACCATTCTTTAACAGGGAGATTAAGAGTGATCTCCATCCAATGCCGCTGAGCCTCGTAATCTCCATACTTAGGCGGAGTTCCGGCGCCTGAATAGGGGTGGATTGATACTGCAATTCGCACCAAAATAGCAAAGAGAGCGATGCAAATGAAGGAAGCTGTAGTGCCCTTTTGAGTAAGAAATGACCAGATGTTAGATTCTGAACCATCGCGCGATGGCTTAGTTGCCTTCTTCGTCTTCTTCTCCATTTCAGTCACAGAAATTTCACCGGAGCCAAAAAGGGGAACTCAATTCCGGTGGACGCGGGGTCGCAATCAGTTCACGGCGGGGGAAGAATCCAATTCAACCCGCAAAGGAATTCGGGCTGCTCCTGTAATTGAATTTTGGGCTTAAAGACATGTCATGCTCCGATTATAATATTATTTTATTACAAGTTTAGTTTAATATATTGCAAAATTAATCTTTTAAAATAAAATCCTATATAAAAGTTGTATAAATAAATTAGTATATGCATTATTACTTTTTTCATCTTAGTGGTTTTAATATATACATTATTAGTTTTGCTTTATATTTTATATCTCACGAAATAATGTAATATAGACTTTCACATATCATTTATGAATAAATAAATAAATTTAATTATTAAATAGTTTAATTAATATTACAGTTTAAAAGTTGATTAAATCTCCTTCAACCAATTAATCTTTGCACTAGATTTTGTAATAAAGTAATTGTTGTTCAAGTGGTTAATTAACGTTGAAAGTAAAAGTTGACATTGCTTTGATATAATAAAAGTAAAGTCTATATTAGGGTTGTTCAAAGATAAATTAATATTGATAATCTAAACTAAAAAAGGTACTATTACTTATTCGAAATATTAGTTTAATAATGGTTTAAAGTTAATTACTATATTGAATTATTGATATTGTAACGGTTTAGATTTTTCTTAAAGCTGATTAATTGATAATTCAATAATAAATGAAATATATAATTTACAAGTTCATTATGATTTACTTTTTAGATTGCAGGTGATGTAGAATTAGTTGGTTGCTTTGTTGAAAATAGTCCATTAGGAAATTTGTCTAACTTATATAAGATATTTAGTTTAAAAAACAATTATAACAACATTGTTCGAACTTCAACAGAATAATAAGAATGAAATATCTTAATTTCAAAATATAAGTCCAATATTTGTTTTTGTGTTTTTTTTTTTAATCTTTTTTTCTTATAAAGAATACCTTGAAGATATGAGTTAAAATTGTCCATTAGAATTATCGTACTTATGCTTTTTTTTTAATTAACAATTAATCTTCCAAACATTATGTGTTGTTAGTACTTATTCTAAGCAAATAAATTCCAATCGAATGAAACTTGATTTTCACATACAAATTACTCTATAAACTTTTAATCGCCTTATTAAATTTTCATAATTTTTTAAAATTCTTATTTCTTTTGGTAAATTTCGAAAATGAGTAATTGATTTATAAAAAATATGAAAAGTATAAAAAAAATTAACACCAAAAGTTCACAAATAAATATAGTAACCTTAAACTCAACAATTTTTTTTTTAATTTTATTTTTCGATAAATTCAAAAAATAAGTAATTGATTAATAAAAAATAGGAAAATATGAAAAAATCGTTGTAATTTTTTCTATTTTTTATTAATCAATTACTCATTTTCAAAAATTACCGAAAAATAAAAATTAAACAAAATTGTTGATAGTAGATCGGATAGTTTATTTAAAAGGGGGTCGATTTATTGGTCGGATCAGGTGTTTATGTATTCAAAATTTTTGGGGTATAATTTTTCCCTTTCTATTTTCATATAAATGTCATGTGGTAAGGTCAAAATAACATGGCAATTTCATGTGGTATTTAAAAAAATAAAAAGTGAGTTGAATTTGTCCAGCGTACCAACTAACGCCTATAAGGACAAATCTGGGCGAAAATTTGGACGACGAGGGTATGAGTGAGCCAAACTTTAAAAGGGAGTATATTAGACATTTTCGAATAGTTTAGGGGCATATTTAATTTGACCCTTTTCCCTTAATTTTATGCGTTGGTTATTATTATAACCTCTAAAATAATTAATAGTCACATTCATGATATTATTTAATATTTCTATATTTTAATCCTATAATAGAGATATTGTAAGACTTTGTTGATGAACATCAACATTTTAAGTTGTTGTGTTTTTAGTGGTTATTGTGTTGATGCTTTGGTTCCTGTTTGATGATTATGGTTTGTGGAAGTGGATATTGATAAGAGCTCTACTCGAACAATTGTACATTTATTTTATAATTTTTTAAATATAATAATTAAGATTGTATGAATGATGTTTATACTATTAATTTATTTATTTATTTTAATCCTCTCGTGATTTTTCTTTATTTTGTATTTTATGTAAAGTTTTGATTCCCATAAATTTATAATTTTATTTGGTTCAAAATTATAACTTATGACTTTGTACATTGGACATAATTATCTCCTCTCTTCTTCTTTTTTTTTTTGTCCCTTTAGTTTCTAAAAAGTATCTAAATATAGTAATTCTTTTGCCCATGAATTTTCAATCGTAAATACTTCATTACAAGTTTAAATAACACTAAAATCCACACAGTAATGTCTTCGAATCTCTTGAGTTTTTCATTTTTATTAGGAGTATAATCTTTGGTGTTAATAAATATGTCAAGTAATATTCATTTAAATTCTTTAATACAAAACTTAATGACATAAAACTCTAAATAATTTATAGTCATATTTTTTACATTACTTGTTATTCATATTATAGTCCTACAAATAAAAGTATTGTAAGACTTTAGACAAATGATCACATTAGCCTTTTAAATTGTTATGTTTTTGATACTAATTAAATTATTCATTCTTTAATTTGACTTTAAGAATAAATGAAAGCTATTGAATGATGTGATCGATTTGTGAAAATGGACGTTGGCAAGAGTTCAAAAGATTATATATTGATTTCACTTTTTTTTTTAATTTTAGTGATTAAAATTGTAAGCAGGATAAAAACAATGTTACTTTCTTTCTTTCTTTTTCTTATTTTTAAGATTTATTATGATTGATCTCGTCATTTTTTTTTTAATTTATATACAAAATACTATCATTAGTTTAATCAATATATTAGATATAATAAATATATAGACTATATATATATATAATAATTTTTGTTTAAAAATTAGCTTATGACTTTTGTTTTAAAGTCTTTTTTTACTATTATCACATTTTTTTTCTATGGAACTCAATAATATGTTTGTATATATACTGATATTTTATCATTTTTTTTATAATCGTGCGATGCACAAATGAGTCCACTTATCAGTAAAAGAAAGAAGAATAAAACTATAAATTCATATTTAATGCGCGTTGAATATTTAAAACTAAAACGGCATCACCGTTAATTAAGGAAATACAAAGCTGTCGTCTAGTCTACTATTCAATTGTTAGTTTTTAGAATAAATAAGCCTTAAAAACTTTGGAAGACGAAATTACTACCTGCACCAAGTATTTATATTAAGCCAAATATCATTTTTATTATTATATGATTTAATGAAGTAAAATGCATGTCAATTAATTATGAGTAAGTAAAATAAACTATAAATTTAAACACTAACATGCAAATTTAACTTAGTGTAAATGTCCAAAATGGATAAATTTTATCCAAAAAGTATACAAGTTTACCAATAGAGATATTTTTTATTTTATTCTTTTTAAAATGTTACATTTCACACTAAATTGGATGAATAAAGTAACAAAATGTAAGTTAAAACTTATGTTAGTGTTTGACTATAGATTTTTAAAAATTAATTTCAAATTTCCATAATAAAATTTGATAAAATCTTTTAAAAACTTAATTTGTCTATTTTTAACTTCGATATGATTAGACAGGAGACGGCTGTCAATGAAGAACATGCGGAAATTTTCCCTTACGTGGCATCATATTATTGGTGGTATATGGGCTGTCAAAGACTGTCGGGTCACCAAATAATTGCCTTTCTAAGGTTATATAAATTACGTCAGACACATCAGCTACGATTTCACTGTGACTCCGACTTCGGAATTTTTTGCTCTCTCCGAACATTCCGCCGGCGACGGCCGGTAATTTCTCGTGCCGGTTTCGAAATAAGAAGAGTAACGGGTAAACAAGAGCTTGAAGATGAAGATTTTCGTGAAGACTTTGAAAGGCACGCACTTCGAGATCGAAGTGAAACCGGAAGATAGCGTAATTAACAACCTTTTTCTCTGATTTTTCAATTTTATATGCTTCTTGGATGTGCTTATTCACGCGCAATCTAATGTGTGTATCAAATTGAATGTCTTTAGCGGCATTGAGGTCTGATTAGGGTTTTGAGTGGCAGCTCATGTGATTTTAGGGCGTTACTCTAGTAATTCTGAATGTATATCTGCTTTTCTTCGAGTCCAAGTTATGCTCTCCAGTATACGCGTTAATCCTGCTTATTAAGTTTTCTGAGGACATCCTTATGTGACTGCTTGAACTAGTACTCAATTTGGTGTTACACGTATAATTGTTTGCCAGTTAGTAGTTTTAATTTAATTGCTGCACTGGAAGCATTACAGTACTCAACTATAAGTATCAATTACTTGCTTCTGGTGTTGTAAGAATGCTTTCTGTGAGATTTTGTATAATGGCCACCGTTGATTGAACTAGTTGCACACAAGTTAGGTTGCAAGAAAGAACTTCAAGTTGTTGTTTGTTCAAGAGGTGCAAGCTTGAGTATAGTTTATCTTCCTTTCGTTCTTTTGGGGGGGGGGAGGGAGGGGGGGGGGAGGTGATCATAGAATAGTTCTTCATCATCCAATGCATGAGAAGCTGCATTATTCACCTTTAGGGAGTGTATTGATTATCGTTAGTTGAATGAAGTCATCATAAAGATTAAAGAATAACTACCCCTTCTTAGAATTGATGACGCTCATCCCCTACCTCCTCTCACATTTACAAAAAGGGTACCTCTCTGTTGCTTGGCGGCAAAGCGCGGCTCTTTGTAAATCTCTTGCAGCTGCCACGTGTCATAAAGACACCACATCAGCGGCAGCAACAAAATAAGGCGGTGCATTTATTTTAGGATGGTTCCTTTAGGGAGTATATTGATTACCATTAGTTGAATAAGGTCACCATAAAGAATGATTACGCCTTCTTAGAATTGATGACCCTCATACCCTACCTCCTCTTGCATTAACAAAAAGGGCGCCTCTCCTTTTGCGTGGGGCAAAGTGAAGTTTCTTCGTAATCTTTCAGTCGGCCACGCGTCATAAAGACCCACTCAGAGGCAGCAACAAAATAAGGCTGTGCATTTATTTTAGGATGGTTCCTTTAGGGAGTGTATTGATAAGGTCACCATAAAGAATGGTTACGGCTTCTTAGAATTGATGACCCTCATACCCTACCTCCTCTCGCATTAATAAAAAGGGCGCCTCTCTGTTGCTTGGCGGCAAAGCGAAGTTCTTCGTAAATCTTTTTCAGCTGCCACACGTCATAAAGACACCACATCAGCGGCAGCAACAAAATAAGGCGGTGCATTTTTTTTAGGATGGTTCCTTTAGGGAGTGTATTAATAAGGTCACCATAAAGAATGATTACCCCTTCTTAGAATTGATGACCCTCATACCCTACGCCTCTCTGTTGCTTGGCGGCAAAGCGAAGTTCTTCGTAAATTTTTCAGCTGCCACGCATCATAAAGACACCACATCAGCGGCAGCAACAAAATAAGCGGTGCAGTTTTTTTAGGATGGTTCCTTTAGGGAGTGTATTGATTACCGTTAGTTGAATAAGGTCACCACAAAGAATAATTGCCCCTTCTTAGAATTGATGACCCTCATCCTGTACCTTCTCTCGCATTAACAAAAAGGGCGCCTCTCTGTTGCTTGGTGGCAACACGAAGTTCTTCGTAAATCTTTTTCAGCTGCCACGTGTCATAAAGACACCACATCAGCGGCAGCAACAAAATAAGGCGGTGCATTTTTTTTTGGATGGTTCCTTTAGGATGTGTATTGATTACCATTCGTTGAATAAGGTCACCATAAAGAATAATTATCCCTTCTTAAAATTGATGACCTCATCCCCTATCTCCTCTTGCATTAACAAAAAGGGCGCCTCTCTGTTGCTTGGCGCAATCAGTTTAAGTTCGTCAACATCTTTTCAAGCTGTCACATGTCATAACGCACAAAAAAAAAAAAAAAAGACAAAAAGAAAAAGAATCATCGGCGCAACAAAATATGTGGTGCAGTTTTTTTTCTACTCGTTGGGAACAATTTCAATTGGGTTTGGGTTTCCTAATTTGTTTTGAACTCAATTATTTTATTTAGGGTGTCTATATCTATAAATTGGGTCTGGGTGGACTGGAAGTGCATAAGTAGTTCCCTCTCCCCCTCCCCTTCCTCCTCCCCATGCTTTTTCTTTTTTCCTTTTTGCAGAAGCTGATGTACCAATATGGCTAATTATTCAGGTTGCGGATGTGAAGAAAAACATAGAATCAGTTCAGGGGCAAGATGTCTACCCTGCTGCACAACAGATGCTTATCCATCAGGGTAAAGTTCTCAATGACACTACAACGCTTGAGGAAAACAAAGTTGCTGAAAATAGTTTTGTGGTCATTATGCTTTCCAAGGTAGTGACTGTCCTAGCATGTGTTGAGCAATAAGCTTTTATATTGTTTGGCTGTGAGTTGTGTGAATGTGTCTATTTACATCTTGTCTAATGCTGGTACTGTCCATATTTTTTGCGGTAATTGTAGAATAAGGTCTCATCAACTGGAACCTCATCTATACCAGCAGCTCTTTCAAATACGGTGAGAACTTCATTACCTTCAGGAGTTCAGTTTTTTCTTGATTGCTTGCATCATTGCCTCCTTCCTCTTTGCTTTCAAAATAAAATTTATCTTCGTTTAAGATGCATTTATGCACTTTTATCCATTGGCTGGTATGGCGATGTTCACCCCTGGTTTTATGCTTGAGAGTTGAGACTACATTTAAGTCTTTTTTAAAATATGGTTTTAAGTCATTTTTGTAACATAATTTATTGCAGAAAGAGAATAAGGGCATATAGTGCCTTGCAGAATGGCCATATTTTCTTTCTCTTGTGAAGTATCATTTCACATGCCATTCCCGTGTAGCAAGTGTAACAATATTTTACTTGAACAATTGAAAGATAGTTATGTTAATCTAGATTTTGAGAGCTGATATCAATCTGAATGACTAGGCACAACCTGACGGTTCCACTGACCAAGCTAGACAGACGATAACAACACCTCAAGCTACTGCTGCACCGTAAGTTTCTCCTCCTGGTATCTTTGATTGGACTCACTGGTCGGCTGTACTTGAATTTCTGTTGGTTTTGTATTGAGATTTGCTTGCTCTGCAGTCCACAATCTGCTTCTGAGTCTGCTCCTACTCCTGCCCCTGTGCCTGCTGCTGCTAGGTGAATACATACAACATGCTTGGTTTAGAGAATTGGCTTTGATTATATTCGTCCTTACTGTGTGATTAGTCTCGTCTTTATTTGACTATTGTTCCTTTCTGTCAAACAGTTCTGTAACAGACGTGTATGACCAAGCAGCATCAAACCTTGTTGCTGGAAGTAACTTGGAGACCACAGTTCAACAGATTCTTGATATGGGTGGGGGAAGCTGGGATAGGGATACAGTTGTGCGTGCTTTGCGTGCAGCATATAACAATCCAGAGGAGGCTGTTTTGATTACTTATTCTGGAGTCCTGCAGCTAATCTTTGCTTTGAGTATCTTTCTCGTGTTCTTTTTTTTGCACCCATTCCTTCCTGGTTGATTTTTTGCTAAGAGTACTTCAATTTATGCTACGTTGGTGGTGCAAGAGAATTGGCATATCATGTAGTTCAGTGTTTGATTTATTCCCCTTTCTGCATGACCACTTCCCTTTGCTATCTTTGCCTATGCTTCTCTTTTCCTGGCTTGTCTTCCAAAAATTGAGCATATTTTTCTTCCAATATTTCCCAGTTTATTGGTTAAATGATGAATCCAGTTGTCTGGTTAATGTTTGAGTGATGCAGGATTGATTCACCTTCTTCATGCTAGTACCTTGGAGAGAACCTTCTCTCCTTTTCTTCAATTTGTTCATTGATTTTTGATCATGAGTTATTCCCTCTATTTGATTTACATAACGGTGTTTGATTGGACACGGAATTTAAAATATTCATTTGATTTATGTAATGTATCGAGTTCTCGTGGAGGAAAAATAAGTGTCCCCATCTGTCACTAGAGGTAAAGTCACGCACAACATAGTTTCTAAAATTCCCATCCAGTCATCTGTATAAACAAGGGTTGCTTGCTTGTGCCAATCATACACATAAAATGGCAAATTGTTCTTATTGTGTAGCATTGAATATTTTCCTGCTCCTCAAATGCCCTTCCATTACGTTTTTTCCAGGTCACCCAAAACATGCACTCTTAAACCTTGTGCATTGCATTGCATTTATAGTTTATTCATCCCTAGAGCTTCATATCCATTTAAACCAGTTTTTCTTAGGAAATGGTACTGAATTCATGAAGTAAGAAAATATAATTATATGATCCCTGTTTGTAGTCTTATTCAGGCAGACATGGGTATGCCTTTTATTTTCTGTGCTTGCATCTTTGATCTATACTGGAAACACATCAATATCGATTTCTTTCAGGGTATTCCTGAACAAACCGAAATTCCGCCTGTTGCCCGTGCACCTGCTGCTCCTGCCGTTACTGCTCCTGCCAGTGGTCAGGCTATAAACCCTGCAGCTCAGGATGCTTCACAACTAGCAGTTCCTTCCAGTGGACCAAATGCTAATCCTCTAGATCTGTTCCCTCAGGTAATAAATATACCAGAAATTTAAATTTGCCTAGTCATTTGTTGTGACGTTATCCTAAAATTGTATTTACGCAATCAGGGCTTAACAAATGCTGGTTCAAATGCCGGTGCTGGAAATTTGGATTTTCTACGCAATAGTCCACAGGTGGGTTATACGCTTTCTGCAAGTTAGATTTTATTTGTTTGAAATCACAATTTCATATCCTTCTCCATTAACAGTTCCAGGCCCTTCGAGCAATGGTGCAAGCCAATCCGCAGATATTGCAGGTATGGGATATTGTATGCTATTATCAGTTTGTTTGCTCCTAGCATTTTCAGACATGCTTGAACCATGATGTTTGTTATCTGCAGCCTATGCTCCAGGAGTTGGGTAAGCAAAATCCACATTTGATGCGGCTTATTCAAGAACATCAACCGGACTTCCTGCGCCTCATTAATGAACCTGTTGAAGGGGAGGGGTAAGAACATTTGCTATTCTTCTTCTTTTGATTTGGGATGGATCTATTTTTCTACTAAAAGTGCTTTGAGTGGACTGCATTTAATAGCTGGTTTTATATGTTCTATCTATTCTAGATCCTTTCTTTACCATCTTGTGTCTGAATGCGAGACTGATTTTCTCATTATATGGTTTCAAGAGCATAAATGTGTTAGGGCAACCGCATGTTCAATAACCCCAGCTGTGAACTTTACACCTGATATCTGGATGCTATTGAACGTGATGTATTCTTTTGTCTTTACTTGCATCAAATAAAGTTTTATGCAAATGCAATTATCGGTGGTTTACTGTGAATGCCTTTACTTTGATATCTGAAAATGCTGCTTTGCAATTTTTTTTAGTCAGCTAATCTCATTTTCTTGTACTTGTCCACTGTGGTTGGTGATATTGTTTTGGCAGCTTGAAGCTATGGGGTTTGATCGAGCTTTAGTATTGGAAGTATACTTTGCCTGCAACAAAAATGAGGAGCTGGCTGCTAACTATCTATTAGATCACTTGCATGAGTTTGACGAGTGACATGGATATAACATAGTGCTATTGACCTGTTATAGTTTCCATTATTAGTTGTTTTACTGCTCTTCATTTTAAATCTGCGCGACTTCCTATTTATCTTGCAATGTGGAGTACATTTTATTTACTCATTCGCAGCAGCTAGCCTTGGATACACAGCCCCCTTTTGTATAACGGATCATATTATATCAGTCAAACCGTTCTGCAAGCTCTTTTGTCCTTGGATGCTTGGACCCTTTTGTATAATGATTCATATTATATCAGTCAAATCGTTCCTGCAAGTTCTTTCTTCTTTCCTTAAAGCTAGGTATCCTTTTTTTTTTCTTTGATTTGGGTGGCAGTTATGGCCTATTATCACGTAGTTGCCAAATCGATTTCTTGCCTTGTACTAGGTATTTTTTGTGTTTAGTTTACAGGAAGTGAACTTAATAATATCCCTCGTTGAAGAAAGTCCCTTGTCTCATGCCTCAAATGCTGCAAGTTCCGTTGGTTTCTTTTTACATGGTTCTTCAAAAACTTCACATTAGAGGAAGAGTTCTACAATTTCTTTGGTTTATCTAGAAGCGGCAACTCAATCAACTATGTTGGAAGTCGGGACCATAAATATATTTCTACGACATTCATTTGTCAAGTAAGTGCATCAAAGAAAAAAGTGCAAAAAAAAAAACCAAACCAATCATGTTGAAAATGTCAGCACTAAATAGCTGTTGGACTGGTTAATAAACAGGAAAACGTCTATATCAAATAGTGAACAGGAGAAAGTGTAAAAAGACTGCTAGGTCTCTTTCAACACTATTAGTCCTTTTAACAATTTGGCAAATTGAACATCAGCGATTCAAAGTATTAGTTAAAATGGAAAGTGACATGTTCCAAGACAGCCATCAACCATTCATGAATTGAATATAGTTGTTGACAAGTTCAAAGGTTGAAATAATTGAGTCTCAACACGTTATCAAACATAAGGGAACTGAGAAATCAATTTGTCTACTTCAACTTGACGACTTCTTCAATTGCATGTATGTGCGCGCGCGTGTGTATATAAACAAGATTTCTTACTAGTAAGTAGTAAAGTTCCCAAGACACTTGATAAACAGAAAACAAACATGGGATTCTTTGGAGGAAAATTCAAGGCATCAAAAGTTACAACACTGGCTAACCTTGCCATCTCAAGAATTTCCATTCTCAAAAAGCAACACCAAGTTAGGTGCTCACTTGCTCGTTCTGATGTTACTCAACTACTACATCTTGGTCGCCAAGAAGATGCTCTTCATCGAGTAAGTTCCCAGAATGTACCCCATTACATTCCTCTTCTCAGCTCAAGCAATTCAACTTCTGATCATTTTCACTATTTTCAGGTCGAACTTGTTATCAAGGAACAGAACACTGTAGATGCACTTACAATGATGGAAAAATATTGCCATCTCCTAATAGAAAAAAGAGTGCTCATAAAAACTAAAGGGTGAGTATTACTTACTTTTATATATCATATCAAAATCTGCAACTAGCTAGACTGGTGCATCTCCTCTGACAATATGCCCGCGAATGTTTAAACAGCGAATGTCCTGAGGAGCTAGCAGAGGCAATCTCAAGCTTGATTTACGCAGCTTCAAGATGGGGAGAATTCCCAGAGCTGCATGAACTTCGTGAGGTTTTCACCTCAAGATATGGGAATGAATTTGCAGCTCAATGCGTTGAATTAAGAAATAATTGTAGCGTGCAGCCAAAGGTAGGACAGCTGAATTTCATCTCTCGTCCCTATAATCCATAGGAGATAGACTTCTGACTGAACTAATCTGATCATGAAAATTTCTCCAGATGATACCCAAGCTATCAAGACGTCACACAGGGTCAGGGAAAAGACGCGATATGCTTAATGACATTGCTGCTGATTGTGGTATCACGCTGTGTGTTGAGGATGAGACTTGTCACATATCACAATCAAAGCCAGAGGTTAACAGTGAAAATGAATGTGCTAAAGGTATTTTCGCAATCACTACTTATGAGTGAAGCTTCAGATTCTTACATCACAAAAAAAGAAGATTGGAACTTCAAATGACATGACATTACTTATTTTTACCATTACAGGTGAAGAGGGGTCTTAACAAGGCATAAAAGCAGATTCAGTTGTCATATTGAAGGGTAGTCAGATAGTACATAAGAACTGATGCTTCTCCTATCAGCAGCAGCACTACTAGCAAGACTTGTTTGGATCCATCAAAGTCTACTAAGGGAAAGGATTAAGGCATGGTTGACTGACACGCATCTTTGAAATCATGTAACCATAACACATTCGCTAGGAAACAACGATAGAGCAGCTGCATGTGACAGAAGCTATTCAGGGATGAACTGCTACCTTCATATTCTTTTCTTAGCTAAGAATTTGCTTGTGAGTATGTTGGGGAGTAGGGGGTTGTTGAACTCTTAGCGTAGACAGGAACATACAGGTATATGTAGATCAGTAAACAATCACACATGTTCTGCAGAAAACATGAGAGTAGTATATTTATTACATCCCCAATAATAAATAACTTATGCTCCCTACAATTCTTTTAAGAGATTCGATTTTTTCTCCTTCCAATTTCGAAAAAAATAAATCCATCTGTGCCAAATTTTTCATTTTTGGAGTAATTACGAGATCTCCAGGAATAGGATTTTCTTATTCCATGATATTTAGTGCACTCTGTCAATCTTTTTTGCCGCTGTTCAAATCAAGATCTCTAGTTAATAGTGATGTCTGATGAGCTTTGACACTTTTATCTTGCATAGCTAACAGGAATAGGGAACTCAATTGGGTAACCAGTCACTGAATCTGATCGTGTTGCATTACCGTTTAAATTATAATTTCTTGATCATCAATCACCATGTTGATTATTAAAAATGAATACGCCTTAATCACTTCACCACACTATGCTTTTAAATCTATCTTCAAAGAAAGTCTTTCAAGGTATATAAGCTTAATCAATCAGTAATATTGCCAAAATACGTTTAAATTTCATTCCATGCTAAAGAAATCAATCATGCTGCTTGAAAACATAAATATACTTTTGCAGGTCCAACCTTGTTTTTTATCCGTTTATTTTGGGATTACATAATGAGAAATGCTACATCTCAATGATCCTTAACCTCAGATGAATTCAATTCTCAGAAGTCAAAACATCAATACTATTTTCCCAACACAAATGTCGCACTATAATAGCAATTAGAGAGTTCTCTGGATTTACAGCTCCAATTGTACTTCTCTCTGACAAGCAGACAAAAGTCCTCTCCAAATGAGATAGAACCCCTATCCTAGGCAATGATCAAGCGGCTCTTTCTTCTGATGCACTCTGTTCTCTCGATAAAACCAGCTTTTTTTTGAACACGAAACACGAATTCCGCGTACGAATATTGTAAATAAGAATCATGTAGAGATAACTTGGCTGAAAAGGGCAAAGATTTTTGGCTCCTTATCCCAAAGTTTTTAGGTGAAGATGGAAAAATACAAGCAGCGGTTAAGACCATGCTTCGACATGATACTTGCCTGCCTTTTCCAATGCCCTAAGCCACTTCACTGCAGCTTCCTTTGGAACCCCGCCTTCTTTAGATACAATTTCTTCAAATGCCAACAGCACATCAGAAGGCATTTTATCGGCAGAGCCTGCAACATACACAGCTGCCCCTTCGGTCAATAGATTCCATATCTTAAAGCTTTCTTCTCTCATTTTATGCTGCACATAAACCTTCTGTTGCTGGTCTCTGGAGAAGGCAGCAAAAAAGCCGCCACCTTTTTCTTCAGAAAGGACTCCACCCTTTTGTGAATGGAACAACCAAAAATCTCGGTATAAGAAGTCATTTTCTTCATTTCTACAACCAAAGAAGAAAAGAATGGGAGCAGTAGGACCGGATTGACTCTGAAGGGCTCTTTCCTCCACAAATCCACGAAAAGGTGCACACCCTGTGCCAGGTCCAATTAGAATAAGAGGAAGTGAAGGTGGAGGGGAAGGAAGAGAACCTTTTTGAAACCATGCCGGTATGAGGACACCTGTTTGACATAACCCAAAAACCATCATCAAAGAGTTAAAAGAGGTAAATGAATTAGGAATAAATTACTCCAACAATCATACTTTTCTGAGGATCAAGTTCAGCTAACCATGACGAGCAAAGACCCGTGCGCTTCCTCTTATAAGGTGTTGTCAACCGAGAACCCACGAACAAGTTTTAAAGCAGTGGTTTGGATGAGCTGAGTGAGAAGAAGAGATGATGGAAAAAAGCCACTGTTTTTAGTGGCGGGTACCAACGGAACCAACCATTCCCACGCATATGAAGGATGGAAAAGCATCAATAACGGCAATTACAATATGAAAAAGGGAATATCAAAACAGAAGAAAATGAGGCATTATCAGCAGAAACATTTTTAAAATTTACTTCCAAATCAAAAAATTATCTCCTGTGAATCGATAAGTTAACCACAAATGGGCATTTTTAAAAATAAAGGTGGGTCAGCTTGCATGAGAAGGCATTATTATTTAGGAGGATCATTCTAGAGGAGAAAGATCAAGTGTCTACATGTTTTCCAAATCAAAAACGCGGAGTCTCTTAGCTTTTTGTCCCATACTTCCACTTAAAATAGTGTTGGCTACCTAACTAACATATCAAGCTTTCATTGCTTGCAAGTAAAGGGAGTAGTGGAAGATATGCTGATTTCCAGATTTCACATTTAGAGTCTGATTGATTTTACTAGACCAAATAAAAACTCAAGCTATTTTCTAATTTGAAAATTAGATGCTGTAATGTGCATGTATGACAGGGTTAATGTTGGCTAACCAGTTTCGCTTCCAAAAGAACTGGGCCAACTTCTTGCTTCTTAAACTATAGTACCTATACATTCCATGAAACAAAAATCTACCATAAGAGAAACCATATTATTGAAAATATTTCAACAGTGAAATATTTTCATTACCTCCAGTACAGTTCTTCGTTCCTTCTGATTGTACTCATAAAGATCATCTCTTCCTTCTGGTGAGGCAAAGTATTGAAGCCTCTCCTTCTCATGTTCGGCAGTAGCAAAATAACTCATAACCTGAAGAAGTCAACGATCCGAATGGCTTATCAAATTACTATAATATGCGGTGATCATGCATCCCAAGCAGCAAAAAACAGATGAACACAAGATGCATCAGTGAAGTCTAGGCACATAACAAAGACAACAGCAGAAGATATTAATTAAACAATGTCATGGGATATACTCATAAGAACAAATAAGAAATTCAGACATTGCATGTCTTACCTCAAAGAAATATCGTCTTGGGGAAGCTGATGCAACATCCATTGCCAGTTCCACAAAAGTTTTTAATCTTACAGGGACCTTCAATGTATTTCTCAAATCATAACTTTGTACAATTTCTTTATTATCATTAGCCTGAACCTGAAAAAATGTTCATATAGTAATATCAGAATTGAAGAGTTCCTTTCTTTGAGTTTTAACTATTACTTTCGTAACAAAAATCCTTTTAACTACCCCCGCCTCCCCAAATAAATAAATAAATATATAAAATATCAGAAGATTCATACATTGATAATCTGCCTTTTCAATTGATAAATTGCTGACATTTTCAAACCCCTAAATCACCATAAAGAAGGAAGAAAAGAAAAGAGATGATAAATCTCAAATCCTCATTGTAGAACAGATTTATATATATGGTCTCATTAACTTCAACAGCAACAACATATCCAGTGAAATCCCACAAGTGAGGTCGTCTAAGTAGGGTAGAGTGTACGCAGACCTTACTAGTGAAGGTCAGGGGGTTTTTAAATATTCAAAAGCAAAAACTTCAAACGATTCAATGCTTTATAACAAGACCTCAGGAACTTATCCTAGAAAATGAAGTGATCTAACCTATTTCTGTATATGATCCCTTCACAAGAAGTGCTAATACATTCCCCCCATCCCCCCCCCCCCCCACACACACAACCATCTTAACTCTCCTAGAAGGAGGTTTTGGTGGTGCCTGTATTGTAATAGTTTGTGCTGCTGCTTACCTATCTATTTCTGACCTCTTCAACTTTGAAAAGGTTCCATCCCAATGTAATATTTGAAGTTAAATTTTATTAGCAAAAGTAGCACAAGAAGGGGACAGGTACTCATATGGAGCTTAGGAAGTCAAGTAAAGTAACAGTCATATACAATCTTCATATAACCCCCTAAAGCTAAAATACTTGGACAGTGTATTTTAGTCTATGAACAGCTGCCGACTCATCTTCAAACACCTAAGACTCCTTCCTTCCCTCCCACCCAGCCCACAGAATACATGCTGGCACAGTGATCCACAGAATAAACTGTTATTTATTCTGTTTTAAGAAAGTTCAGAATAGGACCCCTCAGGGGTACTATTGCCTTTTCACTTTAATTGTATCTCTTTAATTAATTACTCCTTATTTTTGGTCTTCTTAATATGGTAAACTGCAGTCCACAAATGCGATACTCAGGAGCCCAGTAATGGTCCTTTCTCACTTGCTCCCTTGATTAATTAAATCCCAAATTAGAGGTTCAGGGTCTACACCACAAGGTAATGCTCCCTTGTCTACTAGATCCCAAACCCTTTGCAATACTTGTATGCTTTTCCTTTGAGTTGCACTTAACATTTCCGAATACTTACAATCCATGTGATAATAGACCCATATTAACATAGGTAAATCATGCAAATCACAGTCCATAAAAAATTACATAATAAACACCTTCACAGATGCATGAATACAAAATAATGTCTAGGAGGAAGATTTGAAGGAGTAGGGTCCTAGTGACAGCAGAGAGTCAAGAAAGTAGACAAGTACATACTCGGATATATGATGTAGGGTTCAAATTACAGCGCTTTATGAAAGCATCTACAGCTGCAGCATTTTGGCCAGGGAGAATATGAAGAACATCACCAACCTCATACTGAATACTCTGAGATCACAAAGGAAATCATCAAAAGGATCATATGAGGTGAAAGGAGTAAAAGAGAGATTAGAATGTACCAGCACTTACAGATGAAACAGCTTCAAATTCAAAATGGCGGACATCTTTCCCAGAGCCAGCCTTACTTAATGGATCATTTTTAACCTACATCAATAAGGTGAATAAAAAAAGAATATATCAATGCCTACATCACAACCATCACCATTGAAGAGAGAGATATAGAGAGATAGAAACAGAGAGTTATATATTCAAACAAGTGTTGGCAACATCTTTTTAGTGGGTTTTTGGTGCCATATTTCTGCAATAAGCACTTCTCACAAGGAAAAACAGTTATATATCTTGTTGATGAAGTGGTTCAGAATTCTATCTTAATGAAAAATATAAAATTCCTCAACTGAATGACACTAATTATGATATCTTCAGGGATGATATCAATTATATGTCAATTCTGTTTGAGCTCGGAGATTCTCAGAATATATGCTACTCTTCTAGAGAGACACTAGCAATTTTTTACAGTCACTTTTTCTAGGTAAAAATCACAAGTGAATCCACAACAAAAATCTCTGTTTCAGGAGCAGGATCTATTCAACTTCCACATGCGACAGCTACAGTGCAAACATTGACACATATCTAAAGAAATGTATATAGAGATCGTGTACCAATTTTAAGAAGCACTCAGGACTGTACTTTCCAGAAAGTTTTCCTGGCAGTATAAAGCGCGTGCTCTCAATCTGCATTTCGAGAAGCTTGACATCTGCAAATTCACAGGTTTTATCACTACTACTTGTTGAAAGACAACTACAGAAGCCTTTAGGCCAAAAAATCCATACAATAAATAAGAAACACTCCAGCTTATTCAGAAAAACAATTAGCAAAAAGCACAAGAAACAATAATTAGATGCACTCATGCATCAAAATAATAGAAAGAAAATGATTTTCCAAAGCTCACTAGTGAGAAGATAACAAGTAAAAAATTCCTGATAGTCCTGAAGGTGCAGAACAAACTACAAAAACTTATGTATGAGTTCTACTTATCAAAAAAACAGAAAAAGTATGTATGAGTTCTCTTTGGTATCATAAAGGTTTTTTTTTAATATATATATAGTGATCTTTCCTTATAGGGGATAATTTCTCCATAAATCCAGGCTTATATATGCTTTCATGCACTGAAATTTTATTGACTGTCAGCCAGAACTCTGAACCTACAATGACCTGAAGTTTAAAGCAGATGTTGATTCCTCAAGTAAAACTTAGCAAGTTACCTGGGATGGATGAAAAGTTTGAAGTCCCTTCAGCAACATCATGATAAGTAATCTGCACTTTAGGTTGATCCATCAAACTCATATTTGAAGTCATCAATTCTGGACCTTTAGGAAATAATTTCGGATCTTTTTGGTATAATGCTTTCCACAAGGTGGACATCCAAGGATCCAGAGCACCTTCATACCTGCAAAAGGAAATTTGATGCATCAATTCAACCTTTGAATAGAACAGCGGCTAAATAACAAGACATTCTTTAGGGTACCCATGATAACCAGATGAATGACATGATAGAGTGAACACACATAAGGTGATAGACAAAGAGCAGTTCCTAAAATTCTTATTTATGATAACTGAGAAATCCGGTATTTGAAAAAAATTCAGAAGGAACGAAGAAAGAGGAGCACTCAACATAAGCAGGTGAGCAGCCTCTCCAAAGCAGTAAAGCCATTGTATTCCTAAAGTAAAGAAGCTACAGCACATGTAATCAACTTCAATCACCTAGAGAGCAAAAACTTCTGCATTCTTAAATTCCATTACCTACAAAACTAGGAAGACTCAAGATCCTAACATGCAAATTCTTTTAGATCTGTCTCCTGAAGAGTTAGATCGAAGAAGTTTAATGCCATTCAATCCCAGTGATTTAGTTGAATAAATATTTAATCGACAAATAATCATCCTGTACATCACATTGGATTCTCCTTCTTAACAACTGCGAAAGATAATGAAACAACACGCTTGTTTGAACAGAAGGAAACAGAAAGGTACTTTTGATTAGTTCAAAAAAATTATTTTTCACACTTCGGAATGGCCCAGTATTTGAGCTTGGGACTTTCATGTTGGAGGTCTCAAGTTCGAAATCCCTTGCCAGCAAAAGCAAGGGGTTTGCCTTCTGTGTCGAGCTCGTCGCCTGGTGCGGGTTACCTCTCATATGTGGTTTGCGAGCTATTGCATAGGAGCAGGGTTTTACCCTGTGCGCACCCAAAAAGTGTAGCGTCTGCGGGTTCCCTTGTCGTAAAAAAAAATAAATTATCTTTCAGTTCAAAAAGGTGCTTTGAAGATATAGTGTCAACTCAATCCAAATGATCAAGTTTAATTGCATTTTTTTTAAGTGTTACTGATTTTGTTTTACTTTTGGTGCAAGGAATTCATAGATGAGGCTGAATCACTGTTAGCATTTATGGAATTGGAATTCCTACAGGAATAGAAGGGAATACTTTTGCCTTCTGCTATACCTGTAAAGAATTGTTAGCACCGTCTTAGGGAAGTACATTATAATCCTTACATTCTCCACACAAAAGAGCAAAGAAGAGAAACAAAAAAACAAACGCTGTGAATTTCACCCCGCAGAAGAAAGACAAGCCAAAGCTCCCCGGGTCCGTGCGGGTGTGACATTCAGACTATTCACTATGAGTGGTTTCCTGATTAAACCAATCTACAACAAAACATGTGCATTAACAGTGCAGAAGGCCAGATCTTAATGCAGGAATCGCTGCAGATGATCAGGCAAAATAAATCTACTATTCCTCTACAAGATTAAAAGTTAACAATACCCTGAAGGGTGCTGATCATCTCCCAGACCTCTTTCCACCACTGCTGTCGCACCAAGATCTGAAAGTCTTTTATCAAGTTTCTTTGCAACGAACTGCAGCAATAAAATCCATACATCAACACTCAAAGATGGAATACATAATTTCATAAAGCTAAGATTTCTAGATTAAATATTTGCTAGGGCAACAAATCAGTTAACAAGCAATAAAGTCATCTAGAAACACAAAGCACAGATATTGACCAGATCACTACCTGTCTTTGTTTTAAAGGGAATGAATATATCTTATGGAAAGACAAAGTTGAAAAGTAATTTCAATAACATAACTGATAAGCCTAAAACACCATAAGACAGGTCAGAGTTATACTCCCTCCGTCCGGTATTGTTTGTCATGTTGCGCTTATCGAAAGTCAATTTGACTAATTTTCAAAGTTAAATTAGATCACATTAATTCGATATTTTAAAAACAAAAAAATTAAGATTTCTGAAATTATAGAAAGAAAAGTACTATAAATTGCAATTGTTGCATATTAATATGATTGAAAAAACATCTAAAATGTTAGTCAAAGTTTTATAGTTTGACTCTAAAATCGAACACTCTAGACAAACAAGGACCGGACACTGAGGGATATTTAGAAAAAGAAAAAGCGAAAAAGCTGGAGGAAGTAAAGGAGTTGCCCAAGCAAAAGTAAGGCAGATAACGAGTCAACCCGCCAGGGTTTTTCTTTCTGCTATTATCATTTCTCCTCAGAGTACCATTCTCTTTCCACAGTTCTGGGGCTGTTCTGTCAGTACAGTTGACGTCTCCTAATATCATGTTTTCTTTTTTTTTTCCCCAATTCCCACTTTTGTCAACATAAACTAGTGGTGCACCAGTCAATCAGCCACCTGTCTCAGCCGGCTGGCTGGATTGAAGCGGGGCTTACACCACCTCCAGCCGTTCCCCCTGGCTTTCTCTCGGAAAGATCTCTGCCCCCACGCTATTCGCCTCGATAAGTTCTTCTCGATCCAGAGACTTCCGCTCCCCCCATACCCTCGCTCCCTACATCGATCCCCTTACTCCTTGACTCTGTCACTTCTACCTACCCTCCTCCCTAACCGACTTTCTTACAGATCTTCCTAGCCCTAATTCATTCCCCCCACTTATGGGCTCCGCGCACCGGGCACGGCCCCTCGGGCTTTACCGACATACCACATAAACTTGAGCCACACGAGCAAGGGAGGAGCACCGGGCCCCGGGCCCTTCTCCTTACCCAGTCAGCCGCGTCAAACTTGTTTGTGGCGTAACAAGAGCGCCGCCTGGACTTTCCTGATCGTTTGGGTTTTTTTCATTACTTGAAGAAAACAATGACACCTCTAAGTCTCTTAAGCACATTAAAGTTCTTGCATATCTGACGATAGGCCTCCTTTGTCGCAAGGGCGATCAAGAGTGATATCCATATTTCCCTCCGGTATGTTTTTTTTTTTATTATTGTTAACTATGAAAATTTCTAGATTTTCCTGTTTTGATGACTTGCTGGTTGGACTTGATGATATTCCTTGTTATGATGAATTTTGATGTTCGAAATACATGTGTGGGCTTAAATCCCATATGGGGGATAATTACCTATTTCCATAAGGTCTTTATATGATTATATGTAACCATGGTTTTCTTTGTTCCTCCTATGTAGTAACAATGAAAGCATGTTAAAACATAAAAGCCTAGTCAATTTCTGACGAATCATTTTTGCGACTTCTCTGTTCCATACAGTGCTTTACCATTCTCTTCCATTATATTAGATATGGATTTCAGCTGTTTGAAATGAATATATTGCTGGTGACAGCTTGTAATTTGGTGAAGGATTGAGATAGTAGTCATCAACCATTTCGCTGTTATAAATATTAGAATTAAATTATTCACCTTACATTAGTGAATAAACTTTTGAACCCTTGTTAAGTCACAAAAGCTAATGACATTGGTCCTAGTCATAACCTTGCATTCTTTAGGAGAATGGTATAACTGCATATTGATTACATGATTCATTAAGAAACCATATCTGGACTTTGTGCTATGGGATACCTATCAAATTGAAATTATAGACATCAAGATTCTCTGGAGAACTGAACCAGTTGATCCAAATCTTCAAATCAGAATGAGTTGCTTTTGGAAAATCTTAAGCTAAAATAGCAGATAAACAATGAAAAGTAGTATTAGGTAGAGCGAGTGTGTACATTATATTTCTGGTAGCCTGAATCACCCAAACCAAACACAGCATAGTTGACTCTACTAAGCCAGGTCTGGGTAAGATTCCTTTGCAAGAGAAACTTCCAAAACACCTACAAGAAAACGAAAAAAAGTTACAATTATGTAAGTGTTACACCTACAAGAAAGACCAAGGAACTAATAAACATACAAGAAGGATAACAAACAAACCTTAATCGAGTCTGGGTTGTCCCCTTGACCTGTAGTTGAGACCACAAAGATCACAATTTCTTGGTCCGGTAGAGAACTCTAACAAAAAAGAATGAAAAACTAATTAGACGTGTAATTGTTTCTGAAGCAATGAGAAGAGGAAAGGAAAATTACAGGGTCAAAATCATCAACAGAGAGCAACAAGACGGGGCATCCTCTACGCTCAGCTTCACGGTCAAGACGCTCAGCGGCGTCTATAGCATTACCAGTCTCAGATGCATATAAGATTAATAGCTTCTTTGGCTTCTCCTCCATCAACATTGATCAGTTACTGCAGTTGAAGGGTCTTTTGGAATTCAACAAGATACCAACGGAACGATGGCGTAGTCTTTACGGGCGCTGCGCCGTCATATGCTCCGAGGAGCTATTTAATTTAATCGAAGAACCCGCGTTAAACCCAAAGGAAAGAATGGAACTTTTTATTCTGTAGCGTGTTTCAAAGTACCTTTATTTGTGAAATTTAAAATTAAATTATTGTCAAAAAATTAAAAGAAATGAATTATTTTTTAAAAAAATACACAAAGAAAATAGGATGATTCTTTTCCGAAATCGGCGGGAGTAATAATTTTTGCTTAATTACTTATTTTTTAAAAATTCATTTAATTTTCTTTTCCGTGTTATATAATTTTTAAACGTTTTTTTTAATTACGTCAAAAATACTCACAAGTATTAATTACGTCTTAAGAAGCTGAAATTTCCAACAAAGAGCCATGAAAGAAATTGGTTTTCATCAAATCCTAAAGAAATAATGGGCCCTGGTGGTCTTCTTACGTTTTTCAAAGTTTAAAGGCGAAATATCTAAGAAACAAAATGGCAATGAAGTAATAATTACGTCTTACGTTGATAATTTTTTTTTAAAATTGCCTTAAACATGAGGAAATAATCGTTGTGTTAAAAACATGGCTCTGTCAAATGACTTTATTGCATATGAAAAGTTAGTGATGCATCTATGATCTCTCTATCAAAAAATCACTAGCTGATACACAATATTAAGCACTCTGCATTACATTCATGGAGAAGAATATCTTTACAATTAAAAAACATAAACGTCACGCAGCACTAAAATAGTTCTTCTAGGTTCAATAAATATTGCCAAACATTGTCAACAATAATACTAACTTTACATAAACCTGTTGTGTTGACCTCTCCTGATTTTGGTGTCCCTGTATTTTAAACTTCAATATACAGCCTACTGTGCCATTATAAGCTTCAACTGTTTCCTGCTAATCATTTTGGGTCAAAAGAGGCACTAGACTTTTGTAGGCAATTTTAACGTGGTCATCATTTTTTGTCAAGGCTGACTAGTTCGTCACCTTCTAAATTTTTAGGAGACTGCTTGGCCAATTCTATATTAGAACGCTGGTCTTTGTTCTCTGCATTTCTCTCTTTATGGTGATCAAGTGTAGTTTGTTCTAAATCTTTAGGTAACCGCTCAGACAAATCTGTATCGGAACATATGTCTTCGTTTTCTGTTTTTTCCTCATGGTAATCCTTGGGGGAGGCCGGGTCTTTCATATCCTTCTCCGCATGGTGATCCTTGACCGAGGTTATGTCTCTCAAATCCTTATCCTCATGGTGATCCTTGACTGAGGTTATCTCTCTCATATCCTTCTCCTCATGGTGATCATCAAGTGTAGTTTGTTCTAACTTTTTAGGAGACTGCTCAGACAAATCTATATTAGAACATTGGTCTTCCTCATCTGTTTTTCTCTCCTCATGGTGATTCTTTAGTGAAGTTGTGTCTTTCAAATCCTTCTCCTCATGGTGATCCTCGAGCGAGGTTGTGTCTTTCAAATCCTTCTCCTCATGGTGATCCTCGAGTGAGGCTGTGTCTTTCAAATCCTTCCCTTCTTGGTGATCCTTGATTGAGGTGGTGTCTCTCATTTCCTCATCCTCATGGTGATCATCAAGTGTAGTTTGTTCTTTCACGTCTTCATTGCGGTCATCAAGTGGCATGCTTTGTATTTCAGAAGGTTGAAGATTACGCAAAGTACCTTCATTTGTTTCACTAGATTCCTCTCTACTTCTCTGATGATCCTCATAAGAGGAACCATGTGCTTTTACATCTTCAGCATGTTCCCCCACTTCAGAAGACAAATTGCCGCCTGTTCTCTTTTGGACCTGCAGATTTTCACATGTTTCAAGGCCTTCTCCTACCTCAGACTGAGAATCAGGCAAGATCACATCACTGTGGCGTAACACTGCTCTATCCTTCTCCATGTGGTGAGCATCAGATAACTTGTCATCACGGAAGCCATCTTGGGAACCATTAAGATCCTGTGTCTGGTTGCTGCTATCTGCATTGCCTGACAGAGTCTCATCATCACTAGCCATTTATTTTTACAGTTAATTTCTCTACCTCATCTCAGGTCCATTCCGAAATAGTCATTCCTGCCCTAAGCCACATCTGACATTGTAGCCGTAGTTCTTTACCTCATCCTGTGGTACAGAAAAGGATTCTCCCTTAAAACCACCATCTGAAATTGTGTTTTCAATTGAGCGAGAATCTTGGAACTCAGTTTTAGTATGATCAACTTCGTCAGTAGAAGGAAAAAGACTTGTGAGAGAGTATCCCAACGTTCTTTCCTATTCTCGGAATTGTCCTCCACCTCTTCCTTTTTGCAGGGCAGCTGTGACTGAAAACAATAATTCATCTTTTACTATTTTCTCTATTTGTTTGCAGGAAGCTTGATATAAAGATGGTCCTCTCCCTCCCCCCCCCCCCCAGTGAATTGACTTGTTTCTGGTTCTGGTCTTGCATCACAGAAGCACGTATTATATCCTGCAAGCATAACATTCATTACTATGAATAGCTTATTGGTTTCTGCTAACCAAAACTGTATTAACTCATATTGAGCCACTCAATACATGCATAAAACTATAAAATCCTTTAAAGCCATAGTTTACTGCCAGACTTTAGTGTTAAGAGAGGAAAATATCTCCAGCTAAAACCTTAATGCCCAATTTCGCAGTCAAAATCCCGAAAGAAGGGAAAAGGGCTGGTGGACCCTGCATAAGAGAAGCACTCCCTTGTGACAATCTCTGTGCTACTACTGTTTTGAAACATCAGAAATTTTTTGATGCACTTTCAAATATAACTGTATTCCAATCAAGTTTCAAATTCATTTAAGACAACAAATTAAACAATGATCACAATTTTGTCAAAAGAAACTAACCACAATATCATTTAATTAATACTAAAACAAGTTATGAAAGTAATACTCTCTCCGTTTCAAAAAGAATGTTCTAGTTTGACTTTGAACAGAGTTTAAGAAAAGAAAAAGAAACTTTTAAATCTTGTGGTTCTAAATTAAAGTTATGCCAAATTTACTAATTGGCCTTTAATTTTGTGGTCTTAAACATGTCACGTTGAAAGTTCAAGTTAAAGTACTGCTAAAAAAGAAAATGGGTCATTTTTTTTGAAACATATTAAAAAGGAAATGAGGTCTTTTTTTTTTTAAACGGAGGGAGTACAAGGTTCTTAACCTCTACCAGTTACCTTTACGTGTCAAAGTTACGCTATCAGAAGAACATGAGAGCATCAAGAAAGACCACATATTTATAATAAAGTTATAACCTGCAATTGTTGTCTTCTCATCATTGGCATTGTCAGTAAAACCTCCTTCATACAAGCAGATGAGTCAGGGAGTTGAAGCCTGTTAACCAATTTATCGCGTTTGGATCTTCCAAAGAAGTGTTCATACAATGTACAAAGAAACAATCAGCCAGTGAAGAAGGCATTAAGACCTTCAAACATAAGTTTTATATATAGCAGAACCTGAGAAGAATTCTCTGACGTTGTAAAAAGGAGAACAGCTTCCAAAAACAGATTCATTAGGCATTTCTGACACTCATTAGTTCTTGAGAGTGTCTGGAGAAGCATTAAAACCTTCAAACACTCCCCAGCAATAGCCACCACTTCCCTGCTCATAGGTGTCTGCCATCCAATAGAAAAGTATCAGGTTCTGCAAGAAAGCGAAATTCAAATCTATGTCCCACCCCCAGCCCTAGGCCAATACAAAGAATTTACTTTTACACGTGGGAGGGGAAATCCTAAAACGGAACTTGTCTACATTAAGAGTTCTGGATGACAGATTCCAAGGATTCAAAAGTTCCCCAACAAAGAATATGAAGAATGAGTAAGACTCCGAATTGATTTTCCTTGTTAGCACACCTTTCAGTATTTGCAACCCAATAGCTTGGACCTGCAGTAGACAAATTATGTTCGCTAACCAGTGAACAAAAAGTATCATTTGAAACAAGATCTGCTTACCTGAATGTCAGAATCAGTAAGAGCACTCCTGAAGCACCGGGTGGCATTGCATATCATGGCATAAAATACTGGCTTACATCCTTGGTTTTCTTTGAGAAGTTGAATTTCAAAAGCTAATTTAGCAAATGAAGTAGTCTGTTCAAGAGAGAGAGCAAGCTTCAATAGCAGCAGTTTATGCAAGTTGGAACTCTTATTCTCAAGCTGATAAATTCCTTTAGTGCAATTCTCAGCCAAAATAACACTCGTAGTCAGACAAGTTCTTGTTATTGTCATCAAATAACCAATGCTGTCATTTCCAAGTTCAGAGATATCTGTATTTAAAGCAAATAACCATCACTCAAGTACGATTAATAAGTTATTGTGGACTACTTCAAGATTGGAAATTTAATAAAAGGAGCGAACTACCTTCTCTTAGAATGGAGCTCACCAAATATGGCTCAGAATATTTTCGTTCAGTTCCAAGAATTTCCCAGATTTGAAGGATGGATCTAGTTGGAGCACTAATGTGCCATAATGACAAATCTTAATGCTGGATTGACAAGAACCAGAATAGAGTGAAATGGATAGAGGAGTTGTATAGCTGACCCTGACCAATTTGAGATCAAGGCATATTTGATTGATTTTTTCATGCGAAAAGAAACACAAACATTAAATAAACTGACTCCATGCATTGGGGAAAGATTTTATTTTGAGTACTAGACTGAACAAGATGCTAATTAAAACAAGCTCTAAAGCTTTCTTTGCAGCCTAATAATCTAAAGAGGAAGGACCTGAATGCACCTTATGAGAATTGCTTACCAGTAACATATGTTTTCATTACAGAAGTTAGACACTGGACAAAATCATGAACTCTTGAAAGAGAAATTTCGGTTGAAGCCCTTTCAATGCACTTGTAACCAACCAAAAGAAAAGCCAAAATTGATTTCAAACCCATCTGCATGAAAACCGTAAATGATTAATTATCAAGAGATAAAAAATTGAGACGTGGAAGCAGTAGAAGCTTAAAAATATTTACTAGAGACCAAAAGGAACCCTCTGTAAAACATGACACGCACCTTTGGCTCATATTGTTTCAAAAGTGTTGGTGCTGTGGTAAGTAAGGCAGAAACAGTATCGTCCCAGCTTAAATGGTCTTGAGAAGTTGCACTGACAAAAAGAAAGCAAGTTAGTTCAAAATTACTTTTTGTTACTGTTCATGAATAGGGTAATTTGACTTCATCGAAAAGAAGTGTTACCTTGTGAAGGATTTAAAAAGAAGCGCCAAATAAAGTTCTGATACTAAATACACAAAACTTTCAGTCTTTAGGAAATCCAAGGGACATTTCTGCGCAATCTATCAAACAAACCGAAAGAAATAAGAAGTTAAAAAGACAGATCTTTATGGGGTTCTTATGCACATATAAATAAGCAGTTGAAATATGTGCCTGCATCTACTATAAGAAAATACGTCCAAGTTAAACCATAAAAGAACTTTGCAATTAAGTCCTTTAGATTACACAAAAGAATATTTAAAATAACAACCAAAAGGCCGTACATGAAAGGAAATCATACGCAATGCAGAAAGTTAAAGGCAACAAACATAAAACCAGGGTGCATATTAATTTCATTTAAATTGATGGAGAAACCCTTCATTAACTACATCTTGAATGTAATAGCGTGATCATGACATGAAATGGGATGTTTTACCTGTGATAAAATAGAGATAGCAAAATTGTCCCACGTATCTTCAACAAAAATGGAGAAAAAGCAAACCTGCATCCAATTAAATTTTGAGCTTTGATTAAACTTCGCGAAAGGTACATCAAATGAGAATATCTAACCTAACACTTCCTACACATCCCAGTGTAGAAACCAAAATGTTAATCCACCGATTGCCTGCTCCTTTTTCACTAGAATAATAATTTAGCACTTCCCTTAGACTCCCACCCATCCACCCAAAGAACTGCATCAGAAAAGATAAGAAGGAAATGAAGTAGGTTTTTGGGATACTAGAAGAATGG
Source organism: Solanum habrochaites (assembly GCA_027704765.1). NCBI lineage: Eukaryota > Viridiplantae > Streptophyta > Magnoliopsida > Solanales > Solanaceae > Solanum > Solanum habrochaites. The sequence continues at coordinate 50,924,055 of JAKWJA010002490.1, read as the reverse complement.
GTAACTTCCCTAATCCACTGTGCAAAATGCATACTCTAGCTTCATAAAATGGGTAACAGGAACTCCAAATCATAGCTCTGGTGACTCCATAATACCATGTAACTAATTGGTTATAGCTTTCATTACTCATTACCAAGTAAGCAATTTGCACAAACCCACAAATAAAACACATGTCAGAAAATTTCAAGATTCAATCGCTAAAACTAGCATTTCAAGGTTGATAATAATCAAGGTTCAGAATTAGAATGTCAAAAGCTGAAGAATGACAACATTGCTATTCTCTAAGAAGGAACAAATTGATCATTGGTAATATCTATGTAAGGTTTTGCATAGTTGATTACTTATATGATGTCTACAGAACCTTAAAATGCACACCCAAGAAATATAACATCCATAATGTAAATCAGATAGAACAAACAACCAAACTACATTAGAGCGACTTAGCATGAAGAACAAGACACTGAAAGTACCTGCAGCAGTTCTTGACAGGAATCCATAGTGAGAAATCCTACACTAAAGAATCTCTCCGCTAACAGGACTTGAAACACAGGCAGAGCAACTTCGCACAACTCCAAAGCAATTGACTTTACTTCATCACTAACACAGCGACCACTTAATATGGTATTGACAGAGCCAATATGCAGCCTAGATTCACCAAGAACCGAATCTTGCCCCTGAAATAGAAGAAGAACAGCAAAGCCCCACAAAAATTGGAATTCTTCTGAACCCAACTCAACCATGCTATAACCCGAAATTAAGTCTGTAATAGACTGTTCTTCAGTTTCTGAGGATCCTTTTATGTAAGTGTTCAAAGGAACTGCATCTAGTGCCAACGCTTGCACGATCAGTGGCCAAGCTTCTTCCAGACATGCCAGCAACTTAGTTGATACTAGTGTAGACTGAATCCCATCAAGAAATGGTTTCCACTGCATGTAGTGCATATAGGAACATGGGAAAGAAATTGCCAGAATTAGAAGAGAGAGAGAAAGAAAGAAAGAGCAACTACTTTAAGGGTCATTTGGAAATGTGATATGAAATCAATTATAAAAGACAAACATAAACCGAACTATGAGCTCACATTTTCTTTAGGAAATGATTGAGTCCTAATATAGCTGTAGTCCTTCAGAAGACAGAGCCAGTAAATTCCAAGAATTTTTGAACTCTCAGAGAAAAGAGGCAATAAAGCTAAATATTCATCAGTAATCTCCTTTTGTTGATTTTTCAAGAATGCAAAGGTGTAACATTTCAGAGAGGCATGTGCTGTAAGGAGTCTCACTTTGATCTGGAAAGATACATTGATAAATATGTTAGAGTAAAGAGAAAACAGTTGTACGCAAATATTTTGGACGTGAAAGAACCAACCTTGCACGAGACCCATTCTGCAAAGGATGGATAGTAAAGGTCATTGAATTCATTTAGAGGACGTGAAATCAATGAAAATATCCGCTTTACAGCAAGTTGATCTCGACTAACAATTTTACATGTCAATATCTGCAATATTCACACATGATCCCGTTTAAACATGCATCAATTAAATTACACCACTAGATGCATGTATCTAAATATTCAACAACCTTTGTGGCGAGCTGCAAGCCTGCTTCCAATAGGACAGGGCCAGAGGATGAGTCCAATGCAGTTCGAACTGCAGAAACCAATTGGGCCTGAATGGTAGTGACATAACTAGCTTAGTTGAGCTAATATCAGTAAGGATTTTGCGTCATTTTGAATTGTGCCTTTAAATTTGGTTATTTAAGATAATTAGGAAGATAGTTGCTAAGCAGGATAAAACTTAAAAGAATGATCCAAGGACTTACCTGATACTGTTCCAGAAGAAGGTGACCAGGAAGCTCAGGGTCCAATGTTCCAAACTGAAATTTATAGTAACAGCACAAAGTTGATATGTGACAACAGATTGCAATTCAAATTTCTTTTAGAATCAAGTGTTTCATGAAAGAACCAAAAAAATAGAAGTATGTTATTTTATTCAGCCCCAAAAATCAGGTGCATAATGACTGGCTTCATCAACTCCAATGATCAATTCGTAGATGTTCGAATAAATCACTGTGAGTCCAGAATTAATTACATTTGGTGACAAGCTAGGAGCATATACAATATGTATGCATCAACACGAAGACAAGCGTTAAGAACGTCAAAGAAGGAGGAGAAATGGAAGTTTGTCCAAACATGCATTTGGTGGACAATTTGGAAAGAAATGAACAATAGGAGCTTTCAGAATGTACAGAATAGCCTTCAGAAGATAAGAATGAATTGCTTGGCGTGTAAACAAGATATTTTAGCTAGACCAGAAGACGTCTTTGATGTACTAGATTGTTTATAGGCATCAAATTCTGTAAGATGTAATACTTTTTTGAAGGGGTACTACACTTTTGCTTATAGTATACCTGTGGATATTTATAGACTAATGTTACCAGCCCAAAAAAAATGTTTATAATCCCTGTAATTGTATAATCAAGGATTAAGAGTTATTGTATTTTCCTTTCCCGGATCTCTTATAAAAAGTTAATTAAGGGGGTGTTTGGATTGGCTTTTTAAAAGTAGCTTATAAGTTAAAAGTTGAAAGTCATAAGTTTGGCATACCCAACTTTTGACATTTAACTTATTTTTGTACTTTTTTTACCTAAATGTAAGTGCATAAATGCACTTTGTCTTTCTGAAAACACCTCCAAAATTAAAAAAAGAGCTTTGAAAGCCAAGAGCTACTTGAAATAAGTCAATCGAAATACCTTCTAAGAGCCCGTTTGGATTGACTTAAAAAAGTACCCTATGTCCCAATTTATGTGACACTTTTCATTTTTTCAAGAGTCAAAACAATTTAAGTTTGACGGGGAATCTTCAATTTTTTTGAAATGAAATTTGTCTATTTGTAAACTACATAAAAAAAATACTATAAGTCACAATAGTTGATAATTTAAAATGTTTTAAAATTTTATGAAAAAATTATGGTCAAAGATAGACTTATTTGAATCTCGAAATTTGAAAGTGCCACATAAAATGGAATGGAGTAGGTTTTAAGTCAAAAAAATTAAAAGTAGGGAGAGGGCTACTTTTGGTTTTTAACTTTTTTCAAGACATTTTAAACTTATTTTCAGTTATTTTTAACTTTGTCAAATACTCCCCAAGCTTATTTTAAGTTATTTTAATATTTGTCAAACACTTCATCACTTAAAAGTAGGTTTGACCAAATTTTAAGTCAATACAAACACCTCCAAATCCTATCATGCTTGAGGAAATAATCAAGCGGGCATCTGATTTCTTTAAACTTAGGTGTTCTCCTGAATATTACTTTAATTTGTTTAGCAATGGTCTATAAAATCTGAGCTATAGAGATAAAAAGGCATCACATTGTTGTAGTTTATATATATGGACTTACAAATGATAAAACTTGGACGCCAAACTAACAGTATTGCCTAATAGATAATGCTATATTATTTGAAATGACCATAAGGGAAAAGTCTAACCGAATAACTGAATGAGTACCTTGTCAATAATAGTACTCAATAGAGTCACACCAACTGGCCGCATGTTCTCAAACTGAATTGTGCTGATCTGTAAGATGTAACGGGAGAGAACCAATTTATTTCCCTCACCACAGCGGATTATTATAGCATAAGTGCAACAAGGGTTGATGTCAAGTATAGCACCTGATAAGCAAGGGAAACTAGTTCTTGCAATTGAAGAACCAGCCAGTCTCCAGAGCTCGATCCACTGGCAGGCTGCTGTCTAGCCAATGCTATATCAAAATGCACTGGATTCTTTCCAACTGCTGCAGGAAGATGACTCAAACACCTAAAATTCAGAGAAGATTATTCAAAAGGATACATAATGTCAGAGAATAACAAATAAAACAAATTTCTTAACAAGACAGTAGTTTGAAGAATTAATGCGCATTAATATATAGGAAAAGATTCTCTCCAAGAGAGACAACAAAGCGAGAGCCAAAGAGAAGAACAAGTAGGGACTAGGGCAATATATTAAACTGGAACTAGGAGAGGATTCTATTTTAACTGTAATTTTGAGAGCACATAAGCTTGCGGATAAGGAGAACATTGTATGCAATTGCATCAATACACCAATCAAAGATCTTGATACACTCATTAAGTAAATGAGCAGAAGCAGTTCTGAAAGGCTAATTCGATGAAACACTTATTTGGTTAACTGAACTAGTTAACTACACTTATTCCTATTGCCTTTAACCTCATTTTGGTAGCAGCATAAAAAACTGGGGTATCAAGAGTTACAAGTCCAAACAGACTGCCTTTTTATTGTCAAACTCATAAAAGAAGTTGACATACAATATCACCTTTCTAGGGCAATTATTGCAGATTCTTGCTAGAAACCACCAAGACGAATACATATACATCTGGAGAGAGACTAACCAATGTGCAAATTTGAATGAAGGTCACAGAAATGAACAAGAGCTGCTAGTTTGGGAAGATGCATTGAAGGATATGAAGTTTTTGCTCCTACCAGATTTAAGCAATGTACCTTTTGAATGATTTTAGTTAAGTTCTTTCAAGTGTACCAAAAAAAAATCATGTGCGCTACTTTTCCAAAAGAACAGTAATAGCCATATATCCATCCAGACAAGGAAGACAAAGGATGAGGTAATAACAAGGTACAGCAGGATGACATTAAAATTCGTGTAATCTTAACAAGACGACAACAACTTCCATTGAAAAAAATACATTGAAGTGGGCACTGAATGTAAAGAACTTCAATACTATCTAACTAGCAACCTATAGTGGTAATATTGGACACCATCCATCGCAGAAAGATAGTATCCTTCAGTATTCCATTTGATTTTCTTTTCATCTGCCTTTCTTTTGTGTCATTAACAGTGATTTACCGTCTCTGTTTTTTTCTTTGAGCATTTTCATTCTGTCGCTTTTTGGAATTGTTTTATATTTGATCATAACAACTTCGTTGCCTGATTATGTGAGTTTGAATTGTGGGTTGCAGGGAACAAGGAAGATTGAGATGATGTCAGAAGAAAATGCTTACAAATGGCATACAGGATAGCTACAGTGCGGGAAAACTAAGAGGGGAGCATAAAACCAAAATTGCTCAGAGAGAGGGATAAGTGTAACATCAGTCACAATACACCAGGAAAGCAACACTCACTCTGCAGCAAAAACTCTTGTTCGATATCTGAGGTGCTTGTCCCTAGGAGGATAGACAATGGAGTGATTGTTTCCATAACCTTGAAAGTTTCGGTTTTGGGAGCTCGACACCATGTTCTCATCATCATCCCCAGTATTCAATCTAGTGTTACCATCCAGACCGCTTGAAGAATCATTTTGTGAACTGTCACTTGTGCTGATCACTCTTGAGGATGAAGAAAGAATCTACGCACAAATAAATAATTTAAGTGAAGCATTCTGATCACCGATAAAACCACTATAAAAATTAACAAAAAGGGGAAGACTGTAACAAGAGATGGACAGAAACAAAAATGCTTAGAACAGCACGGTATTATTGCACAGAGCTAATGCGTCCACAAACAAGCATTCATAGCGGATTACTGCTCCTAACTTTAATTTTAAAAAGAAGTAAAATGGTTTCATCTGATGACTGCACTCTTTTAATCTTTAGAATAGCTTAACTAGTTCTGGAAGATGCCAGCCAGATTGCGAATATCAGGGTGATACAGATAAAATATTACCATGTTGCGGCAAATTGATAGCCATTGTGATGGCTGTGATGGACATGACGCATAAAGCAATCTCATACCGTTTTCGTCCAGCTAAGCTTTGGGTCCAATCTGCAAAGTTCAAAGATTCTAATAGTGCAACGGCATATAGACAAAACAACAAAATTGAAAGCAGCACTAACAGGCTAAACCGTGAAAAGTTAGACAACTTAAGCAAAAAGAGGTAATAGCAATAACCAAAACAAATGTAAATCTGTCCAGGTAGATTTGTATAGAGCACACAGACAGGCAAAGCTAGCAACAAAAAGAGAAATACAGCAAGCACTTTTATGGGGTAAAGACAGAAGATGCATGGTTATAAAAACTAGTCTCATTCAAATAGTTACTCCTTAATAACAGTTTATGATACTATCAATATTTTGGGAGTCAACTATTATTTCTTTGACTATAATTTTCTAAAAAATTACACAAGTAAAAAATTTGGAAGCTGGTTATGTTGTCCTTGTATCTGAATCTATAACTCATATATCCTAAAAAAGAAAGCAATGCCAGATGCTAGACCTAAAAATAATAAGCCAACCCAAACAAACAAAGAGAGAAGAAGCAATCACCAAATTAGAGAACAATCAAAGGGAGATAAGGTTTAGGATCAGCTTGTGTAGGCATAATAAACTTACTCAGCATCAGTTTCCTCATCCAGCATATGGAACAATGTATCTTCTATATGTTCATTCATAATAGACCCCTGCATATAATCAAGCACCTGTATTAAGATATAGTGCAAAGCAGACAAATCGGAACTTGGAACTGTAGAATTGAATTGAAAATAGATCTACTAAAATTTCTATATTTATTGTTTTCTTCATAAAGATCTCAAAAGCACAAATTATTTTTCTCATTTGAAGAGTGCATTCTTTGCAGTATGATTTTCACATGTTGTGTTTTCCATGTGGAAAGAATTATGGGAGCAGTTTTCTTGTCATTTAAATGTCGAACAATGAAGAAGTCATCAGAAGTACTCAACAAAGCCTCCCTAACAGGCACAGAAGGATTTCAACAAAAATTCAAAAGGTAGGAAGCATATTAACTTGGCTGATGATTTCAATGGGCTCTTCTAGATACAGGAATAGGTATGCGGAAATGACCAGGGAGAAGCAAGGAGGGGGCTGCCCTCAGATCCGAGACAGGGGAAAAGTTTAAAGATTGTGAGTTTGGAAGTGGGTGGGTGGGTGGGGGTTGGCGGAGGTTGTATTGGTAGAAAGAAGAGGAAGAAGGAAGGGCAGGTTGATGAGTTGATCTTTATAATCAGGTAAATATATTGGTAGAAACATGGTCAAAATGGACGTATACAAGGGGTATACGAAAAGGTAAAGCATCTACAAAAAGATGTGATTTTTTACAAACATCCAATCATCTATACAACAGGGAACCCTCTGTGCGCACCAAAAGAAATTAAGGGAACAAAGACAGTCCTCAACTTGGAGAAACTCCACTCCACTCTCCTTCAAAAGCTCTCCTGTTTCTCTCTCTGGAATTGAGTTGATTATATATAGACTAATCAGTTGAAATCTCTTATTGTTTACATGTCTTGAGGTAACTATTTATTTATTCACACTCTTACTTGCTTTTGATAGGTCCTAGTAAGATAACACACTTGACTTAATTCCAAAAATGATCATGAATGAAAAAAAAAATGAAGGAATGAAATAGCTCAGTGCAGCTGCATTGAAAGATTTCTGCAGCTGCGTAAGCAAAATAACACAAGTTCCAATGTTAGTGCAGCTGTGATGCAAAAGTGTGAAGTTCTAAGGCTACGTCAAGACTACAGAATGACAATGAAACTGCACCAAAATATACCCAGAAGGTGCATAGAAGGCCAGCGCATATGTGCTAGTAACGGCCACACATGCACCATAGTTCAGCAGAAAAAGGTTTCTTCTGATTAAAATGTTCCTAATTCTGACGGATTCTTGGGGGGACTATTTAAGGACGCTAAGAGAATGTACAATGCATTCTTCCAGAGTCATATGCTGAGGAGAACGTAGAGGGTATCTCCAAAAGAGGAGATGGAAGTTTGAAGAAGATGATTAAACTTGTTAGATGCAAATGTTTTCATTCCTTTCACCTATTTTGGATTTTGTCAATGAATACTTGCAATCTCTTGCTGTTTATAGTTTCATACATGGGATATATATTTTTAAATATGGCTTAAGGTATCTTCAAGTAAAGAAGTATATTTTATTGCTTATACAACATTTTTCAGTTTAACATAGATTTTAACAGAGAAGTTGTGTTATTAGAGTTTACACAATCAATTTGACTCATGAATAATAGCTTGTCTTGATTAGTATAAAGCAAGCTATTTAGTAAACAACAAAGAGGTTAAAAGCATAAAAACTGTTCTAGTTCCGTTCATACCCCTAATAACTTGCAAAACTAGCCTTAAGGCATCAAAATATCTAAAGCACAGGATGACACATACAGGTCACAGTCAAGTACTTACTGGATCCTTTTCAATGAGATGTCTCAGAGTGGATAGAGCTAAACGTCGCAGTGTTGGCTGTTGAAAATGAAATTCAGATGCTTCAGTGCTCAAAAGATTATCTAAGAAAGGAGTCGATCCCAGAACCACCCGCCCATTTTTTCCATGGTAGAGAAAGCATTACCTGTCTTGAGGATAGAGTTGGGAGCAGTGTTTGCACATTATGATGCACAGTAACAGCTTGTGGTGCAAAAAGAACTAGCTGCTGAGTGAATCGAACATTCCTTCAAATTAACAAGTAAAATAAAATAAAATTCAAATACTCAAGAAAATCCATATGAATATTACAAAACAAGATGAAGCAGGTGTAGTCAAATGAACTTTCACGTGACCCTGAGACCTAAACCACACCGGCCTCAAAACCATTGCTTTTTATTTGGTTATAGATTCAAAAAGGGGACAAAATATATGAAAAAAATGGCCATACTCATAAAGTGTTGCAGTCTCTTGCCGAGAGCTGACCTCTGCAATGACAGACTGAAGGAAAACACATGATTAGAATGAAACTGGAAAAGTAAATTAGAAATCTAGTAAACATAACAAGTTCAAAAAAGATCTAGTAAACAAAAAAGTGTTGCTACTACTGAAGTGAAAAAGCCACTTCAAAATATTGAAAGAAGTATATGCTATAAACCCAGTAAGGAGTAGAAGATGTATTCCTTGCATGTGTTACCCATGGAAAATATTTTATACCTATTAGATAAATTGTTATGGATATCATAATAGTGATAGTGATCAGCGACATGAAAACACAGTTCCTAACCTTGTAATAAAAAACAAATTAAAGAGCTCTGTATGTTAAAAGAATGCATGATAATAGGTCATTTTGTCTAGTACTCCAACTTTTAGTAGATTTTCAATAACACAATGAAATATGCCATAACATTACTGAAATTGTAAATATTGATTTCATAACAAATACTACATTATGAATCAGATATTTTTCTCCATTAAATTTGACTATGTATAGAGAAACTTCAGAAACATGATGAGTTAAACGAATGTCTGGAGACTTATGATGCAATTGTAACCACAATGTGATCCTTTCATTTATCAATGACATATACTTAGTTGCACATATGAGACCATAAAAAGGTAGTATAGAAATGACGTATACGTTTCTTAATTCTAGAACCTTATTGATCTCAGAAAGTTCACTTAACACAAAACTAGCTTTCTAGCATATGCAAGTGAGTTTCAGGAAGTTACTTGCACTTTTGTTTCCTATAGGTATTGCTGGCGTCTTTTATATAGATCAGTAATACAGTTTTAAGCTTATAATTGAATTGGCTAACCTTACAGCGCGAGAAAAAAATGCTGCCAGGGGAAAGTTCAGGACCAAGGACAGCAACAATAGCATTTATAAGGCGGCCCACTGCCTGCTGCAGGTTAGTCGAACCAATCTCATTTGACAACAGAATATCCATGGCAAGGCTAAGTGTCGCCTGAAAGTAAATGAAGATCGTAACATCAGGCTTAAACAAAAAGTTGAATTAGAATTTAGAACCTATAGGTGCCAAATAATAAATCTAGCCTTTCTTGCTTTTCACATCAGAGGGTAACCTCTCGCTGCAATATGAACATCAAAAATCAAAACAGAAATAGCTAGTAAAAATGAAATTATAACATATCAACAGAGAAGCTTTAGCAGTGAACTCAAGAAAATTGCTGAATCAAAATTCATCCTGATCGGACTTCAATAGGAGGAGCACAAGGAAGGATGATGATCACCCACTCACAAATCTCAAGATGACACAAAATGCTTTGGATAACATAGCAATAAATAGTAGAATGGGCAATAGATGCAGATTGATTGAAGGTAGCCAAGTAAATCTGAGAATATGGATACCTGAACATGAGAAACATAGGATAACCCAGCCGCCTCCACAGTCAACAGTAGACCATGCAAAGACCAAATTTGTAAGCCAGTGTTTGAACTTTTAGCCAGAGAAGGAAATGAATTAACAGTAGCAGGAACCAAGCTTGACAATGCAATCCCCCCTGCGCTGTAAGAAGGATTAATTGAATGAGGACTTCAATAACTAACAAGAAACAATTCAAACAGCATACTCAGACAATATAAGTGCAGGAAGATAATTTTAGTTTTGAGAATGCTTTATAATCATCAGACAATCAGCCATTGCCATTACACCTTTATTCACCTTAAATACTGCTTTGCACATCAATTTAATTTGCTGCTCATGGACAATCAGAATTATGGTGCATTTATAGTTGAAACATTCAGCATAATTACCAACATAAAAGATCTGTTCATTGGATGGAAGGGGAGAATGAAAGTATACAGTAGTTATATCCATGCAAGAAAGGTAAATACTAAGTTGCATCACCCAAGCTTACCTGCGATGGATGCAACCAAGTGACAGTGCAACCGAACCAGCATAGTATGAATCTACAGCTGAATTTATATCACCAAGGAGAACTCTTGTCTGCAGTGATATGTAACAGTTAAAATGATGAAAAAAAGATGAACACTAATGGATAATTGAGGTTCTTAGGGATTCAATAACACTAGTTGTTGCATGACGCTACTAGATGCAACTCGGAAAGCTATCCTAGAACAAGGAGGTTATGAAAAATACAAAATGGAACCAACCAATCTGGCAGTAAACACATCATTTCCTAGACGAGCTAATAGACCAAGTCCTTCAGATGATGCCCTGCGTTGTGAAGCACAGATGTCACCCTCAGCCAGAATGTTCTGTCAAGGTAAATATCTAAAGCTAAGAAACACTGAAAAAGGTAAAGGATATCAATAGCACCATAATAACATTAAAAATGGTAAAGAACCTGAAATATAGACTGTGCCAACCCAAGTACTTCCAGTGGTAAGGGTTCAGGACGTAAAGCAAGCAAGGCCTGTGAGGAAGGCAAGCACAAGAGAAGCAGATGTAAGGAACGAATCTCCAGATAAGCCAGAAGAAGTCTAAATATTTAGATCACCTTCAGGCCAGATAGCAGGCCCACACATATGTTTGTAACACTGGTACCATGCCAAGCTTGTTTCTTTCCAGCTCTCAGACACTGCTCTACCATTTCTAGGAGTGAGAGCATTCCCCCGACATCCTGAGTGGAACAATGACATACTAAGTTGCAAACTATCAATGCCTCCATATCTACTTGCCTAACGTATCAAGCATATTCACTTACCTCAGAAGCAAATATGTTGCCAAAACAGAGGAGCTTCTGATTTACTAACATTTTGCTTATAGTCTCCGGCTTCATGATCAGTAACATGTATTAGTAATGGATATCAAACGGGGGGGGGTTGGAACCACTTCATGGCTTGTGAAGTTGTATGGCAAATCATATTTTTCCTAAAAAGCTAACCTATTCATGAAAGTTCTTTACCTTAGGAAAGCTCGGAAGCTCGTTAGCCCATACACATGGTACCAGACCATCTTTTCCACCTTGAAATGAGCGAAGTTCATCCTCAAACAAATCCCTAGTCGAACAATCAACAAGATGAATGACTAATTTGTACACTGACCTATAACTACCAAGTCAGAAGGAGACAACATTTGGTATGATGTGCACATCATTAACCATATCATGATTGCGAAAATAAAGTTAATCCCCCAGAAATAATAAATGATCCATAGAAAGAAAGGAACAAGTGATTTTAGTCTAAGTACCTGCCAGGGGTCCAAGGACCCAGCCAAGCATCTCTTTTGTCTAACAGCATCCTCAAGCATGAACTTTCCTCACATTTGGAAGCTTCCCTGTCCCAAAAAGAAAAAAATAATGAAGTAGCTCTTCAAAAGAAATAAAAGAAAAGGGGAACATACATGCCCTTGTAGAAAAGAAATGGAATGACCCCACCAAGGAAGTACATAGCTGTGTCACAGCTGATGAGCTGAATCAAACATTCACCTATAAGGAGTTGCACATATCTGAATAAGACGGGCATGGTCTCTTCGATATACGGTTGGATCTGAAATTGACTGATAGGCTATTAGTGTCTTGATGATAAATATGTCTGATGCCTGTTTGACAGTCATTTGGTCTTTGGCTGCCAACAGCAATATATATGATAAAGCCCTGTGTTAGCAAATTCCACAAACATAAGTTGCAGCTTCTCATGCAGAAAACATATATAAGAAGATGCTTCTTTCACATGTATCATTACCTACTAAGGTATAGCAAAACTGGTTCAAGTAAGATCCCCTTGTTCACAGCACCAGCAGAGACAAAACTCTTTATGAATGCTGTCAATGCATCCACTGCAGCAGACCATACACTACCAAAAAAATGATCTTCACAAAGTCATAAAACAGTCTCAGACTTAACAAAACTACATGAAGGTTTTTTTAATTAAATTTCACAGCACCACAAGTGATATTTGCTTGGACATCTTTTATGAAGTACACAATGCTGCAATGAAGAACAAAACGAGACTTAAAAGTATAGAAATTATATTAATGCATACCCAGTAGAGCGTCATATATTATCTGTTTTACTAACAAACAGATTTTAACAATAGAAATGCAACTACACCTCAACACAAAATAAGGTGGGCAAGATATATGAACCATCAACAGCCATTTCATAGCATTTAGGTCACTACTCAATTGCCTTTAGGAACAGATTGGAGATTCTCTCAAAGTAGGATTCTTTGAATTCCACACCTATTCCTACAATGCAATACCATCTCCAGCCAAAATTGAAGACTCATGAATAATGCTAGTGTGTCAATAACATCCAAACCTAAGAAGCTAGTCGGTATCAGCTCTACGGGTAATTAGCTTACATAGTGTTCTTCTATTTGCTAAGTTTGCATGAATTCCAAGTAACTAAAAAATCCTTTTTGAAAACGGAGAAATCTCAAGGACCAGTGACAGACTCATTCACTCTTACAAGGAAGATTCACTGTATGGTATCTCCTACAAAACAAATATGAATTCTTCAATCTTGAAGTTCATTTGTTTATCATTATTTTCTGGCTAGTGGCATGCTTGACAGCAAAAGGCCTGGAAGATATATGCAGCACTTATAGATGTTAACGTATCTCAAAAGAGCACTATAAATCACTCATAGTTATTGTATCCATTCACCTGATGTGGTTTAGAGTTGTGAAACTTGCTCATGCAAAATGTAGGACCTACGCTGACTAAAATGATATTGAACAGTAGATGCACACAAGGTCACCGTGCCATTACCGAGACGTCATTTTACCTAAATTCCTACCAAAATATTAGGAAATATTTCTGTAAAGCTTAACACATCTTTCCTTGTTTTTTTTGAGAGGTTAGATATGTTTTTACACATGGCAGATTAGGTATGTAAAATTAATATAATTGAACATGCCTAACATGCCATGTATACGCTCTTTTAAAATGGTAATAAATCATTTTCTATAAGTTTTACATATCTAACCTTATGTTAGATTGAAGATCTTTTGTTTCACTGATATGGCGTTCTGGACTTCCTTGGAATGCAGAAGCCCATAAAGAAAGAATATCAAAAACTTGATCCTCAAGTTCCTGCATCGAATGAAATAAGCACCATGAGAAACAAAAGAAGAGAAATTGAATTCTACCAACAAACCAATTACTGTACCTCTTTTGGCATGCACGCAAGCAGTGAGGACAACAGCATCCACCCAGCCTCCTTTTCAACAGCTGCTGCCATAGGATTCCGACTTGATTCCATTATCATTTTCTTAGACAGTTCAAGTACTGATCTGGGCAACCTGCATAAGGGTCCCAAAGAAAAAACAGGATATAGATCTTTTGGAAAAAGTATGAAAGGACATGAATAGATGATACTTCTACCAACTATAGAAAATGCATTTAACGGGAAAGATAAGGAAGCTGAGAAAATAGCCCTAGCAACAGATATGATGAAAAATGAAGGGGAAAATCTACCATCCTGTCAAATCCGTTTTCAGATACTATTTACCAGTAGTGTTGCTTCTGATGCACAATACCAGAATGAAAGAAACAGGTTACTCATAGAGAAATGGATTTTGGGAATAAAAATACAGCAGAGACAGGTTCGAGGAAATAAACAGCTGAGTACCATTGTACAAATAGGACAACCAAGACAATGATACAACTGTTATCTATTGCTCTTCAGATCAATAGCATGCCTCAATAAAGTAAATCTATGTATCTCAAATTTCAATGACAGCTAGGTACAGATACAAATTGAAAAGGAGACCTCACTGAGGAAGTAGTTAATCTACAGCCGAAATGTATGCTTAACAAGATCTGCTACATATTGTTTTTTCTAAAAAAAAAAAGCCATCTGCTAAATATTGTTTTTTAATCAATTAAACGCATTTTCATTCGTAAACATAGCTAAAATCTGGTCGTATACAAGGGATATACCAAAAGATAAAGAATCTAGAAAAAGAAATGATTGTCTATAAACTCCACCTGATCTTCTATACAACTCTACGGGTGAACCATAAGATAATTAAGGACCAGAGGCTCCTCCACAATGGAACAAACCTTAGACTCTACCACCGCAAAAGCCCTGCTAAATATTGTTTTCAGTAAAATTTCCAGCAATACAAAGATTTAAAAGTATGCTCTCCAATAGGGGCTAAATGCTGTTTCCTGTCAAATAAAAATTTCCAGCTATACAAAGATTTAAAAAGTATGCTCTCTAATAGGTGCTAAATACTGTTTCCTGTCAAATAAATCTTCTCACTTATGCCAGACAGAGCTATTATCGGCCTTAAACAAAAGTTCAGGTTTGAAATGACATAGTCCAATATATAGCATTATGTTTGCAATAACATCTTCTGAAGTGTTGTAATACTATCTCAAAATATTCCACTAATTAATAAAGATCGTGAACTCCAAAGTTCTCAATATAAGGCCAGACTAGTTGTTAATTCTTGGATGACATAAAACCAAATAGCAATTCAAAGAGCTACGGAGGAAAATATGAAGCCGACGCTTTAATAAGAAAAACTGTCCGCACAAAAGAATCAGCTCAGCAGATGAGAAATATTTAAAACTTCTCTCAGTTAAGTGCATTGGAGCATTCTAGGAGTTGGGACTAAACAAAATTTCCCAGGCATTATAAATGGGAAGCTCTCGTATTATAAAGACGAGACTAAGGTAGATACGCTAATAAGTAAGGAAACAAAGGCAAAACTTTCAGAGATTTTGCAAACTGAAGAAATATACATAACTAAAACTAATCAATGGTCATAACTCGCATGGGAACTGTAAAAGGTTATGCTCTACTTTTCTTTTTTCTTTTTTTTTTTTTTTGTGTGTGTGTTTTTGTGTGGGGGGGGAGGGGGGGGGGAGTTGAGGGAGGGAGAGATAAAGCTTAGAAATAAAAAAAAGGAAGTCATTACCAAGATGGATAACCAAGAGGCAAGCTTGGAGAAATAGACACCAAAGCTGCCAAAACTGCAGCCTGACCATCTAGACACTCCAGCTCATACTTTAGATTAGTTCCCTGTAAATCACACAGAAAAATAGTCCATTAAACCGATTAGTCCCTGCATGGAATGCAATGCACAACTGGGCTTCAGGAGGAGAGAAAATGTCAGGCATGGGGCATAGCTCCTTTGAGAGAAAGGAATAGGCGAGCTTTTGAAGGAGCGGAAAATGAATTACTGCAACTGAGGTTTTTTTTTGGTTTTTGGCCAACTTTTATGCACCTACGAGATTCTTAGTGCAGATGATGGGAGATCATTTGCATAACCATATTTTCCTACTAGGTACTCCACTCTTTGTATAGTTTTCAACCAAAAAATAGGTTCACAACAAAGGAGAGATGATGAGGATGTAACGAATCATAGCACCAAAGAGGAAAATGGACCCACACTCTTCTAACCACTCTTCCAAAATAGAAGGAAAAAAACCCGTTCTGGTATTTCGTTTTAATTGGAGAATTTATCTAGACTCTGAGCAGTGGAATCTTTTATTTTAGCTAAACTAAGTAAAGAATTCCATTAGATTCACCTAGTTATAGGGAAAAACCTAATTCAAGATGGAGAAGAATGTAATATAAGAAATACAGACTCCTCAGCGACATAATCAAACAAAAAGTTTGCTCCCTAATATCACGACACACTTCAGCCCGCTTATCATTGAGCAGGGAGAGATCCTTTAAGAAAAACATAGAGAATACAACCAAAGACAGTAAGACATCCAAAAAAAAGAGCAGCTAAATCTTACTAGACTTCTCAAAAAAAAAAAAAAGGAGCTGACGCAAAAATTTTACCTCTTTAATACAACTAAAATCACAAAAAAAAAAGTACAAAAGTGGCAATTATTAATAACTGCCCAAAATAGATTCCTGAGTTCAAATGTTATTTCTTCTGATCAGTACTTCGGACTCGTAAGGTTGACACCATATATTTTCGTTATGCTTATGTTTTAATTCCAGACAGCAAGTGGTTGAATTATATGCTGAAAGGTTCATTCAATTCCCAAATACATGTAAGTTTATCATCTATGGTGTTACTACCTAGAATAAAACAATAATGACGACCATGTTGGGGTGGAATCTTAAGGGTCCATGCTTATGATGGTAAGAGAAGGAAGTGAATGGAAAACAATAAGCCAGAATTTCATAATCAGACTGAGAGATGTATTAACCTTCTTATTATTTTTCTTGTTTCCTTCTTATTCCTCAAACCAACCATCTAGACAGAACTATAACCTGGTCTTTATAATTACATTGGGTATGTTGTTGTTGTTTATAATTAAGTGTGAAGGCACCACGATGCAGTTTCTGCATAGGATATTGAATATGTAAGTAATACAGAGAACTGAAACCCATATAGGCTTGGTAACACTTCTAATAAACGTTGCCACTATTTTCATTTTCATTCAAAGATATTTGAATGGAAATAGAGTTCAAAATGTTAAATTGACTTGCATATTCCATTAGAGGAATGGAAGAAAATATTAAAGTATTTTTTCTCAAGAATAATATATATATATATATATAGTAAAGGTTAAAAAGTTTGATTGAGAAAATATGACCGTAAAAGTATATAATTCAAATAATTAGATAAATCTGAAGTCTAAAAGTAGCATAAACTAATATTACTGATAAATGTAAGAACATCTCAAAATGAAAACAATGTCATAAGAAATGAAGCAAGGGAAGTAAACGCAGAATCACAATAATTAATAGGTGAACCAAGACTTCAGTACTAAGACAAGGAGGCAAACCAACCTAAGTTCCATTCCAGAGAATTCGATACTAACATCTTTACGTTTAGCAATTAGCGATGTGGTTGGCTGGCCTAGTGTATGGTCTATAATCACAGTTTGACAAGATTATCAAGACATGCATTACCTATTTCCACCAAGGCATGCAGTTTGGAGTGATTGGTTAAAAATGTTTAACAGATACAAACATCGTGACAACCAAAATAACTGAGAAATGCAAAATTAAACCCAACTGATAGAGACAGGACAAACTAAAGAATTGTGCACCATGTATTTTTTTTGGCTTTACCTTTTCAAATGAAATATTATCTCTAACTGCTCCAAGCATTGTTATTGCATAAGAAATCAAACCACCAATACATGTAGGATCAACCTCAGCTAATGCACGCAAGGTCAAAGCAGCCTCAACACGCACCTAATAAAGAAATAATCAAGGGGTCAGAAGATGATTAGGCAGCTAGACCACCTATGAACTAAGTAAATGACGGATTCAATAAAAGACCTTGGGTGTTCCAACTTGGAAGTATATAAGCAAATATAACAAGTCCAAAGACATAAACAGGATCCCTTACATCCTTCACTAATGGGCTAACTCAACCTCAGAGCTAGTCCGTGTCAAGAATATTGTAAATAGGTGAAATACCTAGATAGCCCCCCTAACATTGCCACCAACTACAAGAAAGAGATCTTAGTTTACCAAGTGACCAAATAGACACCTCTTTTTTTTATGAAAAAAATACACAAATATACGCCTTCGATTGGCATATGTGTGCCTCGTACATACCCGGATCTAACCTAGTACCATGTGTGTGCTATCTTAGTGCTGGTTTTCTCAAGCAATAACATTTTTGCTTATTTGTCATCATAAGTTACACCTATTTAGCACCAAAATAGAAATAAAAGTCATTTCTGCAAAGTTAAAATAAATTGCATACTTTGTTAGACACAACTGGCTTATGGCACCTGATTTATAGATTTTCTTTATGTATTTGTCCTTGAAAACTCAAGTCTTGAAACATGCTAGTATTTATTTCCATATCAAGGAAACCTCAACCTAGTAGAAGCTTACCAATGGTGCATGATGGGAAACTGCAGAAACAACTGTGTTATCAAGAACATCCTTAAATTCAGCAGGAACCTGCATAACGAGCATACCATTTACTAACCAATAACTACTTCTACAAAGCAATCTAAACAGACTAATCATAGACCAAAAGCTTCTTCAGGGAAAAAACGTATGCAGAGGCAAATATGAATTTCGCTAAGTGAAGCTATAAGCTCAAATCAATTCATCCTAGAAGCAGATAACTCAAAGACCTAACACCTCCCTGCTTCAACCCTGTTGAAGAAGTATATAGGTGAATATCAGCCAAGCAAAGATGAGTAATAACATCAGCAGGCAGATTCTTGCTCAACATATTATAGTTTTCAAGCACGGGTAGGTTAAGATGAAATTCCCACTCTCACATAGAAAAATTAAATCCTCGTGATTCAGACCAAACCTCCCAATGCTAAAGAACTTAATTAACTATCTGATAAACCTCATGGAATAGCTAATGTGGAACGTAAAATACATTACCCTTCAAATTCATTTTCTTAATTTCCATGAGACCCTCCAGCAGTTTTTTGTGAAAACTGTTTACGTTTCCCTGGACTCTAGCAGTATTTGTTAAAGCAACAATCTGGTAAAAATCTACCGAGTATCAAATGATTCATAAAGTGATAAAACATAACAGGCACAGTTTGAGCATAAAACAGGTGTACAATAGGTCATAGGTTTCTAGATGAAAATCCGGACAAGTTCACATGTTAGTCTATGTATTCAGACTTGTATTGAAAAGTATACAGAGATTAACTTGATGTCTCATTAATTTTTGAATTCAGTAAATTAATGTTAACATTTGTACATAAGCTGCCATGCACCCCTATTCATTTGGATTGAGCACAGCTGTTGAAATGGACATAACATCTTGAACGAGAAAAGCTACTAAAACATATAAAAAGTTCATCCACTCTCATTGTGAGTATAAACAGATGCAAGAAAAGCAACTCTGTCCACAATTTCCTCAGTCTATTGGATATCGTCATCAATCCCAACCCCGCTGTGAGCTTACTGACCCATATAATATTGAACACAGTGAGATATATTCCACAAACAGCATATTGTGGTGAACTCAGGAATCTAGTTGTGTTCAATTAAGTACAGTTGAGACTTGAGATGAAGGATTAAAGGTTCCTGATATGAAAGATTGGCTAAAGTTTTTTTTTGGTGAAGTGAAAGATTGGCTAAAGTATTGATGTACAGTACATGTTATTGGTAAAAAGAAACATGTGTAAATAGATGCACTAGAAATAAGAAACAGCATTGATGAATGCTCCCAGGAATATTGATATATACATGAAGGGCATTCCCTACCTTGTGCTGTCAGATAATACAACACGATGCCAACGAGATCCAATAGTTCTTGAAGGAGAAGAGGGATCTAAAGTATGCAATTGCAAATGACTTTGGAGGTTTTCACGTAGACTACACATGACACTCACTTGTAGATGATTGTGAAGCGCGTAAAAACAATCTTCTCTCGGTAAAACTAGTGTACAACTTGTAAACATGATTTCTCATTTTCTGGCAAAAAAAGGTTTCATTACTTATCAGTAAGAAATGATCCCATGAGTGCAAAAATGTCAAAAGGTCATAGGTAGTACAAGTTTCCAGTCTTGAATAAACCAATCAAAATCAGGCTGCATAGAATCCCCAACCAGAGATAGTAAGTAGACCAAGCAAATCGTCCATGCGTTAATAAAGTGGCAAATAACAAATGAACATATGCAAAGCAGAGAAAACTGTCCTTCACCTCCCCTAGAGTTTTCAAAGCATATGACATGGTCCGCAAAGCAGCAACTCGCATGGAAGGAGTAGCATCAGGAGATTGAAGCTGCAGAAAGCAACTGTCAGAGTAAATCAGGTGACAACACACTGCAGAAGATCCATCTAAATTACCACCAAGAACTTCAACAAAAAAAATTCAGAAAACAATTCACAAGGGACAACCTGTTTGCCCAAAATAACCAACAGGCCTCTCTGAGTAGGTTCGCTCATTTGATCAGTTATGCCCACTCGAAGGATGTATAAAATGCAGGCCTTCAGTAATCAATTAAATTGGTGAGGACATTGAGTCAAAATCTTGAAATCGAAAAACATATATTACAAAGCAATGAAGATGACAAAACACTGCAATAATATTTAATGTAAAGACCAAGTGGATACGAGTTGAATAGACACCAGTCTCAGATTTTGGCATTTTGAGATGAGAATCTAGGAACTTACCTTTTGGTGGTCGTATCACACTTTCCTTCAGCTTTTTTTAACAAACAAGACATCATGCTTCAAAGTTCATTAGCTATTGGGAGTTGGTGAGTCCACACTAGAGCAAAGTTGGTATGAGCAACTTTGTACATAAAAACATGATTTTTAAGAGATAATATGTAGTATCATAGCATAGATTTTTATTCTGTTTACAAATCAAATTAGAATGTCCATGGAAATCATAAGCATTTTGATTGATGTTTATATCCATCAAATTCAAGTTCCACAAATAGCATGCAAAATGATCAGATTTCCAGAATATCAACTGAAATCTAGGCTTCAGTCAAGTATCTTACAGATGTAAATTTTATTTCATATACTGACATCCATAAGACATTTTCAGAAGCTACAAAGAAATTGTTGATCTTAAGCATTCTTAGCTCATTTAACGTAATGATGAGAATTCTCTCATTCAGAAACAGCACAAACGCGTTACATGGAATAGTAATCTAGTGCAAATAAATAAAAACGGGTGAGGGCCTGAGGGGAGGGCTATAACCAAGATTAGTTGTACATTAGCAATTAGAAATGGAACACTTCATCATTTGCTTCCTGGAGTGGAACGAACAATCTCCTTCACTTCAGCAGCAGTTAAAAGGAAAATATAGCAAGGAGACAAGTTGACCAACTAGTTAAATAAATATGCCAAAATTGAATGAAAATTGTGGAGTAAGAATGCACTACATACCAGTGCTTGAGCATCAAACGAACTATCAGCACGAAGCATGTCCATTACTAGAAAGATGTACTTTTCAAGCTCAGTATCAGGGTGAAGATACTTCAGGCGGATTGCCTGAAAAGAGGAACTCATCAATGGTATGTTCTGCTTACATATTTTGCATTAAATTCTTCTTGTTTTTGGTTTGGGCGGAAGGGGGCTGTAATAAAAGATTCTATCATATAGATTGCACCAAGGAGCTGAGATATTAAAAGAAAAATAAGCACATCAACAGACAACTTTTGTTTTTCAAGACAAAAGATCCAAAGACAGTCTCTATATTTCATAAAATACAATGTCAATATATTATATATGCACAAAACTTTCATAAGACAAATTTGTCCTCCTTTTCCCAGCTTCAGTTATTGAGGAGGTGGGACATTAAATCCTTTTTATATCAAAAGAGGACAATGACTTCCTTGATGACTACAAAAATATGCACATAAAAAAACATGCACAGACATCCACGTGCATATGTTAATTTGATATTCCAAAACAGTATAAATTGTTTATCCACTATCCCAAGGGGGAGGCGAGGGAAAGAAAGTTCAAATATAATAGAGGATTTATTGATTCATTGTACCTGGAGAAAAGAAACCCACGACAAGGTTAGGCCAACTCGCAGAACTTTCGCCCGAGGCCCACTAGCTGCAATTTATCAACTTATCAGAGACTGAAATACAGTTTGCAAACATAAGACCAAGAAAGATATCAATCATGGAATATTTTAAATCTGACTTCTCAATGAGAATTACTTTATTTATCAGACAGTTAAAAAAGATGTTTCAAAGAAAGCTAAAAAAGATGTTTCAAAAACAATGGATTGGTCCAAGAAGGGATCTCCTTTGGTTGTGGATTTGTATCTAATAAGGATACTGTTGTTTGACCTAGACAGATCCCCTCATCATTACAATGGAGGAGCAGTACAATCAACTTTGCCATTGCTCAATTATTATTATTTATGACAGATGAGCAAACTGAGACCGCAACGAGAAAGAAGCTCTCTATTTCTTGTTTGAAATTGGATACTAATAGACTTTTTTACTAAAACATGACTAAAACTAGTTGTGTTTCTATAAGACAATTAATTCCCTCAGGGAAAGATGCATCGGAAAATGAGACACCAGTATATATTGCGACTAATGCTCTAAATCAGGAGCACATGCCACCTTTCCACATTCTGATCCCAATGATTGATGTGTTTAAGACCTAAGTTCACTGCAATGACTTTTCGGACAATTGAAATATATATATTACAGCTTAACTGAAAAAGATATGGGGATGATGTTAGATGTACCTTTTACAAATGGAAAAGTTAAGTGTCTCTCTAAACCCCCATCAAGTTTCTTGGGAGTCAAATGACTTTTTCCCCTTGGTTGTACCTAATGAGCATAAGCAAAGTGAGAACAAGCAATATAGATCTTTTAAAAACACTTACGCTATATTTATCTCCTTCTCCATTTTTTGCCCAGATTTTGTTTCCTTTCTTTTTCTAGGTTCCCTTGTCTTGGTACATTTCTCTATTTATTACATCATTTTACTTCTTTTAATGAGATCATGTTATTTTATCAAAAGCACTTACAACCTGTGCATCAGGATTCATCCCAAGACCAAGCAATGCTCCCAAAGCTTCGGCGAATGCATCCCTTATGGACGATATAGGATCTTCAAGGGCCTGCAAAATACAGAGTTAGAGATTCAGTTTTTACTTCCAATAGGGTGAGAAGAAGCATCCCAATTAAAATGGAAAATTCAAAGGAGAAGAGAAATTCACCAACCTTGACACAAGAAGAACAAGCATTATCAAGTTCTCCAACCCCTAATCCTGGCCCTCCGATGCTCGCCAATGCTTTTAGACATCTAGCTGCAGCTACTCTAACAATAGATGATTTGTCTACGACCCCAGTTCGCATAATGATACGAAATGCATCAGTATAAGCTGAGGCAGCAGCACCTCCACCAGAGCCTTCTAAAGCATTTTGAAGCATCTGTAAAGCTTCTTCTCTAACAAAGTCCTGAATGAGCAAGTTGTAATATAATATAATACCAAGTTTGAAAAGCTAAACCGCTTTCTTTTCATAAGTTCTTTTTTTTTCTAAGTCAAATAAACATTTGAAAAGCTAACATGAGCTTAAAAAAGAATAGAAGATTTTGTGCAACATATGGACAGACCTTCAGAGGTTCCAGCCAGATACTCTATAGTGTGTCAGTTAAATTGTTATTCAAAAAACATTGATTATATCAACTGATTTAAAAAGTAAAGAGACATACAAACACCTATTATGCACCAATGCAAAATACTCAATAGTTCTCCATGAATCAACCAAACTCTTTTTAGCTCCCTTAGCCTATAATGACAGCTCACATATCTCAATCTCCCACAAGTGCACCAGTCACCAGTCCTAAAACTAATCCTAGGTTGGACATTTTGATGTGCATCATAGCCATAACCTAAGGATTTATTACATTCTTTTTTGCTTGAGAAGGAGAAATGGTGTATTTAAGTGATCCATGCAGATCATAGCATTAAGGATGTAGTAAGGCTTCAAAGTACTCATAACCACAGGCTCTTTTTCTTTTTCTTTTTTTTGAAAATTTTATAAAGAGCCCAAAGTAGAACACATGGGGCAAATAAAATAAAACTTTAAATAGAAATATCTGCAACATTACTGGACTTCATAATCTAGTGCATTTGTTACACATGTTGATAACAGAAAATGGCAATTTGTTGATAAAATACCCATAGATGCACAAAATGTCCACTGATGCCAACTCCAGAAACCATAGAAGCTCGTCTACTGCGTAATCATATCTGATCAACTCATGTCTCAGTCCTATTACAGTAGTAGTATATACTAACTTTCAGCTACTCATTTACTCAATTATCTGCAACGGGAGTTATAATTAGGTTGAGGCTGGATTTATCAAAAGCAAAAAACAACTTTCAGGAGGTGGTCATCTTTTCTTTGATACCCAATTGCTTTAAAGGGACTGCAATTTAAGAACCCAATTTCACCAGTATCCCTCTGAAAGGACCCAAATCAAGTTACACAACCAACAGAACAGTATTAACTAAAATGCCTTCCTGACTCACACAATCCGAGGAAGTTAAATAGATTGTATTGACAGAATAAGCTAGCAAATTTCTATTCCTAAACAAAGAGACTCATGCATGAACGTACTTTGGATGGGTAATGAATGATAATGAAATCCAGTACCTCATTGAACTTCAGTAGTTTTGTGACAATCGTGGTTGTTTCAAGTAAGCCTGAAGTGATTCGTCTCCCAAAATAGCGATACAATTCTCCCAAGCACTCGGCAGCACCTAAAATGCAGTTACTCGGTATAGCAACTCTTATATACTGAAGGATATCTCATAATGCATATCAAGCAAAATAACATCACAAGGCATAGATCCTACATATTAATTAAAACGAAGAAAACACACGGAAAAATTGATCCTACTTCCATATAAGATAGTTATTGGATTGTCAACTTTATAAAGCTCGACTTCTCCAGCAAAAGATAACATGGGCATATTTGGGTGACTAATTACAACAAAACTAATATGGAATTCTAGATAAATGATTCAATTATATGAAGCTACAATAACTAGATAAAAACTAAAGAGGAAATTTATCCTGCAATAAATGATCCCAAGTTCTAAGTGCAACTATTAATGAGCTAAAGCATAAACAACAGAAATCAAAGTTTAGTGATTATCGACGCACCCGCGATTCGTTGAGGCTCGCTCTTCTTTCCATCAGAGAGAAATCCCTGC
Organism: Solanum habrochaites; assembly: GCA_027704765.1. Lineage (NCBI taxonomy): Eukaryota > Viridiplantae > Streptophyta > Magnoliopsida > Solanales > Solanaceae > Solanum > Solanum habrochaites. The sequence goes on along the minus strand of JAKWJA010002490.1, from coordinate 50,898,806 downwards.
AAACTGCTAGCCCTGGAGTATATTGAAATACTGTCACCTTTTTGTATAATCCTTGCCATTGCCTCTGAGGCCAAATGACGCACCGGTTTCCTTGCGCCTAGCACAAGTAGAGAATAAAGTGCATCCTCACATTTCCTTTGACACAGCAGTATAGAATCCTGAAATTTAACAACTTTAGGTATCCACTAATTCAACTCCCCCAGCCCACACACACGCCCCATCTCACAAAACCAAATCTATATCATGTTAAACTGGATCAAAGACGATTCATATAAATTTTGAAGTTAATTAATAATGAAGTTCAAATTAGACAAAATTATGCATTCATTACATCTAAATTTGAGCGGAAAATCAAAAAGAAACCCATTCCCGCCATATTGGTCAACAGAAAGAAGAGTGAGTTCTACTGTGAATACACAATGTCCGAGTGTATTCCAAGAACTGAGAGTATTCCAAGAAGTTAAAATTTTGAATGTCAATCAAGATCTAGAGGCAAAGTGAGAAAGAGAGTGACCTTAGACTCTTCAGCAATGGCGGATATGAGATCCGAAAGAAGATCAAAACAGAGGAGAGCGTCAGGAGACTTGTGAGACGCTGATGCCACTATTGATTCCAACTGCGCCACCAAGACTCCAAATCTTGATAGTGGGACGTCATCTCTAACGAAATTCTTCGCCATTGTAACCAAATCTTTAGGGTTTTAGTAAGCAGACAGTATTCTTCATTTGAATCGGAAAAATTAGTAGCAGAGAGAATGAAAGGGGAGTAGTGTACGATTTCAAGAGATGAAAGAGCAGTCGGCCCGACTCGATGCTAATTTATATATATTTTACTTTCCAAATATAACATTCTCTATTTTTATTTTTGAAAATCATCTTGATTATTAGATTTTTATGTGATTGTCCGTTGTACTTTTTTATTTTTTTTTTAACTTGCTTTTTGCCACAATAAGTAGCCTATATAATTTTCATATAATATAAAATTTAAATTTTTTAACTTTTTTATTTAATATTAAGTTATTCTAAATTTCTAAAAAACCAACTAAGAATAATTGGGAAAAAAAATTAACAAGAATAACCGTAATTATAACTAGGACTTCTCTAAATCATACGTAAATTTCTTTTTGAAATATTGTTAAATCTACAAACGACCTACCACATTACTTAATTATTGTTGTGATTTTTAAAATTATTATTTTATGTATTGTATTGTATTATTATCTTGTACTTAAATTATTATATTATGTATTTTTAAATTAAAATTTTTATCTTATCATTTAAATTTTATACATCCTTTGTAATGAAATTTAATAATAACGTCAAACTGTATTACAAGCGAAGAAAAATAAAAGTATTATTAATTCGAGATGAAAGTAGTATATATAAAATAAAATATTATTAAGAATGTTATATTACATTTTATAAGAATCGTTAATACTAGATATTTAATTGGTAGTCTTATATGACAGATAATATGCTAATTACTAAATAATAGGAAAGAATAAGCAATACATAAGCAGATTCTTAAACTTGTTGGGTTTTTCTCTAGGTACCTCAAACACATCATTTTCCGAGGAATCATGAAAAAACCCCCCCCCATAATTGTTTCGATAACCATATTGTTGCTGATGGGAAACTCGATTTGTGAGGAGTACTAATAGAGGATACATATGTTGTTTAAAAACTCATTAATCAATTGATAATGAAATGGTTCGAGAATAATTGTGTTTTACATTAAGTTATTTGAACACATAGAAAACAAATGAGGACTAACACGGTTTGTCGTCATTCCTTCAATCAAAATCATCACATTCGAACATAATGAAGGACATATACAATAGGAACAGCCGATCAAAATTAACCAACTTGGTCCAAAGAAAACAAATTATGGGTGGTTCAATGATTCAATAGAAAAATAACGTAGTTAAGGTACCCGAGGAAAAAAACTCAACAAGTTTAAGGATCTGTTTATGTATTTGGCCAAATAATAATATAATATCTAAAGGAAAATAGAGAAAATGGACAGTAATTGAAGAGTAGATGGTGAAATATAGAGTGGTTAGAGAGATCATTCTCAATTTTACTTTTCAAAGATAGAGAATGGAGAGTAAAATAAAATAAGGTTGAAGATGATCTTAGTGGTTCACCCGTATGCGATAATTTATAGTGTTTTATACATATGCAGAAATTTATTTCGGACTTCATACGTGTTAATTTTATAGTACTTTATCCATACGCAATAATTTATAGAATGTTTCATTCATACACGATAATTTATAAAGTTTTATCACTACGCAGTAATTTATAGAGTACTTCAAGTAATTTATAAAGTATTTTGTCTATATATAGTAATTTATAAAATGTTTATCATTACTCTGTAATTTATAGAGTATTTTATATACACGCAGTAATTTATAGGAATGTTTTATCCAGACGCAATATTTATAGAGTGTTTCACGCATCTACAGTAATTTATAGAGTGCTTTATTCATACGCAATAATTTATAAAGTATTGCTCCATCCATGTGCGGGAATTTATAGATTGCTGCATCATACGCGATGTTTTATGCATATCCAATGATTTATAAAATAATTTATTGTAATTTATATTATTTTATTTATACACGGTAATTTATAGTGTTCTATTATGTAATTTATAGTTCTTTATCATATTATATATTTATCAAACTTATCAAATATTTTATGTTTATTCTTGAAAGAACTTATTTTGATTTTTCTAATATCTTTGATTGAAACCTTGTCATGGAAATATTGTCATAAACCCATTCTAAAAATCAATTCTTATAAAACGGGCTAAACTATTTGATTACAAACTTAACACAAATGGATGCCCTAAGGGTAATGTCTAAGAGGTCATAACATATTGGGAATTTCATCATGGCTATCATGACTTTTAGATCATTTTTGAGAAATTATATAAACAATTTTAGAGAAATTTCAGCTGTATAGATAATAATGGAATTTTGAATGTGATTATATTTTATGATTGTTATCAACAAGAAAATGACTTTTTATCGGCAAAGTAGGAGCAATATAAAAAAGATTGAATGCATATTCCTCATTTATTGGGGGTGAATAAGTGAGAGATAAAAGCCTGATAATTTATAGAATGCTTTGTCCATATGAAAATATTTATGAAAATATGCATAATTTATAGAATATTTTATCCATACACAAATATTTATGAAAATATACAGAAATTTATAAAATGTTTTATCTATATACATATATTTGAAAATACATGATAATTTATAGAATATTTATATTATGAGGCAGATATTATGAAACATACGGGTAATTATAAATGCTTATCCATATGCCAATATTGGTATTGTAATTTCTTTTTTTATTATTATTTTTTGTTTGCTTTTGTCTTCTTTTTTTTTTGGTTTATCTCTTTTTGTTTTCGATGCTATAAATCGATTCAGTTTTTCTTTAATTTTCTTTTTCTCCTTTGCTCTAATTTTATTTGGTTAGCTTTTTTTTTTCTTATATAGATGTAAGCCTATCACTAAAAAAAATTATGTTTTGTTTGCTTTTCTCTATAATCTATTTTTTATATATTTATTTTCTTTTTCAAGATAATACAAGTTATGTCTTAAAAAATAATTTTTGATTGAAGACTTTTGATTTAGGAGAAATTTTCATCCACAATTTAGGTGATATCAAATATCTAAATACGAAAATACTGTAAGTTTTAAGTGGTCATATAAATCCTTTAAATTAATTTATAATTTAAACAAATCTTTTGTTGTTAAATATCCACCTTTATGGATATGATGATGAAAGAAAATCATGATCTTCACTTTATCTTGACTTAATATTTTATTTTTTTATTTGTATTATCTCCAAGATTTTTAACGTCAGATAGAATTTCAAAAATATCTATAATAAATAATTCTTATAAGTAATATCAAGTGCTACAAATTCAAACTTTAATAAATTAAACGTGATAAAAACTTAGAATAGAAATTACTATATCCAAAGAAAATTAGAATCTAACAAGTAATTATAATATAACATGGAGTACTAAACTTAAAACATCAAAAGATGCTTACTTGAGTACAGAGCATGAAGTTTTCTCGTCCACTTCTCATGTCATTCTTACTGCATTAAAGGGGTAGTTATCACTCAAAATATATCCCCATTTAATCATGTAATAAGAAATTATAAAATAAAATTAAAGTTCTATTTATAATTATAATTTAGACTTTTTATATGTGTATTTCTTATAAATATGAAAATTTTATAATTAATTGTAAAATTATTAAAATTATCTCAATAATTATACAATTTTATCAAATAAGTATAAGTTTATAAAAATCACATAATACATTATCGCAAAGTTATTCTTAAAAATACAAGATTTATCGCTCAAATCTTAGTTCAATATAAAAATAAATTTGAAATTTCTTTTTTTATTGATTCGATACAATCTTACCACGATAGTTAGTCTTGTTTAACTCAATATAATGATAAAAAAAATATTTTTTTACTATACATTGATTTAAATGAAGTAGTAATAAATTTAATTAGGTAAAAAAATTGAATAAACAATAATGAATTTGGTGAATATAGATGGTAAAATATGAAATGATTTGAAGTAATAATAAACTTTATATTGGTGAGAATAATTGATATATGAGAATGGTTTAAAAAATATTGATATAACTTAAAAATTTTATTTACATATGAAATAAAAGATCAGTAGATATAATTATTTTTTTACAAACTATAAATTTATAAGTCAATTTTTGTATTTAAAAAATCTTTTTTATAATATAATAACACTTCATGTAAAAAAAAATATCCATTTTAAATGTATTTTTTAAAAAATATGATATGAAATCAATGCGAGTGGGACCATATTCTTGGATACAAACTACAAAGTTTGTTCATTTTTTTTGGACATTGAGGATGCATCGACACCCATTTTACAGAGTTGTTTCACTTGTCCTTCTTGTCATAAAAGAATGAGAAAAATCGCTTTACAATACAATTTGATCAAAATGATAAAATAAATATATATTTTAAATTATGTTATTTTATTTTTAAATATTTTTATGTTTTAGCTTAAATATTTCTTGATTAAAAAATGAAAAAAATATGTTTATTTTAAAATAAAAAAAATATTAATAGACTTTTTAATGTTTAGGCTAAATTTTTTAACATTTAACATTATAAAAAAAATCATAATTTAATTTTTTAGATCAACTAAAAAAAGGTAAAACGTAATTATGTGTCAGTGTCTTGATAAAATAACTTTTTTTCATTCATAATTTAAGTTAGATAACAAAATTGAATTTTGAATAAATATTGTTATTACATTATTTATTTCTAATTACTTCTCCATTTATAAATTGATATATCTATTAAGAAAATAATATTTGACATAGTGAAATTATCATTTACCCCTATTAAATTATAAAAGTAGATAAATTAAAATTTTAAAAATTTTAAGAAATTCTATATTTTTCAAAATTAATTAATTGAGATATAATAGGTAAAAAAAATAATTTTTCTTAATTTGCTGGACAAATAAAAAAGAAAAAATAAACAAATAAGTAAGGAATAGAATACTGAATATAAACTCACACCAAATATATCTTCATTATGCGTAATAATCTAATTTTCTACTAAAAGGTATCCTATTTTTATATTACAATGAGTTGAAATTACTGGAAAATATAACTATTTTTAATCAATAGCTACTAAGTGAAGAAATTAATCATAATTCATACTGAGTCGCTACCTCATCATGTTCTATCCACGATTAAGAAATTAACCAAGTTATAGAAACTTGAACAAGCATCAAACACCAAAAAAGAGTTACATTGAAGCCTAGATAAAAATATAAATATGTCACTCTAGTATACATATTATTCCACAACATTAATTTTCACACTATATATAATAAAAATAATAATATCATTCAACATATCCAATCAATACTTACTTTGACTTATTGATTATTATTATTATAGATAAAAGCCTTGAGATGTGTCATCATATCTTGAGTTCTTGGTTGAGAGAGTGGTGAATTATGTAGAATATGAAATGCATGTCCTACACCATTATAAACATGTTTTTCCACTTTAATTCCAGCTTCTCCCAATACGTTACACATTTCCAAATTTCTATCTTGAGTATGTCCATCTCCGATATACAGATCAACACAGATGGAAATTTTATGTTATTAGTATCACTCAATCTCGGGTTACACCATGGATGATCACGATTCGAGCCTATTGGCAGCGCGATTCGCCAGTAAGTATCGGAAGCAGATAAATTCAAAGCAGAGTACGGAGGTTGAACTGAATATTTTTCTGAATAAGTCCGCGATTCGCCTCCGAAAAATGGTTGGATTAAAATAACCCCTTTTAGACATAAAGGCTTGATTTATTATTATTATTATTATTGAGCCTAATGGCTACGTGATAAGCAATATTAGCACCAGCACTGTCACCACCAATGAACATATTTGAAAAATTGCATTTACTAGACCACCAATTATGTTCCTTGGGATTTAGTATAGCTTGATTTTTTAGCCACGTTATAGCGTGGAACCCATCGTCGTAAGCAGCGGGAAGACGATTTTCGGGTGCTAAGCGATAGTTAACAGATAAAATTACAACTCCGACTTTTGAAGCAAGAGTTGATAAAAAATCATGGTAACATTTCCATGCAGCGGAGCCTAGTGAAAAACCGCCTCCATGAAAATAAACGAGTAAAGGTAATTTCTTGTTATTGGTAGGATTAGGGAGGTAAATTCGTGACCATAAATTGTGAAAAATGATATCTTTTGATGTAAGATGAGGGAGGGAATTATTAGGTGGGACATTTGGGATAATAGGTGGTCTTTCAATGTGGCCATTGTTGTAAACTTTAATGAGACCTTCAATTTCTTCAACAACAACTATGTCATGGTCAATTTTTCTTACGTTGTTGGGATTTTGTCTAGGATCGTGTGTAATGGTAGTAACCATTTTTATTTTTTTTTGGTTTTTTGAGAGGATGATGGTATATGTTTGTAGTGAGTAATTTGGTTTTCTTTGTTGAGGTTTGGTGTCCTTTTTTATAGAGAGGTCTGATACCCCAAACGCCCAACTAAGTAAAAAGTGATAGATTCCTATGGCACAATATATATTTCTTTTTTTTGGTCAAATAAGTTAATATATATATATATATCTATATATATATATATATATATATATATAATAATATTATATATATATTTTATTATTAAAAAAAAGAAGAAAAAGATTTGAATGGCCACAACTTTTATGAAAAAAACCTTAAAAGTTTTTGTTTTTTTTTTGAGTCAAGTTTGGTTCATCTATGTTATTGTTGTTAAAGAAAAAACTCATTCATATCATTTTTTTAATTTTGATTTTGCAAAATCAGTTTTACATACCAAACAACTTTTAACACTTTTTCAATTAAAATTGTTGGATCAAATATAATCTTTTGTTTTTCGTTCTTTAAGAAAACTAAGAACACATAAAGAACGTTTACAATTTCTAAATTTCAAAAAATATTTGATGAGATATTTGAGTTTTTTTACTTTTTAAAGTACTAGCATAAATTTCAATTATATTTGATTTTACAGCTCAATTGTTCAAACTTGCCTGCATTGTATATTGAAATTACTCGATTCTCGTTACATTGATTATCAAAATGCATGGGCTGTAAGTATTCATTTAGTTAGTTAGAGTTATCGAGTTCGAATTCAAAGAATAGAATGAAATTGTTTTTCGTAAAGAGTATTTTATCTCTTAGTAAAATTTTTCAATACAAATTTAAATTAATCGATTCCTAAAATAAATATCAAATACTGAAAAAAAATTCTTATTAAACACCATTAAAATAAGTGTGATAACAAGTATCCTTCATTCCATATTAGATGGACGGTTTCTATTTCACAGTGTGATTAATAAATCAGTAATAGGTTGATCAATTTTACTATTTTGCTGTATGATCATATTAATTAGTTTCATGACTAAGAATTTTTTAGATCTTCAAATTTTGTATAAACTTCGAAAAGTCATATAAATTATAGTGATAAAATAAAAAAAAACAAAATTCTATTCTAATTTCGTAAATGATCAAATAATATATACGAAACAATTATTTTTTATAAAATGTACATCTATTATGGAACAGAAAGAATAATAGTAACTATTTAGAACACTCATTTTTGATAAACTTAAGTAGTTGCTAATTGCTATGACAAATTAAATTGCATAATATATGTACAAAAATATATATATTTTTTAGGAGAAAAATATGATAGTTAATATTTTTATTTGGTCGGAGATACGGAATAAATACTATGGGTAAATTACTGTGCGCCCAAAGAATGTCGGCATGGTAGATTTTTTTAAGTTTTTTTTTTATATATAGGCCCTTATTAAAGTTTATTCCTGAACTTGGACTAATTTCTTCCTTCTGCTAACAGATTTTTTTTAAAAATAAATAGAATACTCAACGCACTTTATTAGATAATAACTAAATTAATTAGGTGCAGGCCTCCTCTTCCTTTCTCCGCACTTCCTCTTGGCCCTGCCCCGTTCTCTCTCTCTCTCTTCCTTCTTTCTTCCCTTCTCTTTCCCCTTTTTTCCCTTGTGCCTCCTCCTCTCACATCTCTCGTTTCTCGTCTTAAAATCCCTTTTTTCTGTGGCCTCCTTTTTTTTTTCCTTTTTGTCTCGTGGGAACTATCTTTCGTCAACTGACTGATGATTGGAAAAAGGAATGAGGGAGATAGGTTTCATAAAACAAAAATAACTAACCGGAACAAAAACGTTTTCTAATCCAAAATTGAAGTTAAATTAAAAAAAGAAAAGATAAATAAAATAAAAGGAAAATTGAAAAAAAACAGAATGTCGAGAACCTTCCATTTAACACCTCCAGGGCCACCCAAAGAGAAAAAGGAAAGAAAACAACAAAAGGAAAGCCTATCTGTTTCAAAATTCCCCACTTGCATATAGACTTTGATCTTAACCATATAAGGTAACATTAATCCGTAAAAAAAAATGAATTTTGGATCTAACTCAATTTAAAATTAGTTCATAATGGAAGGATCGTAAATCAGAAGATCATTAATATTTTTACAAATTAGTAAACCGAAAGGAAAGAAAAACACTTAAGTTTTAGGCACATATAATGCATAATTCACTACTAGCTTAATTTGATTTACGATAACAAATAGCCTTTCATAATAAATTTGATCATATGGTAACTAAAATAAATAAATAAATAAATAATAATATTCTAATATGATATATCCAAATTAAATTGCAGTGAAATTATAAATTGTATGCGCGTATAAAAAGCGTAACAACTTCAAAGACGACTAAAAGGATGAAAAGCTAAAGATAGACCAAAAAGAAACCTTATTTATCCTTAGAGATACAAGCATGCAACTGTGCAATTGGGACAAGTGATGAGTTAGTCAAAAAGAAAAAAAGTTGCAAATATTTTAAGATATATATATCGTAAAGATTGATACATTCTCAAAGATCAACTGAAAATTAATACGGGAAATTCTAAAATTCAGTGTCCTTTATGCTCATAAAAAGTTCTTTATTTTCAAGATTTGAAATTTATCGAATCGAAAAAAATAAAATAAAGAATACTATATCCGCCTATGAGAAGCGAAAAAGGTGTGTGTGTTTGACAGTTGAATTGTACTTTATTAATCACGCATAAAAACCTGACACGGCACATCCGTAAGTCTTTTGTGTTCTAAGCAAGCAGCCCACATTACATCCGATGCGTAAATACAATCATTCAGCTTGTGACCGTAATACTAAATTTTTAAAGAAGGTTAGTTGGGTAGAAGCAAATTTTTATATTTTGTGAGTGCCAATTTGGTAACACTATTTACGGTAGATAAGAGGTAAGCTTTGTTTTTGGCGTTATCAAATGTGGAATTGGGTGGTTCAAAAAATTATTCTGCACGTGCGAATATACATACATCATATATTGGAACTTATCCCATTTCAAATATATAGATATATATGGGCTAATAATCCTACAAAGTCAACGTTGACTATCCATCCTTTTCAAATCTCATATACCTTTCAATAAGATTTTTTTTTTGGGCTAAAGACAAAAGAGTTGACAATCCATTTACTCCACCTCTTACACCCTTTCTTGTTGTGGGAGGGGCAGGGGAACAAATGCCACAACTCATTTGATGTGAAGTATAATAAAATGCAAAACTATTTTATCTTGATCTGATTGGAGGTATCAGACAGTTCTGAGATTATTTATTATCCCCACTATTTTTATCCCATAGTAATACAACTTAACCCAAGATATGCCTATTTGGTTTAAGAGTACTAAAGTATACTACCCTCTACCTTATTTTAGATCCGAAAGCGTTTTTGGAGTAAGAATACAAACACTGACAGTAAATACATTAATTAAAAAACAATTAAATTGCAACACAAACCTACATAATAGTGACAAACTTTATTTTGTGCTAATTAAGGGGAGGGCGGCGGTTTGGGCAGGGGGATCGATAGAATGTTAATAGGGGGGTGGGGGTTAGGGGGGAGGGGGGTTGGGTAGAGTTGAAGAAAAGAGTCGCGCGTGGGCGCATAGTAAGATTAGGGTAACAGTGGGGGAAAGTGAGGTGGGGAGGTGGGATAGGAGTTTAGAGTATAGTTTGAGTGGGGGTTGGGTGGGGCTAACGTAAGGGGGATTAATGAGGGTTGGGGAGGTAGGGATAATGGTGGGGCGGAGTGGCCAGGGTTGTACAGGATTTGGAAGTCTCTTTGGTGGGGTCCTGAGACCTCACCTTCTCCGAATCCATACAATCAACTGTTTACAATAATTAACCAAAATGTCAACCTCCCTAGAAGACGACAAAAGGATGCACATGTACGTCAATACCCCTAACTGATTGTACGTTCATCTTAGGAAGCACTCCGGCACATACATCCACTGGGGGAATTTTGTCTACTCCAGAATTTATCAAATGCTTTGACTCATACAACACTAATATGAATTCGAAAGAGCCCCCCACCTTAGTAATGATTTAGCACTGAAGATGTTGGAATAATTATAATAATTTTCAATTGTGGAAATACAAGACAATACTAAATAGGCAACTGATGAACAAATCCTCCCCCTCCACCATGAAAAAGAATTCAAACTCCCAATTTCTTTTGACCTGCAGTGGAGATATGTCCCTATATGCAACCCAGCAACAAAATAACGCTCACTTCTCAGACCAAACACCAACTACACCCATCCGCGGCCTGCCCATCTTTTTTAATTTATTCTTTCATTCTTTCACACATCTTTCACACCAATAAACCCCAATGAAACACATGATAAAAGGGAAAAGGGAAATCACAGTCCTACAGATATTAGATGTACATGAAAGAAAGCTAAGTTGGTTTCCGCATATTACGTCCTGCGCGAATTACTTCGTCAACAAGTAGCAGCTGAGATGCTATGACAGGGCTGCAAAGAAAAAATAGATTATTGATCAGGTGCAATACAACGAAACTCGCCTATTGTAGGGTTGGCGAATTTAAAGGGGAAAAGGGAAAAGAATACCAAAAGCAAGTAACAACAAATATCAAGCTCCCGTTCTCACAGAAAAGAAGATTTCACGAAGAGTATAGATATTGAAACATGAAACACCACATGCTCATACAGCAGAACATTACAAGTAAAAAGTAAATTCCACATACCCAGAATTCACAATCTGACGCTTAACAGCATAATTGTCAATTTCCTTCCATTTGGGGATCTATAGGTTCACCAGTGTGCTGATTTAGTCCAACAATGTTTCCCTTGTCGTTCTCCCTGCAAAAAGATGAGCTGTCAAGATGATAGTTGAATTAACTATTGTTGCATTCATGAACATGGAGCAAGAGACTAATTCAGATACCGTCAGCGCTATAATCACATCTTGAGTATCAAGGCCAGAGTTCTCAGCAAGTGTTTTTGGTATCACAAGGAGGGCATTAGCAAAAGCTTCCACACCAAGTTGGGCACGCTGAACAGATAATTCGTCGAAGGCCAAAGTATGTCAGAATATGTACACAAATATACAACACCTCTTGCAGAGGGAAGTATTTAGGCAGCAATAAACTGTGCACATACCCCTTTAACAGTTTTCTTCACTTCGTTGATCAGGTATTGTCGAGCTGCAACTTCAAAGGCCCCAGCACCCTTAAAAATGATCACACAAGAATATAACTCAGGAACAGGAGATGCGTTACTTCATTCTACTTTAGAACAAATGAATGCTCAAACTTCATTACCAAATACAGGCACATGCAAAGCATCATATTTCTATGTACATAAATTTCGGCACAAAGATAGATACGACAGTCAAAATAATACGCAAACAAAGAAAAAGCCATCAAGTGAGGGCACTTCTACATGGAAATCCACCAATATCATTTGTCTACAGTCCAGGTATCCAATTGGCTAACCCTAAACCAGATAACTGCCTTCAATCTCAAATGGTGATTTTTTGGACTGCCTCATCCCATCACGAACAGCATCTTTAATTTGTGCTATTGTATGGTCATTTGGCCCTGAAATAGAAACAACGGAGTTTAACAGAACAATTCCTCAAACAGTGATATTACTGGACCACCACAGCAAAACAATAGAGTTCACATGAAAAAACATAAAACAAAAACCAAAATAAGTCAAAATACCTTTTATAAGAATAGTGCAGGAATGAGGATTTTTGACATTTTCTACAAATGTATACTTCTCTTCGCCAAGAACATGCTCATACACCAGACCGGCCCAGCCAAGGCACTCAGGAGTAAGGTCATCAACAGAGTTAACTGCGTCACCGCCACATGCCAAAACCAAGCGTTCCATGTTTCTTCTCTTCGCTCTTCGAAGAGCAATTATCTAGAACATGAAATGAAAATAATACTCCGTTCAATGGAAGATGAAAATAAGATTCTTCTAGGCCATCGATCATTCAAATGAAACGTTTATGTCACAAAATCTTAACTTTGGAATCTCAAATGCTATTTTGAATGACAATGCATTAACACTTATTAAATATAAAATAAGAATTGCATAAAAAGGGGGAGAAACATTAAAAGGGATGCAATTGTATTTAGGCTGTCAACTTAGGACAAAAAAGATCTTTATGACTTTATCACAGATGTTCAGTTTTATAAGCTGTTACTTGAATTAATGGACTGATTCGTGAAATTCACTATATTTCATAGAGCACCGTTTTTTGTAAAGATTTTAAATGGTGTTTGGATTCTTTTCATGATCATTCTCTAATTTTTGACACTGTAAGTCATATATGGTCAGTTTCAAATTGTTAAAAGTAGTTAAGAACCATATCAGTCTCACAGGATCATAATTTTTTTTTTACTTTTTTGCATTATATAATGGTTTGTTATTGTTTAATATAACAAATCAAACACTCGAATAATAGTGTAACTTTAAGATGAAGCTCAAGAAGATTACCTAGCTGTTCTGTATTCCATACACGATATCAAAGAAAAAACGAGATGATTGGGACAGTTTTGAAAAGTTTAAATTTGATTATGCGCACTAGAATAACCAAAAAATTGATATTGATATGGTATAATTATTTTAAGATACCCGACCCAAGTCATACCATTGACACCCCTAATTGTATTCAGGCTTACAGTGACCGACCTTGGTCTACTTGGGACAAAGAAACTTCCGATAAACAGTCAAATATGAGAATGCAACACCCTAATATTTCTATCGACACCAATTCTTGCATATATGTGGGATGGCAAAAGCATCCATGCATATGTTCATCCCCATCATAGCTGCTCCATTTTTAAGTTAGAAATTCATACAAATGAATTTTTTAATGACCAAGAACAGTTGCACAGAAGTTCCAACATGGCAACAGAAGGAACCAGTTTGTTTCTAGGTAGAGAAAACATGCAAAACCAACTTGAAGAAGCCACATGCCTTCAACAACAAAATGACTCAGCTTGATAATTTATTAAAAACTGAATACAAAGAGCGAAAATAACTTACTCCTTCCCGAGCGAGAAGGTCAAGGGATGTTGGATCAATCCCTTTCTGATTGATAACAACAAAGTTGTTGTCATTCCCTGAACAAACCTGCACTCAACAGAATAAAGGCTGAAATACATATTTCATAAAATTAACACATACATGGCAACTCCTAACTTAAGTGCAGACCTTGTTTTTAAGATCAATGATCTTTTGCACTCTCTCATCAACTGAGCGCCTTTCGGCAGCAACCATTGCCTCCCTCTGCTCCGCATTCGAGTAGAAAAACCCTGCATTTACTTCACTGAGAAAGAGAAGTGTGTCAACTATGTGAACTCAATAAGTTCAAGCAATACATGTAATATGAAGCTGTGATGAACAACAATCACCTCTTCTCATATTCCAATGATACATTACAAGTCATAATGTAACAATTCTCAGCTCGTCTTTTCATGTCTGGATGTCTTGAACCATGGTCGAGCACAAGACCCTCAACCTGAAAGCAGAATGAAAACATGAGTACTGCAACATGTTTAATCTGTACTCGCTAAGTTCAATTTTCAGTTTTCACTGTCCAGAATGGATGGGTCTGTAGTTGGCGCATTTCTAAAGGAAACTGTCCTAGGTTGGGCTTTAATAGGCTGACTAATTGGAACAACACCAATTTGATTCTTTTCCAACTTCCCTCATAGATTGCTTGTTCTCTGTTATTTTCCTTCCATTTTCCTTTATTTTTCTGCTGCAAATATTCTAGAATTAAAGATAATTCTTTCAAGCATTCAAAATTAAAATTAAACAAATGATTAGTAAGCAAAGAATGAATTGAACTTTGTATCTTTTGGATTTTCAGGAATGATATTACTGGTGCAAGTAGACTTGGCATTTCAGTTGGAATTTATCATTATAAGTATAAAGATGACAATTAAACATGTGTTTAGATAATGGGTCAAGGTGTCAACAATATTCCTGGTTGACTGGCAAAAATTGTGAGAAATGAGAGGAAAGGGTCAAAGCAGTTACTGGATGCAGTAACAAATAAGAATGTTCAATTACCGAGGGAGAAAGAAAATTTACAGTGTAGGCATTTCTTGAAGTTACATACCTCCTAAGGAGATCATACGATTTAAATTCATGTATTATCATTTTATCAGTATCATACACTTTAATCTAATGCCAAACAATGTAACACACAAATTACTCTGTAAGAATTGACAACAAACATTCAGAAGTTATAAGTAGCATTTTACATACCAAACGAGTGTCAACATCAAACTTATGGCGCATGTGCATTATTTCAACCATAAAAAGATCAATAGCTTCTTCAGGTTTGCGGATGCAGAGCACCTGTCACACAAGTTGCAGGAATTCTAATAAATCATCAGGAGACGGGAGCACTCCCGGAATAATACAACAACAAAAGAACGCCAACTTCATAAAGATGGAGAGACAGATAACAAGTAAGCAAAAGCAAATTCACAAACATGTTGTATGTTCCCATTGTTCTTTTCTTTTCTTTTTTTTACAACAAATTGGTCTAGATAAAGTAATAGCAAACTCCCTCTGTCAGAACCATAAATCACTTTCTAAAATGATATTATCAGCCTCACTTGATCCTTCCCTTCAGGATCATGTCCAAATGGAACAAACAAGGATAAATAAGGACCAAATAGTCTAAATAGAAATCTATAAATGCCTAGAAGCAAAGAGTAGCACTCACAGCGTTCGCAACAATGTCTGTCAGTTGATCAGCCAGAGATTCATACAACTGTGCAAGACAATAAAATGGTATAAGCTCTAACAATACAGAAAGGGCATTTAAGCAGAAGGATTGTAATTAACATCACATTCAAAGTGCAAAAGAAACCTTTGTTCTCAATGTTGTTCTTGCAACCATCTTCAATATCTCTTTATCTGGCTCATCACCCATCACTACAGGAGTCTTAAATTTTTCAAGAAATTGTAGTGTTGCTCTTTTTGCAATTTCAAAACCATCAACTAGCACACGAGGATGCATCCCTGCAAAAAAGTTCCAAGCACTCACAACCTAAATTAACTAAAGGATACATTAGAGGAGGAGACTGCAACAGTCATCTTTGGCAGGGGCAGGTGTCAAGTGGGTGGGTTAGGCTGAATTCAGGCAGGTCAAAATGACCTGAATTAATAAATGGACGGTTTATTGACCTGTCCAAAAGCTACTTGGGCTGAAATGAAATGGCTAAAAAAAGGGGTCAAAACCCAACTCGACCAATTTTTACCAAGTTCTGATTACTTGGTGTTTCTTTAATAATTTTTTAGGCACCTAATAAAGTTATTATTTTTCTTTATCATGGTTATATATAACATATCAAAGAAAAAATGTTTTTTAGAAAAAATTCGATAAGATTTCTCATAGATCAATTTGGACTAGATATCATCCCAAATTTAGATAGGCTGAAATAGGCCGAGCTAATAAATGGACAGGTCCAGACCAAACTTGAGGGGTTGGGAGGATTATGATTTCATGGGCTAATTTTGTCACATCTAGGCACAACCAAGAAATGACCTGAATATGATAACTTAATAGATCACCCAAATATTTTTCGATAAAGTTAAAATTAACAGATCACCCAAATATTATCATTTCCCAGATCATGAGTATGAACAGACGAGCAAAATGTAATCATGAAATAGTTAGCTGCAATATTTGGGTGAAGTTTTATAATCAGATGAATGCTGAGCTTTTCTTAATAATATCTCTTATATATCATCACCAATGCCAAAAGAAAATGCAACAAGTTGCTGGGAAAGAAATATATGGCAAACCTTCATCGATGCAACGGTCAGATTGTTTCATGAGCTCCCCAATGAAAAGCACAGTAGATGTTGTTCCGTCACCACTTGTATCATCTTGAGCAACAGCAGTCCTAGCAATCATTACTGCAGTTGGGTTTTGTATTTGCTGCAATTTTGGAAGCAGAAAATTACCCATACATCATCAAATTCATCAGAGCCAATCGTTTTAGTAGTTTACAATTAACATCATCAAATTAATATTCTACATTTAGCTACATAAAATGAACAGCGAAGATTGTCCACATAATCAAGACCAGCTTCCATACTAAAAAGTTGTAATTGTAATACATGGCCCAGTTTCAACTTCCATTAGAGCTCTAACAGATGAAACACAAAGAAAGATGTTCAATGTAAACAGGACAATCCTAAACATGTGCTATCATCAAATGTAAAGGTGATATGCCTTAGCATTTCCGATTTTCAGTGTGAACAGCTAGTCTAAGAAAAATGCCCAGTACTTTTGCATTGTGGACAAGTAAGATTATTATCTGGTTTATCCTCCATCATAACAATAAACTGAATATCCTACTAATGTGCCAGCCCTATCCCACCTTCCTCTTCCCCCGCATTTGGAGAGTTGTCGTAGCTCTTTCGGACTTTTTTCAGAAAACTGGTAACATTAGCTCTTTTGGACTTATATATGCAGCACATATTCAGACATCAGTTTCTTCACTTTTTCTGGATTAAATTTGACATATTTATAGAGTACTTTACAAAATACCATCAATCACAATCTTTATAGTTGTAGATTTTTCTATATGGGTCCTAATCTCTAAAGTTATCGATATTTGAAAATGTTTGGGCAAAGTACTATAGTCCTCTGGAACGAATAATAGTTCCATGATTTTTTGTTATAGAGGAAGTAGCATTCATCTTGTTACTGGATCGACTTCAACAAACTTAATTCTACATCTCAATACCATCCACACCAATATCAAGTAATGTTAAGGACACTTCAAGTACAACATAGACTGCAAATGTGTAAATTATACAGCAAAATATCTAAAAACAGATACTCCACGAATATAGCTGAAAAAATAGAGTAATATAACAAGGAGAACTCACCATCTCCTTCAGCAATGTATTTCCATCCTTGGTAAGTTTTATGTCACCGGCACCACCAACAAGCCTAGCAATTACAAGTACATAAATCTCTATAAAATGACCTATACTAAACCAACCTACAAAACTCAGAAAAATAAAAAGTACAACTCACATTTTAATGGTGCCCTTAGGGCCGAGATTGGTCTTGAGAACATCCTGCAAACCCTTGGCGGCATTAATGTTCATGTGAAGCGCCGCCGATTTGTTGAGTACCTCCGCATTTGGATTCAAAACCTTTACAGACATCTTCACTTACTGCAATGGAGTTTTGGAGGCTAAGCAGATCGCTGTAAGACTGAGAGAGAAGCGTGGGGGCTGGGTTGGGTTTGAGGCCTTTCTGGAAGGGTTTTGTTTTCTTCTTTCAAACTGAACCGGTCCGGTTTACGCATGCACAACAATCGAAGGCTATTCTCTTTTTTTAACAACAATTCCCTTGTTTTAAATACTTTAAATTTCAAACAGTATAAATTTTTAGATACTTTATTTTATAAAGTTTTTACAGAAATATATATATATAATTAAATAAAATGAAACAAATCATAAACACTAGTCCACTATCCTAACCCTTACATACCTAAAATAAAACCTCAAACAACTAAACTCTAAACTTCGAATTTTAAACTCATAATGGTAAAAAAAAAAAAAATCGTAATGGTAAGCTTATTCCACGAACCCTAATCCTTAAATCTAAATTCCATAGGTCAAAACTTTAACCACAAACCTTATTACACAAGAGTCTCCCCTTATTTTACGTTTTTTCTAGATAGAGGCGTCATCGCTTCTTAATTGCGTAGTATATCTAGGTTTCCTCGAATGAGTAGGTCATCCTTAATAGGACAAACTTATGAACCACAGTAGAATTTGAGGTAAGATTTATGTCGCCCTCTTTGTATTTTTGCTTGTTTTATTTATGTCAATATCCAAGGGTGTTGCTCAGCCTTTAACCCTCTCAGAATTGTTTTTTTTTTAAAAAAACAACAACTTAACCTTAAACTAAAAACTCAAACACTGATCTTTAAACTTCAAACGCAAAACTCTTAATCCTATTCCACGAACCCTAACTCTTAACTTTAAACTTCAAACCTCAAGGACTAAACTCTAAACCCTAAATCTCAAACCCCTACGCCCTATTCCACAATCTCAGTCCTCTTAACTCTATACGTGAATATGTAATCATAACCTTAAACTTTAAATACTTAACACTAAATTCCAAGCCTCCAAACTCAACCCTAAACCCTGTTACATATAAATATAACACCAGCTAGGGTACTTCTGTTACTTTTTTATATACACGATCAAAATTTTCTTATAGTCTTTAATTTTCAGTTATTTATTTATTTTTTCTTCTGAATACTGAATATTAAATATCCTATCATAAAACTAGTTACGTAAATTTCTATTTTCATGATCGACAATATGGTCATTCAAAAGATGAAGTTTAAAAGATGAAATTTTAAGAAAATAAGAGAAAATGATTTAATCTTATAGTCAAACACGCTTAGCTTTAAATTTCAAACGCTAAACTCTTAATTCTATTCAACGAATCCTAAGTCTTAGCCCTAAATTTCAAACCTCATGGACTGAACTCTTAGCCCTTATCCCTAAATCTCAAACCTTAACCCTAAACCATATTCCACAATCTTAATCCTCCAACCTTAAACCCTATTCCACAATCCTAATCCTAAACCTTAAACCCTATTCCACAATCCTAATCCTAAACCTTAAACTTTGAATTCTTAACCCTAAATCCCAAACGCCAAACTCAACTCTACCCCCCTACTATATAACTATAGTACTAGTTAGGGTACTTCCGTTTCAATTTTTTAAGAATTAAATCTCACAAATAGTCTTTAATTTTCAGTTTTATATTTGCTTTTCTTTTGGACATTAAACATCCTATTGACTTATTTAAACTAGTTACTATATATTTATTTTTACTTTACTTTCATGATCAACAATACAATCATTCAAAAGACGAACTTCTAATTATAAAATTATTTTCTTTCTTCATAGTTTCATACTGTCTCCATTGATGCATGAAATCTTTTATATATCTCTATTTATGTGATTATACAAAATACATTATTACTTTGTTTATTTTATAAAAGTAAATGAAATCATCTATAATATTCGATAATAAATATATTACTGAAGTGATAAATAGCCAATATATTTTTGTATTTACATTATCATCACATTTTACTTGTTTGAACACGAATCTGTTTTAAATATAATAACAAAAAATAAACTATACAATTGAAATGAAAAAATCAAAATGACTAAAAATGAAATGAGTCAATTTTAAAAAATTTATGCTATTAAAATTGAGAAAATCAAAATGACTAAATAAATGAAATGAATTAATCTTGTTTAAAATTTATTTGGATTGAAATATGTCAAATCAAAATTGATGAAATATAATACTAAATCATAATCCAACACCCCTATGAGGAGTTGATTTTATCTTTTTGATGGTGTTGATGCATTGCAAAGTAACTGGTTTATGAAGCAGTATCGCCTTTGATTTGAAGATACCAATACGGTCTATAGGATTGTAAATTATTTTGATATATTCAATATTTTTTTAAGAAATGATTAAATTCATAAATTTTATAAAAGGAATTGAGTATATCTATTAGTACCAAATAAACATCCTTAATTATCCTATATTATGTAAAATCTTTATTGATGAACTTTATTATTATTATCACAAATCATAACCCTATATCATACACATATAAGTTAGACACAAGAAATTATCATTTTAATGAATTAGATAATACATTATCCTAAAATCACAATACATATTTTAGTAACACTCATTTATAATTCAATTATATTATACACTACAGTTAAATTACTATTAGTTATAAAGATTCATCTATATAAGAAAATAAATATAAAAATACTTAAAATAGGTTAACAAATTCTACTCTTGAAATATAAATAAATTCTATGGCCAAATATATATTTAAAATTCAAGTCCCTATTTGGTTTTCACTCTTCATCTTTGTTTCACTACAATATTCACTAGTGCTTTTTTGATTAAAGAAAATGAGGAGGATAGAGGAGCAATGTATATAGGTCACTCAATTAGTATATAATAAAATAATCTTCTTTAAACTATATTAAATACTATATGTGGTAAAATAAAATATTAAAATATAAAGTTGAGTCCCCCAAGCAGCAATAATTAGAGAATGCATCATAATAATTTATATATTAGGGGCGCCTCCACTGTCCTCTCCACTCAACCAGTCCACAATATACAGATTACAGAAGAAGCCACCATTTTTACCGATTCTTGAACGGAAAGCTCTAAAATACTCAGAATTAGCTCTTTAGCAAACTGAAAACTGAAAGCAGTCAGCCATAAGTATATATGGCTTCTAGAAACGCCGTCATCGCTTGGTACAACAGCTGAAACTTTTCTCACTAGTAATTACTATGTTTAATTTATTGTATATATGTGTTTAATATTCAGGGGCTCTGGAGAAGATGGTCAATTGGGTATTGGAAACAATGAAGAGAAAGAGTGGGTTTGTTCAATTAAAGCTCTAGAATCTGAAAAAGTTTCGTCTGTTGTTGCTGGAAGTAGAAACTCTCTTGCCATTTGTGAAGATGGCCGAGTATGTTCTCAATTACTCTTTCACTCTAGATTGGATTATTAGTTTATTACCCTTTTTTTATTTGATTAATTTTTTTTGGTTGGATTTTGGTTTGTGGGTGTGTTGAATAAGCAGTTGTTTACGTGGGGTTGGAATCAAAGAGGGACATTGGGACACCCACCTGAGACAAAAACTGAGAACATTCCTAGTCAGGTTAAAGCTCTTGCCAATGTGAAAATTGTTCAGGTAATATTAGTATGCCAGCTTTAAATATTATTTGTGCAAGAGAATTGCTGGAGTTTATGGTGTAGGTTTTATTGGATTTCTCTGATTGCAGGCGGCAATTGGTGGCTGGCATTGTTTGGCTGTTGATGATCAAGGCAAGGCTTATGCTTGGGGTATGCCTTTGCTTTATTTCATCTTTCCCTTGATAGTACCATTTTGTCTCTAGAACAAGAGGAGTTACAAAAGTATTATTGTATTCTAAATTTATCAGTTTGCATGACTTCTCTTTTTCAATAAAGAATACCGAAAAGAAAGGATATGTTTCATTTTTTTAAGCTTTGCTAGATTATATTCACAAAGTTAACATCTTTGAACTTTGTGCTTTAGTAGGTTAAAACAACAAGGTCTCACCATCAAACTACTAGTTACACACATTTTGCCTCTAGTTTACCAGTCTGCTTTAATAGTTTGGTTTTCAAAATACTGGATTCTGGTGGTTTGGAGCAGTTATTTATTTTTTTCAAGTTCATGATCCTTGCAGGTGGTAATGAGTACGGACAATGTGGTGAAGAACCAGAAAGGAAAGATGACACTGGAAGGCCTGTAAAGAGAGATATTGTGATCCCTAAGCGTTGTGCCTCTAAGCTTTCTGTTCGTCAGGTGACATTCTCGTATTGATTCATTTCATTTGAGGAGCCGGACGCGTGGAGTTACTTTCCTTGTTTTGTTGGTTGATGATTCTGCAAAGAATTTTCCTTTTTTCCTTGTTGCTTCTGGTTCTGTATCCTGATAAATGCTCACCGAATAATGGAGATGCGGCTATTAACTGCTTTTTCCCTCCGTGTATTTATATTATTTGCAGCAATGTTCAATCTGTTGCCTTTTTTGCCAACTAACTCCTAATTTCTTTATATAACAGGTAGCTGCTGGTGGTACACACTCTGTTGTTCTTACAAGGGAAGGACAAGTATGGACATGGGGTCAACCATGGCCTCCTGGTGACATGTATGCTCTATTCTTATCATTGGTCTCTAGCAACCATGAATATAATAAGTTATTTTCTTGTTTAAGAATTTCACTAGTGCTGCACTAAACCTTGCAGAAAGCAAATTTCTACTCCTGTCCGTGTACAAGGTCTTGCAAGTGTGAGGTTGATTGCAGTAGGGGCCTTTCATAACTTGGCTCTTCTTGATGACGGAGTTCTAATGGCATGGGGTAATAATGAGTATGGGCAACTTGGAACTGGGGATACCCAGCCAAGATCACAACCCATTGCCATTCAAGGGTTATCTGGTCTCACTTTGGTTTGTATTAATCTGTTCTTCTTGTCATTTTGATTATGATTTTGTTTGTAAGATGATTTGTTCTTGATCATTTTGGTCCAACTTCTTCTTCTCCTTATATTTCTCTTCATTTTCTCAATAAGTATTTCTGTGCGTTGAACATTAAGTTGTTCATCATGTTAAAGGACCAGTTGTTCAGTGCAGTTCTTTGGATATATCCCCTTACCAACTAACTTACTGCATGAAAAATACAATCCCCTACCAATTCTAAATGAAACTGGCCAAAGAGTTATAATGAGTATATAAGATGTATTAATAAAAGAAGTATGTTAGCTATTTCTATTTTCATGTCCAGGTTGATATCGCTGCTGGAGGATGGCATTCTGCAGCTTTGACAAATGAGGGAGAGGTATATCTTGTGTTTTAATGTTTTATATTAGTTCTGCATAATATTTTTTGCTTTGTGTCTCATGTACTTTTTTAACGGCAATCAGTATATATGTTCCTGAAGATAAAATACACCTCCATCTGAACGTTTTGCATCTGACCATATGTCATTGTTATGGTATCAGATCAAAAGATCTACTGATCCCTTTTTTTCTGGCTTCTGTCAAACCAAAGTGGAAATACTTTTATTATGGTGCTTTTCTCCCCCTTCTATAAATCTTTTTAGTTTTTACATTCTAATAATATAGTTCTATGAAGTTGCATATAGTAGGCAATATGCATTTGTTGATTAAAATACATCAGCTTTTTCTCTTACTTGCTTGGATTGCAGAGGAGGTGGTCAGTATTCTAACAAATAACCATCTCGTCACAATACATACACTCTTTTTGCACTTGAAAAATTGATATTATTGGGTTGTATGGCGGGTTCCGATGTGAAAGGCCGGTTTCACTCCAAAGCTCTTGAGATGTGAAATGATAAAGCCTGCTTTCTTTAAAATTGTTTTGTTTTGTTATTTATTATCTGCCAAATGATGGAATGTATGATCATACTGCCTGGTTAGAAAAGGCCGGTTTCACTCCAAAGTTCTTGAGATGTGAAATGTTAAAGCTTGCTTTCTTTAAAATTGTTTTGTTTTGTTATTTATTATCTGCCAAATGATGGAATGTATGATCATAGTGCTTGGTTAGCAAAAAGGTCCAATATGAGGTCTATTTGGCAGATGAGTTGTCAAACTTTAGTTCCGTACTTTCTCATTGCCATCATGTCGGAAAGATTGCTTATGGAAGGAGTTCATTTAGATCACTGTGCAGACCTGGCAACACATTCTCCCAGTTTGCTATCTTGTGCCTTGGAAGAACCTCAATACAGAATCATATTCTCATGATCTTTTGTAGTCACAAACTTCTGTCAACTGTGTGTTAACTCTGCTTACTGCAGGT
This sequence comes from Solanum habrochaites, assembly GCA_027704765.1. Lineage (NCBI taxonomy): Eukaryota > Viridiplantae > Streptophyta > Magnoliopsida > Solanales > Solanaceae > Solanum > Solanum habrochaites. Next base: position 50,874,341 of record JAKWJA010002490.1, on the reverse strand, counting down.
TTATGGCTGGGGAAGAGGAGAACATGGTAGACTTGGATTTGGGGATGACAAGAGTAGTAAAATGGTGCCGCAAAAGGTTCAACTTTTAGCTGGGGAGAACATTGTTCAGGTGAGTTGTTTGTATCCTTCATTATTAGTAGGTTTCTTTCCTGCTCATCACTATGGAAGTAACCGCCCTGTGCTTCATCCACTCTCTTTGTATAGCTGATAAAAGTACAAAACCATGGAATATAACTTGTATGTCCAGGAAAATGAAAACTTACACTCATGTTCATTATTTTTAGACTGATTTTTTATTTTTTTTGATAAAAGTTTATTTTGGACTGAATAAGAGGGGTCTGCCTTTGCCAGAATCTTATTTGAGACTGAAATATTTGCTCATCATCTAATTGGCACAAATGTGGCAAGAAGTCTCAGAAGTTTCTAGAATTAAAGGGACGCTACTTGATACAAAATTATGTGTAGGTTAAACTATTCAGAAAATATTGCAAGGAGTATTAATAACTGTCAAAGAAATGCAAATGAGAAACACGGCCAACTTAAAGGCTGAAATAAAAGACTCAGACTTGGACTGAAAAAAAAGACGTAAAAAGACCAGAACTCTGAGAAGAACACAAGTAAATCAGGGCTTATAAAAGTGGAACAATGCTCTTTTCTTCATCAAATTCAGCTATTCTTCTTCTTCTGATGTTTGAGTAAGAACTGTATATTTTCCATTTAACTCTTTCAGTGGAAAGGTAGGGGAGCTTCAGCAATTTGTTAGGCACTTAAGCTTACAGTTTATGTAGTAATAGTTTTTATTCATTACATCGCTGCCCCAGTATGTCTCGTCAATTTTGGGGCATACTTGGTATGCATTTAGCATTCTATAATAGAACACTTGTGACCAAACCGATTGGCACAGCCAACTGATCAAGGAAACGCGTGCCTTCAAAATAAAAAAATGCAGGAAACCAAAATAAAATGTTCTAAAACTTGGCAGGTTGTATGACCAATTGGTGTCTGATTCCGGAATGCAACACTTAGTATCTGTGCTTGTTGGTTCATCAAAGAGTGTGGAATTAGACTAATCTGATTGTGAATGCTCATGCTCGCGATACAAATTTGTTTTAATATATATGATCTTATCCACCCTTCTCTCTGTAGTTTTTGGATGTGAGGTCTCTTTCTAATGATGCAGGTTTCATGTGGGGGAACACACTCTGTTGCATTAACGCATGATGGTCGAATGTTTTCTGTGAGTTCAGCCCTGTTTTCCTTCTAATCGTTCAAGTTTGCATAAGTTAGCCTCATGCTAAAGCCCATTTTTTACTTGTTTATAAGCTTCAACCAATACATGTAATTGTCTTGTCCTAAACTTTTGTTGCGGGTTGCCGTATTTGTTTATAGCACAAGCATGAAGGGGAAAACCCCTAGTTAATAGAGGTCAAAAAGCGAGATGAAGGAGGATTTCAGAAGCTGGATCGGTAGTTAAGGGAATATGGGGAATTTTGGCGTTTCTGACGTTAAAGGTGAGAGGCGAAACTATGTGAAGAGACTGGTTAGAATGCCCGAGGGGGGATGGTTGAGGTTTAGAGAAGTTATATGAAAGAGATGAGGATGGAGGGGAAAGAGGGAGGGAAAGATACTAATTCGTGAGGCAAAAGAGGGGGAGGAGGAGAACGGAGTGGGTTGGAAGTGTAGCGGCAGTAGGGTTAGGGCAGCGGTATAACGAGATGGGGAGAAAATGAATAGGCTGGATTTGGGAGGAGCGGTCTAATAGAGAAGAAGCCACGGTTAAATAAATATACGGGGGCGGAGGGAAGGATAGGGGGCTAACTAGGGGCGTAGGAGGATGCGGGTGCTGGGGTTGGATTGGGAAGTAGTGGGTTGATTCAGGATATTTGTTGTTGGGGGGAGGGGTATGTAAGTTTGGTCTAGAATTCGGCTGTTGAGTTACCGATAAGGAAGAATTAGGAGTGGAGCGCGGGAGATAGTTTAGATCGGAGGAGAAGATAAGTGGGCCTGGTGTTAGGGCAGAGAAACAGCGTTGATTTGGTGATAGGTTGGGCAAAGGAAGGGGAAGGTGCTGAGGGGAAGATGTCTTGGGGTTGAGATGTGGGATGGGGGTGAGGTGGTATTATGGAGAATAGAGAGGGAGGAGGGTAAAGTAGATGGGGTAGGTAGGTTAGATGCGAGGGGTTAGTGTCGAGGGTTGAGCGCGGCGGGGCGAGGTCGGCAGGCGAGTGGAGGTTGGTGGTGTTTTTGGGGGTGGGTGAGGGATCTGGGGGTAGGGATTCGAAGATGAAAACGGGGGAGGGGGTTCTGAATGTGGTTTTGGAATTATGAGAACGGAGAGAAGGGAGGGGAGGTGGATCAATGGCGCATGAAGGGTAGTCCCCTTGCATCATGGTAACATGGGACCAGTGATGCGAGCGTAGCGGGGGGGGGGGGTCGTGCATGGCCCTTTAAACGTACGACTAGTGGGTTAGGGAGGGCGGGAGGAAGTTACCATAAGTTTAACGAGGGATGATGTTAAGATTCAGCATGGTTACTAACGAATAAGGCCTGCGTTACGTGATGTGGAACAATTATGATGTGGCGAATGGAAGAAGATGCTATATTGCGGAGAGGGGGGAGTAGGCCAATGGGTTGATAAAGGAGGGCTAGAGTGAGCGCGGGTGAGAATTCGGTAAAGGGGGGGTGGTGGAGGGAGCGGAGGGGCAGAAAGTATGAGCAGCGAGGTATGATGCTTGAATTAAGATACGTGGGCAGCAGAGAGGGGCAGTGCGCAGGGAAGAGAGAAGGAGTACAGGTGGTTAAAGAAGGTAGTATGTGGGGGTACAGGGAGGGTGAAGGATAGCCTGGGGTTGTGAATAACAAAGGCAACCACGGCAAAGGTTATGTACAGGTGAGTGTTGAGGGCCCAGGGGGGTGTTTCCTATCATTCTTGTGGCAACCCGCCAATCCTCTTTTAAGCTTTAGGAAAAAGTTGAAATGTGAGTGTGTTTAACAGTAGGTATATATTTCCACAATTTGTCGACAACACCCCATATTTCAATTTTGAAACATCCATGATCCATTTCCAAGTTACAAGTATATTAGAAAATTATTTTAAACGTCAGATGAACTGATTGGATATACAGGCGTTTGGTGTATGGTAGATTAACTACGATCATCGATAATTATTCTGTAGTACTGTGTTTTTGTACTCGGAGATAAAATAACAGCTGACTGGCTACTTGTAATGTGGCAGTTTGGGCGGGGAGACCATGGACGACTAGGATATGGTAGAAAGTCGACAACTGGTCATCAAAAGCCATCGATAACCGTTCCAATAATATTACCGAGCCTCCAATTGATTTCAGCAGCCAGAGGAGTGGAAATGCTTTGGTGCGCTAAACTGGTCGCTTGTGGTGGCCGCCATACTTTGGCGAGTATTGAGTGGCAGACATTTGAGTCTGAGTAGTTGCTTTAAAAAGTGTCATTTTTAAGTCTGATCTGATTCAGCGGCGTCACTGTTGTATGAGGTGATTGTACTTTTGTATTATTATTACTCATTGAGCAGTCTATGCAACTGAGATGGAAAATCCAGAATTTTCTTTTTCTGGTTGGGTTAGCGATTACTATCTGCTTCTGTTTATCTACTGGTACTATGTTGTGAATAGCCTAATTATGCCGCCTTCTTTGTTGCTTATTTCCAGTCCCAGTAGCACACAACACACTTCCGATAATTTAGTTAATGAACTCAGCTTTTGTTCTCATCTAGTAAACACAACATTTCAATACAGGAACTATAAAAATGTTCCAAATTTACCATGAACCAAAACCAGAACCCAGATTTCATGTTCAGCTATTTCTTACTGCAACAGTCGATGAAAATTGAACACTTAAATGCTAAAGTGTCTGTACTGTACAAGTTTGAGTCTAATCAATCCACAGCGGTCCTGGATGTCTTTATCTGGTGTAAACAATTTTGGCATTTTAATCACGGAGGAGCAATTTCAGAGCTGGACCGAGTTGAGCAATTTAGTGCATAGGAACCATAAACAGGGCCATACCTGCTGTGAAATATCCCAGCGTGCAACAGTAGTATATAGAGTAATTGAGTCACCATAGCTATGGTGATCAACGCTTCCAAAGTTTGCTGTCCATTTTACAAAAGTAGTAGGAAATGAAGTCGAACGTAATTTTTGTAGCTAAATATGAAATGGTAGTAACAGAGACGTTTACCAGGCGTTTTCCTCGGTGACCTCCCATTATTATCTGCTTGCAAACTAAACTGCATCATCACACACAATAATCAGCTTATTTACTCCTCTCAATTATGACCCATATCATCTGGGTCTTTTTCTGGTTTTAACTTATATACAAATTGAGTTTGCAAATGAAAGTAGTAGTAATAGGAGTACCCAAAAGCAAGAGCAGTAATGGCCCAAGAGATTATAGCTGAAGAAGCAGCACTAGCCAAACTGTGACTAGTCCATTTTCGGAGATGAAAAAACCCAGCTAGCATAGAGGAAGCACCCATTCCTCCCCCAATCAATGCAAAAATCAACATAAAACTTGTTGATGGATTCCCACCTAAATCTGTTTCAACACATTTCACAAACACCAGCAATACAATTAAACAAAACTCAAAACACATTTTTATTTTATGAAGAAAGAAATTTGAAAGAGATGAGGTGATATACGAGGATGATTCTGTTCACCATCAATGTATTTGTCAATTGACCAGCCAGCAAGTCCTAGTACAATTAAACAAACTACCAAGTTTATGACCAACAATGGCCCCATAAGGTTCTGCCGCCTCTTCCCACCGCCATTAATCTGCTGCTCAGTATCAGAGTTTCCACCAATTTTGCTTGCAGTAATAGATGTTTTTTTTTCCGTCGAGATACGTGGTTGCTTCACGAGGACTCCATTGTCACCCTCTACAGGTGTCACAAAATTTGAATTCCCAAAGATTACGCTGGCGGGCTTCCATTTTATGAATTAAAGCCCATTTTACTGTCTCTCTCCAAGCCCATCGTTCCTTTATGAACCCGGGCCTCTCTCAAAGTTTTCGCATATCAGATAAAATTATCGCACTTATTAAATTATTTTTTTTTTTGCTATTCATGAAATTTCTCCTTTTTTTTTTTTTTTTTTTTTTTTCATGTTTTTATCCTTTTAACAGATAAGCTATTTAATTTTAGTATATAGTAACGATGAGTCCTTTCTAAAGTTGGCGAGGGGGGAACGCTCACGAGCTTGGAAGTTAAGTGGGGACATGATGAGGGTTCTCTCCCATCCACTCACCCTTGCTGCCTTCCCATCCTTTGCTACTTCCTTTCTTTGTTTTTTCTCTGACCTCCCTCTTCGGTCTCTCTTCCCCCCCTTCCCCTCCTTCCTTCTTGCTCTGCACCATCGTTCTCTGTCTCCTTGTTCTTTTCTTTCTTATGCCTTTCTTGTATTTCCGCCTCTTTCAGGGAGTGCTGTCCTCACCCCGCTTTCTTTCCTTATTGGCATTTTTGTTGCGATCTCCTCGTGAAAGAGGGGAGACTGCGGGGTAGCAGATAGCTTACTGAGAGTTTCGTTATGAGGGAATGGGCAGGTAAGAGATAACTATTGTCAAAACACATGTGAGAGCCGCCGCAGAGGTCGGTGAGAAGAGGGGGGGTTCATCTCAACTTGATTGAGTGGACGAAGGCGGGTTATGATGTAAAGGATAGTGCAGTCGCGGGATTAGGAGGTGGGTTGAGGGTTAGGGTTGGTGCATAATAGCGGTATGTGATTCGGGATTCGTGCGAGGTTGCTGATGATGAAGAGGCGGATAGGCAGTTGGAGTCAGAAAGTTGGGGTCCTGGGTTTTGTAACTCAAAGAAATGGGTGTCTATGGCAGAAAACATTAGACTTGGGAAAGTTCCCCACGGGTGAGGGCTGTTTGTTTCGGGCATCATAATTCCTGAGGACAAGATTACGTAAGATCTAGTGATATGCTTGGTTTTGCGATGTCATGCGTACGGGGGAGATTCGTATATCGCGTCGGAGGGGAGGGAGGTAGGGTTTGGTGTAACGGTAATAAGGTTAAAGGATACTTGTTATAAGAAGGTCACACATTGCAGAGAAGCCTGGTGGGTGGGGATGGTGGACGTGGCGTCAGGAGTATGGGGGGGTCGAGCTAATGTTTATGACAACATTAAGGCGGTGGTGGAGGGGTTGGCAGGCAGTAAGTAGGTGGGGGGAAAGTAAGTGTATGTGTTTTCGGGTTGGTGTGAGGTAGGAAGCGAAAGGGGAGTAGGTGGTGTAGAGATGAAGGGCCGGCGCGGATATGGAAGAGTAACGAGGAGTCTTGTAGAATCGCTAATAATTTTTAAAATAACTTGCAAATATTAAGCTATATATAAATATAAACTTGTATCCAATAAAAAATATTTGTTTCCACTTAAATAAATTAAAGAAACAGAAAATGGGTGAAAAACTGCAAATGACCCTTTTCTTCCTCTCAGACTCATTAAATTCATGAAAGACGTAAAACATAATATGTGATCGCTCACTCTTAACCTAAGCTTTAAGAGCTCAGATTCAAACCTTCTTGATAGGAAGGGTTTTGTTGCGAATTTAAATTAATCGGGTAAATACGTAGAAATTGTTAAAAATAAGTAAACTATGATCCTTTCATCTATTGATCAATCTGTATATCGACTTCTGTAGTGCTTGAAGTACACAATTTTTATGTAATTAACAATTTTTAGCACCATTTAGTAGCAGGTCACTAGTAACTGTGTTAAGTATTTCTTTGTTTTATACGCTTGTTTAGAACGAACCAAATGTGGACAGACGATAGAGTTTAGCAGATATTCTTTTGCAAAGCTTATTTATTCAAAACCTGTATATATAACACGCCTATGCATAAAGTATTAGAGTTTTAATCACCCTGTTTCAGCTTATATAGAACTTGTCTCCAGCTCCAGCTATTGAGTTGAGAGGAGGTTCTATTATCAAAAGCAAAGAAGCAAACAGGATAATGAAGACTGAGAAGTAAATAAGGGATTTACAAGGATCTGAATATTGTTTAACTAGTGTCATTCCTTCTTTTTGACCACTTTCTGAAGATGCAATATTTTCCACTTGAGCACTTGGACATACAAGATAACCATATGCTATTCCCATCAATGTGGCTCCAAAATGTGCCCTGCATACGAATTGCAAATAAGCCAATATGAGTATGAGTAATCAACTCAACTCATGTTTTAAATGGGTAAGAATGAGTTATCCAATCCATAATATGGGTAAATATGAGTAAATACTAACCAGTCATCTATAGGCCCAAAGTTGCTTAGCACAAAGCTGATAGCAGTTGCTATTATCGCCTTATCGATCATGCTTTTAGCAGCTTCTTTTCCTAGCATGTCTTTGTTCTGGACTTGATAAATGAGCCAAGCTCCTATTAGAGCAAAAGCAGGTCCCTGATAATGTGAGAATTGGTCAAATCACTCTATGTTACCATGATATCTACATGCTTCAACTCCATCATTTAATCGCAATACAACTTACAGTTCCTCCAACAGTTGGCTCCGCGGTGTGAAGAAAACTGATGAGGTTACCAGAAATTCCTCCAAGAACATATATCAGGAAAAATGGAAATGAACCATATGCTTTACATACTTGAGGCCCAAAACTTAGAAGCACCCAACATCCAAGGGCTATGTGAAGGACTCCTGAGTGCTGCAACATAAAAGATCAACAATCAAATTAACGCTTACATTGACATTATCAGCGTAATTTAACAAGCTATCAAGTATTACTTAATTGGACTGTCAGTATATAGACTTAAACGCTCACTAATATATACCATACAACAATCTTATTGTATTTCCATACAATTCCAGGGCAACTAATCATGTAAGGACGAACCAATTTTCAATCTTGTACCAGAAACATCGGTGTTAAAAGCCTCCACCATTCACCAAGTAGGATCAAATGATTTATCTTCGCGCCATATTCCATTGGTAGTGACAACATCCCTACCTCCGAGTTCCTGACTGGACTAGCTGTCTCAAAGAGGAATACTGCAATGTTAATAGAAGCCAGTATTCCTCTGCATCAACACAGGCAAAAAGCATTAGAAATGTTCATTACTGAAGAAGGCAGTTGTAAAATTTCAATGAAAGGTTGATTCTTACATCAAGTAAAAACTAGATGATTCTTCGTTCGAACTCTCAATATCCTTGGCTTTTAACTTCATGTACTGTTCTAGTTTCTTAGCCCTGCCACCTCTGTTGATCATTCTCATGGAAAAATATGATGCTTCTTCAATTGTATTCTCATCAGAAGATGAAAATGTATGGAATTTTGGCTCTGCACCAGCATTAAAAAGATCACAACAAATAAACTGATATATAAAGTTAATTAGTCCATCAACTAGCAGTTCTTGCATTCTAATCTTCATTACCTTTTCCACGAAAGTAATCCAAAGATCGTAGTGCCTTCTCTGCTTTAGGTCGATGATTTTTTCCTGTTAGTTTTTCTATCTCAATCGAAGATGAAGCTCCCGTGCTATCATGAAGCTTTTGGAAGTAAGAATCTAAGGCTCTCAGTTGCTTCTCCTGATTACTCAATGAAGATTTCACTGTCCAAAATAATCTTCTCAGAGAAGTACGCGAAAGCTGGGGTACGAGTGGAAACAATCTGTTATCCTCCCTATATACATGGCTTAATATAGGCACAACCTTTTGTGGAATGCATCCCATGCTATGAACTTTTCCTAATGATACTGCTGTACAGACCATTATGCTTTATTCAGCACTATACCGACTCCTTTACGCACTTCATGGTTGTTCCTGCTAGTGAACTTGAATATATCTTTGTTAATTGAGGAAACATCAACTTTTAACACATTTTAGACAAGCTGAAATATATACTTGTGCAACAATAATAAGAGTTCTGTCAGGTTTGTTCTGCTATAGTATCACATAGTAATTTGTCCTTCCAGAGGCTATTTAGTGAAAATAGAACTTTGTTCTCTTCCATATATCTATTGAAATTTCTCTTCCAGTATTCGATCACTTAACTAAATCTCTTGCACTTGAAAACACTAGTGGAAACATTCTATAATCATTGGCATGCAAGTTACTATATATTAATGCAACTGAGTTTATTACATACATATTGTCGAATATATACTGACAATTTAAAGAATTTTTACACTATCAACGTATTAGAGCAGGGTGTGAGCTTATTTTGACCTGTTGTTACAACGTACACAACTATATATTGCAACGTAACATGGTTAATATAGAACAAACAAAAATGGATCATTAAATCCATCAAAGCTACACCTCATACAATAACGTATTCAATATTATCCCTATGTAGTGTCTGTAGAGGATAGGATGTAGACAGAACGGTTTTCATAAATAATGGATCATGAATGTGTTTGTTGGAGTGTACAATTAATCAAACAAGACAGTTATATAACGTATATGACCTTAATAGAAGAACGGGAAGAGCTAAAATACGTACCAGCGGTCTCAGTTCCATTTAATGCTGAGATAATTTAGTTAGAAGATAAAATTGTCTCTAAATTAAAGATAAGAAGTACAAATTCTTTAAGATCCAAATGAAATTGTACCTTATCTGAATTGTCCCACTAAAACTTTGCCAAGTGTAATTAAAAACTACATATCCACAAATTGGCCCTTGGATGGCCCCCACTAAATCTAGTAAAAGGGCCACAAAATCAAATAGAATATCTTCAAAGACAAATAAAGGTTTCTTAGGTTAATCGATGTTGCGTATATAACATTTTCTTCTCCTAAAAATTTACCTGCATCAACTATTTACACTAAGTTAATGTAATTATAATTATTATATTATGAATGAAGTAAAATAAATAATAAATTTAAATACATGGTATACATTAAGCCTATATAATTTTGATTAAGTATGAATGAATATAACCACTTGGGCAAGTTTTACCCTTTTCTTCTCCTTTTCTTTTGGGGTTCTCAATTTCATATATAAGATTTTAAAGTTTTTTTAATGAAATTTTAATATTTATAAATTATGTAAAAATATTTTAAGATATTTTTAAGATAAATAAAAAAATCTCAATTAGTTTTGTTGGGTACTTTCGAAATCCAAGAAATATCACATAAACCTGAATATATGTTACGATCAATTTGCATTGTATAAGAGGGATAGATTTAAATACGCTGACCTTAATATCTTTTATCTCTATGGAAATGGGAAATAAAATTATATTTGCTATAAACCCTTTGACTCAAAATTAAAAAAAAAAATTAGCTTTTTCAACATAGACATTCTAAAATCAAGGCCTTTTTTCTCTTTCAAAATATACGACTGTTGCAAGCAATAATATCATGTTTCACAATATTACTGAGGAAGCGTACAATTTTGGACATGCTTGCTAACAGTATATATATGTTTGAACAGATTCTTCGATCCGTAGGCACTCCCTGCCATATAGACCGGGTCGGACCTAGTGGCAGTTGAGAGGGTTCAGACGAATCCGTCACAAAAAATTACATAGTATTTATTGTTAAAGAATGACAAAAGTCACACATCGTTGATTAATGAGATGGGTGGACTTCTTATAAGGCTTGGGCAATCCTCCTTCATTTGAGCTAGCTTTTGGGGTGTGAGTTAGACTTAAGACCTAATTTAATATTTATAAGGTATTTTTTAAAAAAAAATTTATGTTTATATATTAATTTTGAACCTCTTCAACATAAGATTAGAGGTTGACTTAGTTTTTTTTTTTTGAACTCCGTTAATGGAAATCCAGGATCAGCCTTAAGCAGATTGACAACGTGATATTCAAGTGTACTGTTCATCGGCTCAAAATATTTTGGTTTACATATAAGCGTACTACTGTTCTTGTCTTAAATTGATTGTACGTGAAATATATCATAGTGTCATTTTATATTGTGGTTTTAATTAACGTATCAAGTAAATAATTGAAATTTATAGTTGCTCTAGAAAATCGAAAGAGACATTTTCTTTAAACAAACTGATTTTTTTTAGGATAAACAGATTCAAACAGATGAATAAATTGTTACAAGGACTATATATATATATAACATAGCTACAACTAGAACACAAAAGAATCTTTATAGAACAGATATATATTCAGTTCTGATTGCACTTAAATTTCTCTCATATATAGCTAGATTTTGTTGTGCTATCTTCTAAGAAAGAAGAGAGAAATATATTAAACAATATAAGATTTAGCATCCATTTATATCATGGCAAAGAAAGATGTTCTTCTTCTTCTTCTTTATTGATTTACTATGTTTTTTCTCTTTCTGCTTTTGTCTCATGCACAATCTTGACAAACATCCTTGCCTGCTGCATTTAGTACTCTTCTGCTCCTGCTTATTTTATTATTTCTCTCACCTTCCAGTTCCAGCTGTTCCTCATTTCTTTTTGTGTCTTCTTTCCCTCTTGTTTCTTTCACTTCCACCTATTAAATATATATAAACAATATTCAATGTTATACGCGAATCTAAAATTTTTAGAATATGAGTGTACCATTTGCTATTCGTATAGTATGAGTGTCATCAGATGATTTAAAAAAATATATACATAAAATATCTATTTTTACGGAGAGACTATGATTTCACGTGCTATCCATTAAATTTGTCCGTGGCTATAACTAATAAGGTACTTGAAAATAGAATACATATATAGTAAAATCCAATTTGAAGATGGAGGTGTTGATATGGAAGTAAAAAGAAACTATTATTGAGATGTAGCAGTTGAGAAGATGACAATTCCTAAACAACATATATAGCATTTTTGGCTTCCTAAAGTGACTTTCTTTCCCTACTACCACAATTTGTATAACCATTTCTAGTAAAAATGGAACTACCAAAAAAAAAAAAAGTAGGGGTGGGTAGTGAAAGATAGTACGTGTCAGTCGTTGCAAGAAGTGACCACAAAATGATATGATTTCTGCATGTGCATGGGGTACTAAATGCTTTTGGGACCAATTGTATTACTACTGCATTTCATTATTATAGGTCTAAGTTTGATTTGACATAAAATTTTTAAAAAATACTTTTAAATATGTGATTTAAAATGAGTCATAGTGTTTATGTAGCTATAAATTAAAATAAATATATTAAAATTAAATTGTTAAGTATTAAATAAACTATTTCTTTTTTTATAGAAGTCCTTTCACCTACCTAGTAGAATTAGTACTTCATGCGACCTAGTCAACCTTTACAATCTAGTATTCATGCTACAATAACTGATATTATCAGTCTACTATAATTAATAGACTTTGCATCGTATAAGTTAGTGAAAATTCTGACTATGTCGCTCATGAGTGGACTTGTAATCTTAACATCATAATAACTAGTGGGAAAAGGATTTACCTTTTCCTGAGATTTGATTTCAGGAGTAGTCATGGGTGAATCATCAGCTACACAACGTTTTGTTGATCTTTCCTCAATGGATGGAGTACGAGCAGGACTTGGACTCTTTGAACTTAAGTAATTACCTGGAGTAGTACTCTGTGTTCCCACATCTCTTGTAATGCTAACTTTCTCTAAATTCATAAAAATATGTACAAGTCATGACAATGTGAGATGAAAATAATGAGTTATATATGTTGTCAGTATTAATAACATAATTATATACCTTTGGTTGGAATTTGGATTTGTACTAGTTTTGGACGGAATTGTGTAGCTCTAGTCTTGATATTGTGAAGGATAAATCAAAGGTGCAGACATGGTGATTTTATTCGTTAATTGTCGAAACGATCTTCCACTTAGTGTTTTTGCTGATAAACATTCTAATGGAACTTCCCCTGATAAAGGATTGCATATATATTTCTCAGCTTCATTCCATTTCGAGTTTAAAGCCAATCCATCTGGTGACATGTATTCCCAACTATATGTTGTTTTTGCCTGCAATGCTACACTCAAAAAAAAAAAAATCAGTTATATTGAAAAATGGTACTGATGAATTTATTCGAGACTGACTCTAGATTCTGAATTCGCTTGAACTTACCTTTAAGGGCAGTGGTAAAAGAATAAGTTGATGGATCAATTTCATCTGTAAAAAAAAAAGATTATGAGAAATTAAAAATAGAAATAAAACAAATTATGAGTTAGAAAAATTGGGAGAAGTAGTTTTATTACCTCTTAATGTGATGTAGCCAGGGGAAGAAGCAGTACTAGAAATGGAAATGTTTGATCTAAAAGATTTTGCATCTTCTCTAAAACTTGTAATATAAGAAGCTGAAAATCTTCTTGAATTTGTGTTTTCTCTGCTAATTTTGGCCTTAAGAGTCCATTCTCTAAGGTTAAAATCGCAATCGTCGCTGCGCCTTGTTGAATTTCCAATAGGTGATTGTGCCATACTAGTTTCTATTTTCATGATTGAAGAAGTTTTGGTCTGGACTTGAAAAGTTGGTTCACTTTTTAAATAGAAGGAAGTTATAAAGGTAGATATATAAATTTCAATAGCCTTTTTGCCTGCAGAATCAGCAAAAAAAAAGATGCTAAAAAGAGCAGCTGCTCATCAAGTAACTTCCAAAAAACTAAAGCCTCAGAGATTTCAAATTTAAATTTCCTGTATTTGACAGCAACCCACACCCCTTATTTTAAAAACAAATTTTTGATAAATAAAACAAGAAAAAATTATGAGCTAAAAAAAGTGGGCCACATAAATATTTTTGTGCAAACACAAGTCAAGTAGAATGTCTAATCTAATATTGTGTTTTACATAAAAAAAAATGGAAGAGATGTTTGGTGAGTGAGTGCAACTATATAGTGATAAAATTGTTCAATTTCCAATTAAGGGGTTGTGAAATTGAACTATAAAGACATGCACTTTTTTTTTTGGTTATACTTGGTAAAACAAAATTCTAGTTGAACAAGCTATGTCATCTCTTCAATTTGGAAACTTTGTTTCATTATAAAGCTATTATACTCATTCAAGTGTTACAACCAAGTTTTTCCAGCGTCCAAGGTGTTGAAATTACACTGGGTATAATATCAGCCAACCGATTCAAAAAAAAAAGTTAATGTTAAATTCATGATAATAACTACTTGGGTAAGCTTTGTTTTGTTAATAGAAGCAGCCAACACTGAAAGAGACAGACGGATACCCCGCCTTGCTACATTCAAAAGTTCAAAAAACTAAAGAATTTGATCTTTATTATGCAAAAAAAAATAATCATATATTTTACTATAATGAAATTTGCATTCAAATAAGGACATGTGTTGGTAAGGTAATCCAATGTATGACCATACATATCCTTGCTGATTTTTGAGACTGTTGGGTTATTTTCATTGGGGGTTGGAAAGAGAGAGGCGAATAATTTATTAAAATTTGATTTCTACGACTCTTTATAAATTTTGTATCACATTTTTTTCTCCGCACATATCTTTTCTTTTTGTATAAGTGGTAATAAAAAATCGTAAAAATAGTTAAAATTGAAATATGGAAATGGGATGTCATGATCATCGTCGTAATAATTATGGGGTATGTAGGTCCATCATCTCGTGGGCATATAGTCACGGTCAGTTTTTGTCTCAACTGTATATGTAATGTAGGTTTCATTCTCAGTTTTAAGATAAAAATTCAGTTTTTCTTTCATCCTTTAACAAATATGTGACTTGTCGCACTTTTTTCATTTGGTAATCAATGAATACATAAATAATTATTAGTGCCAGTCAAAGGAAATGAGTAATTTATTTGACGCTCCATAATCTTAAAGAGTGGAAATGGGAATCCAACTTTTATATTTTCTGTCCCTAATTTTACCCAAACTTGTTCAGTTGTTTATGCCCAAAAGACAGACAAGGAATTGATGTTTAAAGAATCTTTTGCTGTGGCTATTCAAACCGACCCCAATCAACATTAGGCAAACAGATAAAAAAAAAAATACTTTTTCTCTTTTTCTTCTTCATTGTAAAGGGGTAAACACCCCAGAAAAAAAAAAAAAAAAAAAAAACCCCAAAAAAAACAAAAAGATAGTTACAGTTGAACTTCTTGTCTCTGCACTGGCAGTGAAATCTACGAATTTTTTTGTTATTCCACATACATAACAATTTTCAACTAAATGAATGCCTCACCCTCGAGCCCAAAGCCAAACTTCAATTTTCAAAAACTGTTTGAAAGACGACGAATCAAGCTTAAAATGTTTTTATTGAAATACTATACGACACCAGTAAATCTGAATTAAGTTGCAAACGAGTAGGACAGCAGTGAAGATGATGAAAATAAAATCATATAATTCAACAGCATCTATAGCACTCTAGAGAGCCAGATAATAGCAGTAAATAGTCCCACACCGACTTAACATCCTTGAGATAATTCTCGATTACAATCAATAGTGAAAAAGGCTAAAGACTTCTTATTACATAATCTATGGTCTGGTAACGAGGGGTTAATCTCACGGAGTATGACAGCTTAAGTTCGCAGAACTAGGTATCAGAAAACCATAATCTCATCTCCAACATAAGCATGATCCTACCAAGCTTATTACAGACAGGAAGCTAAATTCCCAAAAACAAGCCAATATTAGACCAATATAATGGCAGAAGCCCTCTTACCACACGTCTTAACATGGATGCTTGGTCTCGTACCCCCTCATCAATGTTGAGAATTCCAGCAGCAACGACCAAGAACACATGCGGCTTCAATGGTTACAATACACTTTGATCTCTGCGGTTATGGAAGCCATGCAGCAGAGCGGGCATCAATTGCTGAAAGAGTTGACCTCGCCCAACAGCCACTAGTCAGATCCTCCAAATAGCTTCACTGCCAATAAAAACACGATATAAGATATTATGTTTCTTACACAACCTACTTCTGTTGCATTAATTATTTGGTGTGTCAAATAATATTTAAGAAATTAAAATAAGAGACCAAATGACTAAATTCTAGTCCAACCACAACAGTTGAAGATCTTATTGAAATCGCACAATTTATTCACCCTTTTCAGAAGTTATCCAAGAAATAATGAAATCTAAACCAGATTACATCCACCATAAAAAAATTAGTAATTCTTTGGAACTGTTCAATCCATCACTCGTACCACCACACACACACATACTTCACAAACAATGCATTTATCAATTTCAAAATGCACTCAATCACGCTATAACATTCCAACACAATCAATATTTTGTCGAAACGTTAAATAGTTATACTAACATTCCCAGGGGAACATAGAGTATGTTACACGGCGCACCCTCTGAAAGATCCAGTTTCACAATTGGTCTTCAACAAAATTCTTCTGAACACTAAAAACTTAAGCAAACTTTTTACTATCTCTCTCTCTGATACTAATAAGTTTATCATCTACTAGAAATAATGAGAAAAAGATCAAGATCCTTACTCCAAGAGCTCAGCCTCCTTCACTTGTTATGAACCACTTGATAGCTATTGACAACTGCAGCACAAAGACTGTTCAATACCCACAAAAGAAGTACAATAACCAGGTGCGACAAATGAACATGACCAGGTTCTAAAATTTGAAGAAGGAACGTCTAAAATATTCAAATCGCTCATATACTTACTCCTCCCACAAGAGAAATCCACCAAAACCACCCAATTGTCATTACTTGTCTATCCATATGTGAAACATGATGACCTGCAATGCAGCAAAAAAAAGGGGGAGGGTGGACGGGGGGAAGAGAAAAGGTTTACTTTCCATATCTTCAAAAGACGAAGGGTGTACAAATTTAATGTTTAAAGCACAATAAACCACTGAAAATCATGAAATTGAGTATTTTGATGCAGAGCGAAAGATAACGGGGCCAGGTAGGAACCTGAGATGCACATCGAGAGTTTGATTATGGAGATTTTGTCATGAAGATCAAGCCTTGTGAAGAAGGGTAATCAGTGCCAGTATGACATGAGGTCGATTGGTGCCCATAGAGAGTCACACAGCTTGTGTGCTAATTTTGGAAATAATCAGACTACAATTGGCCAAGTTTTTTGCTACTACTAATAACTACAAGGTTGGAAGTGGAAGGAAAATGTCTTCTGGATTTGATCAAATTGTTGGGTTCACCAACATTAAGAACAACATAACTGACTATGACTTGTCTGCACGCCTGAGCACCTCCTGAAGTCTGGACACAGAATGAACTTAAACTTCAGAAGACTAGTCCATGACTAGAAAATGGATGGGGTTGCTGTGATTTTTAAGGTATAGGAGCAGTTTCAGGGTATAACAGCAAATTTAAAATGCATATGGTCCTCAAAACATATCTGGAGGGTTAAAGCTTAAAAGATCATATCAGTTGTTAGCCAGTTTGTGATCGTATGGTTGTGGTGTAGAGAGCATGCCTGACACAGGAATGTTGAAAGGAAGGGTTAAATTTAGATTAGATTTTTTTAATACATCTTTTTTTTTTTTTTTTTGAAAAGGAGGGGTTAATAGTAATGCTCTAGATGCTTTTTTATGTGAGAAGGAATCTGAGGCCATCAATCATATTGTCGTTCCTATGAAGTCTTCATTCACTGTGAAGTCACTGATGTGGCAATTGTTTCAGTATGAAAGGAATAAAATGAGCTATGCCAAAGTACACTTATAGATCTCCTAGAGTGCTAGAACAACATAGGAGGAACAGCGAAGCAGAAGAGACATCGGAGTTCAATCCCAGCATAAAAAGGAAGTCAAGGTGTTTTGACAGAAAACACAGCTCTGACGAAAGTTAAAGGTGATCCTTGATCCTTATCAGAAAATCAGGATTTCTTTGTTTTGACTATTATGGTATCTGTCTAATAATGGCTCCACGCAGCTCTTTTTCCGGAAGTGCTTCCAATAATATACTCTTACTGTTTTCAGATGAAGAAAAAAGCATGAAATATTTCTTCCCGCAAGGAAACAAAATAATTTGATATTGATGTGAAAAGATGCTCATCTAAAATATCTTGCTGAAAGAATCAATATAGAAAATTTCTGGCTGACACCCATAAGAAATTTACTTGTCAGAGAATCCAATGTATGTAGAACAAAATGTTAACGAAGGGGAGGACTCACTGACCACAAAAAAGCACTCAGCATCTCTAGGAAATTGCATATGCAAACATGCTTCCTGCAAATAACAGAGGGTGCGATCAAAAGAGGTTTCTTTATTAAAAAAAAAAACAAGAGTTCTTTTCCAACAATGACTGCAATGTCTGGGCTTATACTTCATTCCAGCATTGTGACTCAACAATTTAGACAGTGGGTTGTGATCAACTAATATTTGAAAAGGTCTCAAGATAAATGAACAGCAGTTTGCATACGTGAACAAGTACGTGTCTTGGATGACCCAACAGTGGGTACTTTACTTGCGAATTGACCACACACTCCTTTATAAGCATGCTAACTAACTTGATTGAACTTTGATTCTTCCCGTTAGCAGGATAAGACAAAGGGATGGATGCATGATCCATATAGAATTTTAGTTGTGCATACCTTGTCCAAGAAGCAATATTGTATTCGCAGACAAAGCTGCAATTTCTTGGACCTTTTCACTGGAAAATATTGCTTGCACAACTACATAAATGTAAAAGAAGAAAAAAATTACTTAAATTGCCTAATAACTCCAATGTCACAGATGAAGATCAGAAGTAATATAATCATATAATAATGGGTTCCTAATAACTCCAATGTTACAGATGAAGATCAGAAGTGATATAATAATATAATAAAGGGTTAAATTAACAGGAGCGGCTGCGGGTTTCCCTTGTCATCAAAAGAAAAAAAAAAGTTATCAATGGGAAAACAAAGGAGTTGATAATACAAGGATGATAATCATAAAATAAACAAATGAATGTTCTTCCCTGATACATATTATCATACAAGCAAAAAAATCGTCTGAAGTTTGAACTGAGAGCATATTAAGATTTACATGTCGTCATTTTAAGGGGTGACTGAATCAGAAATATTTAAAGCATTATTCATGATATTAAATGTTTCTCCTAAATTAGCAACATACTAATTAATACATGGAAAACATTACCTGAAGTCTGTACAAGCTTCTCTTCAGGATCCTTGCTGTCAGTTTGATTGACAGAAGATGCATCCATGTCAGTCACCGCAATCATGTGTACAGTATGAAGTGCATCTGTTATCCAAACAGTTTGTGTTCCTGAAAAGGACAGCCAATGGCATTACAAAACAGAGAAAGCTGATATTCTATGACATCAACTTTTTATACACATTTCTGAAGCAAGATATCAGTAAATTAACACGGCATTATGTCCTTAAAAAAATAAATGAACACAACATTATTAAATTTGGAAGGATGGAAATATACTTGTAGAAGAATCCGGAAGAACAGTGAGCTTTCGAACTTTCATGTTGTGAGTTAACTGTTTCATGCTATAAGGAGTCTCTGATCCATGAACAGAAGTTGCAAGGAACAAGAGGTGAAGATTTCCTTCAGAGTCCAAGATCAGAAACCTGGTTGAAGATAAGGCCTGAATGCCAATAGCTTTTGCTGACTTAACCGGTATCTTGATCGACTCAAAATTATCATCCTTATTCTTGAATGCCACGAAGTTTCGCAATACCCTCTCTGGAATCTTGTCTGAGTCTCACAGACCTTAACTTTGCTGCAAGTTAGAATGCACAATTAGCAGCTGTAGGAAACAACAGAATTGGAGCTTCTAGATCTTAACATGATGGAGAAATCACAGAAAACTTAAAGGAAATCCTAAATGATGTCAAACTACATTTTTACAATAGCAAAAACAACCAAAGTATCACTGTAATAAGATTAAGGAACAAGGCACAAGTCCACCACCCCAAACTATACCCTAAATTCGAGTGACACACCTAAACCTTACAAGGGTCCCTATTCCCCACCACCCCACCCCCACCCCCAAAAAAACTCATTTTTTAGGTATTTTGTGCTCCTTTTGTGCTGACATGGAACCATGCGTGAACACACTAATCTGAGGCGCATGGGAACATTAGTACAATAGCTCTAATCAATAGGAATTGGCGAAGTGTCATTGCGAAAGTTGAAAAAGAAAACTCTTTCTTCAAAAGCTGATTCTTTTCATCTTCAATTTACCCTTTCTTCATTCTCCATTAAGGGTGGCTCCAAATTAATACACTTCTTGAAATTTCTCCTCGAATCAAAAAGGAAAGCTTATTTTGTGTAAATTCCTTTTCTTTACCTCTCTTTCATGTCAAATTATTAGTCCTGATTTAAGAAGTTTCATTTTTTCTCCTCCTGATAAAATCAATACCTCATTTTTTTCTCCTCCTGATGAAATCAATACCTCATTTTTTCTCCTCCTGAAGAAATCAAACACTAAATACCAAAATGGAGCCTACATATCAAGTACCAGAATGAAAATTATGGTTTATGTCGAGGCTCAAGAAGGTGAGAGATTTGAACTTATTTGTTATTGGAAAATTAAAAGGTTTTTGGTAAAGTAATGGAGTGGGACCCTTTTTGTGTAATAAAAGCACAAGTATACACCGCACGCCATTTACCTGGACAATGGTGACACGTGTACAAAAGGAACACAAAAATTCATTAAAAAATGAGTTTAAGGGGGTATTAGGACCCTCGTAAAGTTAAAGAGTGTCGTTGGGATTTCGGGTAAAGTTCAGAGTGGTATTTGTGCCTTATTCCTAAGATTAAAGACAAAAACCACCCCAAAATAAATGTTAATGGAGCCAGACAGGAAAATGAGTAGCAACTAAGGACACTTCTCCTGGAAATAAATATAGCAATCTCCTAGAAGCCTTGTCGTGCATTCATATCTTTGAGAAGGCAAAAGAAACAGAGTAAAGAGGAAAAAAGGACAAGAAATGGAGTGCCAAGTGTTCTGAGCCAAAACTCAAAGAACGGAATTAGTGCTAAAGTTTGCAATTTAGTCATTAGCTTAACTAGTTCACACCGCATTCTATGTCTTTAAACGCGAGTGTAATATTTGTGTTGTAGTATTTTTCTTTAAGCGGGATCTGACATAGGATGGGGGATAAGAGCAAATATGCAAGCTGGCTAGGCTTGTTGGTTGATTTTTTAAAACATATTAACTCTCGCCACCCAAAATGCTTGACCTACCCTCTTTTTTCATCCTTCTAAGAGAATATGAGTAATATTATTCAATGGAGTTTTCTGCATAGTAATTCCTATAATTGAAGCAGATATAACTAACACTAATTCACATTATCTCAAGGTCGATTTAACATCTTTCAAAATAACTACTTCTATCTTTCATCACTTTCAAAAATATATAACGTTAAACATCTATGCAACTTAGTGCTCATGCAGCCTACAAGTAAACAGTAAAATCAGATTAAACCATCACCATCATACACAACATAAATATGCTAATCCAAGACTATAACCCAACCAAATTGTTTCCACGAAAGCTCTACTTCATTTAGATTCTTCACTTCCAATGGTACCTTTCTTAATTCTGACCAAGGATGAACTTAGTGTTCAAGACAACAACCATATATCTTGGAGAGAGGAAAAAATAGAGATATCAACAATGGAAGAGGAGGGAGGAAGTGTATCACGTATAGAGAAATCACGACATACATTAAAGCCATATCTTTGATAAGCCAAACAAAATACTGCCACATTTACAACTGCCAAAAAATTGCCTCTCAATCCCAAATTATTTGGGGTCTGCTGTAAGAATTTTTTTTTCTCTCACCTATAAAGTAGTTGATGGCATCAAGAGACGTGGTAGATACAAAAGAGAAAATTAGCTTTATACATTATTGATTTCAAACATAAATCAGGAAGCCAAGAAAACCAGAAAATGATCAATACTTGTTATTTGCAGAAGACAAGTTACTCCTGAAAAATGGATTGTTGAGAAGACATTTAGCGATAAGAATCCACTATATCCGTTCTGCTCTGTTCAGGTTCATTTCATTTTAATACAAATTAAAAAATTTCTAAAACTAGGCATCGTGTCAACCTAACTCTTATCCCTAAAAGGATATACAAGTACCTAAACAGATTAAGGTGACTCATTCACGAACACCTGGCATGATGTAAGTATAACAACTAAATAAAAATTAGTTGATATACTTTCATAAATATATATATATTTATCTTTATGTCTTAGCTAAATCTGTTTCAATCGATCCATTGGATATCAAGCCAACCTTTCTCCATTTGGTCTTAGATCTACTTTGTCCTTTTTATCATTTCTAATCACAATATTATTGCAACTATATGCATATAGAGATCCCGTACAACATAACTAAACTATTTTAGATAACCTCTTATTTTATCATGTACGGTTGTTACTTGTGCTCTCAAACAGATGTGATAATCTCTAATTTTGACAACTTCAGTATATCTGCACAGCCATCTTAACATCCAAATTTCTACAAGACTAGGACATGAATCTTAAAGCTTAAAGGTGATCACTCACGACATTGTTGGTATCAGACTTTTTCTAATGGGGTGTCATTTACTTAACATACTAGAACACACTGTTTTGAAGACAATCTAGCATCTCAAACCCCACCACTTGTGGAGTTATGGGTCTTCCCTACCGTGAGGGGAGGTAGCTAAAGTTGCCAGATAAATAACTAGTGCCTATCCTTTTACTCGATCTTTATAAGGAGTTATTTCTACTTAGAAACTGATCCCGGAAATCCAACCAGAGTTTTGTTATTATGCAGCATACATAGACATTCTGAAGCAAACACAGTATAAATGTGAGTAACATAATAGATACATGTACAGATCCCATATTCAGTATCGAGTGATTCATGTCTTTTTGCTATTATTAACAGTACTACATTTACCACCAGAAACATAATTGCAATATAAAAGCAATGGAACAGTTCAAAAAAAAAAAAGAAACTTGGATTCTAAATGCCAAGCTTCTAAAATAGCTATGGATGGACAGCAAAGTCAGAAAGTATTCCAGCACCTGATTCAGTGCGCTTCTCGACCCTTTCATCCAATAGACCATTGGAAGGAAACTTCAATTCCATCAATTTGCTACCATCAGCAGCACTAATCTCAGCATTAATACCATGAATCATCCCACTTCGAAAAGGTAGCTTTTTTATCTCCATCTTATCTTTTTCCAACCCACCATTCAAACTTTTCTTATTCGCACCCCTCTCTTTCTTAACTCTTCCTTTGACCAATGGCCGGAGGGGGAAAACCCTGACCCCATTATCTTCCCCCAAAATCAGGACCCCAAAAGATACACTGATGGAAAACACGGGCAGAGAACAATCGATCACGGCATACTTCATTAATTTCAGCTCCTCACCCCCCAGGTGTTTCACAGCAAAAACCCAAACTCTACTATTCGAAATAGAGTACAACGCAAATACATTAACATCCGCAACCAATTTCAGGGAAACCCCGTGAGAAACCCCAAAAACCACCCCGAATTTACTCTCATCAAACTTGAAATCAGTGTGATTGCATACAACTTTGGCCGGAGTAAAAGACTTCCTAGCAGAGTTAAGGATATAGAAACGGAAGAGAACTGCGGAGCCTCCGTAAATAGGAGATGAGATGAGAAAGAGGGTGATCGGATTAGGGTTCCGTAGGAGGAGGAAAGCGGCGGCGGAGATGGGGGGATGGAGAGTGGTTTGGGGAGGAGGAATGGAAGAGATAGATAAAGGAGAGAAAGAAGAGTAGAGAGAGATAGAAGAATCGGAATGGAAGAGAGCTAAAGAGAGAGAAGAAGGGTGAAAAAGGAAAGAAGAAAAATGGGGTGGTGGAGAAGGGAAAGAAGGAGAAGAGAAAGGGGGTTTTGGAAGAAAAAGCTGATGAGCTTCAACTACCATTGTTAATGTCAATTTCTGATGAAGAAGAAGAAAGAATGGGTTTCAGTTTCAGACAAATTGGATTGTTGTGGTAACGTTCATGTGTTTGGAGAAGAAGAAAACGAACTAATTTTTTTTATTTGTAGTAAAGTAAATAATGAATTGGTTTTGGTTTGGGGGTGAATAATCAATAATGTAGTAAGTTGTAACGTACATGAATGGTTAAAACCAGATATTATCACTAACCAGATGAGTAAATGTTTCATATTGAATAGTACTCTGTGTCCAATGTACTTGTTCACTATTAATTTTAAACTTTTTTATTTTTTGATATAATAATATTATATTTTAGAATTATAATAAAAAATAATTATAATTAATAATAAGGATAAAAATTAAAATTGAATATAAATTAGCATAATTTTTATATATAGCAAAAAAAAATCATATTTGTATACAATAGCAAAATTTGCAGAATTGCGCTCTATAGCAAAAATATTAATGTGTAATTCGCTATTCATGTACAATTGTATGATTCGCTGGCCTAATTTACTAGTCTATTTTGCTGCAATTGTATAATTCGCTGCCCTATTTCGCTGCAATATTTGTATGAAATTTGCATTTGTATACAATTGAATCGAAGTAAAATATTTGTATATTGTATAATTAAGTGTATAGCACGAATATATACATGTTTTTGCATGTGCACATACAATTTTCTCTTATTTCATACAGAACAGTAACGCAATTTATACACGTCTGTTCTATAAAGCGAGAGAGGCAAGTAGAGGGAGAGTGGCGACTGGAAAACGTTTGCTATGGGGCACAAATAAATCAAACAGTAGCTACTCCATTTATTTTATATTATTAGTTTGCTATTTTGTACAATTATCCCTATAAATTATCTATTGATTTTATAAGGTAAACAAGTATTTGTTGTACGAAAATGGTATTTATTTAGAGTAAAATTTAGGAATAACAAACATAGAAATCATATTAGCACTTTATACCTATATTTTTTCTATTTGCGCTCTATAGCAATCAATGTCTGCTATGAAGCATTTGATTTATATAAATCTAGCATCAGTGTCTATGAAAAATTATTTGTATATGTATATGTTATTTGTGTTAGGCTAGAGTGATGAGCGAGATTAGGAGAGAAGGAGTGGAGCGAGCAAGAGATGACAGGGAGTGGAGAGGTGAATTATATATGTGTATCGATTAGACAATTGTATATATGTAACTACTACGTATATGTATCTATGATGGTGTTTGTATAAATGTTGAATTTGTATACAATTGAATCAAGTTAATATACAATTGAATAAAGTTAAAACATTTTTATTTATATATCAAATTTTTCTCGCTTTATACAAAAACTAATTAGTTGTATTAACCGAGAGAGAGAAAGGAAAAAGAGAACTCGAAAGGGAAAGATTTGTATTAGTATAATTATAAGTATACACGAGGGAGAGATATATATTTGTATTTGTATATATAATCTCTCTCGTTGTATACAAACATAAACACAACTTATAAATTTGTGTGTTTTATAAAGTGAGAGAGACAAAGGAGATAATTGAGTGTGACGACCAAGATTCAGGGGAGAAGCGAATGTTAATATGTTTATTGCAAATTCAAATTAAATAAAGCTATAATTTTTATATTTATTTTAAATAATAATTTATTAGAATACGTAATTTTCCTTATTTAATAATAAGTAAAAACTTAATATAATAAACGTTAGTTATCTTTTAATTTTGCAAATTAAATAAATATATTAAATAACTATTTTCAATATTGTAAATCACGGGAGGAAGACAGTACATCTCATAGGAAAATAGCAAACATCAATTTTCGACTCGTTTTGATTACTTCTAAAGCAATAGTACTAACATAGAGTATACATTTAAAAAATAATAATTAAATAACAGAAATGTTACTACCTTTTTTATAAACAGAATAATTCAAATGGGCCAGGCAGTTACTCTCTTTTTATAAGCTTATTAAAAAGGAAAAATTGTATATAATAGCAAACTAATAACCTAAAATAAATGAAATAGCTAGGGTTTGATTTAATTGTGATCCATAGCAAATGTTAGCTAAAATTTGCCAGCGTCTCTCTCCCAGAAATCTCGCTCGCCTCTCTCCCTTTATACACAGAAGTATATAATTCTGTTTCTGATTTGTATAAAGCGAGAATTATACAATTTACAAACATTTTACCTCAAATATTGCAGAGAAAAAGGTCAACGAATTATACAATTGTAGTGAAATAACAATTTTTCTCTAAGCTTTATACAACAGAAGTGTATATTTGTGTCTTCGTTTTTTTGTATAAACGCGAGAGAATAAACATATGCCTTCTTCTATGCACTTAATATTGCAGCGAACTAATAGCAGTGAATTATACAATTGCAAGCGAAATAGATTAGCGAATTATACAATTGCAGCGAAATAATCAAGTCAGCAAAATTAAATAGAATTATACAATTTAGGCCAGCGCTTATCACTTGTATATGTAATATCGAATTTATACAGTTGTTATGTTGCTTATGAAGCACAATTATGCAAAGTTTGCTATAGCATACAAATATGAATTTTTTGTTTGTTATATGTGAAAGTTGCCCTATTAAAAACGAGTACTTAAATCTGTCAATAGATGAAACTTCATTTTTTAAATCATTATTCATAGTACAAATCTTCTTTATATTTGTGATCTTCCTTTGCTAAAAATATTTTCTTCGTTTCATAAAAAATTGATCTCGTTTGATTTAGTATGGAGTTTAAAAAAATAAAGAAAATTTTAGATTAAAGTTATGTTAAATATATAAAATTATCCTTTAGTCTTGTGGTCTTAAATATGTCACGTGGAAAATTATTGTAAAAAAAAATATCATTTTTTAAACAAACTAAAAAGGAAAGAAGATCATTTTTTCTAAACAGAGGAGTATATATTTAGACCATTTTTAATTCCACTTATTCTCTCTATTCACCTCTTTATTTCATTTTTTTTCTTATTATTTTTATTATTTTGTAGTTAATATATTATTTTTCATATAAAACCATTAATTATATCTCTAATATTAGTAATTTATTTTAAATGTAATTAATATTTTAAAAAATATATTATTTAATATATACGACTTCATTTTGAATTAATAATGTTTCAATTTTTTAATTTTTATCACTTTAATATAGCTTGATATCGTTATTAATTTTTACTATGAAGAAAGCACAAATTAAAATAATAAGATAAAAAAGATTAATTTAAAAATACGATACATGACACAATAATTTAAATACAACATGACAATATTATAACATAACAATTTTATCACAATGATAATTTAGTAATTCGGTAGGTCATTTTTCAGATTTAACAATATTTGAAAAAAAATAGTGTATGATCCACATAACTAGTGGAGTTGTGATATCGGTTGTGCTTATTGATTTCTTTTTTCAATTATTCTTAGTTGTTTTTGTTGAATGAAAATCTCCGATTTGAATAATGTTTAGCTAGACATAAAATGATTTAAGGATAAAAATACTCATTTTGAACTCAGTAAAACATTAATAAAGCATTATGGAAGCAATATAATAATCTTGAAAATAGAGTATTTATTAAATTATATTTCACCAATAATTTTACTTTTATTTGAATTGTCCACTAATTTGTATATTACATAATGTTAACTTGCAATTTATGTTATTTATAAATTTAGGAAAAATATAATTCTATATTAAGTAAAGAATTTTTCAAAATAAATTTTTATATTGCATTAATATTATATAAAGTGATTATTTGAAAAAGGGGGAAATAAAGGATCTGTATCATGAAATAAGAAAATAAAATGATATAAAAATAATTTTACGATATTGAGGAGGGAAAAGATGATTCATTTTTAGTGAATAAAATGGAAAATTGAGTTAGATTTGATTGTTTAAAAAAAAATAAAAAAACTCTTTATTTGAAAAGTAAAATAGCGATTAAGGTCGGAGATGATTTAGTCCTCGTTCAAATACTAGTAATAAATAAACCCCTCAAGTGCATGAGCTCCATAAATAAAATTAATCTAACTAACTTAGGGGCATCCAATATCCCAAAATCCAACTAATTATATTCTAAAGCACGTGTTAATGAATACAGATTATAAAAATACTCCACCTTGTAATTTTATATTATTATCAATTTTAAAAGAAGACAAATTATCTGTAAATCACATGTTATGGACTTTAGGATCGTGTTAGGTGTTCTATACATGGCTGTTTTTGTATTTCTAATTAATTAAAAAAAAATGTTAGTTGCTATTATTCTCCTCATTTTTGTTTGTGGGAAGTGGGGGAAATACATTTGGGAGGGTGTTCGTCAAAGGGGTACAAAGAAATTTAGAGAAAAAAGGGAAAAAAGGGTGAACATGTGGGGAGATAAAAACATTGCGTGGTGGCTTTTTGCAATATTGTTATAAATAGGTTATATTTAAACTTGTGTGATCATTTAACATATAAATCATGTAAATATAGAGAAATATATCACGGCATATATTAACTAGTATATAAAAAAATTGCTGATAAAATTATAAAATATTTTTTTTTAAGTACTAATGTCAATAATTGTTATTGTTGTAAGAATATTCGAAACACTTTTGAATGATTCTTTTCAAATTGAAAATTAAGAAGTAAAAGTTTATAATAAAGAGAGATAATAATCAAATACACTTTTGAACGATTCTTTTCTAAAAAAGTTAATACTCTTTTTGTTTGAATTATCACCATTTCATTCATTTTTCAATATGAACTATATGTTATTGTCTATCTATTTAAAATAAAATTTATTGAATAAACGATGATGTTTCAGATAAAAAATAATAAAAATGGATATGGAGTATCAACTATCAAACTCAAATAAATATATAATGGTCCAATGGTCATAATGATGAAAGGAACAATTGAATACACCTACTATCACACAACATAAAGCACTTCAAACTGAAAACAACTTGAACTTGTGAGCACTACCAACATATAAAGAAGTTTCATTTTCAAGTTCAATAGGAGTCATTGAACCCCAACGAGGGTTGTGGTGACCTCTAGAGCAGAGAGGTCTCAATTTCGATCTCTTGGATATGGAATCTCCTTTATTAGGGAGAACTCTACGGTTCAAATAGTCATCGAACAAATACGTCCTTGAATTCATTACCAAATAATTTTTTCATTTTTATCTTTTTCTGGATTTTATAATAAAGATGGAACGTATCACATAGGGATACAATTCAGATAATAGGCATACATACAAAGTACTAACAAAACAGTTAAACTTTAACCCAACAAAACGACAAATAACATACCAAAAATTGCAAAAAAAAAGGACATTGGTGTTACTTTTTTATTTTTTTTTTAATTCTAGAGCACGTAGTTATTGATTATTTCAGAACGACCCCAACAAAAGTTGTGATTTGCACATCAACAGCCCCACTTAATTAGTGTAATTTTTCAGTGCGGCCCCTTCCTCACAAGCTTTAGCTTCAGGTGTTGGCTCCACCGTCGGCGACGGAGGAACCGCCGTACACAACAATTCAGATGGCAGACCGGGGATCCCCTTCAAGTAAAAAGTGTAAAATAGCTTGAAAGGGAAAATGAGTTGCTGCAATTTCACTTGACCGGAAACCCCTGCAAATATGCCGGATCCACCTGTGATGGCTAGGTAAGTTTCTTCATAGGTTAAGTACGCTCCCTGAACGGAGATATGACCGTAATCGCCGAAGTAGAAGCTGTAAACAGCTTCATAGCGATCTCCTTTCTTCTCTTCTTCGTGCTTGATCAGAATGCAGAGTCCTGCTGTTATTCCAATTCTCTTCTTTAGATCTGCAGTATATAGCTGCAACATACCAAGAATCAGCATACGAATTAAAAAGACTCGCTCTAGGTTCTGGTATCTTGATTGCAAAGAGAAAGTTACCTTGTTGCTAAAGGGGACAAGATCTCCGAGTGAATTGACAGTCTTTTGGCTCAATCGAAGATAAGCAGGGCTTCCACGATCACGTTCATTGATCTCATAGACACTAAGTTCTTGAACTTCAGCTGAAATCAAGAAATTTTTTGAGTATTCACAGATTGAACATAAGGTGTTTAGTAAAATGTGATAAAGAAGTTAACTATTCTTACTGTTAGTTGAATCTGTTGAGGTGCTCTGGCTCTTGCAGGAAAATGATCTGGAAGCAGTAGTGGAGGTGGTAGTAAGTTTATGAGTCTGAGAAATGAGAGGGTTTGGGAGTTTAAAAGATTGGATCTTTTTAGTTTGGAAGGCAGAGGATAGCTTGGATGAGGAAGAAGAAATGGTTCTAAGAGCAGCAGAGGCTGAGGAAACAGTGGCCATTGCTGA
Organism: Solanum habrochaites; assembly: GCA_027704765.1. Lineage (NCBI taxonomy): Eukaryota > Viridiplantae > Streptophyta > Magnoliopsida > Solanales > Solanaceae > Solanum > Solanum habrochaites. Next base: position 50,844,237 of record JAKWJA010002490.1, on the reverse strand, counting down.
ACAAGAAATGAACTATTTGTTGGTTCTAGTGGTCAAAAAGGAAGACTTGAATTAGGTGGTTGTTGATACTGATGAAATGATAGTAAGTGGGGTGATGCATTATATAGAGTGAGTGAGGGGGTCCAATTTCCATGTGTAACAAATGTGAATTGATAAATTATTACAATAAGTACTGTCAAATATTTTTTCCATTTGGTGATCGTAGTCTAATTGTTCTGAATTTATAATGTATAAGTATTAAAGATGTGATATTTGAATCTAACTCAATTTTAATGTATAATTATTTTTAATTTACATTATATAAATGTTAAAATATGATATTTAAACCTAACTTAATCTTAAAAGCTAACTCATTTTCCAATTCAATGAATATTTCTAAATGGAAATATGTGCGCCTAACTCCAACGAAATTAATAACTTTACTTTAATATCATATTAAGATATAAAGGTTAATTAAATTTTTATTTCTCTATCGATATGATCATTTTAACTAATAAGGTTTCATTAAAAGAGGATGGACGGTGTTAGATGTGATGATGGTAGTTTGTGTGTTTTTCACAAGTTGAATGGTCAAAGAGAGTTTGGAGTTGTCCAAGGATGTAATAGCCAATGTGAGAAAAAGTGGCAACACGTGTTTCTCCTGCGCAGGCCGCAGCTATTGATTGGTGGCCTCTGCGGCTCAGCCTACATTGAATGTTGCGACTTCAACCCTTCTAATACTAATTTACACATCTCCGTCCAATTCTCTTTAATGTATTCTTTTTTATTTTTACTAAATTAGTTTCTGAAAACGTAATTTAAATTAATGGAATCAATTCTTTTTCAAAATACAATCGTGATTCAAATAGATTTTGAGTTTTTTTTTTTATCTATTTAGTTGTTTACTTTCAATTTTATGACCATGAAATAAATGAATCAAAATAATAATACAAGAAGTTAATAATATAAATTATGCATATAAGTTAAAATATAAGCTTGTGAAGCAAAGAGAAAAAGATGAAATTTCTTGATATTTTTAAAAGTTGGTAAAATAGTCTTAGAAGATCAAAAGATTACATGAAATTAATCTTTTGGAAGTCGTGCTGCAATTTAATGTTTCTTCAATTAAAAGTTTGACAAGAGATTATTTACTTTTTTTTTATTAAAAATGGTGTAAGATTAACTTTGGAGGAAGGAAAATAAAATCTTTTAATTTTTTTACTTTGCCTTTTGAATCTCATAATTATAATAAATGTGTTCAAAATATTATATTAAATTTTATTCATAAGCACTTTAAACTAATTGGTTAATTACAAATATTTAAAAAACTAAGGTGTAGAAAAGGTCTTATTATTTATATTTGAAAAAATACACAAGTACTCCATCAATCTATGCTCGAAATTTCAGAAACACACTTATACTATACTAAGGTTCTATTACCTCATAAACTTATTTTATAAGTAATTTTCTATCCCTTTTCGGCCTACGTGACACTAGCTTGAACAAAAATCAACCAGCATTAAGCTCACAAGATAGTGCCACGTAAGTCAAAAAAGAGTAGAAAATTATTAATAAATAAATTTAGGAAAATAATATGACTTTAGTAAAATATAAGCGTATCTCTGAGATTAATTCAAAAATATGTAGGTTATTGGCTCGCGTAGAAGTTACTTGGTTTGATATTAACTAGATAACAATAATCGAGTTTTTTCAATTCTAATTTCTAACCAAGTTTTAGTTAGTTTTTTTTCAATTGAAGTAATTTGTTTAGTTGCTAAATATTTTTTTTTGATCTCTAATTATTTGTCTACTTTTAAATTGACATCATTTATTATGAAAATAATGATTGAGATAGTAAATTTATCATTTTACCCTCAGTAATTATGAAGTGGATAAATTAAAAAAATTAAAAGTTTAAAAAGTTATATTATGTAAAAGAAATTATACTTTCCTGATTTGTCAAAATAGAGAAGTAATTAGAAATTATTAAATAAAAAAGAAAAAGTAAACAAGTAATTAGGAAAAGAGGAAGTGAAACTTTAGTTAGAGGGATCTCTAAATGTTGCATGTAGTGGAGTGTCATCTTCAACACTTCACTTGCAACATTCCAAGAAGGCATAATACATATATTGAACCTTAAATTTAACTTTAAATTTTAAGTTTGATCACCAACTTTCATAGTGTACAAATACACATTTTAATTATCCTACCTTTTAATAAATAAGCACGTGATTCCTACCTGGCAAAATGCGTGCAAATCACGTATTCTGCGCGCATGAGAAGTAATTTTTTAGGCTCACAACAGTAAAAAAATGTTGAAATGACAATTTTACCACCCAGATTCCGTCCAATCTCCGGCAACCCAAAAACCCCATTCATTTTACCCAACCATTCTCCTTCTTCCTCCACACCGGAGCACAACCCATGAAGCGAACGAACTTTGAGCTCGCTGAACCCACCAAATACCTGACCCCAAACTCATCAGATCTGTCGTCTCCGGCGAAAATCATCACCAAATTGCTGCAACCAGCAGCTCGAACCAGACACAAAACAACAGCCAAATGACCACCAAAACTCCATGAAGACAGACCCAACAACCACAAATACCCAAACCAAGAAGCCAGTCATCAACAAACCTCTAAGCTCTATCAAAGAATGAGCTCCAAGCTCTAAAAAACATAAATTAAAATTAATTTTGATTTTTTCTAGTTCTAAAATCGACGTGTAAAATATTTAACTAGTTGGCAGTCGTTGAGTGGCTCATTAATACACGTTGGAGCGTTTGCCTTTCACGCTCTTTGACTTTACAAATCGTGTATTAATTTATTTAAAGGTAGGATAGTTAAAGTGTCTATTTGTTCACTATGAAAATTAGAAGTCAAAATTAAAATTTGAAACCAAATTTAATGTTCAATATATGTATTATACCTTACAAGAATATCTCATTTTCCTCCCAATTTAGCAAATCATTTGCAGTTTTTCCATTTAATTTGCTCTGGTCCAAGATATATGCCCAAATGCAAGACAAATCAGTTAGCAATATGTGTTTGTGTCTAAACTATAGTGATCGCTATTTTTTCATTACAATCGAGTCTAAGCAAGAGAATTTAGTGAAGTTCATACCTGTTAAAGAATGACAAAAGTTTAATGAGATTGGGTAAACCCCTTATAAGACTAAGACAATTCTCCTTCTTTTGAGCTAGGTTTTTTGAAATGTGAGTTAGGCATAAGACCTAATTTCAACAATACCTCAGAGGATACTCAGCCATATATTTCATAATAATGGTTATTGCAGCATTAACCGCCCTAGCAATATCAGACTCGTTCAAAAATTGTTGTTGCTCATTTGTGGCGGCGTGGATCATCTCATGAGACAAAATGTCATCTGGTGCAGCAATTTTATTTACAAAGCAATATAAGTATAAGAACACCAAACTTATCAACAAATCACAAAACCACTGCAAATGCACAATATTCATTACTTTGATTGATAAAGCTAAAACAGAAAGAGAAATACTTGAACTATTTGTAGCAACTTCAAAAGATTTGTATAAACAGAGGATAAGATGTTGGGAGAAATGTGGAATTTGACCAAGGAAATGACAATGTGTTTGACCTTATTGAAGCTTGCATCCCCTATTGAATCAACAAGCAGTCGTAGTATAGTGGTAAGTATTCCCGCCTGTCACGCGGGTGACCCATTTTTAACCCCCGCAACGGTGTCAAACTTTTTGGTTGTAGTACATATTCATTTTTGCCGATGAAGAAGGAAATCTGTCATAGCAAGAAGTGGAGCTGCCTTCTCTGGAGCAAAACCAACAAGCTGCTCCTTGGCCTCCATGCTAAGTTTTTGAGCATATTCTTTGGACTTGTCAATGCCAATCATCTTTGGGTACGTCAATTTGTTGGCCAACAAATCCTTCCCCGCTGTCTTTCCTAGTTGCTCAGAGGATTTAGTAACATCAAGAATATCATCCACAACCTGATACATCAGTCCAAAACACTGCGAGAATTTCCTAACTCTATTAATCTCCTCCTCAGATGCACCACCAAGCAATGCTCCTACAATAGCCGCGGCTTCTGTAAAATCTGCTGTCTTGTGACTATGAATATACTTAAGCTCTTCCAATCCAGTATCAGATTTATCTCCACACAGCATGTCAAGCACCTGGCCAGCCACTGCCCCCTCTGGTCCAATCAATCTTGCTACTTCTCCAACAGCACGAACCATTGTTTTTGGGTGCACCCCGTTAGTGGTTGTTGCCATATGCTCAAATGCTAAGGCAACAAGTGAATAACCAGCTAGAACAGTAACATTTTCGCCAAAAACCTTGTGATTTGACAGCTTTCCTCGACGGAGATCACCATTGTCCATGCAGGGAAGGTCGTCGTGCATCAGACACATAGAGATTATCATCTCCATTCCGCAAGCAGCAGGCATCACCGTTGATTCTTGCCCACCAACAAGCTCACAGGCGGCTATGCAGAGTACAGGGCAAACCCGCTTGCCTTCAGAAAGGAGTGAGTATCTCATTGCTTCATGGAACTTGATAGGTTCTTTGATTGGAACAGCAGCATCTAAGGCTTGATTGACAGATTTGACCTTTTGGAGCATGTAACCTTTCAAATCAAAGACACTTCTTGTTGTCTTACCAGATTCACTGCATATATTTTCATGTTTGATAACTTTGGATTCATTCTTGGAAAGATCTGTGCTATTACAAAAGGATCTTGCTTTTGGGAGGAATATAACTTCTGTTGTTTCCTCTGAAGAAAGAAGCAACTTTGTTCCTGCAGATCTGAATCTTTTTGGAGTACCTCTTGTACTAAGTCTTGCAAGATTGTGGATTACTCCTTTTCGCATAGACATGACTCTTAACTTGAGAAGTCTGCCAATCTGTTTCTCTGATCTGGTGAATTACTATCCAGACTGGAACCCTCAAGCCAAAAACTTTATGGGACCTTGCTATATAACTCATGAGTTGACTATTTGGTATTTTGCTAATACCTAAAGAGGATGATGAAAATGGTAAGATCTTTGTTTGGTGGCCATGAACTATCCAGATATATCACTTGCACTAACTTGATTCTAATTGATAATGGTATTTGGGGAGAGACTCATTTACATGGTGTATAGAATTATCTCTAATAATTGGTATTCCATTTTGATCAATGGGAAACCATGTGGTTTTTTAAAAAGGAGTAAAACAAGGTGATCCTCTTCTCTATCACCAACTCTATTCATTTTGGCCTCAGAATGCATGCCAAGGGCATTAAGTGCATCACACTCAGAGCACAGATTTGCTGGATTTGGCATATGCCAAAACGTAGTCCAGAGATAAACCATCTGGCTTATACTGATGACACTATCATATTTGCCTCTGCTAATGAAGAATCACTAATATTGATCATGAATACAATCTCAATATATGAAAAAGATAAGTGTTCAGAAAATGAACAAAGGCAAGATTGCAATCTTTCTTGATCACAATGCAAGTCAAGAAGTAGAAGCCGAAGTGTCTGAGATTACCAGAATTCATAGAAAAGATTTCCCCTTAACATATTTGAAAGTACCAATTTACAATGGGAAGACACACTATAAAGAGATCGCAGACAAAGTTTTTAATAGATTCAATTAATGAACAGGGAAGCTCCATTCTATCCATGGGAGGGTAAAACTCATTAAATTTGTGCTACACACTTACTGTTTTCCCTAACTTAAGGATCAGATCACGCAAGAGATGAAAAGCTGGAGTGAAAGATGGAAGGAGGCCACTGTTTATCATGAACAAATTCCCTATTGGGAGGAGAACATGAAACAAACTTTTAACTAATCTGGTTTCTTTGGTTGCTTGTAGATCTTCAAGGAAGACAAAGAACAACAGCACAAACATGCACACACATATAAATTATAAACAGTACAGAAACAAACTGGCGTAATTTTTCCAGGATTGGCTCAGTACAATAAACCTGTAAATGGAATGGCTCAGTAGAGAGGAAACATACTTAGCTATAGGAACTCAAGAACCAATGCAGACACCAATACATCAATAAGAAGGAAAGAGAAAAGGTATGAAGCATCTACAAGAACCAAATGGGCTAGCAACATGCAGAACAAGCAGTCGTTGTAGTATAGTGGTAAGTATTCCCGCCTGTCACGCGGGTGACCCGGGTTCGATCTCCGGCAACAGCGTGTGTATAAAAGAAAGTTTAAATAATAGGTATGATCATCATTTTTGCCGATGAAGAACGAAATCTGCCATAGCAAGTAATGGAGCTGACTTTTCTGGATCAAATCCGACAAGTTGTTCCTTGGCCTCCTTGTTAAGTTTTTGGGCGTATTCTTTGGACTTGTCAATGCCAATCATCTTTGGGTACGTCAATTTGTTAGCCAACAAATCCTTCCCCGCTGTCTTTCCTAATTGCTCAGAGGATTTAGTCACATCAAGAATGTCATCCACAACCTGAAACAGCAGTCCAAGACACTTGGAGAATTTTTCAAGTCTATTAATCTCCTTCTCGGACGCACCACCAATCATTGCTCCTACAACGGCCGCAGCCTCTGCAAAGTCTGCAGTTTTGTGACGATGAATATACTCGAGCTCTTCTAATCCTGTATCAGAGTTACCTCCACACAGCAAGTCAAGCACCTGGCCAGCCGCTGCCCCCTCTGGACCTATCAATCTTGCTAGTTCTCCAACAGCACGAGCCATTGTTTTCGGGTGTACACCTTTAGTGGCTGTTGTCATATGCTGAAATGCTAAGGCAACAAGGGAATAACCAGCTAAAACAGTGACATTGTCGCCATAAACCTTGTGATGTGACAGCTTTCCTCGACGGAGATCATCGTTGTCCATGCAGGGAAGGTCGTCGTGCATCATACACATAGCATGTATCATCTCCATTCCACAAGCAGCAGGCATTGCTGTTGATTCTTGGCCACCAACAAGCTCACAGGCGGCTATACAGAGTACAGGACAAATCCGCTTGCCTTCAGAAAGGAGTGAGTATCTCATTGCTTCATGGAACTTGATAGGCTCTCTGATTGGAACAGCAGCATCTAAGGCTTGATTGACGGATTTGATCTTTTGAACCATGTAACTTTTGAAATCAAAGACACTTGTTGTTTTTCCAGCTTCTCCAAGTATGTCTTCATGGTTGATAACTTCACTTTCATTCTTGGAAATACCTGTGCTATTACAAAAGGCTCTTGCTTTTGGCCGGAACATAACCTCTGCCGTTTCCTCTGAAGAAAGAAGCAACTTTGTTCCTGCAGATCTGAATCTATTTGGAGTGCCTCTTGTACTCAGTTTCACAAGATTGTAGATTACTCTTTTTAGCATAGACATGACTCTTAGTGTGGATTACTCCCTGATTTGGTGATTTACTATTTAACTTACTGAGGAAAAAGCATTCAAGCGAAAGCAGCAAGGTAGAAGCTATCTCATAAGAAAGTCAAACATCTCTGAACTAACTCTTTTTTGTTTTACTAATATAAAAAATAGGGTTAGAATGAGTTCCTAATTTACAGAGTGGTCCCAAGCCCAAAAATATATGGCAATTAGCAATAACTGAGTTGGCTCTTTGGTATTTTCTTCATACCTTTTGAGGATATGTGGAAGATGCAATCCACATAATGGTCTAACTGGCAGGACTTTTAAGAGAAATTGATTTCCAAAGTGAAAGCCACTAAAGAAAATTATGAACACTTAACTGGCAGATCAGCTGTAAGTAACAACAAAATTATTTGGGACATCCAATAATTGATAGAAGTCCAAGTTTGAATGAAAACTATACTAATTACATATGACAAAAATGCAGAAATGTTTGAATGAAGAATCTTTACTGAAGAGTAGAGAATGTTGTGACTCAAAGAATGGGCATGTCTCAGGTCATAGAAGTGCTGCAACAGCCAAAGGAAAGAAATTAAAGACAGTAGAATAAGCTGCATATAGGACTTTATATCGAAACTAGAAATAGAGTTTAACAACAAGTGGGCAAATACATCCACAGAATGACATGAATAAAGGATTTATATCTCAGATATCAATTGAAGAGTATCTATCATAAGGAGGAGAAGAATAGAAACGTGTATTGGCCATTATTTCATTCCAGATGTTAGAAGTTTGAATCTTTAAATGTACACATTCATGTCCTTGCCTTGTACTAACTTCTTAAACTTTAAATACACAAATTGGTTGACGAAAAATTCATATATTCATTGTTTAATACTATCAAGAATCACTGAGAATCCTGTTGTTACAATTTAATTCTCTCTGTAAGCAATATAATTTGCAAGAGCAAACAATGGAGCTGCTTTCTCTTGATCGAATCCAACAAGCTGAGCTTTCGCTTCTTTGTTTAACTCCTCCGCAAACTCCCTAGATTTCTCAAGACCTATCAGTTTGGGATAAGTTACCTTATCAGCAACCAAGTCCTTCCCAGCTGTTTTCCCCAATTGCTGAGAAGACTTTGTGACATCAAGAATATCATCCACAACTTGAAATAACAAACCAATACATCTTGCAAATTTTCTTAGCTTCTCCACATCTTCATCTGGTGCACCTCCTAATATAGCCCCTAGCACCACTGACCCTTCTAACAAAGCTGCAGTCTTGTGCAGATGAATGAACTCTAAATGCTTCAAATCAACATCAGAAATGCCTTCTGAAATTATATCTACAACCTGACCAGCTACAAGTCCCTCTGCCCCAATACACTTAGCCAACTCACCAATCACCCTCACAATTCTATCAGAAGAAACCCCTTTAGTATGAGTAGCAATGTGCTCAAAGGCTAATGCAAGAAGTGCATCCCCTGCTAAAACAGCCACATCCTCACCATAAATCTTGTGATTTGTAGGTTTCCCTCTTCTAAGATCATCATTATCCATACAAGGAAGGTCATCATGAATCAAAGACATGGTGTGAATCATTTCAACAGCACAAGCTGCTGGCATGGCTGTGGACTCAACCCCACCAACAAGCTCACAAGCAGCTATACACAACATGGGTCTAATTCTTTTCCCACCAGCAAGAAGAGAGTACCTCATGGACTCATGAATCATGACCGGTTCCTTGATAGAGACTGCAGATTCCAAAGCCTTGTTGACAGAAAAAGCCTTTTCAAGAGCGTATTCTTTAAACTCCATTGCTTGTTTCTTACTCTTGCTCTTGCTTTCTTGCTCCTTTGTAAGAACAGCTGAGACAGAAAGAGAAGAAGGGTTAGTGAAGAATTTCATCTTCAGATGAGGCATGAATCCTGGAGAGCGAAATCTGGATCTGCCTTTATTTCCAACGTCAGAAAAAGGATGATGTGTGTATCCCCAAGTTGTAATTGTTGTTGAAAGACTCATTCTTTCGACCTAATTTCTCAGTTAATTAGGTTTCGCAAAGATAGATGAAGAAGAAGGAGATTGCAATACTACAAGTTTAGGATATCCGAAGCTGTACAAAAGTTTCAACATTAAGGGTCCACTACTGGATAGTGAAGAGACGCAACTGCATATATAAAAATAAATATTCTTAAGGTTGGCATTTTTTGTTTTTTTTTTGGTAAAGGTCCTTCAATCTTTGTGCATTTTGAACCTCATATATCCCTCGTTATAACATGGCCATATAGTCCTTTACCGTTATATAAACGCTCACATATACCCTGCCATTACAAAACGTCTCACGATATACTCTTCATTTAACAAAACGGATTTTAAAAATTAGTTTTAAATTTATATTTATTACTTCTATTTTAAAAAAAAAAATTATTTAGAGGGGTATCATATGATTCTTCTCTCAAAGTTCAGGTATATTTTAAATTTTTTTCAACATAAATGATTTTGACTTCTTTATTATAATTCTTTTGAATTTCTTTATTCTATTTTTTTGTTTTTTCCTTTCATTCTTAAGGTTTAATTTCAAAACTTAAACTATTTTTTTTTGTGGTATTGTAATTTAAATTTCGTATTTCCAAAGTAAAAAATTGATCCATCTAAATAAGTTTTTACAAGAATAGTAAAGTGGAAACATAAATTACATTTGATTATCAAATAATATTATAAATTAGTCATTGAAACAAAAAAAAGTCAAAAAATAGTTTACGAGAATTAAATTTACTCATATTGGATTATATTTTTTAGAAAAAAATATAAAAATTTAGATTAAAATTAATTATTTTTTTCATTTTCCGTTTAGAGGAAAGGGTATATGTGATCATTTGTTTTACAAGTAGGGGTATATTTGAGTCCCTTTCATAACAAGGGGTATATCAGCTCTACAATGACCAATTGAAGGGTATATATCACAGAAGAGCCCTTTTGATAACCCTTGTATGGTATGGGCTGAGCGCACCCCCAGACCAGATAATCAAACTCCAGCTTTTAAGATGGTTCGGATTCAATTTCACAAGGAAGTCCAAACTCTTTGCTCTTACAATTAAAGATGATTCAGAATACTAATTACCTAATGAGAGACTCCTCTCAATACAAAGCATCTGAAAGCATAAACTAGGAAGACTCTCCCTTTACAAGAAAGGCTATAACTAACTAAACTATTCAAAGTAGCTATAATTTTTTAATTATAGCTAAGTTGAATAGGTTTAGAAGATGCACGGGGGTTCCTTAATTCTTTTAGTCTTCTTTCTTCTTCTGAAATTTGACCTTTGCATAGATTTCAAGGTGATGAGTACGACTTTGCTTCCTTGGGCATTTGTTGTGCTATTGAATTATATTTGAGTATTGTTGATCTTGTGGCTGAATTTTGGAAAGTGCAATCAGCCACACAATTGGCTTCTCTAACAACACTTGTAACGCAGTTGAAAGTTTTGAGTTTGATAGATAGATTTGTATTCTCCCAGCGGTGTGATGATGTTTCCTTGAGGGTAGTCCCTTCTGACAAATCTAATTGCACCGACTAGTTAAGGAATCAAGTTCCAAAATGATTTTTCTATATCCAATTCAATCGCCAATTTAAAAAAAAAACCCAAATGGCTGCCTCAATTTTCCGCCTTATTGTTTGTTCCTTCTCCCATTGTGTTTGTTCGAAAGCCATCACCAACATTCTATGATTGTCCTCTCTCAAGATGCCGCATCTCTCCAAGTCGCCTTGATTTGGAGAGTGCACTTGCCATCCATTGTTTCCCTTAATCCTGATTTGCCGGTTTGATCCAAGCCCCCAATTCCCTTGATGTCAATACACGCACCTCTTTTTTCGCTCATTGTAGGAATTATGTCCATTTTTCTGGCCAATAACTTGAGGAAAGCAGTGTTAAGTAACCTTGATTGTCCTTGTATATCGCATATTTTGACTCGGCTGATGTATTTCTTTTCCCCCCGTACTTGGTTTGGCACATCTGTTCTGCCAAAGGTCCAACAATGATTATAGGTTGTGCTTGTTAGTATTGTCCCTTGTGTGCTGCGTTTCTTTGCCTGGAAGCCTACCATTGTTTGGTTAAAGTCCTTCAGGGAATTTATAATTATGGTATAAATGAAAATTTGAAAAAGACTAATTTTGGATTAAAGTTGTAAAAAGTGGAGTGGTCTTTACTGCACGGCGGAAGAACAACAATTAATAGCGGCGATGTATGTTGAATTGGGAGCTTTCATGAGAAGGAAGGGAGGTAAGGGGGAAAATCGTAGTAATGGAGTTGTGAGGGCAAGGTTTAAGGCAAGGGGTAGGTTTGGATGGATTAAGGGGGGGGATAAAGTACGTGGTATTTGAGGGCAATTCTTGGGGCAACAGAAAACAAAGGGGGTGGGGGGGGTGAAGGTAGTGGCAGCGGGATGATAGTGGTAGTCAGACTCAGGGTGGTGTAGGAGGTGTGGAAAGAAATATTGCTTTGTTGAAGGGAAGAACTTTTTGTAGAGGAGCGAGAAGGGTATGGGAGGGTAGTGAGTAGTGTGTTGGTCTGGCAGCATGCCTGCTCTAAAGTCGGCAAAGCTGCTCCAACTGCTGCTACAATTTCCTTTGGTGAAGATTGCTGCTATGGAATCATCCTACTTGTCAAAAAATCGCAAAAGCAGCCCGATGGCTCAATCCAAAATTAGTAAGCTTATTATCGTTAGAGGAGTTTTCACCCCTAAAGGGTCTCATAAAAAAAAGAAGATTCAAAAGGAATGTTTTTTGTCCAAAGAGAGAGTTAAAGTGATTCGTAGCCATTTTTTTCTCTCATCTCTTCCAAAAGCTGATACAACTAAACCACCATTTGTGTTGGGTTTTTCAACTGCATGAATCTGGTAGCTGCTGTATAGGGGAGATTTCTGTAGCTAGTATGATGGAGTTGACTGGTTGGTGCTTTGCTCCAACCTTGCTCAAACTCCATCTCCCTTCTCCCAAAATTCTGGCAAATTTGGAATTATTGATCTGTTTGTTGTTTGAGGTAGGTCTTCTATTGGTCCATTGCAGCAATTATCTCCACCAAAATGAGCATTTCACAGCTTGAATTTTTCATTGGAATTGTTTGCTCAACTGTGGCCCTGTTCATACAACATGTTTTTCCAAGCTAGTGAATCCTTAGAATCCTTTTTCTTGCTGATTAGATTGGACCTTTTGCAGTACTTTGCCTTCAAGAAATCACCCCACAATGTTTGCTTTGTTCTGAATATCCACAAGGTTGGCCAGTTGAATGCCTAAATAATGTGTGATATCATACTCTTCATCGAGTTAATTCCCTAAATGGTCACCTAAGTTAAGGAAATTGCTTTAAAAATATTATTTATATTTTGGCATGGCATGTCATTAAAATCTTTTTTTAATGATAGACTAATTTAATTCATCAAACTCATTTAACTAAAAATATGAACATATTAATTTTTAATTTTTTTATAATTTAATTAAGAATAAATGTTCATACTTAAAACATTTTATCATAATACACTTTTTTAATTTTTTTAGTTACCAAATACGTTTTTTAAAACATACTATAACCATAAATTTTTGGCTACTTATAAATACATACATTAAAAAATATATTTGGTTTATAAATCAACTCATAAACGCTGATTTACTTTAATTAAACTCATGAATTGTATATAATCAATAATTTAAAGGTTTAATTAATTATTTAAAAATAGTATTTGGATGCTTTTGAAATGTCATATATATTACAATATCGTTTTAAAAAAGAAAAAATAGTAAGCGAATAATATTTAATAGAAAGTAACATTTTTATCTTATTTATCAGTAATTAATCTCAATAATATGTATATATTGATTATAATCAATAAATTCAATTAATTATTAGTTGTATTTAGTGATGTTTATTGTATGAAAAGTTTATAAATATAAAAGAATAAAAAATAAAATTAAACAGAAGATAAATAAAACGTTTATATTTCTTACCATTTTCTTTTGTCAACCTTGCAAATATAGGTAAACACTTTTATAAAACAATTGTTTTAAAATTTGTAAATACTTTATTAGGAATTTTAAAAGGGAAAATGCCAAGTACCCCCTCAACCTATTCCGAAATCCCAGAGACACACTTATACTATACTAAGGTCCTATTACCCCCTTGACTTATTTTATAAGTATTTTTCTACCCCTTTTTAGCCTAACCGGTTTTTTTTGCCTAGTTTGAAAAAAAGTCAATCATCGTTGGGGCCCACAAAAATGTCACGTAGGCTAAAAAGGGGTACAAATTATTAATAAAATAAGTTCAGAGGATGTATAGGACCTTAGTTATAGATAAGTGTTGTCCCTCGAGATTTCTGGCATATGTGAGGGGGTAATTTGGGCAATTATCCCATTTTAAAAAGTATCAGGTAACAGTGAACACAGCGATTTTTTTTCCTTGAATTTTTTGGTGACAAATATAAATTTATTGACTGTTTTTAAATTTTTTTGTCTTATAATCTTCATACATTTTCATGTAATTTATATATTTTATTGTAGACATAATTTGATGAATTAAATAGGTCTATTATTTTTTCGAAATGAATGATTTAAAATGACTGGGCATATTAACTAAATTTAAGGAAGATTTGTTGAGGTATTCAGTATTTCTAATGGTTAAAACATAATAATGCTATTCAGTTACGATTTTCTTTTTAAAAATGATATTGTACTATATATGAATTTCAAAGCACCTAAAGTAATTATTTTTTTAATAATTATCGACTTTAATATTAATTTATCTAATCTATCACACACTTATAATTAATTGTAAAGTAGTGTTCATGAGTGTGATTGTGTATCATTTATTTTTGAATGTAAGTGTTTATAAGTATTCAAATTTGGATAAATGTATAAGTATAATTTAAATAATATTATTCCTAACATAAAAAAATAAAAAGTTTAATTATGATAAACGATTAAATAGTATGTAAATTTAATTCTTAATAACCTAATAAATAGAAAAACAATAATGATGAATTATTATTTTAGTTAATATAATTTAATGAAATTAATTAGTCCCTATTAAATTAAAAAAAATTAATGATATGTCCAGGCCAATAGTAAGGATGATTCTGAAATGTCACGTTATTTGGAGGAAGGCATAAATGTCTGGTTGGACCTCATACTTATATCGAATTGTATTGAGAACTCTTTAACTTAGGCTTTTTGTCATCTGACCTCTTATACTCAACATAACACACTATATAAATCCTCTGACTATTAATCATCTTTATGCGACATTAATATAGATATTTGGCATGATAAGTGTAGGCAGTTTTTTGACCATGATATTTGAAATTTCAACTTTTACTTTTTAAGTTATAAAATTTTTTTTTAAAAAAAAAAATTCAAAAGGAAAAAAAAAACTCCATCTTCTTCCCCACACTACCCCTGAGGACCTCCATCTTCTTCCCCCACACTACCCTTTTTTTAGCCACCCCAACCCTAACTATTTTCTTTCTTACCCACCCTATTGGTTATTTGTCTTTATTTTTCTTTCACTTCTTTCTTCTTTCCCCCACCCATCCTATTTTTTTTTCCTCTTCAAGCATCACTTTCCCTCTTTTTTTCCCTCTCATCCTGGAATTTCTATTCTTTCTGTCTTTCCTCCTTGTTCCCTTTCAACTTCTTTCTTATTTTATTATTTTGTTACCCAAACAAAAAAGAAATTGGACAAAAATTGTTTGAACATAATAAGTAAAGAAAAATCAAAAATTAGTGTGAGTTTGTTGATATCTCTAATGAGTACTTCACCTCTTTTGGGGGGGTGTCAAAATTATTCTTGTATTTGTAAGTAATTTGGAGTTTTGTGAATAGTAGTTAGCATTGGATTAATGAAATTTGGTTAGATCTGGTTTTGTTTCGGTGTACTTGGTTGTTGTTATTGTGGTTGTATAGATGACTTAGTTTGTTTTTGTGTTCTTTCTTTGATCTCGCCGGTAAAAATGACGTGACTGGCCGGCAAAAATGGAGTCGCCAGTAAAAAAACTGAAGACGACGCCAATGGCTCCATCGATTTCTCCGCCATCGACGATATCCTCTCCCCTTGTTCCGACCATTTTTGTATTTGCTATCCAAGCCAAAAAAATTGGAGATGCCTATAAAAACAAATTGGGTTTTAAATCGGATTCTAATTGGGGTTTTCACGACGCCGTCTTTTGGTATAACTAGTGATATATGGATTGATTAACTGTCAATAATAAATTTCAATTTCCACTAGCGGGGATAAAAGTAGTTTCATGGACTCATCGATTGCTAGATTGTGGAAAAAAATCGAATAAAAAAAAAATTGGGATATGGAGATGGTGGAGTTTTTGACAGTGAGGGTGGTTTTAGGTAAGGTGGAGGAATGTGTACAAAATAACATTTTTATTTTATTTAATAAAAAAGATTTTTAAAAAATTTGTCTTTTATTTAATATTTTTACTATAATTAAAAATTATATATTATGAAATAAAATATGACTTGACCTTATATATATGACATGGATATAACATGCCATCAAAAAAAAGATATGTAAGGGAGAGTGAGATACACCCATGAGTCAAAGGGATTTAAAAATCTCTTTGATTTTTGAGTAATTCCAGGAATCTACATGACAAAAAGCTAATCGAAGAACCATAATAACAATCTGATTACAAGTCCGAGGGTCCACAGACTATTCTGGAGGAAAAGTGATATGTTTGAGTGATACTTATGTCTTAAATGACACATAATATATTTCAAAACATTTCTCTTTACTTGGGTGACCATTAAGGTAAATATAAAAAAAACTTTTTTGTTAAAAAAAAATTTCCGACCTAAATTTAAATTAAGTTGAAAAGTCTCATATTAGGGTAAACAGTTTCCTAACATAGGCAATTTCACATTGAGAATAAATTGTTGCCTTGCCAAACATAGGCGACTTTGTACCTTAGATAGACTTGAACCAGATGTCACAAAGGCACCTTTGTACTCTAACTCCAATTGAGATATAAGAATGAATAGTATTTGTCACTCAACTACAACCCATTTGTCCCAACGAAATACTCTTTTGACAATCGAGAACAAACCTAATTTAATAGTAATAAAATTTGGCCCCTCTCTTTTTGCGCCCCCCGTTTGTTAGCCTCTTTCCCCCCTCGCGCTCTCCCTTTTGCAAATAGTATTTTATTTCTCTTCATCCTCTTACAAGTCTCTTACTTCCATTTACATTTCCTTAATTTGTCTCAATTATATTTATAAATTCTTTCAAAATAGATTTTTTTTAAAAAAAATAACAAACATAATAAATATAATAAATATTTCTAATTTTAACATAATTAAATTTTAGTCTTAGGCACATGAATTAAGAAAATAACTTTATTTTATTCTTAGAAGTTACGATGGAATTTTGACTAAATACATTTAATTCTGATGTGATTGTAAATCACATAGGGGTAAAAACATAAATTACCTACCTCCTATCCCTACTTCTTTTTCAATTTACAAAAAATCCCTTATTTTAAGAAGTTTCTGATACATAATAAAACAGTCGGATAATTATATATCATGTCATTTTATCCGTTTGTTGATGACTTTGTGGATTAAGAAATTTGAAATTTGAATTAATTCCTACTTTAATATGGCTACATCGTTATTATCCCAGAAAAAAAGGCCATTACTTTTTGTGTTTCAAAAATCAGTTTTATCCATATCAAACTCTAAATTAAATTATAATTTTTCATTAGTTATCTTTCCCTTTTTTTTGGCAGACTAATTCTAATTCTTTTTTTTTTGTTGAAACTCTATTTAAATTTACTTTCTATTTATATATCAATACTTTATTTATTAATCTTTGTTAAACTTACTTTAATCTATTAATTGCGGATATTTCCACCCAAATTATTGTCAGTTCTAATTTAAGTAATTTACTAATATAGTATCCAATGTTGTGTAGATCTTAAAAAAAATTTCATATTTTTGAAGGCAAATAATTGTTTTCGTAATATCTTAAAATCATAGTACTGAATATATCTTATTTTAGCTACAAAAGATATTAGAAATTTTTTTTTAAAAAAAAAACTGGCGTGTATCTAGTGTAATAACTAGTATCATGTTTTGTATATTATATATTTTGATGATTTTTCCATGTATCATATACACAATATAATTACTTATATAAATTTTCTGTATTTTTTGTTCATGCAGATATTTGTACGTATATATAAATAATGTGTTTTTTTATGACAATACTAACATTAATGTAATTATTATTTAGTTTTTTTTGATTACAATAATGACCTTATGTCCCAATAACAGTATACAATAATTCCTGAATTCCCAATAACGGTAATAAAACTAAAATTAAAGTATAGAATAAACATTTAAATCAAAACACTTCATAATTTAACAATATGTGTTGTTATGTTAATAAATACTTCACACAATTGTTAAGACCCAAAAAAAAAATAAAATCCACAGTTGAAAACTACCTAGGCCTACCTTAACAATATTCATCTTCAGAATGATGGGTTTAAATTAAATTCTTCAGTCTCGAAGGGTCATCAACTTTTGCTAACAATATCCAACATTCATCCTTGTCGAGACCATAACTACTTCAATAAAAGAATCGCATATATTTTGCGAAGATAGCTACTCTCAAACTATTACATGACAGTTGATTTTGTACTCAGAAATTCTGCATATACAACGTAACGAAACAGTCCGCAATCACAACAAAAACATAAGAGGGATAATTATAGGATGGAATAGATACAAAAATAAAATAAAATAATAAACAATACTCATGGGCTTTCACCTATTTATTTTGCATGTTGTCTTGAGCAAACTCCACATTAAACGAATGTTGTTGGACCAAAGTTCTCCAGTTTTCCTTGTCTTTATATGCATCCAATGCTGCCCAACTGTTCTACAAAACATATTATAGTCCTCAAAATGATACTTAACAGACACTTTAGAAGCCTAACTTCAAAAAAAAAAAGCAAAGTTGTACTTGATACAATAAAGGTAACTACATTTAAGTCTGTCACTTGATACTACATGAGGACAAAAAATGCAAGTTGTTAGTATGATACATAACATGCACAAAATAAACTTGATACATAATTCTAACCTATCATAAGTCAGTCAAAATGATACTTACCAGACACTTTATAAGCCAACATGATAACAAAATGCAAAGTATGGTTACTTGATCCATACGTGTAACTACAGTTTATAAGTCTGTCTTACTGATACTAACATGATATAAAAAATCAAAGTTGTACTGTTGATACCTAGTGTCACTATAGTTTTATAAGTTTTGTCCTACTTCTACTTATATACCGACAAACTTTAAACATGGATACATGAACATAAATTGTGCTTGATCATGTTGTAACAACACAATGCAAACCAATTATGTCGAGCTCCTTTAGACTTGTTTTTCAACACAACCAATTTTTCCCCCGGATCTTCAAACATTAGATTTGTTTAGATTGAAGTGATTATTTTGAGTACTCCCAAGACTAAATTAAACAGATGATCCTGAATATTGAAAAATAGAAGAATGAAATAGGAACGAATAAGAACATAGAAACACAATATATCTTTCAAGAATATTGGACGAAGAAATGGCGGACAAGTAGACGCAATTTTGACGATTTTGGATTTTTTAAGGCGTACAAAGTAGACAAAAATGGCGTGAAGATAGACGAAGGCGGATGGACGGAGAGCCCATTTTGATTTTCAAAGGCTGACAAAGTAGACAAAAACAGCGGACAGATTAGACAAGGCTGCGGACTGTAGAGCACAAATTTTTATTTTCAAACTTGAAATATGAACCGTTGAGGAAATTGACGCATTAATTTTGGAGTGGTGTAAATGAGTTCCTTTATTTGGTCCCCCCTCCCCTCGCTACCCCCTCGGGTTCCGCTTTCCTTGTTTTGTCTCGGCTTCTTCGGCCTTCTCATTTCCTCCTGTCTCTGTTCTCTCGCTCGCCTTCTTCCCCCCTCGGGCTTTTTTCGTCTTTTTTTCCCCCCTCCGCGCCATATGGAGAATATGTAAACTTAGTTGTATATTCAGGTTTAAATCCTTTGTTTTTAGGTTGTAAATATAGTACGTCATTAAATTTGTACATTAAATTTAAATTAGGGATGTGTTGAGGTTAAATTTGAGGAGAGGAATTAAATAGCTTTTGACTATATAGAACATTTATTTTAGATCAAAATTCAAGATTATTTAATATTCAATAATATTTGTCTTATATATTAAAAATATTATCCAATAATATTTGTTTAATTAAAAAAATTAAGAAATAATTTAATTTTTTTCTGTTTCTAATTATTTGTCTATTTTTTTAATTATTTTTAAGTGCTTTTCCTTTCTGATAAATTAAGTAATGACATTCTTTTAACATATTCTCAATTAATTACTTTGAGAAAATGTTGAACTACTTGAAAGTATTTAAGGATTGTTTGGTTACTGGATAAGGGCAAAGCTAATACATGTATAGATTATAACATGTTTGGTTTACTGATAGAATTAAAGTTATTTATGTATACATTTTATATCATGTTTGATTAATGTGTTTTCGAATGTTATATAAAAGTTATTCATGTATTGATTTTATATAATGTTTGATCATATTTTTGTAAATCTACACAACTCATACTCACATATTATAAAAAACTTATGTATAATCTATACTAACGGAAGATGGATTAATTCAAGGATTTATATATAGAATATATAAAATATATCTTATATATATATAATATATATATATAATATATAATCCTAATATATATTATCATCTCTATCTCTATACTCCTATCTCTATAATACTATATTAAAATAATGAAATCTCTATTTAAATACTTAATTTGTTTAGTGAATTTTTTGTTTGTAACTAAGTACATTATCTATTTTATGAAAGTAAATTTTTTAAAAGACTTGGACTCTTTCTACACCACAAATTTAGTTTCATTATTTTTAGAGCCCCAGACTCTTCCATTTTATTATTTGTGTGCATCACAGTTTATTATTCATCCACCCGTTGCATTTCGTTGCTATTTGAATGTGTATAGGATAAATTTTTTGTTTTTACACCAATAGCTCATAAATTACAGAGAAAATTTAATTCGTATTAAGTAAGTTTGGTATAATAAGCTCGATTCAAAAGATAAATTCTTTGCTTTCCAAAAAAAAATTAAAATTGAGACCTCCAATATGAAAATCTCAAACCTAAATTACTGGGTCTTCCTCAAAGGGTAATCCCATTGCATTTTATTATGGATAATACATGTTTACAAGCATGAATTTTATATTCTGTTCTGTTTTTTTTTTTTCAAGATAATAATTTAATATTTGATAGGTCTAGGCGAGGGGGGAAGCAAGTGACGAAGGATAACGGAGGGAATCTGGAGGAGTGAGGAGGGGAAAGGCGGGGATAAAAGGAGGAATAGATAGAGATGGCAGTAGTGAGAAGGTTATAATTTCTGCATAACTAAGAACTGCATAACTAATATCTACACAACATACCTTCATAACTAATACTTACATAACTAATATCAATATAACTATAACAAGTAACCAAATAACCCCTTTATTTATACTAATATACTAAATTGCATATTTATTAGTATTCCAATAATATATATATTATAACATATGTAAATATTTAGGTCAATATACTATCAATTATTGTATTGAATACAAAAAATAATCATATACTATATCAAATACTATCATAATATTAAAAGTATGATATTAAAAAATTCAGTGTGATATGATAGTTCGGTATGTACCATAAATGTCCACCCTTTGGCTCTCTGGTCCTACCATTGGCTTATTGCTTCTTCCATTTTCTCCACTTTGTACAAATTTCAAATAATTACCCTTTTCCTTTTTTCTTGTTTCACATTTCATTTTTCAAATAAATTAGGTTTAATCCATTGGTGATCCTCTAAAGTTGATACAATATTTCACGTAGATATTTTAATTAGACAATCATTTGATGTAGTATCCTGTAATTGTATTTTAATACTTATTTCTTATCTGGCATAATGAATGTAATACACTCATTAATCAGTGCGTGAAATAGCTTTTTGGTTAATTTTCCATTATTTTTTTTCTTCTTCTTCCTCCTATTTTTAGTCACCATTTTAAAATAAATTTCATCCATTAAAAACAAAAATAACGAATTTTTTTTAAAAAATTTAAAAATAAATTCAATTATAAAATTTTTCTTGAAAGAATTTAATATTAATTTCTTTAAACTAAGCTAAATTTTTTTTTTTGAGCGCGAAGATTTTGGGGTGGGGCAGTTTCTACAAGTGGTGTAGGGTACTTCCAATGCAGGGTTTTGGAGGCTTTAGAGAAAATGATTTTGTGCGTGGAGGGGGGTGAATTCTTTTGTTTATTTATTTTAAAAATTATTTTTTAATTATTTGAATTAAAAATATTATGTTTCATTAATTTATTGGCTAGTTTTTTTTATTTGAAATTAATTAATCTTTCATACAAATAACATATGATATCATTTAATTTGTCACTTTGCACGTCATTCGCGAGTGTAATACATACCTTATGTATTTTTACTGATACTAAAAAAAGTGTTAAAATAACACAATAAAACTTTATATCAGATGTCTAAAATGAACATTATTTAATTAATATATCTAAGTGAAATATTGTATCAATTTTAAGGAATCACCGATGAGATTAGCCCAATAAATTATGATGGATGGGTATCTAACCCATTTATCTTACGACACGTTCGATTTCTTACCAGCAAAATGCAAATGAAGAAGGTATGGCATCTTTCTGTTCTCCTTCTGAAGTTGGCAGAGATAACATTAAATATTTGAATAAAAACAAAAGGAACTAAGTTACACGTTCTGATTTTTCTGTTATACCTAATTATAATAATGGTGCTGGTCGAATCAAATCTAAATGTATTATAATAATGATCACATCCTTAATGAAGAAGTCGTTATTAACGTGGGTTTATGGTGCGGTGACAAAATTGTTTCACCCTTTAATTAGAAGTTTTAGGTTTAAATTTTAAATATAGAAAAAATTTCATTAGGAGTATTAAACGAGCTTTGTAGTATACGATCTGAATTTAATCAGAGTTTTAATAGAAGCTTCAGACATCGCGTGAGTAACAAAAAAAAAAAAAAGATGTCTTACAAAATACACATTCTATTTCATGTTATTTGGCGTTTAGTGACTTGATTAGTAACGGTGGTAAGAGGAGAGATGACAAAAAAGGCCGGAAAGGGAAGAAGAAAGAAGGGGTCACTTCCCCCTCAACATTTTTAGATTGAAATTAAGGAGTTTTTATTAAAATGTTATATAATTTTAAATTTTTAAATAAAAAATCTAGATATTAAAAAAGTACTGTAAATAATAATTTTTTATTGTCAATATAAATGAAAAAATATATCGCAAAAAGTTACTCAATAAGTTTGAGTTCATTTTTCAGCTCATTTTGATTTCGATAATTTGAGTTCTATTTTTCAGCCCATTTTGATTTCGATAATATGGGTTTTCAAACTTTACTTTGCAAAATATAGAAATATACATATCTATTGTATACATTTTTTTTGTTTATTTCTATTTTCGACCCAAACACAACTTTAACAGCATTTATGTGCTGTCTTAAATTTTTTGCTCATTAAAATAGAACCTTTATAGAAATAGTGAACAGATTTACGATTTATTTTTTGATTTATATACAAAGATATACTATAATTTATATAATGCAATTTTATAGGATTTTTTGATGAACTTAATATTTGTTTGAATATTTGGAAGCTATTCTATCTTAAATTTTAGTATCCATACTAGAAGACATATGTATTCATCTCAAAATCAAATAAATTCTTAAAATATTTATAAAGAGATTAAGACATCAAACTCTATTTTATTAAAGTCGCTATTTGACTTCCATGCAATCAAATCCATTGCAAGGAGATCAAAATTATTGTATATTTGAGAAATACATTATTAATAGCCTTCGAATTGTAGTATTTTTTTTAATTCTACAAATTTTTATATTTTTTTAAAAAAGATCAAATGTTTTCGTAATGCTACAAATATAATCTTAAAAATTTCACATTAAATCGATAAAATTATAACAATATAGTGTATTTTTAAAATAACACCCAATGTAATAACGTTGAAAGAACAATTGATTTTTCCTATCTTACTAGCCACACAAGTTTGCAAGTTGAAATCACAAGTAAATTTCAAATGCAAGATTTAGAGAACTTTTAAATATCAATAATCTTTTCACTTTTAAAAATTCTCAAATAATGTTCTTTCAACTTTTGAAAATTCTCAAATGATGTAACCTAATATATTTATTTTATTTTTTCAAAAATCCTAATAACTTATTATTATTACAATAAAAAAGGCTAAAAAATATTCCTAAACTATTCGAAATAGCTCATATATACCCTTAAAGTTTATTTTGACTCAAAACTACCCCTTCCGTCATACTATTGGGTCAAAAATACTTTTTTTATTAACGAAAGTTCTTAAATGCCATGTGGATGTCATATGTATGCCACATTACATGCCAATAGGATTCCACTGCCACGTAGACAAAAATAGAAAGGGTCAAAGATACCCCTATCCAAAATAGCTCATATTTACCCTATACCTATACTTTTTGGCTCAAAACTAAACTGCCCTTCTCTTCAACTATTGAATCAAAAGACCCTTCTTATATCACAAACAGAAAAGTTGTTACATGTCATGTGGATGTCATATGCAGCATGCCCTTAAGGTTCTACTGCCACATGGACAATTCCTAATCCTAAGTTACTTCCTCCTCATTTTCATTTGATTTCAAGAAATGTATATTCAAACCCTTTCTCCCTCATTTCATTCATTTCCCGGCTATGGTTTCATACTTACTTTTCTTCTGTTGGATTTCAATGGGATATTCATGCTTGTATGCTGTAAATATTTTTTTCTTATTTTTCTTATGTTTTAAGATTTCAAAGATGATGTAGGATTTCACAACTTTAACCCTAGTTTTCGCGCTAAGGCTGTCGTAGGCTTTCTTTCTGGGCTGAGTTTTCAAGTGGGGGGGATATCAATGGTTGTAGGTTGTAAATCATTTTTTCTTATTTTATTATGTTTAAGATTTCAAGTATGATAGTTTAGAATTTCACAATTTTCCCTTTCTTTCGTTGCCAAGGTTTCATAACTTTCTTTCTTCGGATCTGAAGTTTCAATTGGGATTTTTCCGTGGTTGTAAACACAATAAAATAAAAAAAAGTTTACTAACCTAATAACACCACAAATATCCACTTTGAAACCCCAGCGACGAATAAAACTGTAACACCTTAGCCGTGAAATGAGAGATAAGGGGGTGAAATCGTTTTTTTTTTTTGAAATAATTGAAATGAAGGAAAATGAGTAATTAAGATTTTAGGATTTAGTCAAGTGACACATTGCAATTTAACACTTCGCCAATAAGAAGTCACTTTTGACCCAATGTTTAACGGGCAGATAAGTTTTTTTGAAGGAACCGAAATATATTTCAGGTAAATTTGACTATTGCGCATAGTTTAATGGTTTTTTTGGCCACTTTTTCCTTTTTCATCTATGTGGAAGTATTCTATTGGAGATATATCATGTGACATTCACATGACATTTAACAATTTTTTCTTTAATTAAAAATATATTTTTGACCCAATAATTTGATAAAAATAATAATTTTAAACCAAAATATAATTTATAAATAAATCTAAATCATTTCAAATAGTTTAAACATATTTTTATACAATTACTAATTAGAATAGAACTCAAAAAAGCCCATTCATGGTATGTTATGCAAACCCCTGCTTTCTCACACACAGTATATATACAAATAACTTTTCCAGCCTTTGTCTCCGTTGAAGGTTTTCTTTATTCAATTCTCTCTTGAAGAATAAAAAGGTACTATCACCCGAATTTGTCATTCCTACTATTGACTTCCTTCGATGTAAGGGTTTATGTTTTTTGTATACTTGTTTTCACCATTGCCGTTTCTTGAACAACTCGAATTTTCTTTGCATGTACTAATTTTGCTGTTGGGTTTTGTTATTTATCTTCTTGGTCTAAAAGATCAAGTTTTTGGTAGGTTTCTTGAATTCTTTCTCTTTTTTTTCCGCCACCCTTTGGGGTTAATTTTCTTTGATAGTTGACTACAACATACCCAGAGCGTGTGTACGGAGACATTATTTAGGACTCTAGTAATGGTATTGTTGATACCTACATTGATCTTTACGATGTGAGTTATTGAAATTTTGAGAATAATTTAACCTTGATTTCTAAAGAAAGTTAAGAGATTTGCTGTTGCGTTTGTTATTTATGTTCTTGTTCTAAAAGATTGAAGTTTTCTTGAATTATTATTTTTTTCGCCACCCTTTTCATTACACATGCTTTTTGTTGGTGTTAATTTCTTTCTTGGATAATTGACTGCAACAATTGGTTTCTTGGATGATTGATTGATACTGAATATTGGGGATATTTATAGGAAAAAGTTTGGGTTTCTGTAGTGGTTCTGTGTTTTATGTTGTTGACATTAGATGGAACTTTTATTTGTATATGTTCTTGTTCTAATAGATTGAAGTTTGGTTAGGTTTCTTGAATTCTTTCTCTTTTTTTTCGGCCCACCCTTGTGGTTAGTTTCTTTCTTGTCTAGTTGTCTACAACAACTATAACATACCTAGAGTATACAGAGACATTATTTAGGACTCTAGTAATGGTTTTGTTGATACCTACATTGATCTTTACGCCGTGAGTTATTGAAATTTTGAGAAAAATTTAACCTTGATTTCTAAAGAAAGTTAAGAGAATTGCTGTTGCGTTTTGTTATTGATGTTCTTGTTCTAAAAGATTGAATTTCAGTCAGATTTCTTGAATTTTCTTTTTGCCACCCTTTGCGTTATATATACATGCTTTTTTTTTGGTGTGTGTTTTGGGATTTGGGGTTAGTTTCTTTCTTGGATAATTGACTACAACAACTGGTTACTTGGATAGCTGATTGATACTTAATATTGGTTAGGAAAAAGTTTTGGTTTCCATACTGGTTCTTTGTTTTATGTTGCTGACATTAGATTGGATTTTTATTTATCTGTTTATTTGTAATGGCTTTTACACATAATTTAGGACTCTAGTAATGGTTTTTTTGATGATACCTACATTGATCTTTACGCTGAGTTATTGAAATTTTGAGAAAAAATTAACGTTGATTTCTAAAGAAAGTTTAAGAGTTTTGCTCTAATAAGAATGTACATACTGAAATATGTTGTACGAGTCTTCCCAATCATATACAAAACCATGAACTTGCTTAGAAGTACATTGCTCTTTATGTAGGAGGTTTCGACAGGTTATTTACATTGATCTTCATGACTGGTACAAATACCCTACTTTGCCCAAATAGAGCTGTGGACTACACAAAATTGAATCATCTTTAACTTTCATCATTGCTGTTGGTTAATGATCTTTTGTAGAAATACACTGTTTGCATCTTGTGAACTCTGTTTCACTTTTCAAGTTATTTCTGGACAAATATACTCATGGAACTGACTTGTAATTTGTTTAAGGAAAAAATGATTAAATTATTCAAAGTAAAAGAGAAGCAAAGAGAGGATACTGAGAAAGGCAATGCTAGGGGTCCTTGTAACAAGCAGACTGCTGGGGAACTGCGTCTACGCAAAGGTTTTGATCACATTATCTTTTTGCATGGTCTTTAACTCCTGTATGTTGTTTCTGCAACATCTTTTGCAATGTTATTTGGAGTATTTTATTTGAGCATCATGCATTTGTTCGTTTGAAATATAAAATCAGTTATCAGAGCAACATGTCCTTTGATGCAGTAATCAGCATGGAAATATCTAGTAAATGGATGATATTATCATGAATATAAGGATGAAAGAACATATAAATGAATTCGAAATTTTTCTCATTGTAGAAAGGAACTCCATAAATCACTTAGTTGGAAAACTCATGACAATTGATAGTTTAATCTCTAAACCTAGTCTAGAGATACTAAAGCAGACAATAAAACCACCCTATTGGAAGATTTGCTAGATTCTCTATTAGCTGGTACATAGTGCTTGAAATCATCAAGGTAACTTTTATGTAGTTTGGTCTATAATGTCAAATCTAGGCCTCCAGTCTCAGGAGGATGAAAATATATTGTAGATTGACTGCGGCTGGATGTGAAGCATCAGCAAACTGATGTCAATTATGGAAATTATCTGTCTGTGAACATGTAGTGTTAGTGATTTCCAGCATTAATAAAAGAAAGGGAAGATACTGATGATCTCATTACTTTACGCATTCCAAGAAGGATATTATTGAGATTTATGAGCAGTGTTATTTTTGTACATACTTAAAAAGCTATCTTCCATATTTGGAAATAGTTTTGGAGCCTGTTCTCTTTCAAGTACTAATACATTGTGTGATTGATCAAGAATGTTGTTTTTCTCATTTTGTACTTTTTTGTTTTTGGGTGTCTGAATTTGTTTGAGAATGCTAGACGGTGAGTGCAGTATTCCATTGTATTATTCTTTTCGTGGTCTATCGGTTGTTTCATACGAAACTTCCTTTCAGTCTTTGTTATGGTGAAACACTCTCACCTGAGATTTACCCCCCTTCCAACTCACTTTTTGCAGACATTACCGAGCTGAACCTGCCCCGTTCTTGTACGATATCATTTCCAGATGGAAAGGATAAGTTGATGAGCTTTGAGATTAAAATTCAGCCTGATGGTGGATATTATGCGTAAGTAATTCCTACTGCACAACTGATTACTACTCCCCTCCTCCACTTAATATAGAGTTCAGGACTTGTATATGGAGCATAATTGTTCATGTAGCTGCATTCTAGTTTTCTGCCCTCTCAGTTTTCAGTTAACGTAGTGACTGCACAATCGTGTCGATTCTCATCCAAACAAACCTGGTTTTGTTGTTGCAGTGGAGGAAAGTTTTTGTTCTCTTTCCAGGTTCCATCAATTTATCCACATGAACCACCAAAAGTCAAGTGCAAGACCAAGGTACAGCTGTTTTGCCTTCTTTTACACTTGTATATATTCTGGCATGCACCAGAGAAAATGATTCTCATCAGCTTTCTGTGTGAGATGCAGGTATATCATCCTAATATTGATTTGGAGGGTAATGTATGCCTCAACGTACTTAGAGAAGATTGGAAACCTGTTCTCAACGTTAACACAATTATCTATGGATTATATCTTCTTTTCGAGGTACAGTATGGTTCTCTGCAACATCTTAGTTTGTCACATATATATATATATACAACGAGTATACAGTCACTTCATCCACCTGTGCAGGAACCAAACCATGAGGATCCCCTTAATCTCGAGGCTGCTTCTGTGTTGAGAGATAATCCCCAGTTGTTTAAATCAAATGTGAAGAAGGCTATGCTTGGTGGAACTGTGGCCAATGTAAGCTTCACGCGGTGCCTGTAGCCTGTCCTCTGATGCTGGCAATAAGTGTTTCCGATCAGATGCTGTATCATATGGTGTCTGCAAACTTGCAATGCCATCATTTTTATGGAGTATATAAATTTTAGCGAATATTTATTTATATAAATATCATCATTTAGGTATTTGGAAAATATTGATCTCCTTTATTTTCTCTTTCTTGGGGTCTGCTTCTTGTTTGAATGATAAAGAAATTATACACATCTTGGTCGAAACCGATATCAATGAAGTGTGCAGGTTGCTTCGGGGACTACTGTCATTCAGATACAGATTCCTTGCACAAACAAAAAAACTTTAAGGTTCTTCGTATGACTCGTATATAAATTGAAACAGAAAAAATATCAATGATCATACAGAAAATAATACTTCGCGGTTTTACTTGTCATTGGAGTCATAAGGCAGCTATGAGACTTTTGCCTAAGTTCTATATAATTTTTTTTTAAGAAATCTTTTAATATGTATGACATATTAATTTATAATGTCACAACTTATGATTAGAATTTTGAATTTCAGCAATTTACATTCTAAATCTTATAAATTGCCACAAAAAAAATTTTATTTTAAAGTCCAACTATGTAATACATTTCAACATTATTAATAGTATATATAATTTAGTATATTACCTTAGTATTAGGGGTATGTTTGAAAAACCATCTAATAGTATATGTTTAAATTTCAAAATAAATTTTGCAATAGACAAACAGAATCTTATAAATGGTATCAAATAAAAATTTTATAATACATATTGATTTTTATTTTTTAAAAAAGAATATTAATTAATAAACATGCGTTCTTAAATAATATATTATTAAAAAAAGTTGATTTATATTTTAAAAAGAGAAAGTTTTCCGCGTGTATAAATAGACGTACTATCTTCTCCTTATTTCAAATTACAGAAGACAGGGGAACTTCATACGCTACTCTGCTGAAGTTGTACGCTACCGGCGCTTAACACTCCGGTGACGATGTACGATCAAAACTATTATGAACTTCATTCACTACCAGCGCTTAACTCTCCAGTGACGGCGATAATACCTACTGCCAAGATTCGCTACTCTTATCTTGGTAAATTCCAGAACTTGGAATTCTTGATTTAAGAAAAAATCAAGAAATTGTTTTCTTTTTGAAGTTACTACATTGTTCATATTTTGAGGAACTAAAGAAATTGAATTTTTGAAGATATGTTAGCATTGTAAATATCAACAAAAATCAAAGAAAAGTGAATTGTTTTTTTTTTAGCTTTTAGGGATGTGGGTAGCATTAAGGAAATTGCATCATTCTGCAGAAGCTATCTGGTCGGAGCTTCCCCGGCAATCATCTCATCAATGTGATCAATTTTTCACCCCAGGTGATGTAAGGTAATGTTATCAAAAATTTTGAGAGGGTTAGGTCTCTTTATGATATTATTTATCTCAAACAAATATATTAGTTACTGGCACAACCTGATGTTTCTCTTTTCAGGCCAAGTGTGAAAATGAATCTTGTTAACAGCTAAAATAGCAAATTACAAGGTCAAGGGGAGTGCACAAGTACATGTGATGGGGAGTCAAAAGAAGGTAAACCATTCCTGCCCCTGTTCCTGACCTGAATAAGAGCTGAATCTTTTCAGTTATTTATTTTCATTTCTTTCCCCTACTTTTCAAGATAATCTTAGAATGCATTCGTATTAATCATGATAGTATTAGAGATTACAATGCCTCTTTTTGTCTTGGTAAAATGGAGGAGCTGAATGACTTCTTCTGCTTTTTCTTCTTCCTTATAAAAATCATCTGTTTTACCTTGATTACAAGCATCAATACATTTATGCGAGTCCCCATTCACCCTAGAGGAAAGCATAGCTCTTGGTTGCAAATAATTCTTAAGATTCTCTTCAGCATGAGAATGCATGTGTTAAATCATCTCAATCATAATAGAATCCAGAAGACCTGAATTAAAACATCCCAGGGACCAAATCCCCCCTATACTGGCCATATCCTCTTTAGAGCTAGAAAGAGCATAAAAATTGAGATCAAACTTTGTTGAATTTAAGAACAAGCAGTCCACTTTTTCCAAATTAATTATGGCAGGGATCAAGAGAATATGTTCCATGTTTCCAAAATTATACGTAACAACAACTTCATTGAGATTAACATCTTGAAACCTTGTCCCAGCAAAGGATCTGGTGGCAGAGGGAGAGGTTCTGGACTAAAATAACAAAAATTTCAGTCTGTTCGCCATAATCCATGATATGTTTGTCTTTATCCAGAATGTCCTTGGTTAATGAAGATTTTTCTGAATCACCTGACGAATCTTGACCTCTGCAATGTCTTGCTCTGAGTTTTTCACCTGGAGAAATTCTCAAAATAACCTTTGATTTAAGACCCGGTTAACATCATCATCTACTTCAAATTTAACACTATATTCATCTTCAAGGCTATTTTGTTTTTTTCTGTAGTACTTTTTAAAACTTAATACGTACATCACTATTAGTAGATGATCCATCATGAGGATGGTGGAGGTTTTGTCTTCCGTGGAATTTCAATAAAACTTGTTTTCTGTGGAGCCTGATTGAACGGTTGGTTAGCACGGCACCTCAGGTGGTGGGTCTATGAGATTTTGGAATGAAATTTCCATATCATGGTGTTTCTTCTCAGCTCATAAGGTTAACTGATGCATGCAGCCACAACAGATTTCAATGCTTTTGGTGAAATTAGACATGACCTTCCACTTTTCTTATTTTTATTGCTCTCTGGTTTAACTCAAAATGGCAATCAAACATGTTCTCTGTTGAGTTGTAAACCTGTTGCTTGTTTGGCACTTCAAGTGGGTCTGTGAGATTTTGGAGAAAGTTCCATTTAATGGTGTTCCTTCTCTGTCTCATAAGGCTAACTGATGCTTGCAGCCATGACAGGTTCCTATGCTTTTGAGTTGATTCATGTTTTGAAAAGTTTTAGTTTCTTTCCCACCCCTCATCCGAACTCCCTTTTTTCGTGATATTACAAAGGTAATCCCTCTTTTTTTATTCTTATTACTCACTCTCTCTGTTTTATACACAATGAAGATTTGGAGGTTTTCATTTATTGATGTTCAATCAAACATGTTGCCTCTTTCCTGTCAAGCTAAAGAACTGTTGCTTGGCACGGCACTTCATTTGGGTTTATGACATTTTGGGAGAAGTTTCATTTTTTGGTCTTTCTTCTCTGTTTCATAGGCAAACTGATGCTTGCAGCCATGTTGGGTTTCAAAGCTTTTGAGCTGATCGTGTTTTGGCATTGCAAAGTTCAATTTTTTTTTGTCATTAAATCACTGTTTTGGTGAAACTATACGATTCCTACTTTTCTTGTTCTTATTACTCTCTCTGGTATAACTCAAAAAGCAATTTAACATGTTCTGTCTTGAGCTGAATTTTTTGCTTGGCATGGCACCTCGGTGGGAATATGAGATTTAAGAGAAACGTTTCATTTCATGATGCATCTTCTCTGTCTCATAAGGCTAACTGATGCTTGCAGCGATGACAGATTTCTAAGCTTGTGAGCTGATTCGTGTCTTGGCTTAAAGTTCGGTTTCCTTTCCCCCTTCAGCAAACCATCCTTTTCGTGAAATTACACATGACCTTCCTCTTTTCTCATTCTTATTACTCTCTCTGCTCCTTTTTAAAAAACCATGACGATGTGTAGGTTTTCTCTTCCTTGGAAGTTCAATAAAAATTTGTATGATTTCACAAGGGTTGTTGAGAAGTTGGTTTCAAACAGCTTTGATGCAGGTACTTCCACGGTGTACTAACTTACTCTTTCAAAGTTTCAATATTCTTTATGATTTTACTAGGTATGTAGAGTTATTTTGATTAGTTATTGTAGCTGAATTTGAGTTGGAACATACATATTGGTGCCTCGATACTTATAGCCCAGCTTATGGAGACAATAAATGTGTCTGTTTCTTTCGTCTTCTGTTATGCTTCCTTTTCATCGCCATTTTAACTATGGTTTCGTATGCTTTCTTTACACCTGCGACATCAAAATACTGCCATTCAGATGATATGCATGCCTTCCCAGAAAGCTTTGGCCTTACACAAGAGGCTCTGAGCCCTATTTCTGATGTTTCTTTGTAGGAATTGTTACCATGGGATGCCAAATGGATATTGTAAGGTTTAGGAGGTAAAGTTCTTTTGAGTTTTAGTAAGAAGTATCCATTAGGATAGGTATACAACTACTAACCTGGTCTTTGTTTTGGCCATTGTTTACAGGACAACAAGTGTTTTGTACGTTGAATTGACGATTGGTACAAAAGGTAATTTTGTATAAGCCTACCTGACACATGAGTTGTTTGTTGTTTGCAAATAAGAGAATTTCTTGGGTTTTTGTTTTTTTGCAGTAATTGTTCATGATGTATTTTATGACTAACCAGTTCGAAGGAAGCAAATGCACTCCGAACACTTCTAGTTTCCTCACAATCAAACAAGTAGAAAGTAATGATTTACATATTTCTTTTTCTAAAGTTGTACTTTGATATGATTGATCTTTTGGTTTGCTTATATAATTTTGAAGTCCAAGTATAGGGTCTTGCATTCTCCGAAAGATCTCTACTAAGAATTTCTCTTGCGCATCGTTTTGTGTCCTGCGAAATTGTTGATATTGAAAGGTTCATCTTTGATACACTAGCTAATTTAAGGATATTCCTGTCTGGTTTCTTAGATTTTGTTCATTTGCATGCAGTGAGGATGACCTACTTTGCACACGTGCTTCTCCTTGTCCTTGCCGCTGTTGTCCAGTGGGTTTGGGATTCATCTGGATTCCCTTAAAAATTGAATCCAAGTGCTGGTTCATTCAAGTTTTCAGGATGCCTCTCAGGTCCTGATGTTTACACAATGAGGGTATACATGCCCAAATTGATGGATAAAGAGATGTGATAAGTCATCTTTTCTACACATTGTTTCCCTAACAACCACGGATTAATTTGCAGGTCCTTCAGTATTTCATTATCCACTTATTTTAGTATGTTGTCAGGAAACAGAAACCTAATCTTTGGTTAATATTCACTATACTGGATGCTTGTTTTTTGTACGATGTCTTTGTTTTCCTTGACCTCCGTAATGCAAATATCAATTCAAGATTTGTTTCCAAAGGACCAATAAATAAATTACTTAACAACATAGCTATGAGTTTTGACAGTGCATCTGACATTGAGAAGCAAAATAGATCTCAGATATATCCACTGTTTTTGGAGCCTTCAAAGACATTATGGAGTTTAAGGTGAGATTTTTTGTTGGGATTTATGTTTTAATATGGTTTGGGGTTGGGAAACGAATGTGGGTCTTTGGATATGTTTTTATAGAATTGTTTGTGTTAGGGTTTGTTTTGTGAGAATTGGTTTGGGATGTTTTCTGGAAAAAAAATAATTGAAAATATCTCATCATTTTTTTCTGGAACTTCAATGTGGATGAAATTTATAGGTTAAAACTGGCTACATGTCATTATTTATTACTAATCGTATTGGATTTCAAAGTATAAAGAGGACCCCTGACAAGGCAAGGCCCTTCCTTAACAGCTGTTCCCAGAGAACAATTAAAAACCACGTTTCTTGCTTCTTTTGGTTGTGAAACCAAACAGGCCAATGTTAACAAGGACAGGCCAATGCTCTCAATTTTAATGCTAGTTCTAAAGATGATATGGAGAGTACAAGGGGACTTGATCTCTCTCTTGTTCTAACGAAATGAAGGAAATTCAAGAATTTGTTCAAGGATGTCCAAGTTCTTTTCTACGTTTTTTAGGGAGATGGGGAGCATCAGTGACAGCCTGACAGGGGTTTACTTGTATTGACAACTCCGATCAAAACCCTAAACCCTAATTTAATTTTCTATCTATCTTGGTATTCTTCCATCTATTGAAAAAGAAAGAAAATTCATGAACTTGTTGGCTTTTTAAAGCTACTACATTGGTAATCAATTTGTTGGCATATTTTAATGAAATGAAAGAAATTCTTAAATTCAAGAAATATGTTCTTTTTTCTAAAAATTATGTTGTCATTCTTGCAGGATATGTTAAGGATGTTCAAACGGTTATCAACAACCTCGAAGGCCCCACTCTCACAGCTCAAAAAAAAGTTTAAAATTATTAAAAAGGTGTGATTTATAGTAATTTGAATGAAGTAAGACAGACTTTCTCAAACGATCTCAGTGCCCTTAGATGGTCTAGTGTTTGACTTTGGTTGTTTCTTAAAAATGGAAAATTGTGCTAAGAGAAAAAAGGGGAATCTTTTCTGATTTTGTTAATGTTTTGATGATTAGTAGAGATTGGCTGCTGAGATCATCATAGTTAAGTGGCTGTTCTTTTCGTGTTTATTATTCTTATAAGTAGTGTACTCCTAGTTTGAACTTTAACCCAGTTTCCACCAGGTATCTGTTGCTATAGGCAATGGGACGTGCAAAGTTAAGGTGAATGACTTTGACATTGATCTAATGCATTTTGATGTGCAGAAAGTTCTGCTCAATTTAT
Source organism: Solanum habrochaites (assembly GCA_027704765.1). Lineage (NCBI taxonomy): Eukaryota > Viridiplantae > Streptophyta > Magnoliopsida > Solanales > Solanaceae > Solanum > Solanum habrochaites. The sequence goes on along the minus strand of JAKWJA010002490.1, from coordinate 50,808,931 downwards.
TATTTTACTTCATCTTCTGAGGCTGTACTTTATTTCTCACGGAATGGACTGGTGTTGATGGGAGAAAGATATGGTAATGTTTTTGCTAAATGTTGGACTGACATCATCTTTTCTCTTGTATTCATACTGCTGTATACGTTCTTTTGCCTGACAACTATGATGTTCATATCTTGGAATGGATGTTGTAGTCTATAGGATTGCATGCATTAAAAAACTGATTGGCTGTTACAGTTTATGTTCATTAGTGTCCTTTTACAGATGTTCTTATATTTACTATTTCGTGGTTTAAATTGTAATTGGAAAAACTAGTATGATGATGACTACTGTATGTTGAGCTCTTTTGATTATTTTTGGATACATATATTGGTGCTTAGGTACGTTTAGCCCAGCTTATGGAGACAGTATATGCTTCCTTTTTGTCTGTCCATTTTAATGATGCTTTCGTATGCTTGCTTTACACCAGCGACATCAAAATACCATAATTTTGATGATTTGCATGCTTTCCCAGCCATTCAAGAAATCTTTTTTAAAACACTCTGTTGTTATTCTTGCAGCGTGTGTTGAGGATGTTTAAGAATTTGTTTTTACCTTTTGAGTGAGATGGGGAGCATTAAGTGAATGCCTGAGGCTTTGGAGCTCAATTCTGTCACAGGGGTTATCTTGTATTATTTCACAAGGGTTGTTGAGGAGTTGATTTTCAGAAGCCCAGATGCTGGTGCCACCAAGGTACTAATTTACCCTTTCAAAATTTCAATATTCCTTATGATTTTTCTAGGTATTGAATGGAAAGATGTGCAGTTGTTCTTGAAGACCTTACCTGCACAACTCTAAAAAATTTTAAGTAGTTTAATTATAAGACGTTGTGATTTTGTAGTATTTTGAATGAAGACACTCGTTGGACAGATTTTCGTGAACGCTTTCACTGGCCATTTTCCCTTTACATGGGCTAGTCTTTTTTGACTTCGGTTGTTTCTTAAAAATGGAAAATCGTGCCATGTAAGAGAATGGAGAATTATACGGTTCATCTATTTTGATTTTGTTAATGTTCTGAGGATCAGAAAAGATGGACTGCTGAGAACATCATATGTTCCTTAGTTTGCTATTTCTGATGGCTAGGGCATATGCTAATATCGATTTAAAGAGTAATATATGCCTCAACATACTTAAGAGAAGGTTGAAACCTGTTCTCAATATCAACACAATTAGCCATGGATTGTATCTTCGTTTCACGGTACATTATGGTTCTCAGCAACATCTTAGTTTGTCACATACATATGTGCAATAAATATACAGTCACTTTATCCCATTCTATACCTGTGCAGGAACCAAACCATGAGGATCCCCTAAATCTCGAGGCTGCTGCTGTTGAGAGATAATCCTGAGTTTAAATAAAATGTGAAAAGGGCAATGCGTTGTGGAACTGTAGTCAATATAAGCTTCACGCAATGCATGTAACCTGTCCTCTGGTGCTGGTAATAGTGTTCCTGATCAGATGCTGTATCATTTTGAGGTTTGCTGGGTTGTATATGGTGTCTGCAAACTTGCAGTGCCATCTTATCTGAGTGTGTGATTTTAGCTTTAAGTTCTTTGACGTGTATCAATTGATGTATCTGTTATGCTGGCTGAACAGCATGTCATGAACATAAAGTAAACAAATGGAATGGTTATATATAGATGAAAGATCATTGCCTAAGAATAAAACTCAACTATCTACATTCCGTTTAAGAGTGACGTTGACAAGATATGGTGTTTGAGCTTTTCGTTTATATCATAATCTTCAACTTCAATGTCAAATATAGTACCAGCATAATCAGGATGCTATGTTAAAGTTCTGCAGCTTTCTTCTTACTTCAAAAATGGCAGGATTTACATGTAAAAACATAGACAAACAGGTAACCCTGTCAGTGTGCCAATGCCGAAGCAACTACTTCAATGTTGGAGTGCCTGATGCCAGGCAACATCAGCATCTATACATGTTTGAATTTTGAGTATGATCTGTTAGATGAGATAAGTGTAATGGAGACTTAATCTGCCGTCCTAGTGCTAACCACCAAATGAAATATCTGCAAAATTAGAAGGGAAGAGTGTTGTTTTGGCCTACAGGCAGCAGCAGCATTTCATACAAGTGGTCATAGAAAGAAACTCCATATCCAAATGAGCTGAACTTGTCAGATGAGCCCAAAGATCCAAGAAGAACGAATAAACAAAGAACTGAAAAGCGTGGAATCGTCATATCATCTCTGTTTCTTTTGCAGCAGCAAGTCTTGCATTCTCACGATCCTGCTTGAATGTCCAATACAAAGGGGTGTAAAACAAGCAACATAAACCAAAAGGCACGGCCATCATTGAAAAGAGGCCTTTTGACAGCGCTAAAGCCTCCCTTGGAGATCCTAATATCGGATCAACAGATTTGGCATCATAACCGTACATTTTCTCAGCAAGAATCCCTACAATTGGAGCAGCAAAAGAAGAAAATGAACCCTCAAACGCACGATCAAAAGCATAAATCATGGTGCGGTGCTTTGAAGGCACCACTTCTGCAAACATGGGACCATTTGTAGCAGTAGCACACCAGCTGATTGTGAGGCCCATTATGAATAAAGTCACAGCAAATGTGGAATAGCTGCTTATAGACGGAGAGATAATTCGAAGAAGGAACCATGAGAATGGGATGCCCATAAAAGAACTAAATTGAGCACACATGACACGTCCTGTATGGGGGTATATTCGAGACATTTTGTCTGCAACTACTCCACCAAAGAAGGATCCTAATGCGCATCCAGCAGCAAATAGACCGACAAGTGTGGCTGCACTATTATGATCAAAACCTGCATCAGAAGTTCATGATCACCGTTGATGCAGTTAACACAAAAACAAAATTTATATCAGCACAAGAAAACCCGACATGCTAATTCCTAAAAAAAGGGCCACTTACCGATTAATTCAAACCATAATGTAAAGAAAACAATGGCTGTCCAAGGTAGGGATCCTACAAGACCCTGCAAAACAATGAACTGAAACGTTTGGAGTTTGATGACAGTTCTCATGGCTGTCCAGGACTCCATCCAAATTGACACTGAATTGATATTTGAGTGTCCTTTCTCTAGCAATTCATCCCTAGCATGAGAAAGGATAAAAAATAAAAACACCAAACAGTAGAAAACTCTCAACAGCATAGGAAATGGAACAACTGATGAACATAAAGGTGTATATACCTGTCAGACTGTTTTGAAATATCATGTTGGCCACTGCTTTTCTTCCTTGGGTCAACGACAAAAGAGAAGACAAGAAATCCTATGAAACAACTCAAAGTTGCCATCACGATGAAGGAAAAGCGCCATCCTGGTATGCCCCAGTATTCATGACCAGCCATAACTGTAGCTATAGCTCCACCTCCTATCCCACCCACAGTACCAATTAGATTAAGAAACCCAAATCCCGTCCCTCTGACTTCATCCTTATAGCTATCAGCTATGAAGGACTGCAAAGCAGGTATCACAATTGCCAGACCGAAGCCATTCACAGCTCTCCAGAAGCCAACCTGCAGAAAATACTTGCTCGCACCCACTGCACCGGTTGATAGGGCCCAGAAGAGGATACCAATTGCAAGAACCGTGGGACGGTCATAATTTAAAACTAAAATACCTGCCACTGGCGAAGCAATTCCCTGCACAAAGTTCCTAATGAATGTGAGAAACCCAAGATCAGATGGTCCTGCTGTAAAAGCTTCACTGACTTCTTTATAAACAGCTGGAAGGAGATTCTCATCAGCACGCTCCATTATAGCGGCCATGTTGATGATGATTAGGGAAATAGAGATCCCAAAAATTGTCCTTGTTCTGTATTGGGGCAATATATTAAAATCTAAAGTAGAAATGCTACACTAACACGTACTATATTCTCCCAAAAAACAAATGAATTGAAATATACGGAATTGTACATTGTTGAGGTTAAACAGTTTTTCAAGTTGGATTGTAATCAGCATATATTAGGAACTGAAACAAAGGGGATTGCTTTTTCTGTCGCAGGAAATATCAGCTTGTTGTAAGATCAAAAATTTGATCAGCAGAAGGATAAGACTTGAATAAAGTGACAAAAAAATATTATTTTCTCAAAGAAAAGACTTGAACAAAGTGCTTCTTGCAGCTGATTGATGTAACATTGTACAAGCCCTATCTGAAGTCAAATAAAACAAGCGATAGAAACCGCAGCCTTCAAATTGTGAGTTGCAAGCCGCTATCAACATGACACAGGACAACACTGCCTAATTGATCGAATATGGTGGCTATCAACATGTTCTCTAAAAAGTTGGAGTTTTCAGGAGGGTGTTCAAACAAGAACGACAACTTAGACACGAAGTAAGAGAACATTCAAGCTAAAACTATTTTTCAAAGCAACAAACAGGAAAATGTAGAGTTTCCATGGTGTTCAAACAGAACGACAACTTAGACACGAAGTAAGAGAACATTCAAGCTAAAACTATTTTTCAAAGCAACAAACAGGAAAATGTATGATAACTAAGTAGCGTGTCAAACTGACGCACAAATGAGTGATTAATAAGAGGTCCAGATTCAAAGTTTCAGCTAGTATCAAGAGGATCCATTTTTGTCCATCTCAGTGTAGTTCAAAATGAGAATAATGATGCTTTCTATAACAGCACTCAAAGTGAATGTCGATCAGTCCCATAAATTCCATCAAATGAGCAGTTTCATTGACTACTAATTGACAAAACATCAAATCTTACTGCGCAGTACAACATGTTCTACTCTGAGGAGGAGAGGTGTGAAAGCTTATAACATTGAAGAAACAGGAAAGACACACGGTGACTAACTAAATGCTGAAATAGGTTCCCTTGCTCAAGGTAAATTTTTTAAAACTCAAAAGGTCTTGTAATTTGACAAGTTCGTCAAAATTTCATAAATTAAATCTCTTTTTGCACTTAGGTCATTCATTTGCATCAACTTCAACTCAACTTTTTGCAGGTAAGAGATTAATGTAAGTCTTTTAAACTTTAAAATATTCTATCCCTGTAAAGTCAACACCAAAAGCTGTAAGGTTGATATATAAATTGAAACAATGAATCCTAAAATCCATAAAGAAAATACTAATAATTGAAGTTGCAATAAAAGTGAAATCTGACCTCATGGTGGAAAGGTGGCTGGGAAGCAGAGATTTAGGTCGAAAAACAGAAGAAGGTAATCTTGAAGCTCTAGCGCTTAACCCCATCAATCCCAACGGAAAAAAGGTCAACCTTTTGCTGGCCCTTCTCCTTCTGGGGCACTAACTCGCCATTCATTCAACGTGGCTCTGTTTATTTGCTGCAAGATTCCATTTTTAGACAACCCCAGATGAAGATTTGAGATCTACTTACCATACAATATACATACAATCATCAAACGTAAAGAATATGTGATAAGATTCAGTACAATTTTTGTTATTATTATGAGTAAAAATCAAAGATGGAGGGATGTTTTGGTGGGCGATGAGTTTGGTAATAATGGATTAGAAGTGGAAACGGATCAAACAGATAACGCAAGCAAATCCTTAATTAACAGAAAAAATATTGGATTCTAAGGCCAGACGTGTAATAGACTAAAGGGTGTCTACTTCTTATTTGACATTTGAGACATTCTAATAAGGACTGCAGCCCGCATTAAACGCCTTTTAAGTACCATGTTACCAATTTAAATTGTTAGGTTACAATAGTGCATGGGATGAAGCACCAATTTATTTATTTATTTTGAAAATTATACTAGTTTTAAAAACTTTATATTCAATCAACCTAATTATATGTTTGTCATTGATGTTGGAAACACTTTGAAAAAAATTAAGTGGTTGGCTAACATGTAAAACTACTTTTAAATAGATACAGAAGCAATTTTTCTGCTTCTCCGTCAAAAAACGGTATGTAGATACGCTCCGTTATATTTTTGGGACATTAATATAACTATCGTTCAGTTATATTTTTGGGACATTAATATAATTATCGTTCGAAATCTAGAACATATATACCCTTTATATTTAATTCTTTTGAGCTTGAATCATGAGTAGTCCTTTGAGCAAGATATCAAAACTTAGTTCTTTTGAGCTTAAATTTAATCTAACTCAACAAGACTCACTTGAAATTTCTTTCATTCAAAACTTCAACGGTAGAATTTTGTCAGCAACTATAAATCATATGAGGTTTTGAACATAGACTCAGAAACACTAGGGGACAAAAATCTTATGTCAAAAACAACTACAAAAACACTATAAAGTAAATTTTGAACTGGGGTGGCATTTTTTTCATTCTTTGGAATATTTTTTTAATAAGGTGAATTTTTTTAACTCTAAAGATTATTTTAGAATTTTTATTTTTTTAAAAAAGTTAATTAATAATGTAGCCGAAAATTGAAATGATTTCGTGAAGAATTAAAAATGTTTAAAAATTGGGACTTGTTTATGTTCTTGATGTGTTTTTTAAGGAGGAAGAAGAAGAAAAGAAAAAAGAGTACTTTGATCCAAAAAAAAACTTAAACTGAAAAGTGTTAAACTATGTTTGGGGTGTAAAAATGGTTTTGCAAAATTGAAGCTAAAAAAAAAGGCATGAATGAGCTTTTTCTTTAACAAATTAATATTATAAATGAGATTTTTTTAAAAAGTTTGGTGACATACTAAAGTCTTTTACTAACTGTTTTGCTACATCAATTTAATCAAGCCTACAACAACAACAAATATGTAATGTAATTCTACATATAAGTATATTACTGAAATTGCTATTGATTTCAAACATATCCTTCAAAATAATGCATCCTTCATATTTGATGCATTGTGCAGATCACTCTCTAATTTCATCATCAAAGTCTATTGGCTATGGGGGGATAACAAATAAAGTTTACAAAGTAAAGATTTTTTGTTTTCTATATTTTGCGGATAAAGATGATATGCATGTATAATGTGATGCTAAGAAATTGATATGATATTTATTAAAGGAGTTTAAAAGTTGAAAATGTAAACACAGAAATGCAAGCTAAGTATAAGATTAATGTTAACATGCTAACTTTTAACTCGTTTTATCATGCCTTTCTTCCTACTTTAATCAAACTAACAACCTTAGAGGAAAATTGAACTCCATTGACTATACTAAACTAAAAACACTTTGAAAATTTTGTGGATTTTCAAAAGTTAGAGAGAACTAAAATCAATTAAAAATCTAAAATGTTATCTTTTTTAAGCACGCCTTTAACGCCTAACGCTTGACTATACGCTTTAAGCACGCCTAACGCTTGGGACTCGACTAACAGAACTTACAGAAATTATGCATTAAAACCTTTAGTAATATTGTTGACCCTTATTATTCTTGAATAAATGAATGATATTTAATAATTTTTTATCTATAGAGATAAGAAGATTGAGAGTAACTCCAAATAACAAGTTGTAGTATCACATCTTCACTATTTGGTAACATCACGAAGGCGATTATTTAGTACGTAATATTTCTTTTAAAAATACGTAGCAAAATTTACTTTTCACTTATCATTGATCTTTATGATTTTGTCATGTCTCAAAATTTATTCCTATTTTTAATTTAGTTATTTGAAATAAATTTTTCTTTATTCATGAGACGTGATGCTTTTAGGCTAGGCAACTTTCACGATGTAGAAACCTAAAATTCATAGTTGTATTATAAGCAAATTTTGGTATACTTGCACTCCGTACAACAAATATATGTTTTAATAATAAATTCGCTATAACATATAAAATTGAAGCGAATTATTATAAAGCGAATGTATAAACGAGAAGAAATAACTTTGGGCAAAGAATTGTGTATAAAAAAACAAATTATATATTATAAGTGTATAGAACGTTATATACATTTTGAAATTGTGTATAAAAGGAGAAAGAGGAGAAGACAAAAAGACTTGGGGGCAAGGATATAACGTTGAATCAATTGTATAAAACCGAGAAGAAGAAATTAATATAGACAATTTGGAATTTTTAACAACGAGAAAGAGAGAATGGCAAAAGAAACTATGCAGGGGCTACTTTATAGGACAAAAATATATGTATTTGCATGTAGAATATACAATTGTCTCCTCGCTTTAATCAAAGAGGAAGCATACAATTTATACATTTCTTATGTTTTGACAAGTGAGAGAGGCGAGGTTGGAGAGCGATATTAGGGAGAGTTGCGAGCGAATCTGGGAGAGGGGAGAGGGGAACAAAAATATACGTATTTATATATTTCCCTCTCGCTTCATACAATTATTTTATACACTTGTGTTTATAATAGTGAGAGAAAGCGAGCGAGAGGGAGAGTGCGACATAGTTTGAGGGAGGAGGTGACTGACAAACAGTTTGCTTACTGAGCACTTAACTCAAAGGTGGTTAAAGCATTATTGTATTTATGAGTTGTCATTATATACAATGTTTTCCTTTATTTAATAGCAGTAGTTTATTGTTATTTTCTCTAGGGTGTAAAATTGTATAGTAGGGTAATTTTTGTTATTAGAAATAATGACTCTTTTATTATTAGAAAGTCAAGATATTAGATTATTTATACTTGTATAATCATGTTAGAAGTTTTATTTATGAGTTTCCTTAATCATTGTTTGTAATTATTTTCAAACAATTGATGTAATTTTATATTTTTTTTTGTTATTGTATTATTATACTATCTTGTAAATTAAAAATTTAGATATCCATAGGGCTCACGCCCCACGTTGTGAGGCTTACACATCGTCCTATATTAAGTAAAACTCTCCGCTTCACGTCTCATCTTTTAAAGCACTGATTTGACATGACAAATTTTATTTTATCTTTTGAAAAATCTATGATTTTATAATCCTAAAATCTTTATTGGATAAATGTTTCTGTTGGTCTATAACATTAATGTGAACTATAAATTTTAGAAAGTTTTAAACGATTTATCTTTAAATATTAAATTAAAACATAATTGTCTAGTAAATCAAAATGTACGGAAATACTAAAATATTCAGTAAAAAATTAAACAATTTTAATGTTGGTACCCAAATGGGTAAAACCTAAAACACACGTTTTTTACTCCTAGCCTGCCATTCACAATTTCTAATTCCACAAAAAAAATAAAAAATTAATCAAATAATAACCAACCTTTAATTGGGTCATCATTACCAATCGTGCAAGTGTTATTAGTTTGAGTCAAAACTCTCCTCCGTCTTAATTAATAGAAATTTTAGTTTCTTGGGGAAATGGAAGACATTGTTGGATGTTTTAAATTAGTTTGAGACAATAGTTTAAGACATAAGCACTTATGTCATTAAGTTGATGACTAATGTGCATATGTCATAAAGTTAACCACCAAAGTGAAGTAGTAAGATATAGCTAATTTTCAAACATTCTCTTCAACTTGCTCCGTCCGGTATTGTAGAGTCAAAATATAAAAATTTTTACTGACATTTTCAGATCACATTTTTCATCATATTAATATGCAAAAAAATAGATTATATTCACTTTCATATAGGTTTAGAATCTCTAATTTTTTTGTTTCAAAAGATCAACTTACTGTGATTTAATTTACCTTTGAAAAATTACCAATTGACTTCGATAAACGCAACATGACAAACATTTCCGGACAGAGAGAGTAGTATTTATATTTTATTGATTTCTGTATTCTCTAATTACTAGAAGAGGCTTGTTTAATCTTGGAGAAACATCTCTCTCTCTTGAAATAGTTTCTTAAAACAGTGCCTAACACGACTGAATTATTTTATATATATATATATATATATATAATGTAGTAGTATATCCTAATTCTTGTATTATTATTTTGAAATTATAATTTTACCATCTATTATATATTTTGCAACAGCATTTGCTTAATTAATATATTTCCGAGTGTGTTTCAAAATTTATGAAGTCGCATATGATTATAACTTTTGCAAAAAATATCTGAAACATGTATATACTATAAATATTTTTCAAATTTGAAATACATCTTCAAAATGAAAAGTGAATTGAAAAACATGTTAATTTTTTTTTTCAAATTTAAAATACAATTTTAAGATGACACTCATTTTTAAATCATAGAAATATTTTTATGGCGAAATAGACATTTTGGCTTCATAGATTGAAATAATGAATTGTCGTTTTATTTTTTTTAATTATATATAGTAAGTTAATAACTGTGAGTTGTGAATAACCAAAAAATAGTACACCTAAAGAGTATTAAAAAACAATGCAACTTTATGGGACATTAGGTGTTGTTAACATCTTTCAAGGAACAAGAAATTGAATAAAAAGTACATTATGCATTAAAATATATCAATACCACACTAACCAATCACATGTCCCAAGTAAATACGTAAAGAAATCATTAACAAGCATTTGCAAGTAAATACGTAAAGAAGTCATTAACAAACATTGCATGCTCTATAAATAAATATATATATATCTACTCAATTTCATTTTCATTACCTTCATCTCATTTTATTCTGTAATACCGAAATTCACAATCACTATGGGTAGCTCAAAACAACTACTTCATATTGGTATACTCTCAAGTCCAGGCTTAGGTCACATTATCCCTGTAGTAACCCTCGGCAACCGCCTCGCCACCTTCCATAACGTCTCTGTTACTGTTTTTGTTATCACCTCCGGCAGCTCTCTGGCCGAAACTGAGATTCTCAAATCCGCCCATAAATCAAAGATGATTGATGTAGTTGAAATACCAGCGGTAGATATCTCCAACCTTATTGATTCCAACACAAAAATGTTCACTCAACTTTGCATACTCGTACGTGAAACGTTGAGTGTTGTTAAGTCTGTGATATTTGCAATGAAGCATCTCCTGGACGCTCTCATTGTTGATATTTTCACTACGGAAGCCTTGTCAATTGCCAAAGAATTTGGATTACCTAATTATGTTTATATTCCGACAAATGCGTGGTTTACTGCTTTGACTGTCTACTGTCCGGTCCTCGACAAAGAAATTCAGGGTCAATATGTAGATCACAAGGAACCGTTGAAAATCCCAGGTTGCAAACCGGTTCGACCAGAAGATGTCAGCGATCCAGTGCTGGACCGAAACAAACAGGATTATCGCGAGTACTTGAATGTATTTGGGATCGGGTTCTGTTTGTCGGATGGGATCTTGATGAACACTTGGGAAGACGCGGAGGCCGGTTCACTCAAAGCGTTAGAGAAAATGAAATATTAAAAGCTATAGTGAAGTCACCGGTTTATCCGGTTGGACCATTGATTAGACACGAACAACAAATCATTGATGGAGATGATGATGGTAACAATTCTGTCCTAAATTGGTTGGATAAACAAATTCCTAATTCAGTGCTATACATATCTTTCGGGAGTGGTGGGACCCTCTCGTCAAAACAGTTAACTGAGTTAGCTTTTGGGTTGGAGTTAAGTCATCAGAAGTTCATTTGGGTGGTGAGGCCACCGTCAGAGGATGATGCAGACAAGTCATATTTCACAACCGGAGATCAGGGCGAGAACACTCCTGAGTACTTGCCAGAAGGTTTTCAAACACGGACAAAAGATTTTGGATTGGTGATTCAGATGTGGACGGATCAAACAAGAATCTTGAGCCACCCATCAGTAGGGGGGTTTTTGACGCACTGTGGATGGAATTCTATTATTGAGAGTATAACAAATGGTTTGCCAATGATTGCGTGGCCGTTATATGCTGAACAGAGACAAAATGCTACTATGCTTACGGAGGAACTTAGAGTGGCTGTTGGGCCAAAGGTATTGCCAACAAAGGAAGTGGTGGAAAGGGAAGAAATAGAACAATTGGTGAGAATGGTAATGCAATATAAAGAAGGAATTGAATTGAAGGAAAATGTGAAGAAACTGAAGATGAGTGCAGAGAAAGCACTAAGTATAGAAGGCTCCTCTCATGATTCAATGTGTCAAGTCCTCAAAGACATTGAGAAGAGATCAATCCATGGTTGCAAGAACATTAAGGTGTGAGGAAACAATCTAAAAAGGGTAAGATAATGAGTGATTAGGGCTATATATACCCTAAAGTTGTCTATGTTATGTTGTTCATTATGTGCTACTATAATTTACAGTATGCATGTTTCGAATAGAATTTACCACTATAATAAAGCAATATCATTCAGTGAAGCTATTCTCCTTTGCGAGCAATCTTGAGATCCGTTAGAAAGTTGATGCGTGGTTGAAGGAAATTACTAAATTAAGAATATGCACTAGCACAAGCTAAAAAAGGTCGGTTCTTGCAATATTTTTTGAAAGAGGTTGGTTTGCATTTCCAATAATTTGAACATTATAAAAAATCGATCTCTTAAGGCCAAGTAATGTCCATGATACTGGAATGAAAGCAGAAAGGGTAATGATAAACTTTAAAAAAAAAACTCTTTAATTTCACTAACTAAACAACACACCACCAAACCACAAACATTTATCTTTAGGACATCTCTGTTAATATTTTACATGTTTATTGAAATCTAAAACATGAGAGACCAATTTGATCATTCTTCCAAAGAGATCTAAAATAATACTTTATTTACAGATGCCTATCATATCATAATACTTTATTACACGTGCTTTTCGTCAGAGGTGCCCATCTAGAATAGTTCACATGCTTGAAATAAAGCTGGTGGACATAAGCTGGGCGTGAACGTAAACTGTGAAGATGACATTTAACTAATTGAAGTGTTCTCACAAATACCGGTATGATCAGTATGTCTGTTCGCTGATTGTCAAGAGTATAAACAATGTGTTTGACTAAGCTCGTTAAATGGTTTATAAAAGTGATTAGATATAATAATTTTGATCAAAGAGGTTCAAAATATGAAACTAATCATCTTAAGTAACCTTTTAGCAAAGATTATTGTCCTTTAAGACCTACTAACATCAGTACCTTTTAAGCCATTAATGCAGTATTGTGACAAGGAAAGAACAAAAATTTCCAGTATAAGATTCTAAAGAATCAAATCACACAGAGTAAACCAGCATAGAAGACAAACCTACATACATATATATAATAAAAAAAAAACTGTTCGAAGTATAGTGCATCAGTTTCCTTTCTCAGTCCACACCTAAAAAGAATAACAAAAAAAAAACCTTAAGAATAATGAAGGCAATTTACAGAAAAGTTTCAACTTACTGTTGCTTTGTTTACTCATAAGACAATTTTTTTTGCTCTACAATTTTTATGGATTTCAATCAACATTCATTGCAAAGAGAGAATTTCCCACAGGAAAGCATGTGTAATGCATGTATGTTAAGACTTGAATAAGAAGGATTACATGATAGAAGCACTGGGATAAAAGAGCTAGAGATCTATAGGATAATAATGCCTCCAATAGCTTCTCTAATCAAGGCTTAAATGGATTAATGCTTCTAGAATGATCTAAAGGAAGCGTGACCAAGTGCGGAAGGATACTGGACATAGATAAGATCAGCAATAGTAATCTGAAACAAGACTCCATTAGGAATTGTTTCCCTGCACTCCAATCGTGCACTGGTTTGAATTCAGAAAAAATCAGAACACTTGTTCCACATACCGCCGTGTAACTAGATTTCTCATGTGGAGAAGGTTCTTCAGCGAAATGGAATATCTGTGTTTCAGTTGTTCCATCCAGATACTTCACCAACAACCACCATCATCTATATCGAAAGATCACATGTTTAAATATAGAATTATGCAAAGTAGCAATCCCGAATATATCTCAGTTCTCACTACCTTTGCTCCATATCGAATAGGTAAATAATCTGGATCGAGTTCACAACATTTTCTTCTCTTCTGGCCGCAGTTTATGTGGATAATGCTGCATTTGAGCCAACTAGAGGTAGTTGGGAAACTTAATCCTTCTAAATGCTTCAGATGTATAGGAGTGTGCAACATTACTTACCCATTACGTAAGATAGATGGTGGATCCTATTGTTGATAAACAGATTCTTAATAATTTTGCAAACTTCAAGAAAGATCACAACCATCAGAAAACAAACCAAGCTGCACTTGTTGGAATAGCTCAAGGCAAAAACTTCTAGTTAATTGAAGCAACTAAACATATTATCCTGAGGTATCTTAAGTACTCCTGAATCCCGATACATGTTATTAACATTTTGATAATACATACTCGTACTTTTTACCTCCTTTTTTTTTTTTGCCACCCCTTATACTTGTCTATTTTTAAATTTCACTACGCTCACTTGCAATGCGGATACAATAGAAAAATGATATTATTGTTCTTGTACATTTTAAAGAATAAAGATAGAGAAAATATGCCAGCGTGTAACTGGACAGAGCTCGAGTCGAAATCAGCATATCATGTGTTTCTGGAAACAACAACGTAGCAGTAAAACAGAGGCAACAAGCTGGAAATAAACTCTAGAGTCATCAGCTCACAACCTAGATGATGATAACTCATACATAAATAGAGTGATAAGCTAAAAAAAAAAAACAAAAACAATCAGACAACAGATTTCATGCTAGATTTTTCATCAGAATACAACCATTTACCCATCCTTGATCAGCGGAACTCCTCCAATCTTATCACTCCATCGAGACTTCTGTTAGGTCTTCTAGTTCCCCCGACTATGAATTATTACAAAGTAAGGTACAAAACATGGACCCACTACTAAGGAAAACAGTATAATATATCCCATGCTTCATAATAAGTTCCACAATAAATTACTTAATTATTGACTGAAGATCAGTAACTTGCAGAAGCTTCCTTCAGAAAATCAAGGGCCACTAAAAGTCTTGGCTCTATCTTAAGAAAACAAAGTCTTAAATTTTCAAATCCACACAGCCCACAAGAATAACCTTCTACACAGACAATAAATCAAGAAATCACTTCTTGGATAATGCATCTTCCTATCAACACAAGATGCCAGCTCTAATAGACTAATTCCTTTTTTCTTGGATCCTGAATTTGGGGGGGGGGGGGGGGGGGTGGGTGGCATAAGTTCTGAAGTAGCATCCTATAACAGATCAATTCTTAGAGTGAACCTAATCGCCAAAAACATGAAATAGTACAAAGAACCAGAAAAACTTACAGTTGTTTCTTCTGTTTGGTACTTTCAGCCACCATGAAGTAACCAGATGCCCCATATATTTCCTGCATCTGGAAAATTGGAACAAGGTTGAAACTCATCTAGCCAAACTACTGAATCCATGAATAGCTTGAATCAAGTGTTTCTGCACCTAAAAAGCGAAGAGATCCCTGCTAAAAATATAAAGTCCACACTATTTGCAAAAAGGCATTGCAAATAGATATAACATCTTTCTCAGAGAGATACATTATCTTTCTTCTTTTCTAGTTTTGCATAGGACAGAATTTCTAACCCAACATATTTGGCTTTATCGGTATATACCAACTTACACTCGTCACACGTGTCACATTTGAATACGCCACTTCACAAATGACACGGCACCGCCTAGTACTATGCGCTAAGAACCCGTCTTTATTTTCGTCCCTCCACTTTGTTACATGTGTTATGAACTTCGGTCCGTAAAAGATAATACGTTTTGCGTGAAACTACAGCAGCCTTCCTCATTTCGTGGGAGCTTACATATTACTTGCCAGGAATTCAGTTCTGTCCGAACATGGCCAAATCAATCTTGAATACATTGATGCTGTGCATTGATCAAATCAAATCAAAGAGTAGAACTTATTTGAAAATATTCTAGTAACTGGGACAAACAAGTTGAAATGAATGGAGTGAAATCAAATCAAAGAGTAGAACTTAATTGAAAATATTCTAGTAATTGAGACAAGCAAGTTGAAATGAATGGAGTGATAATGGTGGGTAAGTGAAGGTGGCTTTGTGTATTAAATGTTTCATGCCTGGTTAAACTATTTAAAGACATAGTTTCATGCTAAACCACCAGTTAATGTTGTGATTACAATGTCGGTGATATGGCGACATGTTCAACAAATGTTATTCATGAGGGAGAGAACGAAGCAATGGATTAACAGGACATATTAAAGCTCTATACAAAACTCATGTAAGCTCTCTATAACTTCTAAAGGTTCATAATAAACTGGGAGGTTCCCAAGTTAGAAACTCACACTCACTCTTTATTATGATACAAGAGAAATGATCGAAGCCGTCTAATTAATGGAAATGAGTATAAACACTTCAGCTAACAAAATCGTCTGAAAACATCCACCTACTAAGTCAAACTAGTCTTATTGGACTCTATTATAAGGGGCTTCAGCTTTAGCCAAACCAAGCTCCTTCTCTAGCTTGGTCCAAGCTTTTTAAACCAAGTTGGGGGGAACCTTCTCTCTTCTTCAACCGTCCTACTCATCCCTTTTGCATCTTTCAACTTTGATTTCTTCACCAACCCTTCCACCAAATACTTGAGTGTATCAAAATCCGGGATCTTTTGAACTTTCACACTCTCCTTGAAGACCTTGTAACCAGTCTCATACCTTCCCTTCTTACACAAATAAAAGATTAAAGTCCTAAAAGTTGCAGCATTTGGATTACACCCATTTTTCTCCAGATCATCATAAACCATCTGTGCCTCGTCCATCAATTCATTCTTACAATAACAAGTCATCAAGTAATTGTAGCTAATCGTATCAGGTTTCAATCCAGCATCGTTCATTTCCTCAATTAAAGTTTTCACGCCCTCCAGATCACCCCCCTGAATGTTCATAATCTTCACATTGTATGCACCAACATCTGGACCACACCCTCTGTTCACCATCTCATTCCATACCTTCTCCGCCTCATCACTCTTCCCTTTCTTGTAGAATGAATGTAGTATAGTAGTGAAAGTAACCGTTGTAATCTCCACACTTTTCTCCTCCATCACCTTGAGTATTTCCATTGCCATTTCCGGCAACCCCGTTTCACAATATGACCTAATCAGTATACCGTACGACACTTTATCAGGTAAAAATCCATACTTCACTGGAATTTCATCAAACAGCTGGGGGACACGATCATATAGTTTTGAGCGCACGCAAGCTGATAAAAGCACATTGAAGGAAATAGCTGATCTGGGGGTGCCTAAATCATCCATCTGATGATAAATTTTGAGTGCGTGATCAAACATGCCGGCGACACCATAAGAACGGATTATGGATGAAAGAAAAGGCTCTTGGGTAATTTTGGGGCTATTCTTGTGAGACTCGAGGAAATTTTCGATGTCGGAGAAACGGTGTGACTTAGCGAGGCGCTTGACAGTAAATTCTTGTGCATAGCGAGAGGACAGAGGGGAAACGTAACGATCAGAAACGGAGGAGTAAATCTCCAAGGCTTTATCAGGGTCGTGCTCGGCTTTGAGCTTTGATTTTGCTTTAGAGATAGAGATGGTGATGGTGGAAGGTGACGAGGCGGCGGCACCGGCGGTTGTTGTGAGGTGGCGTGCCTGGCGCAAAGCGATGGAAGAAGACATTTCTTCTAGGGTTTAGAGATTGCTTGAAATGGAGTAGGGTTTAAGGAGGTGCTCCAAAATTTTCACTTTGACAGTGAAAGGTCGTTTTCCAATGGTTTCAATTCGCGAAAATTAACAAAAACATTTCTTTCTTTGTTAGCCGATCTTTGTTTTAATCTTTTTTTTAAAATGTTTTTAAGTCAAAGTATTTTTAAAATATTTAGATAAGTTGAAAAAATATTTAATTTAAAATTAAAATAAATCAAATTGATAAGTTCAAATTTTTAATTTATGATTTTTAATTTATAAATCAAAAGACAAAAATTAATCTAAACTCTTATATTATATTATTATATTGTTTTCTTTAAAATTTAATTTCTAATAATGTTTTACTTCGATTTATTGCTGATATTTGAGAGTAATTTATATGTTAAATATCTTGATTATTGTGATATCTTCTTGATCTTATTCATGATAATGAAAAATTTAAAAAATTTAAAATAAATATTGAACAGCTAACAAATGTTTGAAAATCAGTAAAAATGTTTAAATATTTTTAAAAAATAGTTAATGTTTAATTGAAAGGAGAAAAATGATTACACTTTTAAAAATTTCTAAGAGTTTTTTCTTGTATAAAAGACCACCTCTTCTTCGCCTCCTCCACCACTTCCTTAACCTCCAAGCACCCAATGGAAATTAAATGTTTAGAGTAATTGACCACAATATCATATTTATTTTGTCTTTTAATATTAATTTTCAATAGTCAGTTATGTTTGCCTAATTAGTTTTTCACGGTAAATTTATGTTATTTATTTAATGATGATGAAACATTTACAATTCTTTTAAAAAGAAATATTTAAAAAATTATAATTATTTAGGACTCAACCTATCCTTAAATCCGACCCAATTTTTAACTCAACCCTTATAATTCTGATTTTACTTCATTATTTTAATTTTCCTTGTGGGTTATAATGCTCTAATATAATCATGTACCTTATTTAATAGTAGTTTTTTTAACCTAAGCTCCTGTTCAATCAGACGGTAAAACAGACCCCCAAAAGCTGTTAAATCATCAGCTCCGACTAATAAACCCTAAACTCTTCCTCCAGTTGAAGTTTCATTTTTCCATCCAGAAAATTGCAGAGATGGATTTGGACTTCGACGGTCCAAGAGCTGGCAAGCTCGTTTTGCTCTTAAGAACTCCAAATTAAAGCCCCAACCCAAAAGTGAAACACTGCCATTGAAGGTAGATTCAGATATTCCGACTAAAAAGGAAAAAGTTGTAACACAACCTGTTAGTATCCATAGTTGATCACTGTGAAGAAGGTAGAAGATTTTGTGGCTATTGTGATAAACAGAACTGATTACTAAAATTGCAAATAGGCTATGATGCAAATGGTCTTCATCACACTATCAGTTTTTGGGCTTCAGATATTATTGGGCCTTCTTTGCTAGTACGCTAGTCCCCTTTCCAGAATCTGTACATAGAATTAGGTTATAATATTTCTCTGTGTTTGTATTTATTTTCCTTGTCATTATCTCATAATTTGTTACAAGAAAACCAATTAGATATAGACATCTGGCGGGTTAGTTACTGGTAGATTCTTTATTTATTGTTTGTATAAAATACAACACGTTTGTACAGAGGAATTCATCAAGAAATAGAAGAAGGAATTTTCTACATTGCTTTTCTTAGTTTTTCATGGTGTCAGAGCAGTTGTAATTTTTTCTATCCTCTGTCTAATTTTTTTTCATCTCTTTTCTGTTTTCTGAAATGGATGTTTTGGACGAAACCAATACTCGAGAATTGCTGCAACTAATGCAGTGGATTCTTCACATGCCTTCTATATTCACCCTTCTGATTATCCAGGCATGAATCTTGTCTCTAGTCTCTACTATCTCTGATGGTAAAAGCTATTTGTGGCTGGAGAAGGTATGTTGTTTTAACACTTTCAGCTAAGAACAAACTAGTATTCATTGATGGATCCCTAGCTTATTCTAATGCTGACATAATTCCCTACTTGAGATTTGAACTTGGAACCTCACGGTGAATTTTGAAACCCCTCAGCCAACCTCATCTTATATTTAGGAGGTTCAAAATCTATATATATATATATATAAAAATATCCAAATGGTGTCATTTTTAGCCGAGGGTTTGGGTGAACCCTCTATATCCACCATGACATGAATGCTTCTGCTGGCTTGGACTCGGGGGAGAAAGGAGAATTTCACTAACAGATCAAGTTCAACAAAATATTGTGGAGGGGATTTCTAAGAATGCAGCGTTGGGAGGTTTAGCTAATCTTTGACGATGTGTGAAGATGGATCTAATAATATTTTGGGGGGGAAATTAGGAGTGAATGTGAACACAAGAAAAGACGAAGTTGTAAGGTGCTCAAACTCTAAGGCAAAATTAAAGCGTGCATTTTACTGAAGAAAATTGAACCAAGACCATAAAATTTAAAAAAGTTATACTTGTAAAGATAAAATAACTATAAACACAAACAACTATATGGACAAATCAAAAGCAGACAGCTGTCCTGACTTTGAGCTTCACAACCACCATTAGGAAAAAAAACTCCTCGTGCTTGACCAATGGAAATAAGACTTGCACGTTTGGTGTGTGTTGTAAGCACAATTAATAAATAAGAGTGTTCTGTTAAACCGCCTCAACTTTTAGATGAGGTGTTCACTCACTCCAACATATATAGTACTATATATGCGGGAAGCATTGTTGTTCCCGGTTTATAAAAAAAATGTGTTGCGGAGTTAATTTTGGCATTGTGGTGGTAGGTGGGGGTGGTGGAGGGGGAGAGGGAGAGTAGGTTAAAGGATTAAATCTTTGTTGCTTTCTTCGTTGTCATTGTAATAAATATGAGCTGTATGAAATGCAAGTTTACATTATGCTTTGTTTTTGCTAGAGAACCTAATCTTCCAGAAAGTAGTTATTGTTCTTGATGTTCTAGCAATGAAATAAATAAGAAAACATAGTCTTGCTTCTTTCTAGTTTTGGAGTAATTGTCAGATCTACAAAAATCTTCGGGGCAGTTTTATGTGATAAATCTTATTTCCATTTCTTTTATTTATCACTTCTTGAGGCCAAGGACAGGAGTGGACTTGTTCCAGAATATGCTGTTGGATACATTTTCGTCAGAGGTGCCCATCTAGAACAGTTCACATGCTTGAAATAAAGCTGGTGGACTGCAATTTACATAAGCTGAAATATCTGGGCGTGAACGTAACTGTTAAGATGACATGTAACTAATTGAAGTGTTTCTCACCATACCGTATATCAGTATAGTCTGTTGTCTGATGTGGTCATGATTAATAAACATGCGTTTGACTAAGCTTGTTAAATGGTTTATAAAAGTAATTAGATATAATAAATTTGATCAAAGAGGTTCAAAATGTGAAAAAGATCATATTAACCTTTAACTCGTCTTGTCATGCCCGGCATGGCAAAAAACAAAATTAATCTTACTCCGTTTACACTAGGGACGGAATTACTAATATAGGAAGAATCGAACCAACAACCTTAGATAACTTGAACCCACTAAGCTAAGCTTCCCAGCTATTTCAAGATGATTCATTAATAGGATACGTACGCATAAAGTTTTTAATTGACCTTTAAATACGACGTTTGGTCACATAGATAAGTATTTTTTAAAATTTATGAAGTTGCGTTTGGCAATGATTTTTGTTAAATGCCAAGGACTTTAAATTAGATTCCAGCTGTATGTTTACCTATAGAAAACATTATGTGCCGTTGTTTGGAGATTTTATTTCAGATTGGTGTAGTTGTTACCAATTAATGAAAGAGTTCAAAGACAATGGGAGTTGTATAGTGAGGGGAAGGAGATGAATAAAACAAGCGAGCCCGCAAAAATGAGTTACGGTATAAACTCTGTCGAAACGCACCATAGACTTGTCGCATCTTCCTGATGTGCACAAACAGATCTATCGAAATGTGCTGACCCCTCTTTGAATCGACAGATGCTATATCTTTCATCTCCACAAGGCAACAATAATATGGTAAAATGCCTGCACACGTTAACGCAAATACATGATTTAACTACATATGATGAAGGGCTTAAGCTGGAAAAGGATCAGTAGCCTTTGATTAACCTCAACTCCAATCCCCTAACAAATGAGGCATGTCAAGCTGCAATGGGTTCGGTAGCCTTCTTCAGCCATTCCATCTCAGATGTATTCAGGTAAGGAGTAAGAATTTCCCTACATTTTGCATGGTATTCATTTAACCATTCAATCTCTTCAGGAATCAGAAGGCTCACGTCAATTAGTTTCCTCTGGTACGGTGCCTACATTAACAAACAAGATTCTTACCTTCATGACACATTACACTTCCAACCTATAGAATTAGGAAGTAAGTGATAATCCAAGTTTTAAAAAAGATACAAACGGAAAAGGACAGAGAATGTCTTGCTTCCTCTTGGACTGCAAAAGTGCAATGGCACCACACACTTGTACATCTAGAACATCCAGGTAGATGCATATCACATATGTAAATAGACATAAAACATGGTGTTTACAAACTTACCCAAGTTATATGCTCAAATGATAAGTAGCCCTTATTGCCGAAGTTGAACTTCGTATTGCCCTCCTTGACAATAAGAACATTCTCTATTCTTATACCAAAGTTCCCATCTTCATAATAACCAGGTTCTGAAAAATATATACCATATGAATGTTCAAACTCTGAAAAGCTGAAACAAGAAAACTATAAAGATGTGCAGAAGCAACTAGAAAGGTAAAACTATTAGATTATTGAGCAAGCTGGACAACATGGTGGTATGACGTGGTTTATCCTAATTTTATTGACAGGCCATTCTTTTACTAGTATAACTAGAAAAACATTACATTTCTCCTGATCATATCAGTTCTGTCAGTTGTAGATCTCCAGCAAGCAAATTCAGGACCGACTATGTTAGGATAGGATATTTACTATGCACATCCTTCGTAAAGAAGCATGACAAACCCACTAATCCATGTTAGGAGTGAAAATACATTCAATAATGCAGAGGCATCAATCATGCTAAGGAAAAGTTTACTTTATAACTCGTAATGTAATAAGATGCTACCGACCATCTGTTACAGCCATTGAAACTTGTAGCGGCACATCCCGTGCAGATGGCCTGAAACTAATATTATGAGGTCCTGCCAAAAATAAATTAAATGTAAATATAAATTGCTCCTTACAAGTACCTCTATAATCATGATGGCAAGTTTACCTTCATGTACATTTAAGTAAGACCCGATCCCGTGTCCAGTACCATGCCTATAGTCAAGACCAACTTTCCACAAAGGAATTCGAGCAAGAATGTCAAGAGCTTGCCCTATCAAGAGTAGTCAAGCACAATGTTCTGATAAGCTAACTATCTCGGGCCACAGCATTTGAATGAAATGAAATGAAAATGGTAAGCATACGCCTCTGAATAATAGCCTGTGGATATAGGCATTGGTACATCTAACCACTGAAGAAAATTTAGAAAATTACAGACATCGAGTATCAAATTCCACATAATCATACCATTGGTCCCGTTAGGAAACCTGGCGTTTCCCAAAGATATATGTCCTTTAAGAACCTACATAAAATAAAGTAACCTTTTAGCCATTAATGCAGTATTGTGATAAGGAAAGAACAAAAATTTCCAGTATAAGATTCTAAAGAATCAATCACACAGAGTAAAACCAGCATAGAAGACAAACCTACATACATATATATAAAAAAAAAAATTGTTCGAAGTATAGCAATCATTATCCTTTCTCAGTCACCCCTAAAAAAAACCAGAAAAGAAAACCTTAAGAATAACGAAGGCATTTAACAGAAAAGTTTCGACTTACTGTTGCTTTGTTTACTCACAAGACAATTTTTTTTACTCTTCAATTTTTATGGATTACAATCAATATTCATTGCAAAGAGAGAGAATCTCCCACAGGAAAGCATGTGTAATGCATGTATGTTAAGACTAGAATAAGAAGGATTACATGATACAAGCACTGGAATAAAAGAGCTAGAGATCTCTAGGATAATAATGCCTCCAATAGCTTCTCTAATCAAGGCTTAAAATGGATTAATGCTTCTAGAATGATCTAAAGGAAGCTGGACCAGTGTGGAAGGAGACTGGACATAGATAAGAACAGCAATAGTAATCTGAAATAAGAACTCTCATTATGAAATTTCACTCCATCGTGCATAGTCAACATGGTTTGGAATCATAAAAATGCAGAACACTTTTCACATACCGCCGTGTAACTAGATTTCTCATGTGAAGAAGGCTTTCCAAAATGAATAGTCCGTGTAATATCAGTTGTTCCATCCAGATACTTCAACAACACCATCATATATATAGAAAGATCACATGTTAAATATAGAAGTATGCAAAGTAGCAATCCCGAATATATGCTCTCAGTTCTCACATACCTGTGCTCCAGAATCGAATAGGTAAATACAATCTGGATCGAGTTCAGCACATGTTTCTGCCTCAGGTTTATAGTGGATAATGGCTGCATTTGAGCCAACAGAAGAGGTAGTTGCGAAACTTAATCCTCTAAAATGCTGCAGATGTAGAGGAGCAACATTACCCCATTACATTAAGATAATGGTGATGCTATTCTTGAGAAAACAAGATTCTTAATAATTTTGCAAACTTCAAGAAAGATCACAACCATCAGAAAGCAAACCAAGCTGCACTTGTTGGAATAGCTCAAGGCAAAAACTTCTAGTTAATTGAAGCAACTAAACATATTATCCCGAGGTATCTTAAGTACTCCTCAATCCCGATACATGTTATTAACATTTTGATAATACATACTCGTACTTTTTACCTCCTTTTTTTTTTTGCCACCCCTTATACTTGTCTATTTTTAAATTTCACTACACTCACTTGCAATGCGGATACAATAGAAAAATGATATTATTGTTCTTGTACATTTTAAAGAATAAAGATAGAGAAAATATGCCAGCGTGTAACTGGACAGAGCTCGAATCGAAATCAGCATATCATGTGGTTCTGGAAACAACAACATAGCAGTTAAACAGAAGCAACAAACTGGAAATAAACTCTAGAGTCGTCATCAGCTCACAACCTAGATGACGATAACTCATACATAAATAGAGTGATAAGAGTATAAGACAACAGATTTCATGCTAGATTTTTCATCAGAATACAACCATTTACCTCCTTTGATGCACGGAACTCCTCCAGCTTATCACTCACAGAGACTTCTGTCAGTCTTTTAGTCCCCCTAACATAATGAATTTTTACCGAAAATATAGGTACACATGAACATGGACCCACTACGAGGACAACAGTAATATAAAAAAAAAATATATCCCCCCATGCTTCATGATAAGTTCCTCAATAAATCACTTAATTATTGACTGAAGATCAGTAACTTGCAGAACTTCCTCATAAATCAAGGGCCAATGTTAAGCTTTGTTTCTTTTTCTTTCTTCGCTCTAAATCTTACAAACAAAGTCTTAAACTAGTCAAAAAAAGTCTTAAAGCTACAACCAGCTTTTTCAAATCCACACGCCACAAGAATAACCTCTTAACAGAAATAAATCAAGAAATCACTTCTTGGATAATGCAATCTTTCCTATCACAGCAGAGCAGCTTTAATAGACCTAATTTCCTTTTTTCGTGGATCCTGAATTTGGGGGGGGGGGGGGGGGGGGGGTGGGGGGTTTTTTTTGTTTATTTTTCATTTTTTTTTTGATTTTTTTTTTTTTTTTTCTTTTTTTCTTTTTTTATTTATATTTTCTTTTTATTTTCCCTTTTTTTTTTTTTTTTTTCCTTTTTCTGTGTTTTTTTCATTTTTTCTCTTCTCTCTATTTTTTAGTCTTCTTTTTTTATTTTTCTGTTTTTTTGTTCTTGTGGGGGGGAGGGGACAAAAGTTCCTGAACTAGCATCCTATAACAGATCAATTTTAAGATGTATTAACTCTCGCGGCAAAAACATAAATAGGTACAAGAAACCAGAAATACTTACAGTTGTTTCTTCTGTTTGGTACTCTCAGCCTCCATGAAATAACCAGATGCCCCATATATTTCCTGCATCTGGAAAATTTGAACAAGTTGAAACTCATCTTGCCAAACTACTGAAACCATGAATAGGTTGAATCAAGTGTTTCTGCACCTAAAAAGTGAAGAGATCCCTGCTAAAAATATGAAGTCCACACCATTTGCAAAAAGGCATTGCAAGTAGACATAACATCTTTTTCTGAGAGATACATTATCCTTCTACTCTTCTAGTTTTGCATAGGACAGAATTTCTAACCCTCAACATATTTGGTTCTATCGGTATATACCAACTTACACTCGTCACTCGTGTAAAGATTAAAAACAAACCATACACACATATATACATAGACGAGCGCACACACAAAGTACATACATACACACATGTCTACATACTTATAGAATCTAAGGAAGATGCAAATGCCGTAGGCGGCAGTAACTTACAAAGATTACTAGAAGATTGACTCTAAGAATCTGACATACCTGCTTATCAAGCCAGACAAGATATTGCACAACAGCTGCCCCATCCCGAAAATGGGCCTTCTTTAATCCTTCTATCTCAACAGGGTTCTAGAAATTATAATTTTGTAGTTTAGCAATCAACAGTAAGCTTAAGAATAGAAGTAGATCACAAACACAGATGATAATTCAAAAGCCTGATAATTTTTTTAGAAATGGCAAGTGTAATAAACTAAACTTAGAATCTGCACACAGTAAATTGTTCTAGTACAACACTCACTTTTTTTATACCAACAAGAAAGAAATTAAATGAAGGAAAAAATATGGGAGTGAACAGATCATAGCAGACGCGGAAAAGACAGAAGAAGACAAAGACAGATTTGGTTTAATCACATAAACATGAAGAAACTATTACATTAGACCTATGTTCCTCAGACTCTCCAATATTGTTGCTGCTCCCGTGTCAGATTCTCCAATGCACTACTTTTGAAATATCCAACACGCACCTATTGACATTTTTGAATAGTCCGAGCAACATAGTGTTAAGACATTCTGATAACTTCAGAATACTTAGTTTGGGAGGAAACCTGGATTGGGGAAAAGTAATTTGTATTGAATGAAAGACCACACACAGCGAATTTGGGTGGTTAGCAACAATACATTAGTTAAAAGTGTCAAATTAGTCGGATAAGAATAACTGTAAGCTCACACCAGAATTTTCATTTTTCAAAAAGAAATTAGTTTAACACCAATTAGACAAATATAACAATAAATGACAAGGAAAATAGAACTGATATACAAGCTTTGGTTAATCAAACAAATGCAACAAAATCAGAACTGAACTACATCTCAAACAAATGTGTTACTGACAAAATGAATAGTTTTTCTTATCAAAATACGATCACTGATTTGTCATTTCACTCAGGAACTCTTAGAGGAGGTAAGGAGGGGGAGGAATCAGCAGGTCCATATTATACATCAAGACAATATAAACATGATGATTAGTATTTTCACTAAAAATACAACAGGAAATTAGAAATAATCCGGAGAAAGCTGAATTTGAATTCTTAAGGGCCGCAGACGGGACTGATGAGATAAACAATCCTAAACATCCAAGGGGTCGGGGGGGCTATAGAGTATGAGGTGTCATAGGGTGTCGGCGACGTGGTTGACCCAAAAAACATACAGAGGTAATGCATAATAATGGAACAACAAATGCTGATCAAGCTTGGGCCATCAATTGTCTTCATGTAATTCTTTGCTATTATTTTTCTTCTGATGGAACAATTGATCGACTTGACCCCTATCCAACCAAACAAAGGCTGTCTAAAGACCTACTAGACTTTCAACCACATAAAATGCTCAGACAACAAACTTTAGGGGATAAGTAAGTTTTGTGGTAGTATTATTCACCTTCAGAGCTTTTGCAAGGGCCAAAGGTGATTGCTGAAGGAGAACTTTATCAGCACTCAGTTTTGAATATAAAGCGAAGCAACATGCTCTAGGATCAACCCAAATGAGGTCATTCACAAACTCAACAACATCACTAGCACTATTTCCTACATAAGTGGCATTTCTAACATCAATCTTTGGGTTCCCTTTAGATCCCTTAGTTGAGGAGCAAGAAGTGAGTTGATTAGACGCAAGGAGGACCACATCTGAGCTAACATCAACATAATCCCGCACCATAATTCCATTTTCTTCCATGTAAGAGTTTGCCTGCATGGTAATATACATGTTTATTTAATAGTAGAAAAAACATAACAAAAGGCATTGTTTTCATTTTAAAATGAAAGGATTATGCCATTTGGATGCAACCTCAGGAGACAATTTTTGCTTATCCACGTAGAAGAAGGCTGAATCTATAGTCACAATCGCAAATGCATGAACAACTGGGCAATATGATACGTCACTGCCACGGACATTATATAACCATGCAACCTGTACATTGGCAATAATATTGGAGAAATGAAGAATATCCAAGACGAGATTAGCCAAAGCTATAAGATGGAAAGCATTTGGGTCTATGGTTACACATTTACTTCATCAAGCGCTGTTATAATAATACCACAAGCTTTTCCCAGTACAAGCTTTTTCCTCAATTCTTTCAACTTCTCTGCAACAGACTGACCAGCAAATTGCAACGGATGCACAATCACAGGATTTGCTTGGGCAGGTAGCCGATTTTTCCAAACATCATCAACCAAGTTTCTAGTTGTTTGTACCAACTTTTGTTGTTTCTTAGCAAAGGCACACTCCCATTTCTGTGCAGTGTCTACTGATACACACCATGTATCAACACCAATGGCTGCATCCTTTGGTAGATTCTAGTAAAACACATTATAAAATAAATTAGCATACCAGCTGAACTTCAGACAGGGTCACAAAGCTCACACTCCTCTAGCTTGCAATTCCAGATTAAAATAATTACAGCACCTTGTTGTATAGGATACAGTGACTAGAAGAAAAAACTTGGAAATGAAAGGGTAATTCGTTTGAAATGATACATCATATGTCAGTAGGGGTGCAGACAAAATACAATAGATCAGGCAATAATATTATCTTCAATTAAATTCAATTTGACATACTAAATTCCTATATTATCATTCAGTTATTGCTGCCAAAGTTTTAAGACAAACTATACATCTACTGAAATAACTAAAGAGAAGCGAGAGTGACACTGTAGAAAATAAAGATCTAACAAATATAAGAGAATCAAAACAAAATGAACTCAAAGACCTTTTCCGATTCCATATGAATTCTTGCTCTGGAATACATAATGAACAGTCCACAATAAAAGATTGAGATTTCGACTTCAATGCACTCACAGAGTCACAGTTTTAAAATTGAATTGGTGAGATGATCTCAAATTATTTTAAGACAGGAAGCTTGTAATATGGCAAGAAAAGTGAAGGATACTACATGAATGAACTGAAGGGATGTCATTCCAATTTCCAAAAGGAGAATGATGGAATGATCACTTTTATGTGGAAGTTTTAACGCACATGTTGACGATAACAGAACCTTCAAGAAGATTAATATATCAACAATAAGATCAAAAGACATTTTCTATTCAAGTACATTAAAGATAATTACTCAACTGTACACACAATACTTGGAAGTTCAATTATTTATTTAACTTTTTTCTTTTTTCCATATACATCACAGCTGATATACATATAATAAATATAAGTACTGTAGGAACTCTGTAGAACTTCTGTCCAATACTTACCTATATTGATTTACTAATCACTAAAAGTCTAAAACCAACCAAGTAGGAGTCTATGAGTCTATGCAATAGCAGTTTTAATGCAAATTAAGCAACAAGCAAGACAGGGCGAAAAAGTATATTTGGCACAGCTTATGATTTACATAAATATAGAATAAGCACAAACGGAATATACTAGAACAAAGAGAGGAATAGTCACATTGGCCATCCAGATATCAACGGGAGGATCTTCTCCCATACGCATGAGCTTCCACTGGTCACTGAGCTGCTGAGCTGCCTGTAAGAAATACCGGCCATCGGTCCATAAAAGTGCTTCATCCATGGTTATAAGCGCCAAACCTAGGACGAATTAATATTCAGCTGATATTAACAGAAACCACAAACGAAAACAATACAACTATTAAATCAACACGGAGTGAAGTGATTGAGAAAAAGCAAAAACAAACCAGCACTTCCGGTGAATCCAGAAACAAATGCGCGTCTTTTGTCCCGTGCCGATACATATTCGCTCTGTCATATCATCCAATAACGCAATTGAAAGGCAAGTTCGATGAAATCACAAAAAATTGGAGAAAGAGTGAAGGAACCTGATGATAATCTTCGGAAGGTATAATCAAAGCATGAAGAGAGGAGAGTGAGAGGACATTAAAGACCTAAGAGCAGCGAGTGTATCCGCCATCGTCTCTTTCGATTAGAGATTGGAGTTTGACTTGTGATTTTCTTCTCTAGTCCATGGCCATGGCACCAACTTCAAGCCAAATAGATATTCTTTTGTATTTTTTTTTCTATTTATTTGTTTATTTTTTTTTTTCTATTTTATTTTTATTTTATAATCAATATATTATATATATATCTAACTCTTATATATCTATCTATATAAAATATATATAAAAAATACTAACGATTACGCACACATTAAAATGCTTTCTTTGTTGGTGATTCAAAATTTCGACTTTCATACTTAGATTCACGTCTTTATCTATTTTAGATACATAATATCTATTTTATTAAATACATATAAACTTAATTAGATGAGAAGGGATAAATAAATAAATATCATATTAATTTATTATGCTTAATCTAATCGATTGGCCACCTCAAAGTTGCTTTCAAAATTTTCATTTAGACACTTAGTTTAAGTTTTGTTCAATTATTAAATAACTCTTCAAGGACTCGTTGGGTCAGTTGACATCTTGCGTGACATGCATAATGAGTTGGATACATGTAAGAAACTTATTTAATTTATTTTTATTTCCTTTTTTTCATCCTTTGCCTCATTTTTTAATCATCATCTCTCAAAACTTAACCTCCTTACATGAAAAAATAGATTTGATGGTGTTAATTAGTTAAAACAAAAACAATCAATATTACAGTAAATCAAGCTATAATTATTTTGATCTGTGAAAAAACATAAAAATAATAAAGAAAAACAATTGAAAAAGATTAAACAAGAAAATTTTGCGTCTTAAGTGAGAACTAATCATAAACTTAAAAGGAAGGATTTCATCGAGAAAACAATTTGAGTGGGGGGAGAAGAGAGAGTTCAGGTGGTGGGACTAATGGGGGAAGATGGTTTGGATGTGGGAGGGTTTTGGTGATCGCATGATGGGAAAAGGGTGGAAATCAGGCCGTGGGGGTGGCGGGGGGGAGGAATTCTGAAAAGTGATATATGCGAGAAAGACCTTTTTTATTATTATTATTATTATTTAGGCTTTAAAAATGACAAATGTCAATTGAGTGATTGTCCTTTTTTGATACAAATTAAAAATTATTTTTGATAAATATGTCACATGTCTTTATTTAATTCGTCATTTTGACATGTCATCGGCGAGTGTGTTACACCAGGGCGGTTCAAAAATATTAATGGTCTAAAGCAAAAATCAATGGAGCCTTAAACTTGAATTGTTAATAACTTTTATATAATTGATTTTCGAGAAATTACATAAATTAATACATTTTAATAAATAATTATTAATTTTAACAATATTTTTTATTTATTACCATTTATAGCAATACTATGTTAATCTGTCGTATATATGTTAAAAGTGATATAGTATGCAATATATATAATTATAATTTTTTTTAGATATATTATGTTTTTTTGGTAAAAATTTGACACATTGATATTATCACGTAACAATTACATTTGTGATAAATGAATTAATTTACCCTACCATAACTTGTATGATCTAATTGCCTTCCCACAATTTTTTTATTTTTGTACATATGATGACCCCTTGTCTTCTAACATGAAAATAACAAAAGTGATGCAAAAAACAAAAGTGCCCCAGTCCCTATTCTTGTTATAACCCTGTGTTAACTAATTTTTTTGGGTTATTGATCAGTAGAGGTATGTAAGTGTTCCCATTGGATTTATGGCTAGTTTGGCATTGAGAAGAGAACCATTGTGAGGTGAAAATGATTGCATGAGAGGAGGACTACTCAAAGGGGCAAAAAAGGGCGAAGAGGGCGGCTCAGGGGGCAGGGAAAGTTCACGTGGCGACAAATAGATGCAGTAGGTTTAAAAAAAAAGATTTCCTATAACCCATTATGAAGAAAATGAGGCCCGTAATTGGGGTGGCGTAAGGACAATAGGGCTGTTGTTAATACTAACAGTCCCCCTGTATACACACACCCTTTACACATGTGGCTGGAGGGTGAAAAAAGTGTCAAAAAGAATAAGATGGACATGACATGAGGTGTCTAAAATAAACAAAATCTAATATAAGTATTTAAGTGAAAATTTATGCCAAATTTAAATGGCCACCAATGAATCAGGTCAACTCAATAATGTGTCGGATGCATCAATAATATGTTGGATACATTAATAATATGTTAGATGCATGTGTAAATATCCAATACATGCGCATATTTATTAATATACATATGAACCCAATTAGATATACTAATAAAAATAGATGGATACATCTCTTTCTCATCTTCTTCTTAGTTAAGATGGAGGTTCATGAGAATGTGAGAGAACAAATTGATTAACAAGAAAGCTTGAATCGGGGATGATTTAATTGTCGCAATCCTAGTTTGTAAGGATGAACGGCTCTAATGATATCTGTTAAATACATGATATATAATATTAAAAATGTACTGTGAATACAGAAGTAATTCTTGGTAATATATATATAATAGAGATTATATATTATATATGATTGGAAAAAGGAAGAAAATCTCACATTTAAGTTTTTTTATCATCTATTATTTTTCTTTAGTTTTGTAAATCCCCCAAATCTCTCATTCATCACATTAATGTATTAGTTAGCGAATTAATGTATCATGTAATGAGAGATTTACATTCAAATTAGTGTATGATTTATAAAATTATGTTCTTACTAATGATTAATGTATCCGCGCACATCAGATTAATGTATCAACGCGTATACTCTTGTATCAGTTTGAGAGATGTATGTAATGTAGAATTTATAGTGACAATATAATTTTACCTTAAAGTATTGATTTTTATCCTTGTCAAAAAGGTATCGCGCAAAGGGCTTGTCAATCCATTAATAGCCCAAACATTGCCTAGTTAGGCAAAATTTGATCTGAGAAAGAGAGTGTGATGACGCTACTTTTTAAATTTTTTTAGGGACTTTGTTACAATGTTTAATATTTTAGCATTTAAGAAGGCTCATTAGTAAACACTTCAATATTCAGTAAACGCAAAATTTTAGTGTTATGTATCTTATTTATATTTATTATTTTTTTTATTTAAAGACTATAATTACTTTGATAACAAAAAGAAGAAAATCAAAGGGGAAAATATTTTCAAAAAAGGTAAGGATCCTAATGTTTTGCTCATCAGTTACAATGGGTTCAAATAAAATTTAAATTGTTATTTTTTATTTTTCTCCTGAATTTGTACTTTTTAATAACTTATATTCATATCCACATATATTCTATTTATATTTTATTATAATTTTTTATTAGTGGGGGTTGTATGCAGTCAATAGTAATTGCCAAATTTGTCTGTATAGTTCATTTAAGAAAATAGATTTGTATTCATATATTTTTTTTTCCTATATAGTTATTTTTGTTCTTTTTTCTTCAAAATCTTGTATGTATTCATTTCAATATGTATTTTTATTTGTATTCTATTTATTCTAGTTTTTCATTTAGAATTTTTGGTATAATCATATTAAAAAAATGGAAAAATTCGTATGATGAAAAAGTGAATGACAGGTATAAAGTTTCAAAAGAAATAATTTAATCTTTGGTTATTCATTCTGTAAATCAAAATACATAACTAGGTGACAATACCTTTAAAAAATAAATACAAATTAGAAAAAAAATGGTCAAATTCGAAACACTGCCACATAATTTTTGAATACATACAACAGGTTATTGTAAAAATAAATACTGACTAAAACGTATCACAATATGTTTTCAATTTATGAATACAACAAACAATAAAACTATTAAATACAAAAATAATACTAATGTGGTACATTGACATAACTATCACAAAAAAAAACAGAATACAAAATGAATGAAATATATGAATAACGATTCCAATCTATGGATACAAAATACAATAGATAATTAAATACAAAATCATACTGAACTAAAACAGACATAAAATTCAATATACACTTCCAAATCTATGAATACAAAAACATCAAAACTATAAATATAACACAATCAAACTCTTAATGGTTAATTGATATAATAGTACCCACAAAAAGAGAAGCACACATACAATAATAGATGAAACAAAAATAAATACTAACTATAACATAATAAAAAATTCCATATAACACTTCTCCAAACGCATTGCAGACATGATTTTTTTTAATCTAAAAATTACTAAACACATTAAACTAACCCTAGCAAACCATAACATGCAAAAAAAAACTCTCTAACTAAATTGGGTCCTTCCTCAACTTCGGTTTATGAATTTGTGTGGGATTTTTTGCAGCACATCGAGAGATCCAGACATTTCCCGCCGTCGTATATCCAGTAACCTTAAGATTTAGAAACTTAATCTACAATTGTTGTTTAATTCTTGAGTGAAAAAAACAGTAATGATGAAAATCGAAGACTTTGATTATTTTGTCCGAGTACCTCTAGTAACGGTCCTTGAAAACGTCAATTTGAAATGAGAGATCAAACCCTAACAAATGTTTTAAAAAAACAACAACAAAATAAAAAAAGAAAAATTAAAAAACCACCCATTCATAAATAAAGAATCCTGAAAAATAATAATGCCCCACATCAATGGTAATCTTCAAATCATATCTGCAACGAATTAATGAGATAATAGAAAAGTATAATATATTAACCTCGAAAACGGAATTGGATTTGGAAGAATGTGAGAGAGAGAATTAAAAATAAGAAATACTTGAAGAAGGGAAAAGAAATTTGGGATTTTATTATGGGAATAAAGTAAGAGAGAGAATAGATAAGCTTAAGACAAGTGAACATTAAGAATGACATAATATTTAGTCCAATTACATCAAATATAGAAAAATGTGTAATTTATGAAGAGAAAAAAATGTAAATAATGAGTAGGAAAAATATTAATAATATCAAGAATAATTATTTATTTTTAAAATAATGACATTTTGCATTTACTATATATTATTAAGTAATAAATATTATTACTAAATAAGTTGATTTTTTTGATTAGTTAACTAAATTTCCCTCTTTTTTATTTTATTTTAACGACTCCTATTATAATCTTGTTTTAATTAATAGGTAAGTAACATCTAGATTGTTAAAGACATATGGACATGGTTACAGTAGATCAACATTCAAACACCTGTACAATTTTATTTTATTTTTAACAAAAAAAAAAAAAAAAGACTTGCATTGTGATTTGTGAGTGGGTGATCATGTGCTCAAAGCTAGCAAATTTGCTAATTAAAGACTTGCAAGAATTGAAATGACACGTAACTCATTTCTCAACCATCTATGTATTGTACTATATTAAGTTTGATTATATATTATTACTCTTAAAGTACCTATTTATTTAATTAGTTGATTTATTAACTATAAGGATTTTTTAAGCAAAGAATCAAACGGTACGTACACGTAGCCCAATTAGCTGTTTTTGGAGATTTTTTCTTATTAAAATGGTGAATAATCCTACTTTAAGATTGTTTTAAGTCATGATTTAGGAGCTGTATTGGACCCTCCCTCTCTTTATCTGAAGTAATAAATTACTCAAAAACAACAAAGAGTAGAGTCGAATTTCAAACTATTAATGCAGGTTAAGTCATACAAGAGTATTTACCCCTAAAATTACTAGCTCCACCAAATATGGGAATTACCAATAATACATTTTAAATAATCACCTATATAATTTTTTAGCATTAAACTCTTTTCTTTTTGCTCGATTAATAATGATCAAATTATCTTTTAAAATGTGATACAATGATAGGATTATTTTATCTCAGAAAAATTCTCGAACTTGGCGTATATTGAGTAAATGAATAATGGAAACTACACTAAGAAGTGTGTGCGTTCCCCTTACACAGAATACCATATGTTTTTGTTTTAATGGCATATAGTAGTAACGATGAAATTGAGTGCGTGGAGTGGTTTATGGGCCACTCACCGTCTAAAATTAACCTCCCCTATCAATGTGGCTAAAAGTGTCCCCAAATTAAAAGCGTAAATTAGGGATTGCTGAATTTTAGTGGCATATATAATTAAGTACTCCATCGGTTCACTTTTATTTAGATGTGAGTTATATTTTATGATAACGATCTAAGTTATTTATAATTTTAGAAATTTCTTAAAAGACGTGTAAGAAGAAAAATTCAAAAAATTAGGGCAGAGGGGAACATGGAAGGATAATGTAGGTGGCTGGGTGGCATATTACAACCCCCAAATAATAGAAATTGAACATTCTCTAAGAGATCGACACATCCCTATCAAGCCTTACACTTTAAATAATTGTAATAATTATAATAGCTTTTGTAGATCATATCCTAATTAAATACTTTGGTGATTTGTGCTTATAATAATTATATATTATGAGAAAGGGACAGAATGATTAGTTGGTGTCAACAAATATACATATAAGATTTGTTTGGATTCCCTTAATATTGGAAAGTTAAACGAACAGCGTTTCATCTATTCATCTTTCGTGTTATAGTTGTGAATCCTTAATATTGGAAAGTTAAACGAACAGCGTTTCATCTATTCAGCTTTCGTGTTATAGTTGTCATTTTTCAGAGTTTGGAGTCGAAAAATGTTATCAAAAATTCTAAAATATATATATTTACTGTTTCCATTTATCTACTTAACGGTAAAATTTGCTTAGGAAGTAAGCGATTTTGTCCCTGGAAAAAAGCAAATCTCTACTATAAAGCGTGTGAGTTTGTTAAATTTGAATTTAAACAAAATCGCTCTCAAAGGAGCGATTTTTAAAATAAAATTTTTTAAAATAATTTTTCAATATGTCGCTGCTAAGCCAGCGACTTAAGTTTAATTTTTTTTTTATTATTTGCTTCTTTTTTTAATAAAAAAGTTTAAATCAAAACAATTTTTTTTATTTTTTAAAATCAAATAGCTGCCAAGGCAGCGATTTTTAATTAAAATTTTTTATTTTTGATTTAAAATCAAATCGCTGCCTTGAAATTAATTTTTTTTAGTGATTTGATTTTTTTTAAAAAAAAATTGCTACCTCGGCATCAATTTGATTTTAATTTTTTTTTTTATTTAAACCTTTTTTTTTAAGAAAAGTAAAAAATTAAAAAATAATAATTTAAACTTAAGTCGCTGCATAAGCAGCGACATACTAAAAAAAGTTATAAAAAAGGAAATTTATTTTGAAAATTGCTTCAAGCTTTTGTTTAATTTTTTTTTAAAAAAAAATAATCAAATTTAATAAATTCCTTCTAATAGGCAGTGATTGTTTGTTTTTTTTTTCGCCCAGATAAATTGCACTCGACTAGTTCGTGAGCGATTTTACTGTTTTGATTTTTAAAAAAAATTCATATACCGTTTTAAAATTTATGTAAACATTTTTCACTATTTTAGGCTCCGGACTCTTATTTGTCAATAGGACTAGACAATATAGGTGAAAATTGTACAAATTAATTAAAGAGTTAATTTTATATATATTTTAAATTATTGTAGGCGCCACACTCCACTCTGGCATTTTTAAAGTCCAAACAATAAAGGTTAAATAAAAGGTTTAGCTAGTTAAGATAATGGAAATATTATAAGGCAAATGCCATTATTAAATTAAGAGCAAAATTAAGGGGGAAAATTTGGATTAGTCGAGAACTAAAGTGTTTAAATCCAATCAATTAGTTGGTGCTTAATTAACATCATAATAACAAGTCGAAAAATGAGAAACAAGAGCTACACTTGTCGGAAAAAAACATGGCCCAAATTATTAATTATATCAAAAGACTCATAATTAAAGGAATCATCCCACCACCATTTTGAACTTTTTTTCTTATTTTATTAAAAGTTTATTTCTACACATCGACGACGCTATAAAGAAAAAATATTATTTTTCTTGCTATTTTAAGATAATAAATAAATTGAATATATATTTTTATTCAAGTGTACAAATAAAAATGAACCAACGACGAGTCTCCTATAAACAAATTAGTACTCAATAAACTAGAAGGAAACACCAGCACATAAAACCTCTTTATCTCTCTTTGTGTTTTATGCTTATCCTTTCGTTCCATATTTAGGTGTGGTTTAATCCTTGGAAAATTATCCTTACTCCAATTGTTGAATTATTCTGCTTAAGATAACACCAATTAATAATTATAGAATTGTTATGACGTTAATAAGAGTTTAAGATATAACACTATATATCATTAAGGGAAAAAATAAAACCTTAAAATTAAAGTGTTGTGACAAAAAAAGCAAAAGAAAAAGAAGATATAGTTAATTCATTTTACACGTCTCCATATATAACGAACAACCTACTATATATCACTAATAGTACAAATGCTTCTTTCAGAAAAGGAAAACTTCAATCTCCACCTGGAAAATAGTATTTAGACTATACCTATAAATGTATAATGATCAACTGAATTTAGACTATATACACCAATTGCGCTGGATAAATTATAAACGTGCATCATCTAGCCAATGGTGCCACACATGAAAGCTCTTTTCAGAAGTAAGAACTAATGAGATTCAAACGCACGAGCACTACATCATTTCAAGAAAGGTGAATCACTTGGTGGTTAATAGGTTAAATTATTTTAATGCTGGTTTAAAACGTAGTTTATTTAAGTCATGTTGTATAAGTGACATTTATTTGTATATGTAATTTTTTTTTGTTCAGTTCATGAATACCCTGACCACCATGTGGCTATGCCACTGCATCTAGCCTGTGAGTTCTAAATTTCATACTATGATTAAAATGTTTTAAACATAAATATAACTTTTTATTTATATAAATAAATATCATTCTATAATTTGTTCTAAATTAAGTTTTGACCAAATTCGTACAAAGGGGCGGAAGTATTATGGAAAAAGATGGAAAACAATTGGAATGAATCGTAGTTATTGAATATTGGTCACATCATGCTGTAGTGACATTTTTTGATTTTGGACAAATAAAACCAATACTATGGCAGCAGCATCTGTTGTTTTGTTCATGGAAAGTGTTTTGTACTAAAAATTTTAAGTAGATAATTACTTGTTTTATTTTTATTTAGGAATGCAAATCTTATAGATTAATTTTTTTTAAAAAGAAAGAAATTATCTATAAATATCATTTGGAGCGCCAGTTGGTAAAAGTGGATAATAATGATTAGGCACATAAGTAGCTAGAATTCAATTCCCAATGTTCCCACGTTAGCGAAATATTTTACTTATGCACCTAACTAATTTCTCTTTTTAGTCTGTTTTTGGATCATATTTTATATTTTAGAGTTAGATGAATAAAATTTTTATTAATATGTTAAATAAATTTTTATCATATTAATATGAAAAATTGTAATTTATAGTTACTTTTGCTGTATAGTTTAGAATATTGTAATTTTTTTCTTTAAATATCGATTAATATAAATCTCATTTACTTTGAAAAATTATCAAGTTAACTTTTGATAAGCACAAATATGAAACTATTTAAAAGCGGAGTAAGTAATTTAAAGTTTGTTTTTGTTTTATAAAGATGGGCTATCTAACCAACTTTCCAAAGATTTAATAAATGTGCCTTTTTTAATAATCATTTTACTTTTTAATAGATCAAGTTTTTGTCCTCAATTTACTTGTCGAATTTTTCTATTTTGAAATGTCAATAAATCTATTTTGATCGTTATTTTTTTTTTTCCTCAGATTTGTAAATTATTAAAAAGTTTATAATCGTATCAATTTTAAAAATTTGGAAACTTTAAACTAATTAATATTAATTTAAAAATGAAAACATCGTTGTATTGAAATTTGAGTGTAAAGAATTCTGAAGACTGAGTTTTGTGGGAGTTCCATCATTTCGTGTGGCCGCCATAGATTCTCTATTCTTATCAATTTTACTAGCTGTCCAAAGTGATTCAACACTTTCAACTCATATTTTGTTCTCTATTATTTGAACTTTTAAATTTCTTTCTTTTGCCAATCACATTGAAGTTAATGTTAAAAGGTTTGGCCATAAATTTTAAATATTTTTATTTTAATTAGAATATATAAAAGTAGGGGCGGAGTTAAGATTTCTACGAAGAGTGTTCAAGTGCTAAAGTGAATCTGCTCCTCTTAAAAAGAGAGTTGCTACTAGTAAAATTTGACACACAAAGACTTTAAATTTATGTATCTTTACTCTTTCAGGCGCCTGATACTATTAGGTTACATCATATTATTGTGTTAATGGTGTCCAAAATATGTTATTTAACTATTTAATTTATCATTTTACTTATATATACGGTATAATATTCTGACGAAGACAAGTTTGTATCATGGTGGAGTACTTGTATTTAATTATAATTTTTTAAAAGGAGAAAATAGAGTACTTTATATTAAAATATTTAACCAAATACTAATTTCAAAACAAAGTGAAAACATATCCTGAATAAACGGGTGCTATCATTTCTATCGTAAAAAATGGTGTAGCGTATAATGTACTTTTTTGGGTGAAAAAAATATATACAACGTAACTTCCATATTAGCGGGTATATTATTTCTTTTGTGTAACTTTTTATTTGAAGCCAGTTATTAGTTATTACCCCAACACTTATTTATTTAATGACTTTCTCGTATCCTCATCCTCAATCGAAATGACTTTTTTTCGTGATATTTAAATTTAATCGAGACTTCAATTCGAACATTAAGTGAAACTTAAGAAAAATTAAAAAAGTCTTTAATTAGATTATTTGTAGATTATGTTGAATTATGTAAACGTACTCTCATCTAAAAATTTAAATACTCACAATCATTTACCTAATAATTATATCTTCAACATAATTTCAATGTTCTAACTTTGATTTTTTGTTTTTTTGGTTGAGTTTTGTCCGAATAATTTAATGCAAACCTCCCAACAAAAAACAATTAGGTGGGGGGGGGGGGTACTTGAAGATATTAATTAAGAGGGTGATTATAATAAGTAATAATCAAACACTTTAAAATAAAAATCCAAGTTATATTCCATCTTGCTACTTGCTAGCTAGCTAGTCAAATACTAGTAACTCTAATTACCACACTAGTCTAGAAAAAAAGCAAGGAAAAAAAAGATATATTTACATAGTTTAGTACGTTATATAGTGGGGTTACTTATCTACAAATAGAATTATGGGATCCTAAAATTAGAAATTAATCACATGATGATGTTTATAATTATTTATATCAAATATATAAGTTCACCCAATCTAATCCTTGAACATAATTATTCTCTTGTGCATAAAACACATTATCCAATCCATCCATTCCAAATTCCCCTAGAAATGGTGCTTCCATTGAGAAAGATGAAGCACTTGGACTTGTGTAATTACTCGATACCCCATCACATCGTTCTAATAATAGCCTTTGTATCTCCTTCTCTGATTCATTCAATTGTTCTTTCAACTTCAACACCTATAAAAAGAAAAATAATATACACGTTTCAATTTCAAGTAAATTAAAATTGACTATATAAATATTTATGTGTCGATAAGTATGATATTCGATACAAAAATGTGGAAGAAGCACGTGAGAAAGAAAGGCATGAGATGCCACCACCCACTAAAAAGGTACGAGGGGATTAACTTGGACATCTAAAAAAAAAAACGACAAGAGTGTACGGAGGTTTGTTAATTGGAGGGTGTAGTTCCTTTTGCTGCCTATAAGGGTGACACTATTATTTTACCATTATTTTTATCTTTTAACGCTTCTTAGATAGAGTGTCTAGTAATTTTTTATTAAAATAAAATTACTTCACAAGAATAAATACAAGTATGAAACATTATATTTTACCTTAGTAATCCTAATCTGTTTGTTCTTAGATCCATTATCATGCCAAATTCATAGCCTGTTTCGAGCTGCCTAGGGTTCATATTGCATGTCTAAACATGACGATTATTTCTAGTTTAAAGTTGATGTATATCTTCCTAACTTTGATAATTAGTATAAATATTTTTAACATTTTCAATATAGTTTAACTAGGTGTGAATTAGCAGGATATATACATTGGTTATTTTTACTGGTAGTATTAAAATATCCTCATAAATAAGGTCATATATGTAGAAGCAAAAGTTTTACAGCGTGATTACATATAATTTGGTCATTTTTTTTATTTATCAACCTGTACATTAGAATTTAAAGCTTTAAAATTTCATAATTACAAATTCTATTCTTGCTTTCCCCTTTTTAATTAAACAACTCATCTTGAAAATATTTTTAAGAGTTAGGACCACTTCAAACGTCGTTTATGCTGCCAGTTTTCACTGACAAATCCCCAAAATTACCCTACCACTAACTATTCCCTCGTTAAACCAAAGTATTTTACAACTTGTTCATTTTATTAAATCAGGAGAATCGAGGTTAAGTAATATGAAACGGAGAAAGTAGAGAGAAAGCGGACCTCGTTTTCGAGACGACACTTCTCAACAACGTTATTGTCATGTTCAGATTTCAACTTTGAATATTCCTCCTCTAGCTTCTTGGTCTTCCAACGAGCCCTCCTGTTTTGGAACCACACCGCAACTTGTCTAGGGTCGAGCCCTAGCTCAGCAGCTAGCTTGTCCTTTCTCTCTGACTCTAGTTTGTGCTCGTCCCCAAAACTTTGCTCAAGTAAATTAACTTGTTCTTCACTTAACTTCCTCTTCCTCATCATCATCATTTGATCATTCCCACTCCCTTCTCCGAATTTGTTCTTCTTACGTCTTCTCCGCGGCTTTGACTCTCCTGCATGTTATTACACCCTTAGTCGGAGATCTCAAGTTCTACATAAATCTACTAAATATGAACAATTAGTCAGACCACTAAATTTTGAATATCGAATATCGTGTGCTAGCTAGAAAAGACAAATTTATTGTAAATTATAGTACTAACCTTGTTGTGGTACAAGTTGGGTGTAAATATCAGGATAGTACTGGGAAATAAGTACCATATTATCATCTTCTATAGCCTGATGGTTCATGGTGTTTATATTTGTTTTTGTTTTTTTTGTGGTGTAAAAGTGAAAAGGAGAAGACTTTTATTTATTTATTTTGAAGAAAAAATTATAAAGATGGAGTGAAGACTAAGGTGCTGTTGCCTTAAGTCTTTGTTGAGTCACTAGTGTGACCTTATTTATAATGCTCGACCTTTTGAAATAGACCTTGCTTATATGTAAAATTATCTATATTGCCACTTGTCAATGATTTTGGGGGTACAATGTTTTTAGTGTGAGCTAAGTTGATAAAATTTGTTAAATTAAGAAATTGGACGGTGACATGCACGGCATGCCATTATTTCTGTCTGATTTGGCCAGACGTGACTTAGTCAATAAGGTAATATAAGCAAAATGCAGCTAATTAACTAGCTAGTAGTTAGCAATTTGAACACTGAGATAAGATGTTTCTATTTTTAATAATGTGTCGCGAATTCAAGTTTTCAGCAAAGAGATTAATATTGATAATGTTTCTCTTTTTTAATGAATTTTGTTTATACGACACAAACTCAAATTAATTAGAAATTCATATCTAAACGTATATGAGGCATTGACGTGAAACAAAAGAATTAAAATAATTAGCATTGGTCTTAAACGTATTGTTATATTAGGGGCTTTCTCATCTATGATGAACGCTAACTCACCAATTTAAGTCATTAAATAAAATGGCAAGAATGTGGGACCTTTTTAGGACTAGTAAGACGATAAGGATCAATAGAATTATATGGATATTTCTTGATTTATAATCATGAGATGAGGCATGTTAATATAGGGAAAAAAACAGCTAGGTTTTCATCATTATTTTAGTCTCTACTCCACAAAGCCCTCTTGATTACGATGGTTTTT
Source organism: Solanum habrochaites (assembly GCA_027704765.1). Classification (NCBI taxonomy): domain Eukaryota; kingdom Viridiplantae; phylum Streptophyta; class Magnoliopsida; order Solanales; family Solanaceae; genus Solanum; species Solanum habrochaites. Next base: position 50,765,466 of record JAKWJA010002490.1, on the reverse strand, counting down.
GAACTATTGGTATGAGAAATATATATATATGGAGTTCGAAGCCTAATGATATAAAATATTAATAAAATGATATATAAAATTTTATATTAATTAAAATGGTAAAATCATTGGAACAACAACGATTTTGTCTATCGGGAAAAGCAAAATTACTACTACTTGCAAAATGTAATTTTATATATCGTTTTTTTGAAATTTTTATTAATATTATATATATGACTGTCACACGCATCAACCATATTATATACCGTAAGTCACTGGTTACCTATTTTGTTTCTACGTGGGTTCTTGTTATTAATTTAAGCCTTGATTAATCTGTATTCACTCTCAGTAATTTAGGAAAAAAGTATTCTGTATGAAAAGTGAATTCATACCTAAGCTTCATAATCTTTGATGATGACTTTATAAAGTTTACATAAATGTTCAGGATTAGGGGGAACAAATCAATACGTGTCATTTGAAACTCTAATTCATCGTATATAAATTAATGCTACACAGTTACATAGTCTTGTCAATTTCAAACACTCATAATTTTAACTTTAATACATGCGTATATAATTTTACATGATTAAATTATCTTTTAAAAAATGAATAAATAATTAAAATAACTATCTATAATAGAGAAACAAATTTCAAAATTGAGACACATAACCAAATTATAATCAGTGTATAGATATATGTTGAATAAAACGTATCAAAATGAACTCAATTAATAACCGAATATGTTTACGTATAGATATATGTCTCTACAAGTAAGATCCATATCGGATTTGTTAGAGGAGAGAAGCGTAAATTTGGAAATACAAAATAAAGATCAAATTAGAATAATGCATGTGGGATCACTGTTTAAGCCAATAGTCTAACGGGGTAATGTGGCAGTCAATGGTACATAAATTAATCAATTTTTCTAATATTAGAATCATAGTATCACTATGATAAAAATAATCATTAGCGGTATTTAATTTTTAGTTATCGCTAAATATAAATTTTCAGCAATAATTATCATTCATTGTATATGTTTCTAAAGCCTTTAACAATATTAGTTTTAATGATACTTAACTAACATTGATAAAGATTTTAGCATACTTTATTAGTGTCAATATTTAATGCCGTTAAAAGTTATTTTTATTTATAGCGTATATATATTTATAGATAAGGTGATGAAAGAAGTCTAGTTAATATAGGGGAAGAATGGTTGTATTTGGCTTTTCTGATTGGGTAAATTCGAAAAAGAATAAGGTAAATTAACACTATCCGTGTGAAGTTTTAAAAAATCAAATACTGTAACGTAAGGTTGTAGTTTTGGGGGTTTTGGGATCGTACCACCTAGAAAAAAAATAGAAAATTAGTATGGGTAGGTTTCTCTAGATTTTGGAGTAATTAACTAGGTCGGTATTGTTATCCAATTAGGTGGTAATAAATATTTTTTAAACAAAATTATAATTAATTACCTATCCTAGCCAAGCCGCACCAAAAGTTTTACTAACTCACTTTAAATTAGCTAATTAGATGCGTGGCTCGAGATGATTAAGAACAGTGAATATAATCAACGTTCTGATTGGGTCATTCCAATGATAACAGCTCATGAGACACCCAACATCTTATCTAAGCCGTTACATCATTCTCTAATTCTTTTATAATAAAGTATAAAAAATTGAGTAAAATAAAAACTTGGATTATTGCAAAAATGGATCCAACTTCTTCCTATAATCGCTATTGAAGACAGATAAAATTTCGTAGCTAAACAGTATAACTTTTACGTATAAAAGTAGTGACGAATCGTACGAAAAATTAAATTAGCTAGGAGCTAAGAAATCACCAACAAATTTCATAAATAATTTCGTGTTTTCTTCGTAGTGAACGAGCATCATTTGGTTTACTTGATAAAATAGAATTTTGTGTAGCTCAAGTTAAAGTTTTCCCAAAAGTGAAATTCCCCTTCCACCTTGACAAAATTTTGTATGTATATGTAGATACGATAAAAAAAAATTTAGAACAAGTGAAGTAAAGTGTTTTAGAAAGCATAAAGTTGTAGCAATATCAGTCATCTTGTACGTTGATTTTCATATATATATATAATACAGGGGGAGTGTACGTAGGTGGATAACACAAATATGGGGTCCTACGTCAAACATTTACGAAAGCTACTGTCTAGGTAGTTTTTTTTTTTTATTTAAGTGAACGTATATTTACGTGTACTTTAACTATTTACTTAATATTTTTTATCAAAACAATGTATTTAGCTAATTTTTCAATTAAAATTTAAGCAATAAAATTAATTGATCACTCAATTTCATTGAAATATAAACTTAACACCTCTGTAATTTCTCTTCCTTCTGCTAAAAAGGAAAAGCATACATGACCTTTATATCGTCTACTGGTTCACAATCAAAATAGTTGTGTGATCAGTTAGAAGTGTATGAATGAACGTCTTTGCATGTTTTTTTCTTCATTAACAGTCAGAGAAGGACACAAGTCAGAGATAAGATGGGCAAACCTTTTTGGTACGTATATTAAGTTCAGTTATATGGACGGCCACAAAAGTAAAAGAGGATCATTGCAACAAATTAGAAGCTAGAGCCCAACATGATAAATTGATTGGATTGGTGTCATAAAAAAAGTGGTTATATTACGTGGAACCATTAACCACCACCTGACTTACTATTCGTCTTTTTCTAAAAAAATATACGACATTTAATTTTAACTCAATCTTAAAAATTAATTTTTAAAAAAATATCTAACTAATATAAATATAAATCCATTCATCAATTTTTAATTAATATGAGACTTTCATTCATTCTAACATACACATATTATACATTCTACTACTTTTAAAGATAAATTATAGTAAAATTTAAATTATAAATCTACCTCTCGTGTTATTTTGGTAAGTAGAGAGAAGAAGACAGCTCCAGAGAGCAAGGAATGTCACATGGGAGCAACGTACGAGTTTTAACACGCGTCACTCCCCTGATGAATTATTCGGGACCACAATGTCCTTTGTCCATCCACGTGTTGTCCTTCTAGTACATTTCCCTCAACCTTATCTGCCATTTACCAGCCTATCACCACTCACTCCCATACTAATTAATACTACTTACCTTTAATTACCACTATTATTATACTCTTAATTATACTAATATTTTACGATACATCATACGATAAGTAGTGTATACTAGAAAGAAGAGCTGGCATAAGCATCTTTCATATAAAGTTAATTGAGTACAACATTTTTTTATTTTATTTTATGATAATGTGACAAAGAAACTAAGATATATGAAAAAGTGTGTGTTTCCTATAATAGAAATAATATACTTTGGGTCTTCTATATAGGCATGTGAAGGAATGTTAAATATGAAATTATGATTCACCATTTGCTTGTGTACCCTTATAGATATTGGTCCGGATTCACTTCATCATTATACATTTATAGGTCTCATATAAACGAATATAATATCACCAAATACACGTGGCTAAACCTAAATGGTCGTCACTCTTGTTCTAATTTCAATAGATCACTAGTAAAAATTCAAAGATAAAAAATGAACAGAGAAAGATGTACTTATTCGATTGAACACTAAGTTTTATCTATTTAAATTAAGAAAATAGTAGTATAATATATGCAAAATTAATTATATAGCTTATGGACTAGCAGTCGTGAATAGTTTTTAGTTGAGTGATCAAATATATATAGATACTCACATTAATAAAAAATAGGGAGTTAAAAAAGTATATTTTATTGTGATTGATTAAACGGAAAAATATAATATAGTTAATTATATGATATGAATATTCTATTATAAATAATGAAATGTGTCTAATTATAGAGGTGATCGCATGGACTGATTGGATTTTGGCTTTTTTTCTTTTACGTAGTCGAAGTTTTCTTAAGCAAGAAGCTGGATTAGACTAATTGTGGTTAATATAGTTTATCACTAATCCTGTTCCTACAAGCTACAAGGTTAGCAAGAATTAGACTAAACCTATAATTAATACTTAATTATTATTAAAACAGGATAAGGATGAAGAAATAGGGGGGGGTTAAGGGGTTTAAGCGTAGGAGATTCCTATTAATTTAAGTTGATTATGTCCTTATTTTAAGGGGATTTAATTTAATTAATTAAAAGAATTCAAAAGATTGAAAGATGCTTATGGCGTGGGAAGGATTACTTTTCATATGCTTTTGACAAAGTCTAATTGAGTCTTCTTTCTAATTTAATATTAATGTTAATGAAATGGATTTATTTAGCATAATTAAGTAATTGGTGCCATGTTTATCCCGACAAATCAAGCTCATGTTTCCCATCTTCCAACTTAGTATTATACATATGCTAAAAAACTACTAACCATTGAATGTAATCACATTATCTTTGGCTAATCAGAATTGTTCCTTGATTATGGGCTTCATTAACATTTGTTTATTGTTCTAATTAGTACATTGATCTCAAAAATTGTCTTTATTATCTGTCACGGACTCACAGGCATCATCTTAATTGGCCAATTTATACATTTTAATTTCGGTCCCTGTTAATTTTAAATAGAACTTTTATTCTTCAGTGTGGTCCTAATTTAAGTAGACACACCTGAATTTAATTTTATCAGCTTTTTCTTTTAGTTCCATCTTCCTTTAATTAGTCCGTACATTTACACATTCAACTAATTACTTTTTTTCCGCAAAAAATGAACTATTTTTTCTTTGTAATAAAATAATACTTATATATAAGAGTATTAGCTCATTTCCTTACACATATATCTCAAATTTACTTTTTTCTTACTAATTCCCTTCCCCGGATCATTTGTAATCACTTGAATATTTGTCGGAGTTCCTTTCTATCGAAGTTGCGTAATTTAAAGGGAAGAATTAACTTAAATTATCGTTTATATATTAAAAAAGGGTAGGTACCTGGAGTGGAGGGAGTGTATGTCAACCTAAAATATATTTTATGCATTCCTGTATGTATATAATGATATAATACATAATAATATGTGTATAATATCACATTATCTACATTTATCGATTGAAATTAATAAATAATAAGTATATTGAATTATTTATATGAAAATCTTAGATGCTTTCTTCGTTTCATTTTATTTTTATGTTTGTATTAAAAATAAATATTTTAATACATTTTATAATATTAAGTAAATTTTATTGCTATTCTATTTTTCGTACTATTCATAGTCTTAAATAGTTATAGTCCGTATATAATAGTCAAATATAAAAGATTAAAGCATTTTTAATGAATATTTTAGGTCAACAATGACGATCAAATAATGAACATCATTTATTCACGTATGCTAGTAGCTAATCCAATATTTATATGACACCTATTTCTGAAAAGCTGCATGCATGGTTAGCCCTAGGGATCTCTGTGTCTTTAGATTGGTGTAATATACATAACCACTCATTTGTTTATATTATAGTCATATATTGGATGCTCAATTTTGTTTTTTGTGTTGTAATCTGCGACCCCCACTCACCTTCCATGTTTCCCTCCACCCTCACACTTTTTTTAAAAAAAACTCTTCCCTTTCGCTTCGTTCATTTTTACTTTTTCATGTTTAATGTTGTACGTTTAAAATGTTAATATAGTTGATATCGATTGCTATTGTACTAAGTTAGTCATTCGTAGGAAGTATGTATAAAGTAATATGTTAGTTTTTTATTTTTAATTTAAATAAGTGAAAAAATATATATATTTTTAATATAGTAACTGTGAAATTAGGTCTTAGGCCTAACTCACACCCAAAAGCTAGCTCAAAGGGAGGAGGATTGTCCCAAGCCTTATAAGAAAGTTCACACTCTCAATAATCACGATGTGGACTTTTGTCATGCTTTCACACCTATTACCTCACAGTCCCGTGCTTAACATCTGGGGCGTGGCAATTTACTTTTGGAAAGATCCCAAACATCGGGTTGAGACGGGCCCTGCTCTGTATAACATGTGAAATTAGGTCTTAGGCCTAACTCACACCCCAAAGCCTAGTAGATCAAAGGGAGAAGAAGGATGCCCAAACCTATAATGAGTCCACCCATATCATTAATCCCGATGTGCGACTTTTGTCAGTCTTTTAACATAACAAATAAAAGTGATAAAGTTTACTCTGCGTCTCAAATTTATTTGGTAGGATTTTATTATGTGTGAAAGATGAAATTTGTTTGTGAAGAAAGCCATGAAACTCATGCTTATAAAATATATAGTCTAAAAATTAAAATTAGAAGTAATTTATTTAACTAGGTTAATGAATTTTAAAGTGAAATAATTTATAAATATTGAATTGAGATGTTTTTTTAAACTTGAATAAAAAGGAAAACGTGTTATATAGAATTGAGACAGTAATTTCTTGGGTCTTTCTCCACTGAGTTTTGACTCATTTGAGCCCCTTCTGCTTCACTCTTTGAATTTTTATTTGCGCATGGATAATATTTTAATCTTGTAGTAATTTATGTACGCCCATAGAATTTGACAATCCCTAATTTGCTCCCTAATTTAAGCCATAATATATATGTAGGTTATGACTTTTTAGTGCCTAAGCTCCATTACCTTCTTTTAATAGCCACTTGTTATTGTTAAGGTGTTTTAAAATAAGTGGTGTTTTTTATTTTAATAGTCGTCACATGTTATTTATTATGTAAAACTTGCTAATTGAAAATTAAAAAAAAATCACTAATTTAAAATTAGGAAAAAAGGTCTGATATATCCTTTAACTTTGTCATTTCGAATTGATATACCCCTCGTTATAAAAGTGACTTATATATGCCCTTACCGTTATACAAACGGCTCATATATATATCCTTGCTGTTGCCTGTACAAAATGGCTTCATCCCCTTCATTTAACGGAAAATAGTTAAAAAATTAAGTTTTAAAATTATATTTCTTACTTCTTATTTTGAAAAAAAAATATATGTAGGGTTATATAGGATTCTTCTATCAAAAGTTCACGGTATTATATTTAATTTTTTTCGTACATAAATTATTTTTTGCTTCTTTTATTATAATTATTTGAGTTTCTATTCTTATTTATTTTTTTTGTTTCATTCATTTAGTTCTTAAGAGAAAAAAATTTAAACTATTTTTTTTTGTGTTTATTTGTAATTTAATTTTCGTACGAAAGAAAAAATTGGTCATCTACAATAAGTTTTAAAGAATTTTAGTGAATGAAACAATAAATAAATTTGATTTCAAAATAATAAGTATAAATTAGTCATTGAATGATGAAACAAAAAAAAGTCAAAAAAAAAATAGGTTTGACGAGGGGGGGATTAAATTACTCATATGGGATTATAGTTTTTATAAAAAATAATAATAAAAAATTTAGATTGAAATTAATTTTTTTGTTTATTTACGTTTTAAAGGAAAGGGTGATGTGAAACCATTGTTTACAGTCTGGAGTAATATGAGCCACTTCTATGAAGCCACTTTAATAACAAGGGGTATATAATATCTAAATGACAAAGTTGAGGGGTATATCAGATCTTTTTCCCTTAAAATTAATATAAAACATCACTTATACTAAAACAGGCGGAATAAATATTTTATTTAAAAGTAGCTAGCAGTAAAAGATTTATATGGAGTCAAATTCTTAAAGGAAGTCCATAAAGAAGGGCAGCTTTTGTGTTTGCTATTGGAAGGAAAGTTAATTATTTTCATTATAATGATAATGAAGAAATATGAAATGAAAAGCCCCACAAACCACCAATTAATTAAGCTACCTAAACATAAAGTAAGATAATTCGCCGGCCATATTTAAAAGAAAAAAAAAAGAAGAGAAGATGTACAGCTAATTAGATTTTGTCTACGTTTGATATTAGAGAATCTATATGCTTAAACAATTAACTCTAATCAATTAAAATAGTAATAGATAATCAGACTTAATTAGAACAACCTAGATGGTTAAGAAATGGGTTACGTGTCCTTTCAAATCTTGCAGTCTTCTTTTGGACAAATTTGTTAGCTAGCTTTGAGCACATGCTCACCCACTTACTAATTTTGTTGTTTTTCAGTATCTAATATGCCTTTTTAAACAATAAATATATATTAGTCATTTGTCACTATTTATTTATTTGTAACACGTATCTATGTATCACATAATATATATTATTTAATTAATTAGTTAGAGATTAATTGAGATTAAAAAGGAATTATGGTTTAAGATCCGAAGACAATGGTGCGTGGTAACTACTGCACCTACTTATAATGGTTTAATGGTCCTACTTATATATGAACCTTTTGCACAGTCACTTTGTAATATTGTTTTTTTAAATTAAAGAAAGTCAACAGTCTAGCATGCAATTACCCATCTTGATTAAGAAATTAGTCCGAATAACAAATATTTATCCTATATCATGTATTAGAGCTACAGTTTTAAAAAGTTGTAATTGGTTGCTTGAAAAAAAATTTATCTGCACCGGGTGTTTGTATCAAATCAGTGCAAAATGCATTACTATGTGATTTAATGAAGCAAAATGAACTATGAATGTATTGATTTGGTGTAAATATCCGGTATGGGTACTTCGCTTTTGCTGTTTCTCTAATTATTAACTTGTATAAATCAAGAATTTTGTATATACAAACAGAGCTCTAAAAAAAATCTAAATGTTTTAATATGGAATTTGTATATATTTACCTTATATGTATATATACAAGCGAAATATACAAACTGCAGTCTTCATAGCATATAAAACTATGTACAATTGTAACTATAACTATAGAGCCTTATTATATCTGTTATGTTTGTTATTTTTGAAATTTTCTAATTAAAGAAAAGAAAAAGAAAAAAAGTGTTAGTGAAACAGGGTGTTGGGCTTGGTAGATTGGTGGTCCACTTAGAAAGGTCACTGTGGGTTTCCTTGCATGCAGTTGGGCCCAATAAATGATAGTTTGTCTATGGGCTCAAAAGTTATGAAAAGGCCATGTTCACATCAATTGTCCAGACTCCTTGTTACTTCTACTGGGCCTCTGAAGGTCCATGGGCTGAAACAAGTGTTGTTTTTGCATTTCGACAGAGGGAGTATTGTTAATGTAAACAAGAAATTTTTCTTCTTAATATTCACGGTGAAAATTCAGATAGATAATTAACTTAATCATTAAAATTTTCATTTTACTTGTCACTATTAACATATTAAAAAAAACAATACATTATTCTTTCCCATATTTTACCCCTAACACTAATTATTTATTTCTCAAATTATTTCCCATGATTTACCTAATTCAAACATTAATTAATATGAGCATTATGATTACAATTTAAATCCAAAAATCAATTACTGTTTCTTAAGAAACATGTTAAGTTCAAAAATAAATACTCCTTCTGTCCCTATTTATTTGTCAAACATTTCATAATATGATTTTTCCTTTAACTTGTCATTTTTGACAAATCAAGAAAGGACAATTTATTTTTTCTTATTATACCCTCAATTTATTAACGTTTAGATAGTGTTTTTGAAAAATGTATTGAACGAATATATTTTAAATCATATGAGTTACTCCCTCCGTTCACTTTTATTTGTCATAATTGCGCTTTTCGAATGTCAATTTGATTAATTTTCAAAGTTCAATTAGATTACATTAATTCGATATTTTAAACAAAAAAAATTAGATATTCAAAAATTATATGAAAAGTACTATAAATTGCTATTTTTTTGCATATTAATATGATGAAAAATAATATTTTAAAGTGTTAGTCAAAGTTCATATAATTTGACTCTAATAATAGATATTATGACAAACAATAATAATAAATGGATAAAGAAAGTAATAGGAGCAAAATGATTAACGTACTATATCAACTAATTCTTTTTAAATAGGTATGCTAAATTAAAATCTGTTAAACAAAAAGGACTAAGGGAGTAATAAACAATTGAATAAAACGAAAAACAAAGCAAGAAAGGACAGGAAGTGCTGATAAAGACCGAAATTTGAAACGGACAGTTCGATTCCTTCAACTTTTGAGGGAACTGAACTTCACATTGAATTTGACCCAAAAAAAAAAAACACTCATTTCAACGCTATAAATTTATGAATTATGAAGCACTCACAACAAAAAGGATAGAGTAAACTCAAAAAAAAAAAAAAAAAAGAGGAGTTGTAATTTGAATTCATAATGATCAATAAATAAATTTATGATGATTTTTTACACGTAAGTTCATCATAATTATTGTGAGAGCTTCTTATTTACCTCTAAATTCTTGTCTTTTCATCTTCCCTTTTCCCATTTTTAGAAAAAGAAATTCTTGTGCTAGAAGACAATTGAACGGAGTTTCATTACGATAAAATTTCACGAATTTTGTTTATAATAAGGATGAGTCATGTTAAGTACTGACAATAAAAATGAATAAAGAGAATAATAATAGAATAATATAATAAAATTATTATTTTATTTTTAAGAGGTGTGTCAAAATATATACAAATAAACATGGAAGAAATGAATAATGTATAAGAATGCATACTTATGACTGTGAGCTATAACTTCAATAATTTATTTTTAAAAAAAATCGATGGTTTTTTTGTTTTTTTTTACTCTCAGATTATCTAATATAAAGAAAAAGTAAGAAAAAACTATATATTGGAATTAAAATCACAGTCTTCATTTGTTTTTTTAAAATATATTAAAACTAAATACACATATTTAGAAAAAATTTAAGTTATATATATACACTAACTAACTAATGGAGGAAAGCAGACGTATATTATTAGTGCTATTTATTTAGTTTAATTCTATTTTGAGGTCTAACTATAAAATTTATCTATTAGTATTTAGTTATATTTTGAGGTTTAACTATAAAAATAATCTATTATTGTGAGTTGGTTTAATGTGATGGTGATATGGTGTGAAAATAGAATCTATAGAGGGTTGATTAAGTTTTGGGACTAAAAGTTTTTTTTGGGTTTCTTTTAAAAGTGTTTTTTTTAAGTCAAGAGTTGATCAAATTTTTACTGAAAAATAAGAATATATGATGGTGCTAGTCATTGTTTGAAAATCTAAAATAAAGTTTTTCTATGTTAACACTTTTTTTGAAAGTCTGGTCAAATTCATATTATTACTTTAATACTGAGAAAGTATTTTTTAAAAAATTTTGATTAATTAAATATAAATTAATATTTTTTTAAAAAAATACCTTTCTTCAAAATAATGATATTTTAAAATAAAAGTTTGGTCAAACAAGCTACTAATTCAAATGAAAAAACAATATATTCATATCCGCACGTGACATACATGCACGTTAGAAGCACAATTACTGCCTCCTACAGGCTACATGTAACGTATTCTTTCAGTCCACTTTTTATTTGATATTATTAGAGTTTTTGGCTAAAATAATTTCTCAACTATAACCTAAATCTAAAGTACATTCTTGTATCATAAAAGTGAATAAAAAACACTCCTGCACTATTTAAAAAGTTGCAACATTCATCTTTTGTCTATTTTTTTTAAGAAACCAAGTAATAACAAAAAAATGTGGCAAGTAGAATTGAAAGAATATATAAACAAGCTTAGCTAGTCAAGATGGGGTGATTTTTTTGTTATTTTAGAAATTGAGGGATTAAAATATTCAAATAAAAATATATTAATTCTAAATATCTTTGTAAAAATAATTGCCCAAATACAACTCCATTTTCAAAAATTTCAATTAATTATTTTTTAATTTCATAAAAAACCTACACAATTCACTATTATCAGTATTTTATATTGGATAAAGGTGATTGCATTGTTTACTATTCGTACTTACATACTATATATATTTTTTTAATGAAAGATAATCTTAAAAGGTTGTATAACATTTTTAAATGTTTTTTTTTTTTTGCATAATCTTCAAACCATTGAATCCTATGTATAAATATTTAAAACTTATTTATTTGTTGCAAGTCCAATTTACTTGATTATGAAAACATTCTAAACTATAAAACACAAAAATTTAACTTATGGAGAATTAAAAAATATTCGTTTTCTCCATTATCTTTCTTCTTTTTAGGTAACATTGACCTTATCGATGTAGCTAGACATGACCAAATTTAACAAAAAAATACTTTTATATTTGTTTAGTAGTTTCTTAACAAAAATAAACTTAAAGATGATTCTTGTTATTTTTTTGGATAGTTTAAGGATATTTTTTGGTCACTTATATTATATAAGGATGTACATTAAATTTGAGTCATAATTAAGGAATGATTTTATTCAAAAACTCGATATTATTATATAATAATTAAGATACTCAATCACATTTTATTGAAAAAAAATAAGTTTATATAAAAACAATAGCGGAACTCTTGTTAAAATCGCAAATTAATGTCTGTTCCATGGGAAAATTCTGAAAGTACGATCAAATTTATATTATTACTTTAATAGTGGACAAGAACTTTTTTAAAAATTGTCTAATTAAATATAAATAAATTCTTTTAAAAGAAAGTACTTTATCAAAAAAATATTTTTCTCTAAATTAGTGATGTTTTTTTTTGAAAAATAAATTGGTCAAACAATTTATTAAATTCAAAATTAAAATAACATATTCACATTTGTACGCGACGTATGTGCACGTTAGAAGTATTGTTATTACCTTCAACATGTAACATATTCTCTTCAGTCCAATTTCACTTTGTCATTGTTATCTTCTTTGACGCGTGTGAGTTTTGAAATTAAATTTGTATTAAAGGGTATTTTTGTCATTTAAATATAAAAAATAGTTTTTAATAATTGATATATTCAAAAATTATTTATTATAAATCATAGAACTATATTTTAAAATATTTAACCTTCGTATAGAAAAAAATTATAGTCCAACAAATTTTGATTGATTATCCAAATTTTATTTATGCGAAATAAATTGAAATAGAGAGTGTAAAGGCATTTCTATCAATTTCAAAATTTATTTTGAATGATTTATATATTTGTAAATCACGTTAAAAGTATAATAAATTACTATAATTAAACAACTAAAATGACTTGAAAAAATTAAAAAAAATTACATTGATAAAAAATTTGATCAACTCTCCAAATTCTATTTATGTCACTAATCACATAAATTAAGATAAAAGAATAACATATATTAAGCGCGTATTTCACGAGCTCTTGTATGACAGCAATAAAAACAAACATACAGTTTTAGTTGCTCAAATTTAAATTCAAAAGATAATTTATTATCTTATATTTATTTTATTATTCTTTAATATTAATAATAAAAATATAATTTTATTTATTATTTTTTAAAAAGAGTGTGAAGTCAAACATAAACGGAAGAAGGAGTAAAGACTAGAACCTCTTTTAAGATTTTTTTCTTTTGGGGTAGTTTTTTTTACCTTTTTTGTTCAAGAAAATAAATGCAAGGATTAATAATTTACTAAATGTAAGATATTTTTCCCTCTTATTTCTATCGCTGTAACTCTTTTCAAATGCCATCCCACCCTTTGTATCCCCCACCCCCGCTATACCCACCCACCCCCACAGAGGTTTACATATATACTCCTCTTCTTCCTCTTTTCTCTCTGCTATTGTAATGCAACAGTTGCTTAACAGCTATGGTAGACACTAAGGATTTTATCAATCTTGAACGTTCTCTCTCTAACCCATTTGGGAATTTTTCTGATGGTTCTGCAATTGATGATTTTTCTGCTCAAAATTCTGTCAGCATTGATAAGAAGCTGCTTATCGATCTACAACACCTTTCTATTGGTCATGTGATCAGTGAAGGTCCCTATTCAGTCGTTTATGAAGGATTGTGAGTACCATTTTCGTTTTCTTGAATTTTTTCCTATTTTCTTGAACCCCATTTATGTTTCTTGAATTAATTGCATTTGTGTTCAAGAACTGAATTTTGGAATTTTCTTGATTTCTTGGGGGTGTTGGTCTGTCAATTTGATCGGTGGAGTGAAAACCCTTTTCTTTTTCCGTTTCTTGGTTTATGTTTCTTGAATTAATTGCTACATTGTTTGTTATCCTTCTTACAAAGAACAAAATTCATATCGACCCCTGTAGTTCTGGGTTGTTGTGTGGCACTGCGCTTAGCTTTGTTGCCTAATTTATCCACTTCCCTCATTCCTATTTCCCAGTAAAAGGGTGATAAAAGAATTTTACTTTTGATTTGTGTTTCTGTTTGCGTATGCTTGTATTTGTTTTAATGGTGTTTCAATTGTCAGCATTGTCTCTTTGATCTTCCCCTGCATCTCAAATTTGGATTATGTGTAGTCAGAAAGAATTGTCTAGTACTTGTGGGAGTGATCAAGTTCAGCAGTTCTTTGTATAAAATTGTAGACTTAATTGTTACAAAATTGTAGACTTCATTGTAGATAAAATTGTTTCAAGCACCAATAGAATGAGCAGTCCTTCATTCAAAGAGAGGAAAGAGAGGATGATTTGTTAGTCAGTTTCCTCTGAACTCATATTTCACTTGATGGGCAAACTCGAATTGAAAGCCTAAAGGTCTGAATTTTGAGGAATCAGAAAGTATGTTATCTTGATTAATTTTTCTTGCTTACAAAGTTCCAATTGTGCACAGATTATTAGGCTGTCGGCGATCAAAAGCAGAAAAAAATGTCTTAGCTAAGCTCATATATTCCTTGGATCTTTCTATTGTCCCGAGGTTTACGTCTTCTCCTTTCGGTTATAAAATTTATAGTGAGCTAATGGTTTACGTCTTCACGAATATCTGCTAATGTTTTCACACTCAACTAGAGACTAGGAAGGAGAAGAATGTCTACTTACTTAGTTTGTCTATACTTTCTGCTGACTTCCAATAGTTTGTCTAATTAGTTTGGCATTGAGTTCACTGGTAAATCTTATTGGTTTCTCCTTATTTGTCCTAATCTGACATTTGGAGGTTAGGAAGTGATCTCTACAGAGATATAGTTGCACTGTTTTACCTTATTGACTAAAGGACTAACCTTTGTCTAGGTGAGGATTGAGTGAACAGGTTCCTGTGATCTTATTGAGCTTAGATATTTAGTGAGCTTTCAACCTAAATCTGCTATAATCATCTAGGGAAATATATTTGTTGTTTTGTATTGTAATCTTATCAATTTTAAAGAGGATTGAAGAATTACAAAACTAAAACAACCAAACGCATTATCTTGGCAATGAAATAGAGACTCGTGATTGTTTTGTTGATTTTTCCTCTTTCATAATTATATAACTAAAAAAGGAAAGAAAGAAGCTATTTATTGGAATTCAAATCAAAGTTTTCATCTGATGGACAAAGGCAAAGTGAAAGCTAAAAGGTCTGAATTCTGTAGAAAGAGAAAGCATGTTTTCTAGATTAAACTTTCTTACTTCCATAATTCCAATTGTGCACAGATCAGGTTGTCGGTGGTCAAAAGCAGAAAAATATGTTTTCTAAGCTCACAAATTTCTTGGATCTTTCTGCAGACCCATGTATTACGTCTTCTCTTTTTCAGTTATAAAAAGTTATAGTGAGCTAATGGTTCACGTCTTCACTAGTCTTTGCTAAAGCTTTCAGTCTTACTCAACTAGAGACTAGGAAGGAGGAAAATGTCTACTTAATTAGCGTTTCAGCTTATGTTTAGATTTTTCTGACCTGCTGGCGTTTCTATTAATTTTTCGTGACTGTAATATTTGCTGATTAACAAAGATAGTTTGACTAATTCATTTGGCATTGAGTTCAATTGTAAATCTTATCGTTTTTCCTTATTTTTACTAAGTCTGTCATTGGGAAGTGAACTCTATTGAGATATAGTTTCACTATGTTACTTTATTGACTAAAAGGACTAATTTTTGTTTAGGTGAGGATTGAGTAAACAGGTTCATGTGCTCTTATCTTTTAACCTAAGTGCATTCTCCCGGCAACATTAATAACATATTAGGCTGCATAATAGGTAGAAGTTGTAAGTTGATAAAATGTTCTGCTTCCCAAATCATACATCTCTTGCCAGCAAAGTAGATAGATTTCTTTCTCTACCCCACATGTTATTCAGGAGCAAAATAGTGGACACAAAATGATCTTTTTTATAACTTAAATTCTCATCTTAACTCATCTGTCTATCCTTGTGATAGGTAGCCACACTAACTAATATACTTCAGAGTAAGATTATTAATGTCAAGAAAATAAATGTATCAGTGGAAACAATCCATAATGCATAGATTTTATCTGTAATAAGATTTCTTAAAACCAACTTTCTTTCTCATTCAAAACTAGCAACTTTTGTCCAATATTTAATGAATTTGTAAGATCTTTCGGATTTTTTTAAACAAAAATTGACAGAGAGAAATGGTTCCATATCCAACTTACAACATCATCAAAATGATGAATCGATATAAGGGTCTATTTGGACCGAGAGAGTTGTCCCAATATGTTTCACATCTACTGTACAATACGGTTTGCAGATTGCAACCATTTCGATTTACAATGGTAATTTATTTAAAATACAATCTCCATTATGGTTTACATGATATGTTGTCTGAATTCATTTGAAATGAAACTCGAGAATCGTAATGTTGGAATTCATAAATTCAGTTCCACTTCAATTCTGAAGGTCTTCATTGAAGTGTCCCTTAGTGTATTTCAACCATTACTCGTAATTTCACCTCGCTTAACCATTGAAACTTAGTTTCCTGCTCCCTTTATTAGTAACTGATACAGAATGAAGGTAGCCAAATTTATGTTTGAGTAGACGTTTTGTTTTTAGAAATAACCTAGTTCATATCAGGAAAAATTTGATTTCTTAGATAATCTATGTTAATATATATAATATAGAATATATATATATATATACCCAAAACATCTATCAAGGATCTTCTAAATTTGGATTTTTCTCGCATTCTGGTACAACTATTTGATAGTGCATATTACATGGCTTTTAAGGTTACTATATTTTGCACTCTTAGATGTGATCAGGCATTTCAGTTTGTTTTATTAAGGGTACTGCTATTCTAAAGCACTCTTTGTAATAATTGTTCCAGATATAAATCCATGCCTGTTGCAATAAAAATTATACAGCCAGACATGTCGGCAAATGTGAGTCCTGAGCGAAAAGTGAAATTCCAGAGGGAGGTTACTTTACTCTCTAAAGTGAAGCATGACAATATTGTGAAGGTATGGTGTTCAATAAAAAATAGTGTTAAATCGTGTTCACTTTGTCTATCTTGCTTTTGCTGGCATCACTTTACAACATAGTAATAGAGTCGGACTCAAAATCAGAAAACAGTGATAATTGCCTTACTGGGTTTGGAGTCCACTGAAAAAGCGAATAAAAGCCACGGCTTATGCAATCAGTTTTGGTGATAAAATTAGATATTTGGTGCTACCCCTCTAAAAAGAATATATATAAGTCCAGACAAGAAGTGAGAAGAATTCCTGTTTACTTCATACCATTTCCATGTGGAAACGATTTATTTATGTAGCTAATGTGCTCCTCTCCTTTCTTTGTTAAGCTTTCTTGTATAAATATCCACGGTTACATTCCCTTTAAAATCTATTTTAGTTATTTGGATTCACTTGTATTTGTCAAGTGCAGGGACTATTTGGAACTAAAACCTGTTTTCTATTAGCATTTTTTATTGAATGTTAATGATTGTTTTCTTTTTAGGGACCAGATCGTAAAAAGCTCCTAGGTAATTTCAGTGCCAGCATAGATTATACGGTGTAGATAAAATCCACAACTATATACCGGCTTCTTTCTGAACTATTTTGTCGATTCTTGGTACAAAGTTGCGTCCTCTGAACTTGATTCTACCCTGTTGAAATGGTACATACCATTGTTCGTATTGCCACGAAGAGAGGTGGTCAACTAGCGAAAACTGCATGCTGTCTCAATATGTATTGAATGGTTCATTATCTGATAATTACTCAAACTTGAGGACAAAGCTGACCTCAACTAGTTCGAGATTGGGGTGCAAGTGTTGTTGTACTCGAACAGAGGCCAAATGAAACTAGACCAGCGAACAACAGATGGGTCAATACCGAAAATGTGCCTTGATGGCCACATGTTGTCTAAGTAGTATCATATCAACTTATAATTTTTTCTTTTTCAATTTGTTCCAGACATCATGCCTTTGTTTTCGGCTTCTCTGACCCAAGTATATACTCAGACAAACTGTGTGTTTAACTGTTTATGTCTTGGGAAGAACAAATGCTGGAATTATGAATAATCCAACTTTTAAGCTCCTTAGCTGTTAGATTGTTGAGCTCGAATGAATATATATATATATATATACCTATACTTAATGCAATAGTGTTAGTTCCCTACAACAGTAAAACACAGGCACTGTTAAGTGTGTCTGTAAAAGGATTCAAGCGTCAAGTATTAGTCTTCAGGCACTTCTTCAAATTTTGTCCTGTTTCTCTCATTTCACATTAGAAGGGAAGCCTTGGGCCAACAGTAGAGTTGTCTCCGTGTAACCTATAGAACACGGATTTGAGCCGTGGGATCAACCATCGATGCTTGCGATCAGGGTAAGCTGCCTACGTCATACTCCCATGGTGCGGCAATCATCGCGACCCTTATGAGCCTTACCAAGCGCGGATACTAAGTGCATAGGGAATGCCCTGTTTGTCCTTATACACATATTGTGCAGAAATTGCCTTAAAACAATCCTTCTGTATGGTGATAGATTTTTTTTTTCATTGGTTGCTAATATGTCCTCAAAATTGTTGAAACAGTTTGTAGGTGCTTCCATGGAACCAACATTGATGTTAGTTACAGAGCTAATGAGAGGTGGCACACTTCAGAAGTTCTTATGGAGTACCCGACCACAATGTCCAGATTTGAAACTCTCTCTAAGTTTTGCATTGGGAATTTCTCGAGCAATGGAGTATTTGCATGCAATTGGCATTATTCACCGCTGACTTGAAGCCAAGTAATGCTCTGCCTATCTTGTAATCTGCTATATTGCAATTCCAATTGTTAAGTCTTAGGTGGCTATCACACTGATCAGGATTACTACTTGCTTGAGTTGCATGAATTTAAGTTTATGATCTTTTTATGATTTAGCTTGAACATATGAAAACAACTCAATTTCAAACCCAGACTTGTTGGAATTGTCTATATTGATTCCTTATATCCATTTTGCTCCATGTGTGCCGTTTTCATATCAATATTGTACTATGCCCACCCTACTCGTTTTATATCAATACCATACTATGCCCACTCTACTCACTTTGTTTTGTCGGCTAAGACAATATTGTTTGCAAACACATGCACCATGTGTCAGCTATCATGTGCATAAAGCTTAATTTCTAAAAAGGAAGGTCAGACCATTAAGATGGTTCCTTGTTTGATTCTATTTCATTACCAACATTTGTAGGTAACTTACTCCTGACAGAAGACAAGACAACAATTAAGCTAGCTGACTTTGGATTAGCTAGGGAGGATGCAGAAGCTGAAATGACAACAGAAGCTGGTACATACCGCTGGATGGCTCCGGAGGTATTAAATTGAGCGGAAATGTTTACAACCTGCTTAATAATAGTATATGTCTTACCCTTTGTCAATGTCAGATGTTCAGTATGGACCCAATTAGAGTTGGAGTGAAGAAATACTACAATCATAAAGTGGATGTCTACAGTTTCTCAATGATCCTTGCGCGCGACGCTCACCAACAGCCAACGCCATTCAAGGGGAAGAAAGAAGAAGCACCATTTATTGGTCGCATATGCAACGCCGTACGGTAGGTTTTCACCTGTATACCTTTTTGTGTCTGTTTTAACTTAAAATGTCAGAGTTGATCAAACTTTTCACATCGAACAGCGTTTGGTAAAATTCCTTTGCTGTATAAATTCCAGAAAATGCGTCCCAGCTTGGAAAACATTCCGGGTGAGATAGAACCCCTTGTTAGCTCTTGCTGGGCAGAGGATCCATCAGAGCGGCCAGAATTTGAGCAAATATCAGATTTCCTTGCAAACCTTCTTGGCAATGTGTGTGGCTCCCCGACTTGTTCTCCCAATCTGTTTGAGACAGAGCACCCCACAGGCAATGAGTTGGTCAATTCTCCAGTCACGAATTGTTTGATGGAGAAAGATGCAGAAAATAGCAAGAAAAAACACAGGAGTTCATGTTGTTGCTTCATGAGTGCATATGACAATTCTCTGTGAGACTGGATATTAATATAGTTGTAAATAATTGAAGGACTTCCCCGTCTTCTTCGCCAGTTTTATGATATAAAGTAGAACAACCTTCATCGTTGTACAGAAAGCAATAGAACAGAAAACAATAGTATCAAGTCACCAGTCTTGCAATTCTCTGGGTACTCTTTTTCTCTTTGTTTGTTAAAATGCATGTAGTTGTATGATACAAAGATAGAGTGGATCCTCAGGTCTCAATGTGTATTGAGTTCAAGAAAAGGACCTCTTTGACTAGGAGAAACTTTTTTTCACTTTATTATTTCAAATACAACTTGAAGTCTTATTTGAAATTTAGAGAACACCACATTTAATTTAATACTAATATAAGTTATATTCATTCAAGATTATTTGGATAACGATAGTGCCAAATGGATTTAACTCGTTAATTTAAAACTATATCTCCCAATCAGAATCACGTGTCAATATTATTAATTAAGGCCTGAACCAAATCCTACATCATATTGGTACTTGGGGTTTAGAATACAAAGTTCATTAGTTCAAGATCCATTTAGATATTATTTTATCTTATGTCACGTGATTTTTGCGCTCATTCAAATTTAAGATAAAAAAAATTATATAATATGTCAATTATTTTTTTTAATTGTGCGTTCAATATTCACATTAAAGCTCAACTAAATTTGAAAATTCATGATATATCTAACAATAAGTAGCTGATCATTTTAAAAAGTCAAGGGATCAATGTGATATGATAAGCCAGATCATAATGAAAACTAATTTCTATTTTTGATAGGTGTTAAAATTAGATATTTTTTCATTTTAAATCACATTTATTATTCATAATAAATTTTACTTTCTCATTGTAATAAATAAAAAAAAATATTTAATTATACTCATATTAATGATTAGTATATTATCTCAACAAACTTGAAAATAAATAATTGATATAAAAATATAATTTAATGAACAAATAAAAATGATCAACGAAGCGAGAGCTGTAGAGGTTAATAAGTTAAGTTATCCTAAAAATTCTATCCACTTAAGTTTGGCCAAGTCTTGACGTTGTTTTATTGTGACGTGTCATCTTCCCCTCAAAACCCTACAATTGTACTTAAAACCCCAATCACTTCTTACATGGCATTTTATGCACACACAAATTATACTAAAATATTTTGACTAAACCGTCTTCTTTCTTTCTTCAAAGTTTCAAACCCAAGAACCAAGATTCTGTTTTCTTTATGGCTGCTCTTTGTTTAGGATAATTTTTTTCTTCTTAAATCTCTTTGGGGGTGGGATAAAAAACTTAACTTTTTGGAAAATCCGACTTGGAACCTTCTTGTTCCACCTCAGATTTAGTACACAGGTCAGCTCTCCCCACCACCTTTACTTTCATTGTTTTTTTCGTCTTGCTTTCTAGTATTTGTTTATCAATTGTTTAATTTTGTGTTTGCTAGCGCCTTAACATGCTTTTTAGTTATCAGCGGTTTTCATACACAATGACCGACAGAATTATCCTTAAGGATTTAGATTTTAAAATTGGGATCTTTTTAGTTGTTAGGGGTTTTCTTGATTCTTGTTACTGTTGAATAGTTTTGATTTTTTTTTTACCAATCTTACCCGCTGTGGTTGTGATTGATAAATCCTATGATTCAAATCTTTTTTGGGTTTAAGTAGACTTTCCAAAATTCTCCATTTCTTCCTTTGGGTTTAATATCTTTTGCTGTAAGCTGTGAATGACATGTTTCTTAAGCAACATTACACCGAAATTTGGTTAATCTGACGAACATTTGAAGTATTCTTTTACGTAGATGCATTAACTTATTATCAATAAAAGGAAATTAATCGAAATGAGATTGCTGTGTTTTTCTTGGTTTGCGTTGAGGAGCGATGTGGAAATAATAGGCCGCTGCTTGACTTGACCTAAGTGATTGTTTCTCACAAAAGATCTTCCTCTGGGGGGAGTTGTCAAGTAGAGCCTGACTGAAATCGGTTGTGATGTTCAAGATTGTGTTTTGTTTGCTATTCAAGTTAGAATGATTCTGAGTTTCAAAAATAAGTTAGAATGATCTTTGTGATTTTAATCCTTTGTAAAACATTAACAAGCTGTTTTTTCTTTTGAGAAATCAGCTTCTAATTGAGCATCACAAATTTATTGTTTAGTAGTAAAATTGATTCGGCAAAAAACCAGGGAAAATTTTACAAACATTACTGCCTTTAAGAATATAAAATATTGAACTGGCCATCCACAACCTATTTTTCTACTATTTTTTTTTATCTTTTTCAAGTTGAAATTGTTGTATTAGTTAGACTCAGCGAAGAATGATTGCATAAGATTTTGATTCTTCTATAATGAATTTGAATACATGCTCGTAAACGATGTAGTTTTGCCTAGTTCTCTTTGCTATACAATGCACTTTTAATTGTTTCAACTAGAATTATTTCATGTCAATTAGTGGGGCGGCTTGACGTTGGTGAGCTTTTGGAAAATACATTATTTGGATATTAGATTAAGCATTCTATTTCGTAGTGGACATTATTGCCATTTATTTGTAAGAAAAGGTGAACAAAAACTGTGCCTGAAGATGGTGTACATAGATGTTGGCTATATTCTTTAAGCAAAAACACCAATATTAGGCTTAGAAAGATTTATCATCATGAAGACATGATTAATTTTGTCAACTGTTTTTGCAGTCAGTCATTTGTGCAGGATTGGCATTCTGTTTTTGTTGCAATTGGTCTTTATGAATGATGTTGAAGCCATGAAAAGTATGGACTAGCAACCATTAAGGAAAAACTTGACCTTTATTAATGAATGTCATTATCTGTGTTTTGGACTTTGACTAAGACTGGGCGACGGATCGGGACGTACCGGTACCGTTCCAGTTCGTCCCGTTTCGGATTGCACGGGAGGGAGGGGATATGTCGGAACATACACGGAACGGGACGAAACAGTGGTTGTTTCGTACCGGTGTGTACCGGTACGGTTCATCAGTTCCGGTCCGTTCCAGGTTCCCAATCCGGTTTACTTAAGATATATTAAGTTTTTGTATATTTGATATAATTGATATTTTAGATTTTAGATAAATTATATCTTATATGTTATAGGTTTATATAAATGATTTTTTATTTTATATTAATTTTTATATATTAAAAGTAATTTCCACCACACCACTCCACGTCCCGAAACTTGGTAGGCAGGCACTTTATTAAAAGCTGCCCTGAGCCCCTGACCAGACCACCTGCCCGGCTTCCCCTGCTGCCCTGCAGCTTTATCAAAAGCTTTATTAGACTTTACTTGCAAACTTAATAACAAATTTTTTTTTGAAAAATATCTTTAAAATAAACTTAAGTAAAAGATTATAGTATAAATTTAAAAAACTATTAATTTAAACTTAGAAAAATAAAAAAATAATCAGCTTTTTCGTAATCCCAAAAATTTGTCGTCCGTTATCCCGTCCTGTTCCATTCTGGTCATTCCGCGTTCCTCCCGGTATATAGTGCGAACGGACGAACCGATTATTCGTCCGATAATTCCGCCGTAAGGTTCATCCCGCCCACGGTACCGGTCAAAGAGATCAAGGTACGTTACGTATGGTACCGGTTCGTTCGTCATGTTGGTGAGCGGTTACGGTCGTTTGAACCTGGTTCCCGAATTCGTTTGACCAGTCTTAACTCTGATTATGGAATAATAATCCACAGTAACTTTTCTCCAGATTCATATGTAGCATGTCAAATGCTTTCTTTCTGATGATCTGCTAGTCTACAATGTTCTCTTTTGAAGAAATCTTACCAGATAGCAATTTCTTTAAGGAAGTACTTTAATATTTTTAATAAGATTTAGTTTGAAATGTGTACACATCTTATTTACGAAATATCTCTCTCTAGATCTGTGCTTCATTTTCTTACGTTTGAGTCGCATACAGATCGTTCTGTAAGTTTAAAAGATTGCTTTGCATGGCTTTGTAAATTATTTATCTTTGATGGATTTGCAACTTCTTTCATCCTTGTTACTAACATTCTTTCTCATTGTTATGGTAAGTATGCTGTACGATCTACTCTTAGGCAGAGAGGTTTAAAGAACTTGTCTACACCTATGTTGCACGAATTCTTTAAAATCTTTGCCACACCTGTGTCGGCACGGCATGGGTGAGAGATTCTTATTGGATTTGGTCAACTTACCTTGGGTAATTTGACCATATTCTATTATTGAGAGTATAGATTGACCATATAAAGTATGAGAATGCTTTTCCATTATGCGTGAAAAGATAAAATATTGGTGTTTGTAAGGAATGGAGTTATGAGTTTTAGTTCATAACCTCAAACGGTAATTCGAAAATTTAAATTTATATGTCGTTAAAGTTAAACATTGTTTAGACACGCATGCCCAATCCCAACACCCGCATCCACATTTGAATCCATATCCCAACAACAACAATATACCTAGTAAAATCTCACCTCACAGAGTGGGGTCTAGGGAGGCTAGGGTTTATATGGACATTACTTCCACCTGGTGGAGGTAGAGAGACTATTTTCGGAAGACCATCATCTCAAGCAAATCAAACAAAGTAGTAATGAAAAAGAAACATGATAGTGAAGAAAACATGGCAACTTGGATCAGTTGCCCATCATAAAATTTGTGTCATGAAGAATCTGACCTCTAGATCTGCACCCGAATTGGATTTGCGCACCCGAGTCTATCAACATAGATTATACCAATATATTTCACAAGTGTAATTTTTCAATCATTGTATTTACATCAAGCCAACTGTAACTAATGTGGATTTGAGGCATAGTGATCTTTAGTCTTCCTTTTATGTCATAGGTTAACTTCCGAGGCGGAATTTGTGTATCATTTGCTTACTAGAAAGCCAAAAACTGTATACTTGTTCATATGACTATGGCTCATGAATTGACAAATTTCATGCTGGCTTCAAGCCTTCACAACCTTCGTCCTTTTTGATTTGGGACTGGCAATGTGAGCAATCACTTGGAAGGAAATTCTCTTGAAAGACCTATGTTCTCGTGGGATCAATGCCTCACAATGTAGACTTAGCTAAAGATATGGCACAATGGTAGAAAAGGATTCATATAGGTGATATATACTAGTAGGGAATATGATTTCGTCTTGTTAGAGAACTTCTAATATTATTGTCATTTATTACAATTACTATTATTTATATATATAAAACTTAATTTTCACTTTTATTTTTACTTGGTATGATGATAACATGAGTTGAGCTTAAAGAAATAACTGAGGATTCAGATAGTTTGAGCATAATATTTGTTGTTGTTCCTATGATAACAAAAGAAATAATCCTTATAGATGCAAAATGGTAGGAGTTCTATCTTCTACTTATCCAAAAAAAGAAAATGGAAGAGTTTTAATTTCTTTTCCCTGTTATAATCTACCTAGCCTTTCGCTGAGCAAGCCATTTTTGGATTATTCCCGTGGATACCTGCATATACAATTGATTGACCCAATGGGAGCTGGGGAAGAGAGCACTCCTACAAAGACTTCAAAGCCTCCTTTAACTCAGGTCCCTTTCATTTTCTTTATTGTCTTTTATATGATTTACAGCTAATCAATCATTAAACACGTGCTATTCTGTCTCTCTCTGTGTGTGTTAATGCATGTGTCGGCTCACTGTTCACAAGTTTTCTAATGTTTGATCAGGAGACACCAACCGCACCTTCATATCCTGATTGGTCAAGCTCTATGCAGGTTGCTATTAATTTCATAAATGATTAAGCGAATGACATGAATACTGATGAATAATATTTTAGTTTTCTATTTCTTTTCCTGTTTAGGCTTATTATAGTGCTGGAGCTGCTCCTCCTTTTTTTGCCTCACCTGTTGCTTCTCCTGCTCCCCACCCATATATGTGGGGAGGTCAGGTAGTTGATTTTCTGTTCCTAATTTATTTGTTCTTTTATTTTTTTTCGATCACTAGCTATCACACAACCTCTGAACTCACAGTACTACTTACTCTGATCACCCGTCTCATATTTCAGCATCCTCTTATGCCTCCTTATGGGACTCCAGTTCCATATCCAGCTTTATATCCTCCTGCCGGAGTTTATGCTCATCCTAACATTGCCACGGTAATTAAGCTTATCTGTAATTTATTCTTATGAATTTGAAAGCTGATGAAAGCAAGTTACTTCTTCTTCCCAAAAGAAAAAATACAAAAAGACAGATCATGCTAATTTTTTGTTCACGTATTTTCAGCCGGCTCCAAATTCTGTGCCGGCAAATCCTGAAGCAGATGGGAAGGGGCCTGAAGGAAAGGATCGGAATTCAAGTAAAAAGTTAAAGGTCTGTTCTGGTCGTAAGGCAGGCGACAATGGGAAAGTTACTTCAGGTTCCGGAAATGATGGTGCCACACAAAGGTCCGATTATGAATCATATTTCTGCTAAAAATTCTCTTCATTATGGGATCATTCATGCATCTGATTGTTGTATTTTTTTCGTGAACAGTGATGAAAGCAGAAGTGAAGGTACATCAGATACAAATGATGAAAATGATAACAATGTAAGTATTCAGTCCGCCCCTGACCACTTCTTTCTTTGTTTACATGCCATGGAGATCACGAGTTCCAATTTTATCCTTACCTTGTCCCGCAATGGCTAGTTGGAACTTTTTTTTGATCATATGCCATCTCACAGGAATTTGCTGCAAACAAGAAGGGAAGCTTTGATCAAATGCTTGCAGATGGTAACTTCTGTGAGCTCTCTTCTTGATTCTGCCATTATTATTATCAACAAATAATTGAGTTTCTAACTATGGTGATTATCAGGAGCCAGTGCACAGAATAATCCTGCGAAAGAGAATCACCCGACTTCTATACATGGAAATCCTGTCACCATGCCTGCAACTAACCTAAATATTGGAATGGATGTGTGGAATGCATCAGCTGCCGGTCCTGGAGCGATCAAAATACAGCAAAATGCAACTGGTCCAGTTATAGGACATGAAGGAAGGATGAATGATCAGTGGATTCAGGTACTTTTTCTTTTCTTTAGCTCTTCAATCACTGAAATCAGTACTGTCGTTGTCGTTCTTAACCAGATTTGTATATCCTTCAAATTCGCCAGTCTACCTGCTTATCGATCTTTTAAAAAGCATGCATATTCCACACATCTAGTAGCAGATGGTATTAGTGAAGGTGGAATATTTTCTTATTACACAAAATTGTCTGTGTATCTTGATTCTTAGCACAGAGAGTTCCATATTAGTGTGCAAATGAAATGGCTGAAATGACTAATTTGTGTAGGAAGATCACAACCTGGAGAAAGTCATGAAAGCATCCAACACCCTGATTTTATAAGGCTTTTGGTGTTTTGGTTAGTCCAAAAATAGCCTAGACTAGTAATACACCAGAAAACTCCTGAAGAGTGAAGATATGTCGGTTTCGTTCTTTATGGGATAAAATAACCTGTTTGTAGGATTCAATTTTCTAATCTAATTTATTGCCATAACAATTTCTGAACATATGGTTCATTAGTTATTAAACATGCTTCATCTTGATATTTCCATCTCTGGGTACATCAGCACCTTGTGCTGTTTTGAAGTTCATTGTTCTACTTTACGACACACCCTATCACTACATAAAAGTTACATTCATGCTTATTTCAAGTAGATCAATAAATTATGTAACACTCGAGAGAGGAGAGACAACTTTTTACATTCCACATCCCTTTCATTTTTGTGTGCAAGAGGGAGTACACACTCAATGATGGGGTTATATCCTTGTTATCATCGTTTTTCCGTTTCATTTTGTTGATAAATTTCGTTATAACCCTCCCGTAACAGGAGGAACGTGAACTTAAAAGGCAAAAGAGAAAGCAATCTAATAGGGAGTCAGCTAGGAGGTCAAGGCTCCGCAAGCAGGTATGACTTAACTTTTAATAGATAATGTTACTCTTTCCATCTTTAACCAGTTAGAGTTGACTGTATGTCTTTTATTGTTAGTTCTCTTTGTGGATTTAGACTAGGGGTGTCAAATGGGCGATTCGAGCTAAATTTGGGCGGGGTTGGGCAATGCCCAACTTGTCTTTTACCTACATTTATTAGCTTATAAATTTAATAGTAATAATTCTATTTTCTTTATAAGCAAAATAGTTGTTTTAATCTTTTCTCCATTTTGATTGATTAACATTAACAACTTGTGAACTTCACTGATTTCATTATTTTTTTCCTTTGTAGCTTTCACATTTAATTAGTCCAGTAATTACTTGCAGAAAAAATTGCACGAAAATTAGAACCACTCAAAAACTACATGGTTTTACTTAATTGAGAAATCTGCAGATTACTTTCAATGAATTCATCAGAAAATTTGACAATGACTTTTAGTACTTCATACAAAAAAATTAAAGATGACTTTCTGTGGTTCGACCGAGAAGTTTGATAAGTGACGACATGTATTATATATGCTAAAGATTGTTAACTATTGAATAGATGAATTTTGTTCCAGAAGGGCTCCCACTTTTTCATATTTTGAATAGATGAATTTTGTTCCGAAGGGCTCCCACTATTTTATATTTTTATCTCTGTCTTTGTGATTTTTTAATTATTTTCTAGTTAGGTTTTCTGGGTCAATTTTGCCAACCCTAGTTCAGACTCAGACATTTGCTTGAGGCAGAGAGCCTTAAGATCATCCTTTTTACGCCATCATATGGCACACTGATCTTTTTGCATTGTCGTCTAGCCAGATAAACTTACATTGATGCTGCAAGTTCTTGTTTCATCCGAATCTGCAATGTCTTGTGATGATGTTTTTCTTAGTGTTGGAACACCATTTGATCACGTTTTGAAATGTTCTAGATAAACATAAAGAACCTAAGAATATGGGGCATACAATGCGACGAGATATACTACAATCACATGCTCCTACATCTGCAGACTGTTTTACGGCCCTAGTAACTATAACTTACTTGCACCTAAGAATATGGGAATACAATTCGATGTGATATCTACATATCACATGCTCTAATCTGCAGATTGTTTTACGGCCCTAGTAACTATAACTTACTTTCTTAGTTTTTTCCTTTTCTTGTCCCCCCCGAAAAAACAAGATCATGTGTCTCTCTTCATATTTCGATTTGTGAAGACAATGGACAATCACATGAGAGAAAATTTAGAGTTGGGGAACACAAATGAACGGATGGTATGTATAAAAATTGGAATATAATGTGAAAAAGCGACAGCAGATGCATTCATATCAAATATCAACTAAAACAGACCACTTATAGATAGTCTCCCTTAAACCACTATCTTCCTGAAGGCTGATAACCTGTTCCCAAAAGTAAGTCTATCCTAGCTATCTCCCAATCCTTTCCAAAGAGAATCTTATATCAAATCCTAGTACAGCCTCTTTTATGGACCGTTAATCAATAACATCCCAAGAATCAAGATGCTGTTACTTTACTTGAACGTACCAACATTACATTCTTACAAGTTCCGAGTACTGAAAAACAATATGCAGCTTTATGTTTGCGGTTTTCCTCTCACCTTATAGATTTAATTGTTAATTAAAACTACTGATCCCTTCTGATGTGAAACTGTTTCCTTATCTTCCTAGCCAAACCATACTGTGTAAACGTAGGGAGTAAAAAGTACATTTTTGAGAGACATGGTTGGGTAAGTGCAGCCACTGATGTCGAATATACCCTCCTCTAACTATCAGTTAAGATCTTGAAAACACCTTTATCCATCCTGAGTTTGATGGGTTTAACTGAATAGGAAATGGATAGATGCGTAAATACCATTATAACTTCTCATGGAATGGGGAATTATGCATATTAGATGTATCCAACCAAAAGGATTAAGGAGAAATATATCAGTGCAATAAGAATGATCCTCACATTTTACACTATCAGTTCACCCAGATGTAGTCAGCTCTTCTGTTTTCTCCTAATGATAGTTATTTGTTAAAATTAAATAGGAACAGGAAAGTGATGGTTAGTGTCATCAAATTAATGCCAAGAAACCAAGGAAATAGCTGCTTTTCATTTTAGTGGAGACGCGGAAAAAGAAAGAACAGAAATCTTGGTTTGGTTCTTATCTGCCGTAGTTAAACAAACAGATTATGCTGTGAACGGATAAGTTATTATCCATGATTTGGGACCGAGGGAGAATATTCACCTACATTCGGTGTACACACAGACTGGTAGATTAGTGGATGATTGGAACCATTGTGAGAGTGTCACTTTCACTATAAGATAAGGCAGAAATTTGTCCATGGAGTTCATCGTTGTGCATGTGGATGTTTTCTGTCATTATATTTGACATCTCTTTAGAAAGAAGTAACAACGTGTGATTGTAACATTTCTACCATTAGCCCATACAAAAACATGATATTCCTTTCTGTTCATGTTACACCAGCAACTAGCATTTCGATAGATAGCAAACAAGCTGCTTTTAACTCTTGACCATTGTTCATGTGTGTTTGGTCGTTTGCTTGCTCCAATTGTTGGAGAACCCAGAATGTGCTCTAAATTTCTTTTAGATCTTCTGACGGTAATGTATTACGCTGTGTATTTTTGCAGGCAGAGTGTGAAGAGCTACAACGTAGAGTAGAAGCTTTGAGCCATGAGAATCATTCACTCAAAGATGAGCTCCAACGGCTCTCTGAGGAATGTGAGAAGCTTACCTCGGAGAATAATTTAATTAAGGTACTTAACACCTTCATAAGTATTCCTCTGAACTTTTGTCCTCCTTGATTTTTCGTTCTTCTCTTTCTCAAGTACACTCTTCTTGTCATCCCCTGTTTTCTTTCCCCCCTGTGACACTGAATAAGCGCACACAGTTCCGATTCGTGAATAGCTTTTTGTTATAACTAAAATGAGACCGTTTAGTATCATTGAATCTTTTGCTGCATACATGCATTCATCGTTTTGTGAAGGTGAGAAAGATGAAATTACTGATATTTGTTGGAATATGATGGTGGAACAGGAAGAGTTGACGCTACTTTGTGGACCAGACGTTGTGTCTAAGCTGGAGAGAAATGATAATGTCGCACGTATTCAATCTAATGTTGAAGAAGCTAGTTAAGGAGAAGTGGAAAAGCCAGGACTGAGTAGGTGATTTTAGTTACAAAGTGCTCACAGATCATTGCCTTTTTGGTGCAGTGTTTGTTGTCCTACTAACCTATACCCTCCTTTTAACTCCCTTTCTGAGTATGACTGTAACATATATTTCTTATAATTCTAACCCGTGTTAAAAGAGTCTTGAGTCTGTTTAACTTAGTTTTTAAATTAACTTCAGTAGCTCAGAAAGTCTTCAGTGAATGTTAATGAGGCACCCAACCACATGGGTTGTGGTACCCTGGTGAAATTGCTTTAGCTTTAACTAGATGTCTCAAGTTTGAGCCGTAGATATGTTCTATAATTTCAAACGACTTGAATTTCTATGAAAAGTTTAAAATTGTTTTAATATATCTGTATAATATAAGATTTATAAATTTGTGATCTAAAACATAGTTACTATAGAAAGTGCAAAATTGATTATTTTCAAATCTAAAAACATGTACATGTCAAATAAGAAGAATCGGAGTACTCATTTAGTAGTTCATAGTTGAACTGAAAATGGCGATGTATCCTTTCAAATTAAATAGTGAATGAGTTACAAATTGCAATTATCCACTAATTAGAGACACCAACCTCGAGAATCCAAATTAAGCTACAAAATTACAAAAGATAGATAGTTACCAACACAATTGAAGAAAGAAAAAAAAAAGACCATGCAACTTTCTTTTGAGTTTTTTTTTTTTTCTTCTTCTTCTTAATCTATTGTTATATATGCTAAGCCAACCCCTAAAACTGAACCATAGAGCTAAAGATCCAAATCACTGCTATTATTAAATTAAAACTAGTTTAGGGTTAGTTTTATTATTATTAACACCTCCAAGCTGACGTGGCTACTAGGGCCCTGTCATGCCAGCAAAGCAACATCTCTGCTTGTCTCTTTGCCACGTGGAATCCTCTTACCTGTACCCTACCCAATAAACAATCTGCTTGAAAAAATCGGCGCGCGCGAACTGGCTTTCTTAGTCAACCGCCGGAATCCGGCCTCCACCCATGGCATCCTCCACCGATCCTCCCCTCCACGCCCGCCCGACTGCTCCGATATATCAAACTATCTTAGGAGAAAACAGCACGTAAATTCGCTATTTCTCATCCAAATCCCGCAATTTTCCACCACGATATTTGCTTCCTCCAGTGCTTCCAGTAGTGTAGAGTAAAATTCCAGCCCGTCGATTACTGTCTGCCGGAAAGACATTGCACCGTAACCCATAAGTCCTTCGCTGTCCACGTGTACCACCACGTTAGGGGATATTCGACGGAGTTCATTCACAAACCCTGACCCGACCCGTCGGAAGATAGCGGGAGATAAAAGCACCGCTGTCTTCTCTCCCTCCATGAACTTTATCGCTTTGAAGGATAACAATTCGAATGTACGAATTAGGACAAAATCAATTTCGAAACCGATATTGAGTTCACGAGCAAATTGGGTTAAATTTTCTCTAATTAACCTTGATTCCACAGCGTACTCTTCAGGAACTAGAGCCGTAATTCTAAGGATCGGCGCGTTGGCTTTACGGCACTCGGCTTTATCGGCTAACTCTTTCATGAAGGAAGCCCAGTGACCACCAAGTCCGATGTCGAAATCGATGACGTGGACTAGCATGGAGCCGTCAACTGCCTCAAGCACGGCCTGATTCGCCGTGAAGCTAGAGAACATAGGGATCGGAGAAATATTTGAGAATATTTTATAAGATTTAATAGTTTGAATTACGTCGGAGGAACTTGAAGGACGAGTTTGCCGAGCTGATCCGGCGAGCTGCGCTTGAAGTGCTTCCTTGAAGTAAAAGGCAGCTCGTTGGAGAGGTTTTCCGGACCTTGTACCCTACCCAATAAACAATCTGCTTGAAAATCGGCGAACTGGCTTAGTCCAACCGGCCGGAATCCGGCATCCACCATGGCATCCTTCCACGATCCTCCACCTCCACGCCGCCCGACTGCTCCGATCATATCAACTATCTTAGGAAACAGCACGAAATTCTCTATTTTCCTCATCCAATCCCCGCAATTTCCACCACCGATATTTGCTGCCTCCAGTGATTCCAGTAGTGTAGAGTAAAATTCCAGCCCGTCGATTACTGTCTGCCGGAAAGACATTGCACCGTAACCCATAGTCCTTTCGACTGTCACGGGCTACCACCCACGTTAGGGGTATCGACGAGTTCATTCACAAACCTGACCGACCCGTCGGAAGATAGCGGGAGATAAAAGCTACCGCTGTCGTCTCCCATCCATGAAAATTATCGTTTTTGAAGGGATTAACAATTCGGAGTACGAATTAGGACAAAATCATTTCGAACCGATATGCGTTCACGAGCAAATGGGGTTAAATTTCTCTATTACCTTGATTACACAGCGTACTCTTCAGGAACTCAGAGCCCGAATTCTAAGGATCGGGCGGTGGCTGTACGGCACTCGGCTTTATCGGCTAACTCTTCATGAAGGAAGCCCAGTGACCAACCAAGTCCGATTGTCGAAAATGATGACGTGGACGTGCAGGAGACGTTCAACTGCCTCAAGCACGGCCTGATTCGCCGTGAAGCTAGAGAACATAGGGATCGGCGATATTTGAGAATCTTTTTATAAGACTTTAATAGTTTGAATTACGTCGGAGGAACTTGAAGGACGAGTTTGCCGAGCTGATCCGGCGAGCTGCGCTTGAAGTGCTTCCTTGAAGTAAAAGGCAGCTCGTTGGAGAGGTTTTCCGGCTGCGGATCTGAGCCGTTGATTGAGGCGTGCCAGTATCACATGTGCGAGTTGGAAAGCGTTTGTTTCGAAACACTCAGCAAAACGAATGAGTTCATCCACATAATCAAATCCTACGCTCCAATTCTGGTGGATATCACCGGAGAGATCAAGGGCGTTGATGAAACTTGCCTGATTCACCGTCGGAAACTGCTGAGGGAAATTAGTGTCTGAGAAAGAAAAATCAGGATTAGGAAACTGATTCGATTCAGCTGAAAACTCTGAGAGATTATGGAACTGAGTCAGCGATTCGCTGTGGGTGAGAGGATTCGTTTTTGAAAGCGAAGCAGAATCGTCGTGCAAGCCAAGTTCTCTCATCAAAGAATCCCAATCTTCAAAGTTACTCAGAACATGATCTCCTAATTGAAGAGGATCTTCACCACCACAAAGAGCAGACAAATCAGGATTCGTTGTTATAATCTGCTTATCAACTATAGGACTTGGGCTACGACGGAGCTCGAGCACTGACTTAGGTTCGTAGCACAAATTAGAACCGTTGGTAGCGGCTGGAAAAGTAAAGGTGTTGTTGCTGTTAATCAATGGCTTAGAACTTACGTTATCATTAGTGGAAAAGGGCACTTTCATTTCTCTGAAAAAAGGAGAGAATTGTTGTTAGCCGTATCCAAAGTCTCAAAAAGAGTTATATGATACTAACAAGAAAGTGTTTTTTTTTTTTAATGTATTGGCGTGAGGGTTTTTAGTGTGCTTTAATAGAAGAGTTGTTGAATGGCTCTGAAAACTTTGGAGGGGAAATGGAAGGGCTGAATGATTGTTGGCTTTTTATCTTTGCGTGCGTGGGGGGGCTAATTGCATGCATGGGAGAGGTTTTAATTTTTTTGGGGCAGGGATGGGAGGGTGCATTATATTATATGGGAGATGCATGGATATATAGTAGTATAGTTAGAACATGCAAGACACGAGCATGCTTTTTGTAGGATAAGAGTCGTGAAGGTGAAGTATTATAATTGTGTACCACAAACAAAGAAAGTAAAGGAGAGAAAAAGAAGGCTTTTCTATACTTTTCCTAACACTTTATCATGTCCAAACTTCCAATGCCAAATTGATGATTAGCATGCCAAATATAATTATGCTCTTCTTCTTATGTATTGTTATGCCGATACACGTTAGCCGATAGTCTATCGAAAATAATCTCTATATACACTACCCTTTTTTGAAATTAGTGCGATTTGACTGGATTGTTATTGTTTGTATGGTCCATCTTATTAGAAATGATAATGATCTCAAAATACTTGTCAGTTGACAAAATTAAGATAAAAGCAGTTCTAATTTTTTTTAATTGTACCTTTACAATTACTTCCTTTTGAAAATATAAATTAGTTTGTAAAGTTGTAAAAACAAATAGTAAAACTATCCTTTTTATTTTATGATATTCAAAAAATTTAACTATGTTGACCTATAAGTAGTAAGTTTTGTGTACTTTTGAATTATATAGATTTTAATGAACTTGAAGAATCAATATCCAAACTACACCAAAAAATAGAAATATTTATAACTTGCACGATCTTCTAAATCTAATTGCTTATTAGTTGAAGATCCTCGTGTGAATTATTTGAAGCTTCGACGTTATTGCAAAATAGAGTAAGTGCAATGCATGTCAAATTAATTATGCCCTGATGCTTTGTTAACAGTACGTATATACTTGTATATTAAGCAGTGGAGTAGAATTTTCAAAAGTTGAACATAATATTCTTGACTCTCATGTTTTAAAAATGAAGCTAAAAGTAAATTAAAACGGAAGTGCGCTTAAATTAATTATGACAATTTCCAAACTCGTGTGCTTCGAATAAAAGTCAGATTAATCAGGAGTATCAGATATAAAATGATTCAATGGTTTTATAAACAGAAAAGTATGAGCATCTCAAAATAATATCGTGGATAAATAAAGTGAATAATCACTCATGCTTTTTTCCAAAATTTCGAATCCGAAGACTTGCAATATGTAATTAAACAATTGTAATTTGATGCACTAGCAGGAAAAAGCGAGTATTAACCAAGCCAAAGTCAGACAGTTATAACTATTTGTCTTGTGTTGGGTGATGAGTTAATTAGTTACTACAACTCATCAATTATTATAAAATATTGAATACAAAAATGAGTATTATACAATTAACGGACACAAGTTAAACTCAAAACTCTCTTGTTTAAAAGTTGAAATTAGGGGTGAATGAAAATGACAGAAAGTGGTCAACTTTTGGGCTGTTAAAGTTGCATAATAGCCCACAGCTCTAAAGAAAGTCCACAAAAAGAAGCAAAGTGATGGGTGGGCATATTTATTTAGTTATTTACCCATACTAAGTACTACTCCCTTGGTTTTAAAAAAAGAACGGTGTCCTTTCTTTTTTGGTAATGTTTTAATTTCAGCTTGTCATGTGATATGTTTAAAGCCAGAAGATTAAAGGACAATTTAGTATCTTTGATATAACTTTAATTTAGGACCACAACAATTTTTCTTATTTTCTAAAATTTTGTGCCAAGTTAAACGAGATCACTGTTTTTGTATCAGAGAGAGTAATAAAATACAAAGTTTACCCAAATAATTCATACATTAATTCGAATCAATGAGCCGATTCTGGAGATCGCATATGGATCGTCCGATGATCCTTGTGGACAACAAGCATCTTAGAATTTTCATCAAAAAAGTCACCGTTGGATCTGATCGGATCAGATCAACCTCAAATCAGGCTTAACTAAACAAATGCAGCCCCCCACCACTCTCACATTATTGGGCCCTACGACAAGTGAGCCCATTATTGGGCCCACTAGACTCCTTTTTGTCTGAAATGTATATGCATGATAGCATGCTACTAGTAAATAAAGGATGCGCGTAGGGTACGCGTTGGGCCGGAGGGGAGGAGGAAGAGGAAGAGGAAGAGGAAAACGAGAATATATTCTTCTGTTGGTTAATGGGTGATAGTGCACTCATAATTGACCAATCAATCCATCTTTCATTCCGTATTAGACTAGGTAAAATTATCAAAAGAATTTTGTCTATGCACGTCTGATTCAGCAAAAGGTCTAGTTTATCATGAATCATGATTTTACAATTTGAATTTGCGACTTAGTAAATTTCATATTACTTCAATACTCTTCTTCATGCCAAAAAATAACTTATTGAAAGAAAAAAAAAGTATTCTAGCATACACAAAAAAGAAATAAAAAAAAGAAAAAAGCTTCTTTATGAACTTTTGAAATGACCTTTTTTCTAAAATTAAAGAAAACGTCAACATATGATATTAAGATTAATTAAGGAGATTACAGCGCACTCTTTTCTTAGTCAAGTTGATAGGTTGCATTTTAATAGTATTATAAAAAGTTGTCAAGTCTTAATCAAGCTTTATTTTAGTCATTAATAAATATTTCTTTCCTCTCTAGTCACGAGTTTTAGTAATTTAAAAATATATGGTATAGTCTGAACGCTCTTATTAAAAGTAAAGTATCCAATACAATGAAGGTGTAATCATTCAAGATTTTTATGCTAATCTTTTTGTACAAATCATTATCGCTTTTACATAAATGATAACATAGCAAAGTTCATTTTATAGCAAATTAAAGTTATAGTTTATGACTTTCTTCAGCTTTATGATTGTTAAAGATCAAAGGGTCCATAACATTAAACCTTTAAAAAAAATTGAAAAAATGCCTATTTTGTTTTTTTACTTAAAAAATTTAATTTGGAGGCATATGGTGTAGACTTGTGCTATCTGTTTCTTCCAAGTGATTATAGCAAATTAAAAAAGTGCAACTTGTCCGGACATGAGTTCTATACATGACCTACAATGGAGTCAAATCCTAGCTTTTGTGTTATTATAAGTGTTAGCTTCTTTCTATAGGCATATCTAGAGTGTAATTAATTGCAGAGTTAATAAAACATAGTAAGTAGTAGCAAACACAAGAATTTTTATAAGGGATGTTACGTATATTTTATTTAAAAATAATAATACTATACGTCATATTAAAAATAAAATACCACATAAATAAAATACAACTCGGTGAATATTCATTTCTATTATATACATCTAGTTAATATATTTTCTCGTAAAGCCATATCATATGATATACTTTAGCTAAGCGTAACTCTACCCTTGAACATACATATTATTTTCCATATAAATTATAAAAATATATACCTTAAGATTTCATTATATGTCAATCGTTTGAAAATTAAATTTTGAACACATTAAATACCTGTTATAATTTTTTTGGAAGACATTTCATACTCTATATGAACTTTAATTTGTGAGGCTTTATTTTTTTTTGTATGTTATGTACAAAACTAAGCTAGCACCGTAGATAGTGGGTGTCACCATTTTACAGCAAATAATATGCCTCAATTGGTGGAGAAAGGGTCTTTAAAGTTGAAGTGTTTTTCTTTTTTCTCTTTCTTTTTCTTGGTAGGTGGTGGGGAAGGGGAAAATGAGGGGACAAAACACGAAAAATCAATTTTGATGTATAATTTACACAAGACTCAAGCTAATGATAGAGTTGATAAAAGGATGACAATAATATGGGACACGTAAATTCATAATGTCTCCGTATCATCGAATTTTTTCTCAAATTGATATAATATATGTTTCAAGAAGTTCAAATAATATGTATATAGATTTATTTTTATAAAATATTATTTCGAATTAGAAAAAATAAAAATATTGTATATGGCAAAGGGGATAGCACTTAGACAATTAGGCAACCTCATTTGTTACAAGTGGGGATGAGGGTTCAACTTTGCATTATTTAGCATCACTTTGTTATTTTTTTTTTATAAAATTTATAGAACAGGAGATGTTAATATAAGGATGACAATCCAGATTGACAAAGTTGTGATAGTGAAACTACTGTAACATCTTATTCAATCATGCAAAGCATCTCCCATTAATTTGTCCATCTTTTCGAATATTACGAAAATCAGACCTACTTTTTTACATATAATTTTCTCTAATGAAAGGTCACAGTAATACTCCTGAGGCACATATTCTCACTCTCAACAGTTGCAAAACCGACCCTAAATTATGATAAAGTGAGAATTCCGAATAACCGAATAAATCTTGGTTGTAATATGGAGGGTATAGAGTTAATGCTATTTACTCTCGTCGTAAATATCAAGTGTGAATAATATGTATAAAATCTAGAGAAATGAGAATAAATTAGTCGACGTTGCGTTGTGATTTATTCATTACCTTTTTTACTTCTCTAAAGTTAATTTCAGCAGTTCTCGAAGATATATTAGATTAAATTAATTTAATCTGTTAAATACTACACGGTAAAAAATAAAAAAATATTTATAACGAAATAAAATTTTATTATCGAAATAAGTAAATCACAAATTGAGGAGGCTGGCTAGAGAGGTGCAAGGGGTTTGGCTTTTCTTTTCTTTTCTTTTTTTTGTCTGAAAGTTATTATCGTAGGTATATATAGCTATGTTTCTTATATTTCATTTTTTTACTGAAAATTCTAATTTCACTGCTATCATACGCATACATTTAACTAAGATAAGTAAATATGATAATATAAGAACGATTCATAAACGTGATTTAAGAAAAATAAAGAAAGGAGAAATGAATAGTAGTTCCAATTTATAAAAAAAAAAGTCAAGTACTTAGGAGTTAAGGTTCGTGAGTAGATGGGACATATCGCGGTGGAAAAGGTAGAAGAAGCTTCAAAGATACAAAAGAAAAAGAGGGGTTGAGATTCTGTGTTGTGATTAATACAATTCAATCAAAGAAAAAGATGTGTCATTTTGGACATACAACTCTCCCTAAAATAAAATGCCAATAAACACAGTACTTGTGGACATCAGCCACTCATCCTTTTATGACTCATCACAAAAAAAAAAAAAAAAAATTATTTTTGAAGATATTCTATAAAGTTTGTTGTAAACTTAAACAAAATAAATCAACAAAATTGTCCTATCTCTAAATAGAGGAATTTTTAAAAGTTAAAAATCAATATAATAGATACATGAAAAAGTAATTGAATTGAGTTCGACATTTATTATGTATACATATAAAATTATTTTAATCATATATAAATAATATAATTTTTCTTCAAAAAAAAATAATCCTTTCATATTCGTAGTTCCGTCCCCCGTCTCCAAATATTAAGCTCACTCGTGAAAAGAGCGAGAGACGAATGTAGCCTTTTGGCTATGGGTTCCTCACTTTCGATATGATGTGTATAAAAAAATTAATTGAAATCTCAATAAATATTAGATGTTAACAATAAGTTAAAAATTCAAGTGGATCTTGATTTATTTTCTTTTGTTTTTTTCTCAAACTGATGTTTTTATTAAGGATTTATTAGATAGAAATATATTTTAACAATAAGTTCAAAATTCAAATCATTAAGTGGAGTCTTGATTTATTTATTTATTTATTTTCTCAAATTGATGTTTTTATTAAGGATTTATTAGAAAAATATTTCTCTTCTCTCGGGGTAGGAATTAAATTTGCAATGTGTATATCCTACCTTTGTTAAATTTAGTTTGTAGAACTATCGATTAAATAGTTAGATATGTTATTATTATTGTTGCATCCGAATAGACACCCATAGGTGTAGTGTAGTCAAATTAATAAAACCATGGAATATTATGGGATATCAAAGTTAATAATTTTTAACTAAAAAAAATGTCACTAGATGATTTTTCTTTCAATTGTCTAATCTTGACAAAAATGTACCTAATGAAATAATAAAAGAGCAAGAAAAAAGAATAGACAAATTTCCAAAAATTGAATCTTTTGTTAGTACTCGTCAACAAATTATTCTTCATGTCTAAACCCTAAAAAAACATCTCCTCATGTAGAGACTTATATATTGAAAACTTAAAATAAATTAATACATTTAAACGTATCATATCTCCATATAATATAAAATTTTTGGTGACTCGTTTCACACAATTCAATAATTTAATATAAATAATTTGTCGATTGCGCGGATGAAGAAAGGGGTGGTGGTGGAGATATAAAGTGTGATCGGTAGGGTATCTTGTATGTGATTAATATAGCTAAACAAAAAGGTGAAAGGCAAAAACATATATGAATGGTGGTCCTATTCCATATTTAAATGGATGAGGAGGATACGGGCTGAGTTCCACTTTGCCAAATCCATCTATAGATTCATATGGTTTTTTTCTAATAACTTGTTTCTCGAATATAACTAGCTAACTTGGCTTCTAGTTTACATTGTCTCATGTTTTATTTGTTTTTTTTCCCACTCTTGGGCGTCTAAAGGGTTTAGAAAAATTTGACAGTGTGGACCACCCAAAGTTTATAAAATTAGAATTAAACAGTCATGAAGGCATATACCTAGGAGTTCCATTTACATCTTCACGTATAAAATGTGTACTTTATATTAATTTTATTTATCTCATGATTCTTATTAGAGACGATAAATGTAACATTTTTTTGTTTTTATTAAAATTTAGAAGAGTTAACCTTCTTGATTAGTCCTATGATTTTCCTTTTTTATTACGAAATTAAAGAATAGTTCTACGATTAACTGAGACATAATAAATATGAACGCAGTTTATATTTAAATTAACATCAAAGCCATCATATCTAGCTCAACTAAATTAGTCATGGTGCCCTTTGCGATTGACATAAATTTTACAATAAACTTTCTTACCTAGAATGGACTCACCAACAAATATAAAAACACAGAAAGTCTCAAGAAGTTGTTCGAAAATAATATCGAACCTCAATACTAAACAAAGAAGTATGGAAGACTAAATATGTTGGTACGAGGTAGGCTTATTGGTGATTTTACAAGGGCTTATATAGCAAAAGTTGATACAAACAAATGGGCTAAAAAGTAAACGGCCCATTTATTTTTGTTTTTCCATTGACATACACAGATTTGCACTTCGTTAGCGGACAATTTTGGGTAAATTATGAAAATTGGGCCTCTTCACAATTTAGACCCCGACCGTGTGGATGGATGGACAAGGAAGTTTTAGGTCCAGTTCCAGTTATAGTGGGGAGATTTATGAGAAAATTACGTGGTTAAGTAATATATATTAGTTAATTAGTTATTATGATAATTATTTTAGTTAATTATTATTCGCGATCAATATTAGTGATAAATATGTGGGCTGAGATTTTGAGTTTGTATAATTTAAAATTTGTAAGATATAATTTATATAACTTTTGTATAGTATAATTTTATAAAATATAATTTGTATAATTGATAAAGTTCAAATATTTGTATTTGTATAAATTTATTATTTTAAGATTTATCAAAAAATAACTCAATTATTCAAACTAACTGTAAACTATACGAATTCACCTACAAATTATACAAACAAGACAATTTGACCCATAGCTACAACCCCTAATAATGCGAGCTACGATTATAAAGTACAATTAAATTTATTTACTATAATGGATATTTGCAAAAATTCTCCTTAGGCATAAGCAATAATGAACGAGTTGCTCGAAAAAGCTAATTAAAGATCATTTATTTTTGGGAAACTCATATAAATTTCATATTTTGGGATTAAAATATTATTTTTTCTGCTTTTAGCTTAAAATAAGTTATTTTTTATTTAAAATAAATTATTTTAATAATTGTCAAACACTTTAATAAATTAAAAGGGTAACTTTAAATCAGTTTGATCAGCTTTTAAGTTCATCCAAACATGCTTTAATTACATCCTATTTCAAAAGCTTTTTAATTATTAAAATCTCAAAATTTTTATTGCTCTCGAATACATTCCTCAAATGTCCGATACATTGCAATGATTTATTATTTAATGGGAGGAAAGTATAGAGGGATTTTACAAAAAAATAATAATTAAATAATAATTTTTTTTAGAAATTATAATATGTCGTATATTTACTTAAAATTTCTTAATTTTTTAATTTAACATTCCCAAAAAAATTTGTGTTATCCAAATGTCCGAATAACAACCGATTAACTAACACTGAATTTGTGAA
This sequence comes from Solanum habrochaites, assembly GCA_027704765.1. NCBI lineage: Eukaryota > Viridiplantae > Streptophyta > Magnoliopsida > Solanales > Solanaceae > Solanum > Solanum habrochaites. The sequence goes on along the minus strand of JAKWJA010002490.1, from coordinate 50,722,670 downwards.
TTTTACGAGACTTAATGTTCTTGTTAAAATTTCATATTAGGTTTCAACTGTGAGTTATTATTCGAAATTTAAATTATGTGTGTTGATTAAAATACTTTAAATGTTTTTTTCCCATTATATCATGAATTTAAAATAGATATCATAAATATTTTAAAAGATTTAAATTTAAATTTTACTATTAAAATAATAAATTGATCTAGCCTTAAGTTAAAAAAAATATCAAATTCATCTTGGGAAAACGAAAATTGCAAGGATATTTGGCCAAACGAAGTCAAAGAGAAGATAAACTCGAAAGCAAAAAGATACAAAATACTACAATAAGTGCATGGAATGGGATTAGCACGTGTCAAGTTGAAAGAAGCACGTGTCCATGCAAATGCCACGTAACTCACACCTTCAAAACCTCTCCATTTTCTCTATGACAAATCTCCTATACTTTGGTTTTTTTTTTAAAAAAAATAAAGTAATAGCAATGTCGGTGAAAAATTGTATGTCGATTCAATGTTGCAAAATGTTGTTCAAGTTTGTACTGTTTATGATTATTATCATCAGTAGCGTGTTTATCGATGTAAGAGGTAAAAGAGAATATGAAGGTTGGACTTGGGTTTGGTCCTGTGGGTATTAAAGAGCAGAAGAAACCAGTTATTTCATTCAAACTGAGCATGGTGAAGCCTCAGCATCACCCGTAAGCTGATGGAGCCTATCTCGTCAAGTCCATCACCTTGAACCCAACTCGCTCTTCCTTCCTGTTGTTCTACATACAGATATGGTTTTTTATGTTCACACTGGTATTCCTCAAATATATTTAGGAATTAATTGAACAAACTTTCTTCTGAGATGATAACCTATTTATGTTGATTTTATTTTTGTTTGTGGAAATATGTTAATAGGGTCGGGGAAGCTAACTTGGATGAATGAAAATGAAGAGAAATCAGTGGATTTAAGAATAGGAGATGTATTCAGGCTGCCTTTTGGATCTATTTTCTTCTTAGAGAGTAACTTAGACCCTATCAGACACAAACTTAGACTTTATTCCATTTTTCCCAATTCAGACCGAGTAATATTTCTTTGCCTTCTTCGAAACGCTTAATTATTCGTTTTTAATTTTTATTTTAACTAAGGATGGATATTTCTTGCTAATATGTACAGGAATCACCGAATGAACCCTACTCCAGCATCCGTAAAATGGTTCTTGGATTCGACAAGAAAGTCCTCCAAGCGGCATTTCATGTATAACAACTCCATTTTTTAATTCAATGTGTTTTTACAATATATTTATATATTGGCTAATTAACTAATAAAAGTGTATCTCTTTAACCGCCTAATTACACACTTCAACAGATATAATAGTGATTAGCCAACAATGCTGTTTTGATCATAAATTGGTGTCTTTAAAAATGCTAGTTAAGAACATCACTTAATCATAGCTGTGATCAAGATGTATTAAGTTAGATCTCGATTGTAAGAATTTTTTACTAAATCACAGATACTCAATAGTTTCTAATATTGCTTGGCTTTCTTTTATCCCAATTATATGACTAGTTTGATTGACATACCAACAGTATAAAAATAGTCCCCTTTTTTAATTAATAAATTTTGTTTATGAGTACCGAGGATGGATACTAAGAAATGTCTGGCTGGAACAGAAGATACCCCACCTGACCGAAGCCCCTGTGCACGTGTGCCAACATCATGTACAAATTTATGATTTTAATGCAGGTACCGAGAGGATGTGATAGAAGAAGTGTTGGCTGGAACAGAAGTACCAGCCATAGTGCACGGTGTGCCAAAGTCAACTAAGAAGAAGAAGAAGAACAACCTATGGGAGATGGAGGCTCAATTCATGAAGACTGTTTTAGGAAGGGAGCGTTATAGTTTCTTAGACAACCAAAGGAATAAAAAAAAGAGTTCTCAATTGTTCAATGTATTTCAAGAGAAACCAGATTTTGAGAATTGCAATGGGTGGAGCACGGTAATAAACAGGAAGAAATTGCCGGCGTTAAAGGGTTCGCAAATTGGTATTTACGTAGTGAACTTAACGAAAGGATCAATGATGGGGCCACATTGGAATCCAAATAGGCTATCATTGGAATAGCAATTCAACGTAGGAGAATGGTAGGGTCAGTTGCTCACCGTGGCACAGGGTAAGTACGGGATTGTAACACATGAGGTTTGAAAGGCTGGAAGAAGGGCTTATTTTTTTGTCCCAAGGTTTGATCCTATGGCTCAAATGGCATTCAATAACAATTCATTTGTGTTTGTGGGGTTTAGCACAACTACAAAGAAACATCATCCTCAGTACTTAACAGGGAAAGCATCGGTCCTCCGAACATTGGATAGGCAGATATTGGAAGCATCTTTCAATGTGGTGTACAACACACATGATCAATCAGAATTCTTGAAGCCCAGGGTGACTTCGATTATACACTGGCGTGTCCTCTTGTTGCTGAGGAGATAGAGGTTGATGAAGAAGTACGGGATTAAGGACGGAAGAGGAAGCGAAGAAGAAGGGAGAGAATAAGGAGGAAAGAAGAGGAAGATGCAGGCAGAAGGCTGAAGAAGAGAGAAAGAGAGAACGCAGCAAGTGAAGAAAGGAGGAGACAAGAGGAGAAGCAATTAAAATGTAGGAAGAGATAAATAATGTAGTAGACAGGAGAATATCGACAGGCTCGGACGAAATCAAGTAGGAAGAGGAAAGGAAAGAGAAGTAGACAGGGAAACAGAAAGCGCACCGAACCAGTGAAAAAAAAAAGGGACCAGCTTAATCAAACAAAGACGTCAAGTTGTAGGACCATGAAAACGTAGAGAAGCGACGGAACGCCAACTCGCGTTGCAAGTAGCTGATGAGGTAAATTGAGTAAGTTGGACGATAAAATAGTCCCGTAAGGGATGATTAGACCTATGGGGATAACAAGGAGTGGCGTTTGATAGAAGGGGTCACTAGGACGATAGTCCGAAGGTCGATAGGGGGTACGGCGGGTATGAGACGGGGGGAATTCCGGGAAACGGGAAGCCATGCACACGTACCAGAAGAACTGGGAGATAGGGCATGGTGCAGGGCGTACAAGAGGGGGAAGCATTTAAGGTCTGTAGACAGTTAGGGAGGAAACGTGGTGGGTGTCGAGGGTTGCCAAGGGAGGTGGGAAAGGGAAGAGAGCGTTTAGCAGAGAGAGCGTAGGGATAAGTAGCGAATGGAAAGAATTGGTTGTAGGAGGGGTGGAGAGTGTTGGGACATAGAGAGTGGGGGGAGAGGAAAATGTGAATCGTTTTGGGGGCGTGTAGAAGTCGGGGATAAGGGGTTGGGGAAAGGGGGGAAAGGTTATAAGAGCGATGGGATGGGGGTTGGCGGGACGGATACCGCGGTGGGGGCAGACTGGGGAGAGGCGTGAGGGGAGAATGGAAATGACAGGGACCGAGACACTACAAAAGTACTTACGTAACGGTAGTGACGTATTAATAGGACCAGTCCTGGAGGTCGTTGGTTGGGAGGAAGCTAGGGGAAGTGGCAAGGCTGCGAAAGGTGGGGCAGAAAAAGCAGCGGGGAAAGTTGGGAGGGGAGATAGACGAGGTTGGAATGTAGAGTAATAGAGATAATATAGTCACAAGGCAGGGATGGCATTGGAAAGCGGGTGGTGGAAGGCAACGGAAGGACCGAATACTGTGAGAAGGGGGGGGGTGCGCAAGTGTAAGGGGAATGAGAGACTGTAGCATGGATGAGGCGGTGATATGTGGTTCCATCGGATGGAGAGGTGAAACCATGGGTAGTGAGGGATAGCAGGGGGGCGGACGTAGTGAGGGGGTCAAAAGGTTAAAGGGTCGGAAAAATCCACCCACCCCCCCTCTTCTTCCATACCCCTCCCGCATAGAGCATCGCCACGCCTTATATACCATATGTCGAATCCATCCCCCCACTCATTGCATTCTCCTCATAAATCAATTATATACGGCTAATCACTCATCCTTCCCCCTTAGTCAGCCTCTCCTTCCTCCCCTCCTTAATCTTCTTAATCGCATCAACTCTCAAACGTATGAGCCGCTCGATAGAGCAGATGAATGCCATTATGATAGCGGAGTGACTAAGCAGCAAACGGCACATGATGAAGAGCAAGAGGAGGCAGATGAAGCAATGAATTCGTCTATGGAGTAAGCTCAAACAATTCAACAGGAGACAGGAGGAGGAGGAGGAAGAACTAAGAAGGCACGAGTAAGCAAGGAGAATACAACAGGAGGAAGAAGCACAAAGAGACAGAAGACAATATATAAGATAAGAAGAAGCATAAACAGAAGGAGGAGTAGGAAAATCAAGTCGTAGGAAGAAAGAACGAGAGGGCAAGGTGCCTAGAGAATCGGAAAGTACTAGAAGAAGAGCATGAACAGAGGAAGCAACAGAAGAACAGCATTCACAAGAAGAAACCGAGGAAGAGGAGCCAGGCCAACATGAAATGAACGGATATTCCTCAAAGTAGCCTATGAGTGTGTTGTGTTCTCACCACCACAACTAGTGTACTCAGCAAGTTCTCAGGAGTGAATAATCTCTACGTTTTTGTATAATCTCATGTGTGTGTACGTCTTTTAATTTACTTTTGCTGTCATATTTATGAGTTTATGTAATAACACCGAAACAACCTTTCATATATCACTTTTCCCTGGCAAGTCTCCAGCAATGTAGCAGAAGGTGCTAGGATGTTATCTGGATGAAAGCAGTTCATACATAAAATCATTGTCTGCTGCTGCACAGGGACTCTAAACATGGAGGTCAACTTCTCTCAATCGAATCTGTCATCAGTCTTCAATATGAATAAATCTGTTTAGAGAAAACCGTCAGATCAAATTTCGTCCTTACCAGAATCAGATAGAAATAGTTGATAATGCAGAAAGGGAACAAAGGTAAGGTAGCTTATAGCCTTCGGAATTATCCTATTATTAAGATCCTGTTGGCTCAGCTTAAAAGACTGGTCCAACTGACTTAAAGCTTGTTTTTAACTTATTTAGCTGTTTGGCAATACTGACAAATAACTGATTTTCAGTTAAAAACGTACTTTAGAAAACAGCCCAAAAAGTTACAAGCTGGGGTAAGTGCTTTTTCTTTTTTAGCTTATAAAGCTGTTTAAGTTGACCAATATTTTTATTGTGTTTGCCCTTAACTATTTTATACAAACTCCCAAATTCACCACATAGCACATCTCTTTCTTCCTTTTTACCTTTTCAACTTTGGCCATAGCAACTTCCATCACTTTATCCAAGCACATACTGCTTATTTAAAATAGTTTTCCACAGCACTTTCAAAATACTTGTTTTAAGCGCTTTTATTAAGCCCATTCAAACGTGCCCTAAATGTTTAGATTACTAGAAACAGAGAGCAAAGAAGCAAATCTCAACGCTATTCTGGTCTCTGGACTCAGAAGCTAACATCAACGGAAAAGATGAGCAGTTTCTGCAAGTTTATCCTCAGGCATAGCAATGTACGACTTCTACCTAATACACTTAATTATGTTTTCTATACTACAAAATAACACTCCCGGAAAATTTAATTACTCCCTTCATTTCTCGCAGTCAAACACCTGTTTATAAAATCTTTAAAAAAAATTAAATGAACAAGTTACCGTAATTGATAATTCAAAATATTGAAAGATCTTTCACAAATAAATTTGTTTAAATTTTAAAATTTAAAATGTGTCACATATAATGAAATACTTCTTTTTTGTTTTGAATCTAATAAATACGAAGTCAATTTTTAAAAAATCGACTCAAAAGCCTATATGCAGACTAGAAAAGAAGAGATAATTATGGTGGAGAGAGAGGAAGGAAAAGGGAGTTCAAATTAGAAAGAGAACCAAAATTTAACAACGATTAAACGTACTACGTTGTGCAGTGTATATGAATGTTGACCTTATCTTTTGAGCCCTTTAATTACTTAAATCGTATTCGAATTCTGATTCAAATGTGTTGTGGGATTCCATCTTTTTTATTTAGGAAACATGGTCCACATTTTCTTTAACATCAATAACATACTCGACGAAACTTTGCATGTGTAGTTTGATAGGAAACTGTGTGTCAGACTTTATCTCTGTCTTATAAAAATAGAAATATCAATTCTGAAACATACCATAAATTAAAGTATCGAATTTTAGAGCAGTTTGATAAAATTCACCAAAGTTAATGCGAAGATACATAGCATCCTAAAAGAATATTCATGCAATTATAGAATCAGGAAAAACAACATTAGAGAAAAGACACCCGTCAAAACAAATGACACATTATAGAAATACGAAAAGATAACAGGCAGTAACACATACTTTTAAGTCACACATCTATTGCCAATTTTCCAATGAAAAGAGGAAGGGCAAAAGGGGTATGGTAATTGTTGAACACAAAGAGCCCAGAGGCTATACAAACTATTGGGCCCTGGGCTAAACCACAAAGAGGCCCAAGAGTAAAACAGCCCAACAATAGATTTGTTTGGGATTCAGGTTGAGTAGAGATAAAAGAGTTGTCACAACGGTTTGGAGAATTCATGCATAATGTGAAAGAATTGTCAAGTCCTCTTGTCTTCTTCCAGAGTTTAAGTAGGTATTTGGACATGCGATATCATATCGCTATTGATAGCGTGAGTGGACTCAAATTTGGACCATGATGTTTTAACCGTTGAGTCCATATTATGATATGTGATTCGCATATCTCTCCAAAAAACCATTATCTGGAATCAATACATACCATATCAAGATTTGCAGATTGTCTTAATACAAAATTTGACCCACGAGTTTTATATTTTGTTAAAACAACCCTCATTTATATCTACTAACCAGTTATTCCACATGTAAATAAATTACCATCATACTTCTTTAAAAATTATTATTCTCACCCCCCGCATAAATTTATTATTCTCACAACAGATAGTCACTTTTACTCACACTTCCAATGTTTGAGTAATAAATCTTAGAAAGATCCCCCGTGAAAGGTGTTTCCTTTTTACTCAATATTGGATGAGAAGTGAAAGTTGAGATGAAACAATTAACTTAGTGGAGAACAAATATATTGATAATAATATTATTTCATGTCCATTTTATAATTTTTGTTAGTGATAAGTTGAAATCACAATTGCGGACTATTTAATGAGTGTTTAAACTTATTAAATTTTATGTTATGAGAAAATATAAAACACTAAAATTCATATGGCATGTCCAAACAAAACTTTAATTTCATCTTATGATTTCATATTATAGCTAAAGTATTTGTGTTAGAGAATTTGGATTTGTTACCGTAATTAAATGTGAATCGAATTAAGTAATTACTTTTTCTCCTTTGGAACTTTTAAAAACACTTTAAAATAGGGTTCAGAGGACCACATAGCAGTGAGCATTGATGAACTACAGGAGTAGTACGTACGTATGTCCTTTCTGATATACTGATACGATATGTTGCTGCAATTAAAGATGGAAAATGAAATAATACATACAACGTCGATCTAGCATCATTCAAAATGATACACAGATTTTACAAAAAAATTGAATGAATCTCTTCCGATGTCAAGCAATGGATTATTCTCAATTGTGGAGATGGAAAGTAGAAAAAGTACAAAAGTAAATGGTGTACTCTTTTTATGAAACAAGATGGTGTGTTGAGAGGTGAAATGAGCATGGGCTTTGGATATTATGGTCGGCATACACCTGAACATTATTGGGACCCTACAAAAGATTATATTTTTGGGATACCCATATCTTTCATGACAGCCCCTTTAATTCAACTTTGTCTCTGTCATTCGATGATCACGTTCATCTGTTTAACTCTATACTTAGGGTCCTTTTGTTTTTTCGAATCGCACGCTTTAATTGATCCACTGAATAAATCTACTCTCAAAAAGATATTAAACAGATGATCACCCTATGTACTAATTAAATCATCCCGAAAGACAATTATTTATTTCGTATAGTATTTTTTGACCATTTATCATAGATTTATGAACAAATCCTGAATTCAAATCTTTCATTGATACAGTAGTTTTTGGTACAACAAACTTTGCATTTATGGCTTGGAAGTGATGAAAAACTTGCATACAGCTTGAGTGCCCTCTTTAGTTACAGCCTCTGGCCTACACTTTCCTCTCCCACCAGCCACACAAAATGACTAACTAAACTTGTCGTTTTATTTGGTGACATTGATTTTGTATTTATTTGTGTTATTTAGTTTTTTATAGTTTCCCATCTCAAATTATCTGTCGTAATTTCTAGAAATAGGTGTCTCAAAGATGTTCATTTCTTTCTCTTTTATTGTTACAGTAAATTTTTGCAATTATGTTTTTTTGAGAAGAGAATAAATTGTAAATAATCAGTTGTGACAGGTCTCAGACAAAGAGTAAGCACCTACTATATTGCATATATTTAAATAAAAAGGAAGATTAGGTGGAGAGAGACCATAGTTTATGACCTCATCCAGAAATTAATCATATTTCATTATTCCTGATTATGCTACCAAACAAGATTAAGGCATAAACCTTCCACAATAGTTCATTAATTATTTATTTATTAGCCCAAAGTATGTCACTACTATTACAGAAATATTATAATAATTAGAAGACAGTTGGTTGCTACTTAACCCTCTCTGGTCACACTGTTTGGTTCACGATTTAGATGTAATTTCAACGTCAAAATTGGTACTGATACATGTAGAAAATAATCTGCATAGACTCCCCTTTAAAATTGAAATGTCAAAAGCACAACTACAATTGGCCCAACAAAGAACATTCATTTGATCTAATCCGTTTTATGTCTTTTCTCTAATTACGACTTAACTTCTTAATTCAACCTTTAATCATTACCACTTCTATATCTAAAAATAAAAGTAATAAATAATAACGGTAGTGTCTAGACTAATTTATGCAAATTTTATATAATATTTGCTACCTTTCACTTATATTAAACCAGTTAATTTTGTTTAACCATGATTTAAACAAATAACATCCGAAGGCAGTTTTGAACGTAAAATTTGAACTATATCTTCTCAATCATCACAATCTAAGAACGGAAATATGCATAGATTATCACCGAATATGTTGGGCAGCTTGTGAGAAAATGGTACTAGCAGTAGGCCAAATTATTTTTTTTAATATAAAGTTGACTATGAGGAACCAACTTGCCGGCTTCATATATACTTAACTATATAAAAACATAAACACAATGTTAAAATGGTTCAGAATTGGACTCAAATCCAAACTTGGTCCCACCCAACTAGAATGGCCGATCATCGAATTCTTTTCGCTAAATGTAATTTTTTTTTGCGCAAGTTACGAGTTCAACAATGCATCTGAATTATACAAGATTTCATAAAATTCATACAAATTTTGCAGTGTCGAATAGAGATACATTTGGATAAAAAAAATCGCCAACTAATGAGCCTCTCTTGGTTAAGATATTTGCCTTATGTAAAATTATACTACGACCCATAACAGCTTCAGTCTTTACAAAAAGCAAGGAGTTTTAAATCAGCATACTTCCACTTCTACGTACCGCAGCAAAAAAAAACCGTTTACTTTTCCTACACCAAAGGAGACAGTAGAACAATCTTAAAAGTGTCCAACTGCCTCACAGTTACAGCTTTTCCTCCTGCCATCCTATGCTCAAATAATCTTTGGGGCTGAGGGCACTACTTGAGCTTGCCAATATGTTTTTTGCTGCATCAACTAAAATTCATAGGTCCTATACGAATAAATTAAACCTGACTCTTTGATATCATGAATTTCTTCCCAAGTCTTTCCCACTGAAATCTGCACTACCAAATGATCCAGCCGAAGTCACCATGTCAAGATTACTACCCATGGATGTTAAAAGGGCAGATAATCCAGGCGATGGACCGACACTAGCTGCCATTCCTAATCCAAGGAGGTCAAGAGTGGGATGTTTGGGATCAAACACCGAGGGAGTTCCCAACATTAATTCCTTTAGACCAGAACCAGCGTCACACGGTAGTCCAAGACCAAGACCTGCAGCTAATGATGCACCATTGGCATCAATTGGTCTCCCACTCCATTCTTGATGACCGTTTGAAGATGACGTGGAGGACATAACCCCAATGCCCCTCAAGAACGATGAGCTGGTTGCTGCTGCACCCATCTGAGCTGCCTTCTGCAGTAATGCTGTTGCCGACATAGCTGGTTGTGGTGCAGGAGCATATTGCCTCCGTTCTTGACCAGCTGGTCTAAAAATTGACGAACTGTGACTCATCGCTAGGCCGAGAGATATTGGTTCTGTAGATGAAGGTGGTGCCATCTCAAGAGTGTGCTCAGGCGCCATGGCTCGAAACATATCAGAAAAAACAGGAGCTTGAGATGGCAAACTTCCCGAAGCTGTTGATGAAGCAAACAAACTTCCAAAGACATTGCTGCTGCTACTTCCATTACTACAAGAGCTGCTACAGTTTCCAGTCAAGCTTGCTACCGCCGCTGCTTCCTCCAGAACTTGCTTCGTAGCAGCTCCAGCAGAATTTATGACTGGATTCTCCCGCAATTCTGCACAAATTGTAGCAATTATATTAAAAAGATAAAAAGAAGCATACTTGTTTAAGGAAACAGAGAAAGTTAAAACTTTTCATAGAAAAAGAACATTATCTGTTGCAAAAGGAGATCCAAATATAGTATCTTTTCTTTACAATCTTTATCTTATTTAAGCATATACTACTTATTTCTTTCTTTAGCCAACGGTTTCATGACATTGAATCTTAATTTATAATTAATTATCTGATATCATTTTCTTCATTTTTTTCCTTCCTATTTTAGACCCTACTTCTGTCTACAAGATTCTGATTGATTAATAGAAAAAGATAAATGATTTTGTACAAAGAATAAATACAGATAAGAACAAAGATCAATAAATGACAAAATTAACTAGCTTCCAAGATATAGAAAGAACAAAGTTATTTTGTTTGATATGTAACAAACCCAAATGCGATAAACATCAAACGCAGAGAAGGTACCTCGATTTTGAACAGAGGAAGCAAATGACATTACGGCAGTTGACGGTGGAACGGTAGGGGTCATTAAAGACTTTGGAGCTGCTGCTGGTGGTGGTGGTGGTGGTTGAGACTCGGTGGCAGGTGGAGGGGCCGGTGGCGATGGAGGTGGTGATGATGAAGCAACAGCTTGTGTCTTAGGCTCCTCATTAGTACTAGGAGGCTTCTCTGGCAGTGTTTTAGCACTTTCTTGAGCTAATGCATCACAAAATGCCCTATGGGTGATAAAGCTATCCCTCCTGTACATCATTAGCAAATAAAGTTAACAACTTTATTACCCAGAAGAACTTAAATTGAGCTCAAAAAGCATACTGTTGATTTACCTTGAAAATAAAGTGCCACAATCACATTTATACTCTCTAGTTCCACAAATTTTTGAATGAGCCTTTAAATCAGACTGAACAGCATATTTCTTGGAGCATTTGTCACATTTCCACTTCTTCTCACCATGTTTACGGCAGAAATGTTTCTTGATTCCGGTCAAATCACCCAATGCCCGAGAAGGATCATGGTGAACACAACTGGATTCAGGGCAAACATATACTCTCTTCTTCACCTCATTGCTTGATCTCTGCCTCAACTTCCACGGCAAATTATGACCTCTTCTATGAAGCTGCAAATTCTGGTCTCTTTGAAACCCTTTACTGCAAATTTCACAAACAAATCTGTTCGTCGCCAGCAAAGTTGTTGGTGACAAAGCAATAACCTCTGCATCGGGATCTAATCAAAGCAACCAAAAAAAAAAATTAGAAATTCGGGTGCATCTAAGATCGTCTTGAACATGATTTACCTGGCATCCCAGGAAGATTCCGTTTCTTCTTGGCTGATTCTTTCAGAGGAACTACTTGATTACCTGAAGACGAAACGCTTGCTTCACCTGAGCCTGTAGAATCGTTCATGGCGGATGAGTTATCTGGGTCGGCCGGCATTTTTTTTTTTTTGGGGCTCAAAAAAGCAAATCTTTAGAACATTTATGTTAAAAAAAACCTTTTTGATATCAATCTTTTCTAGGGGGAGCGATACTTTCTCTCTTTTTGCCGTATCTACCAGTCAATCTTGTTTTTTCGTTTTTCTTTCTTTCATATACCCAACTACCAGTTTTGATCAAACCAAGATAAAATAGCAAATCCCCATAACATAGAAATTAGCTCACAAACCCAGATTCCAAAATCACCAGAAAGTCAATCACCGGCGTGAACTTTCTGCCGGAAAGTCGCTAAGTTCAAGTAAATGGGTTTGCTTATAAGGAAAAGTAATGAAGAAAAACTCGATGAAAATGAGAAGCGGTTGCGGCAACGCAAGTCGGCGGCTCGGAAATCTATAGAGAGAAAGAGAGGAAATTTAATGTGAAAACAGAGACTGCAAAAAAAGTCTACTCAGTTTTGGTCTTCATTCTTACTTTTCAAGAAGATGAAGAAAAATAAAATAATAAAACAGAATAGAAAATTAATCAAATGGAAAAAAAAATCATAGTACTACTACTACTAGTGTGTAGTAGCTAGTACTTGTTCTTTACAGTGAAAGTAAATAAATGTGTCTAAGAAAATAAAAAGTAAATAAATCATAAATGTGTCTCAATTCTGGAGGATAAAGACGTCTACTAATATATATATATATATAAAATATATATAAAGTTTAATAAAAAATATAATTAACTAAATTACTTTTGTTATTAATATCTTCAAATTTTATATTGATTCTATTATCATTTTCTATATTATATAGCTATTTTAAATTAAGAATAGTATTAAAAAGTTTAAGTTTAATTAAATTTGTTAAAATAACTAAACAAATTAAATTTAAATATATATATATATATATATTTATATTTGAATCATGTAAAATGATTCAGAGGAGCGGTCGTAGTTTCCAAAACATGCATTTTTTTCATTTATATAAGTATTCCCTTACTTGTACTAATAATAAAAATAAATTCATAACTCAAAAAATGAGAACATTGGAAATTCTCTCTTCAATTTTGTTTATCCCTTTTAATTTAGTTTTAAAAAAATATTTTTTTTGGACATTATTGTTAAGCCGACATAATCCACCAAACATGTTTAACACTATAAATTAAGAATTATTTTAATACATTATATTTTTAACATAATTTCAAAAAAATATTTTTTTATTTTGATAATCTTGTCTCAGGAACAACACTAGACATAAAGGACAGGAAAACAAGATTGCTTATATCAATTTAATTGAATTTGATAAAAACTCAGACAAAAAGTTTCTAATACAAAAAGAGCATTTAGGTTTTGGAGCTGTTTCTGAAAATTATTTTTCATTTTTCACAAAAGCTTTACTGAAAATTGCCAAAAAAGAAGCAAACAAAAGCCATAAAAAAAAAAAATTGAAAATTAAAATAGATAGTAAAATATCAAATAAATAAATAAATATAATTTTAGAGAATTAAGAGAGAAACATTATCTTTTAATTAAAAGTTGAAGGTGTAGTTTGATTCTTTGTTCTAAATTATAATGATAGAATCAATTAAGTTTCAAACACATAATAAGTGAGAAAAAAAATATGATTTTTTGGTTGAATTAAGGTAGATTAGAAAAATAAAAAAAAAGGTGTATTGCATTAATTTGGTTGAGAGAAAAAGTCGAGCTAACTTTCTTTAAACTAATTAAATTATAATTTCGTCTAAATTTGAAAATTCCACGTGTCAATTTCCTGCAGTTGAAAATTTGGTGTTGTGATCTTTCTTTGGTCCCAATCCTTTATTAGCAATTGATATTTTATTGTTTGACTCAGCTTAAAAGCTGGTCAAATTGACTTAAAAGCTGATTTTTGACGTATTTAGAGCACTGGTTTGGACCTCAGCTTTAAAGCTGGGCAAAATGAATTAAAAGCTGATTTTGACTTATTTAGCTGTTGGCTAATACTGAAAATAACTTATTTTAAGTTAAAAAAAATATTATTTTTTAAGCCAAAAAGTTTAAAGTCTGGGGTAGAGGTGCTTTCTGTTTTTTTGCTTATAAGTGTTTTAAGTTGACCAAATTTGTATGGGTGGGCCCTAATATTTTTTAAACAATCTCCAATTTACAACAACCCTAAATCTACTTTCTTCCATTTTTCCCTTTTCACCAACTTCAGCACTTTTATCCAAAAAATAACTGCTTATTTGTGTAAAAATAAGTTCAACACTTTCAAAAGTACTTTTAAAAGCTGTGTTATTAAGCCCATCAACGGGCCACTTAGGCTGTTTGACAAGACTCAAAATAACTTATTTAAGTTTAAAAAACGTATTTAAGCCAAAAGTTAAAAGCTGGGCGTAAAGGTGCTTCTTTTTTGAGCTTTAGCTGTTTTCAGTCGAACAGCATTTTTATCTTTTTGACATTAGAGTTGATTTTATACAGCAAGTCTCAAAGTTCCACATAAATTTGCCTAAACAGTCTATTTCTTCCATTTTCCCTTTTGCATCGGCATAGTAAACTTCAGCACTTGGTTATCCAAACAGTAGTAACGCTGGGTATGTAGACATAAGTTTCACCACTTTACAAAAGTACTTTTTAAAGCTGTTTTAGTAAGTCATCCAACGGGATCATCTAAATTATTGTTAGCTCAACTGTTGATATTGAGGATTTACTTTACGTATATACATGTTCACGTAAAATTAAAATAATAGGAAGTATTATTTTCGTTTAGTCATATTTACTTTACTATAGGAAATGATAAAAACTTACGAACACTCAAATATATTTTCATATACTATTATCATTGAATTATAATTATTCTTTTTTCTTAGTTCTTCCCCTTCTCAAGCAATCAAAGACCGAGTTAAATTTGAATAGTAAATTTAGTATAATTTAATATTTTTAAGTTAAAGTTTGAATTTTCAAAAATTATATAAAGAACGCAATAAAATTACATTTTTTATATTAATGTGATAAACGATATATTTTAAAATATCAATTAAAATTTATATTATTTGACTCTTAAAATAAAAATTATCATATGAGTGAAAAAAAAATAGAAAATTCTCATTGATCAATGAATATTTATTTTGCCTCAACTATAACATCATTCTTTTTTAATGAAGAATGATTTATAGTCATGATGAAAAATCCTTGTTCCTTGTAATAATTGATAACTAGAGGTTACATATATATGATTACGAAAACCACTTTGACTAGATAATTTTTTTTTTCTATTGATATACTCATATTGAAATTAGTATCGTATAGGATTCATAGGAAAATTCTTTTCATTAAAGACTTTTTTATATTCAAGGCTCGAAATTAAATAGTTAAAAAAAAATAACTTCATTCACTGCACCATATTCTTTGATGATATCTGACTTATTAATGTTAGGCTTTAATAAACAGTGTTTCTTCGTTATCACGTCAAGGGTTGAGGTAAAGTGTCAATTTCCTCTCAATTAAGAAACTAAATAGGTATATTTTTATCTGCAAATTCATTTAATATTTTTTTGTTTTATGTTATGACGATATTAGATTGAATAAAAAATTAGTAATCGATGATCAATATTTGAAAATAATGGTCGAGAAGTTTATTTATTAGATAAAATAACGAAAAATATTATAAAAGAACACACAAATTAAAATATCATAATCTCTAAATTTTCCTATCATTTAATAAGAATTACAAAAATTCATTCTTGGATACACTCCTTTCTCGTCTTAGAAAAATTCCTCCCATCAAGTAATATATTATTTTATAATATATTGAACAAATCAAGAATGTATCCGAAAATAATGAAAAATTCATTTTTTTTAATTGGAACAACTTCCACGATAGAATATATATAATTATATGAATTTAATACTCTGTGTAATTTTGTTTGCCTTCCGCTGCGAAATTAAAAAATATTAGTCACTAACATATTGTTATGATTTCATTAATAACACAATGTTCCCTTTAAATGATTTGGTATTTAATTTTTTCCCTTCAAACAAGTTAAATATTTGAATTTTCTCCCTTACACTTAGCTGTGCATTCTTTAAGAGTAGGGCATAATCTTATTTTCTTTGTTCCTTTTATATTTCTACAAGTGTTTGACAAACAGCTATTTGCCAGTGGACATGTTACATTATATTTACTCATTTAGTACTACTAGTCAAACAATTTGATTTGTCACACTTCAAATAAAGAGGCTTAGCTGACTCAAAAGATTAAAAATCTACACAAACGTCGATTTAGCACTTTATTGAGGAGGACAATAACATAATATATATTATATTTCATAATTTCATCTTAATAGTGAAAGAATATTCATTTTTTTTCATCAGAGTCACGTAATTTTCCCGCTTTTAAGTCAAAATTATTGTTTGGACATTCTTCTCCTTATATTGGTCTTTGTTAAATTTGAACATTCAAAAACATTAGTCCAGTTCCTAATTCATGAATAACCATTACAATATTTCACGAATAACCTTAATTAATTGATTTTTATTTTTCACCTGATATTTGATATTCACATTAAAGTCTGACTACTCGAGATCTCTAGTCAAAGAGGACTGATACTTATTTTTTAATTTTTTTTTTTATCAAGGTGGAGGCATAAGAAGTGCACGTGAGCTTCGTTGTTTTTTAATAACAAAATTTACCTTTAGATTATAATTGGCACCACAGTTAAAATGGGATAACCCTAAGTTAAAAGTGTAATTCCAGTAAACAAATGCTAAAAAGTTGAATTGTCTTTGCTCTAACACTTTTATTAATTGTTTCGTGATTCGGCCCCTGGAAACCGAGACGAACAACGGGCCCTTTGCAGCCCTGCTCTGTGGTGGCTCCCCCCTCGTTTCTTTCCCTTTTCTCGTTACCCTTCCTAGTCACACCCTCTGCTGTCCGCCTTCAATCCCACGTGCCAATACCGGTCGAGTTTCCCTTGGATCTGTATGTAAGGCCGTTGGTCTTTTTGTGTGTTACGTGAAGCTGCATCGACCTTTTTTTTGTTTGTTTTCAAAACTCTTCATCAATTATATATGCCGAGGAGTGGTATGGACCACCCCCACAAAGTTTTAACTACTATTTTTTTCCCCTTTCTTGTTTTTTCTTTTAAATTTTATTATTTCTTAAGATGAACGTTTTTCCATTAGTGCATAAAAATGGAGGACCCTATAAACGAAAAAAACCTTTCAATTAATGAATTAATATATTTCTGGTTTTATGTAAGATAAATATCATATTTGTTACAAATTGCACCAACAAAGGGGTCAACTGGAGTTAGAAAAAACACGGTAGTAAGTTCGACTATACAAAGAATAGTTCAAGAAAACGACTTTATCGTTTCATTTTCACATTGAAGCAAAGGGACCAGACAATCCGTATTTCTATCTAGCTAAACTACATATTTATTCTTTAAAATTTGGACTAAATTGTCGGAGTGATGAAAGAGATATATGCCAAAATACATAAGTTATTATGATGCGATGATAACTTGATAAGATATCTCATGTTCAAGCCTTGAGTGGATATTACCATCTGCCTAAACTCATTTTACTTTTGACAAGTCCAACCCCTATTTCTGTTCCACTAAACAGAGTAGAGGACCTAAGTAGCTATCCACTAAAACAAGTAATTTCCAACTATCAACTCTACCTCATTACAATATAGAACTTACAAACTGTCACTATAATTTAGGTGACATTCAAGAAATTATGAACAATAGAGTGCACTCAAACAAAAAATAGCGTGCAACTTCTTGGCTGGGGAACAATAAAGCACATGAATAAAATGGATAGCCATAATTATAAAAAGAAAAAAGACATTCAAACAACCCAATAACACTATTCCTGTTTGATACTTTACACCAGCTTTAACCACAAACTAAATTTAAATCCAGAATAAAATATCCCATGCTCACAAAAAAAAAAAAAAAAAAAAAGACAGGGCAGTATTAATCTTTGTCAAAAGGGGGATATAATTCCTATAGGACATGCAAACAACTCCCTGTAATAATCTGAATATTATGTCATAGCTATAGTGGTTACAGTTAAGCCTCGTAATCTCCCTCAGAGAACTTGTTCTCTGGATAGAAGACAGCAATAACTTGGTTACCACCAAATTTTCTTCCATTCAGCCCTTGGCGAGCTTTGCTGGAACTGTCAACATCTGCATACTCCAGGAATACCTGAAGAACCAGGATATAAGTCTTAACCGTTATACATTCAGAAGTAGAAACCACCAGAAAAAAAAAAGAGCAAGCTATTGGAGCCCTTTTGTAATTGTTCCAAATCATGCACAAACAGTTTAGGAAAGCAATAAATAATCGTAGTGAAAAAGACACTTTACAGAAGTGTCATTTTTCAGCTGGTCATTGTGAAGAAAATTAGAAACAAGTTGAATCTCATTCTAACAAACATATATAGGAGCGTCAAGATCAGATTGTAGACGTAACTAATCTAGATGATGACTCAAGAGATCAGCAGATATGTACCTTCCCGAGTCCAGGTGTAGGCTCACCATTAGGATTTGGACGTGGAATGACAACATTCAGGAGAGCTCCTGCAAAGTAGACGTACAAAAGCAAATACAAGTTAAAATTCTCAACCTAAGTTCAAGGCATAAGGTATGCTAGAGGAAACAGAACACTAGATATGACTGCTCACCAACTGTACATCATTATCTCTATCTTCCAACATATCTGCTCGCATCATCATCTTGAGCTCCTCTAGCAACCACTTTTTACGCACAAAACCTTTGTGGCTAATGCACCAGGTTGTAACATGAACCTCTGTAGAAGAAAAAAGCACTAAGGGTGAGCTTGAAAGTCCTTTGTGTAAAAGTGTTAAAGCCTAAGAACTTGAAAACTGAATGGAAGAGCATAGAAGTATCTCTACCTGCAAAGCTATCTGCTGTTGTGCATGCAACAATACACTCTCTTGCTCAGGGTTGGGTTGGGTTGTGCCCTGGTTAGCCCGCCTAACAGTAAGTGTTTTATCCCCCATCTTAATCCCATTAAGAGCTGCACAAGCAATATCAGTAACAGAGACATCCTGGTACACACAAAAAGCATAACCTTTTGAATTCCCAGTTTCTCTATCTTTGACCAGATCAAATCCTCGAAGTTGACCAAAAGACTCTAAAAGTTCCCTGATTTGTGATTCTGTAAAATAATAGGGTAAACCACCAACAAATATACGGTCAGGTCCTTCAAGCCCTCCGGAAGAACCTGGTGTCAATCCAACAGCTGCCAGGTTAAGGTTGGGGCTCGGTTGACTAGGACCAAGTGTAGCTGCCAAGGACGGATTGTAATCACTGGGTCTTCTAACCTTAACCGGTCCGCCCTGAACAAAACATCAAGTGCACAGAAAACAAATGTATGTATAAGAATACGTACTTGACATAATGCAGCATGATGCTTTGGTAATACACTATCCACCACACAAATCACCATAAGAAGACAAACAAATAAAAAACCACAGAAATATGGGGTTTGCAAACTCCAGATTATATAATGGGAAAGGGGCAAAGGGACATTAGTTCCAAACATTATCTGGTGGCGAACAAGACAGGGAGAATCAGAGTTTATGTGAATGGGGTGAAACTCAAAAAATCTTCTCTTTCTTTACTTCCTTTTCAAGGAACACCCTACAACCATAAGTAGAAAGCTAACATATAAACACCTGTCAGATGATGTTTAGTACCTCAAAAATGACACCATCCAAAGCCATTGCATTACTAGCTTCCTCAACAGATCTCATTTCAACAAAGGCAAATTTCTTCTCATGGTTTATATAAACGTTGACAACAGCATCCCCTGAAAATTTCAACAATACTTTAAGCACCTAAAAAAGGAAAACTGATAGTGATACTAGAAGGGAAACCACATAAATCTATGAACTAACCTGGACCAGCAGTGTTTCCTCCAATTGCATACATGACATGACTAAAGAAGGTAGCAACCGACTGCATATAGATCAACTTTCAGAAAACATAGGAAGTACTCAAAAATATGGCAGTGCAGAATTAACCCAAATCATGAAATTAGGAAGCTCAAACAAATGATAATTTTGGAGGACGACAAACTTGATGATTCCATACACGACACATAAAAAAGCCTAATTTGGCCGACATAGTACAAAAAATACTACAATGGAAAACGAAACATCACACGTGAGAATAAAATTTCAAAAATGCTAACATAAGAATTAATGGTCTAACCAAAACTACAACATACCCGCCGAAATCCCACAAGTGGGGTGTGGGAGGGTAGAATATACGCAGACCTTACCACTACCTCATGGAGGTAGAGAGGCTGTTTCCGAAAGACTCTCGGATCAGATGCAGCAATTCCATATATTTAGAAGAAAATATAAAGATGTCTAGCAAAAAAAAACAAAAAAATACCTACATTTACAAATGGTTTCAGACTGCACGACATCAGTAAATCAGAAAAGCTATGTGATAGTGTTTATGTCAAAAAAGTAATTAGATGGAATAGACAGCTGTGAAAATGTACGTGAAGACACTATATTGCGCCATATTACAAGCAGTAGCTTGTGAAGGAAAAACTAAAAAAAACCACAAAGAATAACTAGAAAGACAACAGCGGCTTCCAAACTTGAGTAGACAAAATCTTAGAACAGCCAATGTGCAAAGTCATGGGAGGAAGTTTGCTACCTGTTCATTTGCAGTAGGCGGAAGTCCACCAACATAAACTCGCCGAGCATGTCTGGTAGCCTGAAAAAGCAACATTTAATAAAATGATTTTCAGGTAAAAGAAGCCCATAAGCGAGAGAGAATAGGAAATGTCACAAATTATAAACCTGCTGTGTCATTGCCTGGACTGGCATAATAGGGAGAGCTCCAAACTAGAGAAGCCACAAAACAAATATATGAGAATATAGATAACCAGTGAAGGTGTGCTAAGAAGGATCTGCGACAGTACCTGGCCTGCTGCTAGAGGAAACATGTTAGAAAACATTCCAGGTATTGATGGGTTAGTGGTCCCAGGAACTTGACCTGCGCGGCATGTAAATTACAAATCAGTGAGTGAAAATACGTACATACTTCAAGTGGCTAAAATAAATAGATATTTACACTAAAATCATTTTTTTCTTTCGATGTATTTGAAAAAATAGAAGAGTTTGTAATCAAATTGAAGTAAAACAATTTTAGGAATGGAGAATTTTAATGTGAATTCATTACTAGAGAAAATATTTGTAAACTACCATACTAGCAATTCCTTGAAGATGAACAAGACCTGTATCGATTCTTCCTTGTACATATAAGCTACAGAAGTCGGCTCACGCCCATTGTCAGCACAGTGGGGCAAGTAGCCCAACATTGCCTTCTTAGAACATAAGACAATACAAAACAAACAAACAAACACCAAACACAACAAGAAACCAAAACCCTCAGTCTCAGAATTATTTCACCAAGTAAAAAGTAAAGAAAAGCAAAAGAGCTAATCTAACTAGGACGCATACCCAGTATAGGTGGAAGTCAAAGAAACAAAAAGCTTACCAAAATGTAACCATGCATTTCGATACGAACTTCCACACTATGTCCAGGAAAAACATGACAGTTTTCAAGATACTTTAATTGTAATGAAATTGATGGACCGTGTACCTGCAACATCAGTAGCGCCAGATAGCAATGCACTGGTGGGAGGTGCCATATCAAAACCACTGATCCTTTTGCTGAAAAGAACCATCATTAGTACCAACAGCGAAGTGATAAATTTTTTTGAGAATGAATTATTCTTTTTGAGAATGAAATAATAAAATATTTGAAAATTTAACTTTCTACGATCTGTATAGAAGTTAGCCACTGACAGAAAAATCACAACAACAACATACACAGTGCAATCCCACAAGTGAGGTCTAGGGAGGCCAGTAGAATGTAAATTAGAATGTAAGCAAACTTTACCCCAAAGAATTCAAAAGCAAAAAATAAAAAAAAAAATAGGTCCAGTAATTAGAGAGTGAAAGTCATCATAGTAGCTTTAAGATTTTGCAAGAACAAATACTTTGTAAGCCTACATGGCAACATCAGCTCATATGGCCAAATAAACAAAGTCACTGCTCCCACCGTCCTGTCCCCGCACTACTCCTTTATCCACTTTGCACGCTTTTCCCGCCGTTCTCTTTTTTCTCCCCCCACCTTTCACCTAATGTTTTAGTCCAATTCTATCTATAGTTCTAATTTCTAAAACATCAACACTTATGACTTCTTTCCAATTTGACAGATCAAATAGTCCAATGACCAGTCTTGCCAACATCACAGCAAATTGCAATTTGCTTCACTCAAAGTTCAAAAGGCAGAAACCAGTCTAACGGAGCATTAGGACATCAAAAATAACCAATAAAACGTATCTTGATAATGCTCCTACAAGAAGATATAGGAGCAAGACAAACCTCTTAGATGGTGACCGTGATCTAGACCTTGATCTATGCTCAGATCTACCCCTAGAGCTAGGCTTGTGTCTCTGTCGGTCCTCTCTATCTTTGTCATTGTCTCTTCGCCTGAAAGGATAAATAAACAATCATATCCAAGAACATAAGGAAGATAAGAAGTTGGTTGAGACACTAAATCAGCAAGCACCAAACACATGAATGGTGAATCTCATATGAAGCTCACACTAAAGCATGTCGAGCATAGAGAACAGTGACAAAGAAAAAACAGCACTTCAAAATTAAATCAAACATGATTCTTAAAATGAATACCACAATTATGTATTACCATCATAAATGAGTAACTGAAAAGAGGTACAGAACATAAATCCAACTAACTTCTAGAACTGCATTTGAACTTACCTATCGTAATCTCGAGTTCGCTGAAGATCATCTTCATCTCGATCTCTGGTCCTCTCCCTCCTATCACTCCGATCCCTATGACGATCTCTGTGATGACGATCACGGTCCTTCTCCCTCTCTCTGTCCCTATCCCTATCTTTGTCCCTTTCCTTACCTCTGTCCCTGTCTCTATCTCTATTCCTGTCCCTGTCCCGGTCTTTATCACGCCCTTTCTCCCTCTCCTTCTCCCTGCTTCTTGATGAGCCCCTTTCTTTCTCGGGGTCACGAGAAGTATGCTGGAAAATGATAATAAAAATGTTTAGTCTATGAAGAGAACAACAAAACTTAAAAATATAAACAAAATCTGAAAACCATACAGCAGAAGCCATACTAATCTAAAGCTAAGGAAATTAAAACAAAGAGCGACACAAATCAGGGAAAATAATTTTATATCATAAAAGTTTTGTTTTGGCTACGTTCACAGGTTAAAGATCAGAACTGCTGTCTAACAGGAGCAAACCAGCTCCTCTCTGGATCCTACCAGAGGCCAACCATAGGCAATACTCCTCAACCCGACCACCAACAAAAACAGCCTACATCTTTTATGTAATCGGCTCTATTCCATAACTTCTAACAGTGTAATTTGAATTAAAAAAAATAATTGTCCGATTATACATGTTTTGATGCTTCATCTACACAACACTCCATAAACCATAACTACACACAGAGACAGAGATATACCCAGCTATCGCATCCCATCAAGCAACTCATATACAACTTTCCCAGTCATCGAACATAAAACAATCAAAAGCATATTCGTAACCCTAATTAAAGCAAATATCTACGTGTATTACTTCATCACCTTTATAAGTTCAAATCCATTTTTTTATCGAAAAAAAAATTACCTGAGACTTGGAGTCACTGTAAGGAGAAGAACCATTATTCTCTATATCTTCTCCATTACCTTCATATTCCTGCATCGTTCCACTACGTTTTTACCCTAATTTTTCTCTTCCGTACAAAACTAGGGCTAGAAATGAGTTTTGCCGTTCTGTATTTGGGAATTGCAAAATCCAATTGCGATTTCCTTTTTATGTTTTGTCTAATTATAAAAAGGGTACAACCGTAAACTCCAAGCTGCGCTTTCAATTCCTTTGTTTTATCCGACACGGAGGATAGCAAAATTAAATACCACCACCTTATTAATCCTACAGATTGACCTATAGCTAAAATATTGACTTATTTAAAAATCTGTTTTGAAGTAATATTTTATATTATACAAATAAAGCAAATCAACCAATTAATAATAGTAAAAATCAAACTAATTTGTATCGTCAATCCCTTAGACTTTGTTCATATTTTTCATTTAAATACATGACATTTTCAATTCAATTTTCTAAGTAAAAAATTTATGTACTTTCAGTTGTTGATATTTACGTTACCACATGAAAAATATCATCTCTTTTAACTAACAAAACACATCAACCTCAAATGAAAAATGTTAGAAATTTGACAACTTAGTGAATCAAATACGTATATAATTAAAAGAATGGCAAACTTTTTAACTTATATTTTTCTTCTGATGGTACAAAGATGCTGAATGATTTTCTTCTGCAAGTAGAGAGATGCAACAATTCATACATTTTAACAGAGATATTCAAGACATTGAAAAGAAACATCTGACTATATTTTCGTTCATGAAAAGAATGAATTGAATGATAAAAGAATGAGCAAAAAAGGCTTGACATCCCAGATTTGCAAATGCACCGCGAAGCGTTTCAACAGCTCAACCATATACGCGAGACTCCTGTTAACCTCAAAACTGAACAATTAAGCCTCTCAAGAGTAAAGTGAAACTTCAAGAAAAGCCAACTTCTCCTCAGCATTGAGAATTTCTGCAGCTAGCAGTGAACTTTCCATGACCTGTACAACTTAATCAAAAATAGCAGACTACTGTTGTGGATTGCTGTCACTGCTTCCCAAAACCCACGCTGAGTT
Organism: Solanum habrochaites; assembly: GCA_027704765.1. Classification (NCBI taxonomy): domain Eukaryota; kingdom Viridiplantae; phylum Streptophyta; class Magnoliopsida; order Solanales; family Solanaceae; genus Solanum; species Solanum habrochaites. The sequence continues at coordinate 50,697,957 of JAKWJA010002490.1, read as the reverse complement.
TTCTGAACGACATAGTTCCTTCATAACCTGCACAAGCATAGAAAAATATATAGGATTCATGTCGTCAAAAAAAAATTTCTATATTTTTCCATCAGGAATTAGACAAAAGAAATGAAGCTTCTGCACAATTTTTTTAAAATTCACTGCAATATGACGAACCGCCAATATTTCACAATACAAAGTACCAGGCAACTTGAAAGATTCTAGACCACAATAATGTAGTATGGAGTCAGATGACATGGAAGTTTGGAACTGTCACATTTTATATTCTATCAGAAAAGGAAAAAAATAATGGGGAACTGGGATAAGAGGATCGGAAACAGGATACTGCAAACATCTATCGGATACATCTGCATGTGCTGGTAAATAGATCAACTTCATAATATAGTGCACGTATGTCCAAGTTATTTAAATCCCAATAACTTTCCCAGGCCAAGCCGCCTGTCAGCACATGGGCAGGATCATGACAGAGTTGCTTGGATCCAATTTACATAAAAAAGCGCAATACAGAGAACCCTGACAGGAGGCCAGGAGAAAAAACAAAGCCTGAGGCAGAAACATCACCACACCATACAAAAGAGGATAAGAAATGCATCCTGTCAAATGCTAGTGTTAGCTTTGCCGTTTTTGTTTCTTTTGCAGTGATATCTCCCAACTCATTTGGCATAGGCAGAATTGCCAACCTTTATCGTACTCCAGAAAATGTCTTCGATCATCAATAAACATTCAAACAGGACTAAGGCATGAAATAATAACATCCCGATTTAAAGGTCAAAAACATCTGAGATGAAGGGTGAAGTTCCAATATAAAACTTAACAATTTAAATTTCTTAAATTAATTCTATAACAAGTTTATAGTGTTTTACCCAAAAGTAGAAACATGTACTGCTTAAAATCAGGGGAGGTATGAGAGCTAGCTTGGGAAAGATAAAGAGGTTTGTTACTTGTCTAGCCATTGTTTTATGAGACCTACTGGGAAACAATTTTCTCCACTCACTCCTCAATAAAAAGCTGATTGGAGACTGTCTCTTTCTCTTCTTCACACATAGATAGGTGATTACACTTCCATTTCTTTTTATTATATTGTTCTCTCTGGTCTCTTAGTTATCTGAATGTGCAAAATCACCACTGCTGCAAGTCATGGAAATATGAGGGGTAAATGGTACTAGGAGGGGCGGAGAAGAGATTAAAACATTCTGTATTCCACCTTAACTTGGTCTTCAAAATTATTATTTTTTTAAAAAAAGGTCTGATCGGCTTAATTTTATAACAAATGAGCAGTTTGCATAAAACAGTGCCGAAGATCATTTCCTATTCTAGGATTACGTTGATAGCTAAAACAAAGAGCAGTTCCATGAAAAAAATTATCATGCATAGTTTTCCCTTCATGATTAGCTTGGTCTGTGGTGAACTTTCACATTTGTCGTAATCAATTTTTTTCTGTTACCTGTAGTAATTTGAAAAAGACCGTCATTAATTTGAACATAAGGGTGTGTCCGGTATGGACGAAAACAAGACCCAGAATTCGTTTCCTCATTTTCCCATGTACAGTTGGTTAAAAAAATTGGAGATCATTTTCTCTAGGAAAACAAGTTCCTTGAAAATGAGGAACTTCATGAAAAAAAAATGAGGAAAATGACTTGCCTAATGGAAAGTAGGGAAAACAAGTTCTAAAAGTGACATTTCACATTGATTTAGTCTTCCCTACCCTCCAGAACACACCACATCTTCACCCCATCCCTCTTAGCCCATCCCAGTCCCCACCACACCTACAACCCCATCTCCATAGTATTTCTCTATCTAGATTATGTAAAAATGTTTTTAAAATAATATGTTTTGCTTACATACTAAACACAAAAAAATAAGAAACTGACTTTTTTTTAAAAAAAACATTTCCCTTTGTACCGAACACACACCCTAAATTAAAACTTCCCAAACCATAGATCCAATAATAATAGAAGGGGAAAAAGAAAATAATAGTTCTTGAAACTCAATGGAAAATTAAAAAGGAAATTCTTTTTAACTAGCAGACAACAACAACAATATACCCACTGAATCCCACAAAAGGGGTTCTATGGAGGATAGAGTGTACACTAACCTAACAGCTACCTCATGGAGGTAGAGAGGCTGTTTTTGAACGACTTTCGGCACAAATTTAGCAAATCCAAACAAAGAGTGAGAAAGCAGTGGAGGGGAAAACATAGAACTAACAAGGAAGCAGTGAAAATTCTACAAGAAAGGAACAAGAAAAAAATAATGCGATAACCGAAACACATTAAACAACAAATTATGATAGATATCAAAAGCAAGAACTACAAAAATACAACCAGTGTGAGGACAAACACCAACACACCTAAACCCTCGAAAAGTAAGACAACACTCCTGCTTACTAACCATATACCATAGTACGCGTCCTCCACACCCTTTTATCTTAACTCTTAAGGCCATGTCCTCAATAACCCGAAGTTCAGTCATATCCTGTCTAATTAGCTCTCAGTAATACTTTTTCGGTCTACTTCTACCTCTCTTCGTACCCTACTATAATCAACCTCTTGCACCTCCTTATTGGAGCATCTTCGCATCTCCTCTACACATGTCTAAACCATTTGAATCTCGCCTCCCTCATCTTTTTTCCACCACAAAATCCACTCCCCCCCTTATCTTAAAAATCCTCATTCAAGATCTTATCGCTCCATATTTGCCCACATATCCACCTCAACATCCTCATTTCCGCGATATGCATCTTTTGAACATGGGAGTTCTTGATTGGTTAGGACTCTGCTTCATACAACAAAGTCGGTCTAGCCATCATTTTATAAAACTTACCCTCTAAGTTTTGATGAAACCATTTTATCATAAAGACTCCGAATGCAAGCCTACCTCATTCACGCCCACTAATACGATGTATGATATCATCATCAATGTCTTAACTTCCTGGATTCGAGACCCAATGTACTTGAAACAATCTTTCTTTTGGGGGTTGTCTGAGGGTCAAGTCTCACCAATCTATAGGACCAAATCCAACAACACCTCCATCGACATCCCATTACTTGCAAGTCCATGAAACATTGAAACGCTTCTTTACCATGAAAGTTACCAGTTCATATGTGCATTCTAGTGATTGAAAGCGTTAAAAAGATGAAATAGACCTAAAATTATTTGGAGAAGGTGGATCAAAGACCTAAAATCAATTGGAGTTAATGTGGACTTGGTTAGATAGAATACAACTACAGAACTACTTGTACTAAGCTTTCATGGTTGTAGCTACACATACATTAGGTCGGTACGGACAAGTGTGAGATATAGAGAACCTCTATTTTTTGAGACCCCTAAATATGCCTTCAAGACAAATTTCTTACAAGTATTTAAATAACCCGAAGTAGGCATATATTGATTGATTGACTAATCGAAATCGCTACATCAATTATAATTAAAAAAACTGTTCAATTATTGACTTCTGCCACTACCTGAAACCCCATACAATAAAGTCAAAGAAGATATAACTTAATTCTCATGACAAGTAAGAAAAGAAGTAATCACCTTTTGAAACTCCACAGTGGTAACATCCCTTCCCAGTTGCAACTTGGCAGCTTCAACTATAGATGCTTTCTTTAGCTTTGCAGTCGACCCTTCGGCCATAAAAAGATCAATTACAACTTTCCTGAGAACAAAAACTATGTATTAGCCACGGAACAAGGTGTTTAAGTGTTAGTTATAATAGCAATAGTTACTAACCTCAATGCATCATACTGTGGATTATCTGGCGATGACTTCAAAACATAGACACCGTGGATGTTTACAGCAATCTGATTAACCACTGCCTCTATCTCCTTTTGATGTGCATCAGAAACACCCGCGGGTGAAATTATAGCTTTCTTTGGATCTTCCTTTTCCATCAGTTCGCAAATTTGAAGCAAACTGGCAAAAAGTAAACAGTAGATTCTAAATTGGTTAGGGGTCACAAGTTTAGATGGAAAACTCAGGTAAATAAAACAAGTCGTGCACAGTTTTTTGTGAACAACGAAATTACTCTGTTCCTTCAAATCTCAGACAGATGAGGAGCACAGAAAAAAGACAATGTTGTATATTCTATGTTATGATACATTACCATTCGAGAAAGGTAAAGTAGATATACAACATACTGAAAAGGCAACATATATCTTGCAATGGACAATTTCGACCTAAATCCTCGCACAGCTCACCTCTAACAAGAAGTCAAAATAAACAGGACTCTGAGTGATACCACTGCTCAAACGTATCAAAATATTCCAAAGTAAAGAGAAATGTCCTATAACTAGACCATCTCATCTTTTCAGAAGACTGGTCATACCAGTGTTTTGGTCAGTGAAGGGCGAAACAGGTCTGGCCCGCCACAAGGCAAGGGACTCGCCTTTTGAAGTATGGCGCCAATAAATATAAAAAAATTAAGATATTTAATTGCATATATAAATAATCAAAATCTCAATAGCAATAGCATATTAGCAAATATTTTAGTTCAAAAACTAAAAAAAGATAGTACATACTAAAAAAGTCTAGAAATGCATACAAAAAACAGAACAGCATCTAAAGTCCCAACAGAGAAAAAAACAGCGGTTAGAAAGAAGAACTATGAGTCTAACGAGATAAAGAAAAGAAACAGAGGAAGAAGAAATACGCATTGGTTGGACTTTGGAGTCGCCAGAGAAGTCTAATCATGTCGATTGGTTGGAGTTGTAGTCTAAGAGTGCATTAGCTTAGTTTTGTGGCTACGACTGATAACCTTTTGAGTATCTACTTACTTTCGTAATCTCTGCATCTTCTTGATGCCATCTATGAAATTCTCTTACTTCATCAAAAGAATAAGAAAAGGAAGGATGAACATCAAAACTGGAGGGTGAATGAAAATCCAGGAAGAATTGATATAACGAAGGTAACTTACAGTTTCCCCATTAAATAAAAAAGGTTTGAGGTTTATTCTTGACCAAAAGAACGGGAGGACAACAGGTGGCAGAAGTTGAAGGGAGAATAGCTATTTTAAAAAGCCCCAAAATAGTTGTAAAAATATTGAGCAATCAAACCAAGGTCAATAAACCACCTGCTTGACCCAGGTTTCTGCATGCTCTAACAATTATGAATACCCAAAATCACGTTTAACTAGATAACAAACAGCAAAGGCAGAAAGTTCATAAGTCATTTTCAGAGACCTCACCTGCAAACCTTATGGATTCTAAAAACATTTTGAAGCGCCTTTGGTAAAGCTCCACGAATTTCTTCTGACAGAGATGTTCTCAAAAATGTCGTAGGAGTGGGCTTATCACTACTTGACAACGCAGGAATGTTGGCCTTTGGGTTTAGAGGATTCTTCAAAGTAGGCCTGTTTCTTCCTCCATGCATAATATCATTGATCTGTTTCCCCATGGACTCCCAGATAGCTTGCTGCTCTCTAACAACATCACCATAAAGGTTTTCAAATTTCTTGTCAGGAAGCTCTTTGAGCTTCCAATCATCCAGGTCAGGCCTCTCAACAGCTAATGATTTTAGAACTGGTGTCGCAGCTTTAAGGAATTCAGGCCTCCTGCCAAACACTGACTTCTTGATTAAAGTACTCTTGGTAAACTCATAAAGAACAAAATTCCTCGCTAAAACTTCAACTCCGTTGTTTGTGTCATAGACTAACGAACTTTTTGCAACCCACAATCCTTGAACTAATTGTGCGCAACTTTTGAGAACTTCCAGAATCTCATCAACAGGATTATCTGGAGCTAGGTGCTTTAGAGTATCAAAACGATGAATTGGAGGTCCCTGTTGCGAAAAGAATTCATATTTAGAAATGTGCTGCCTTTATGAGTTATAAGCACCATGGGGCCATCTAAACAAACTTTGTTGCAGCCTTGCAGGCATAAAAATATAAGCAGTGCAAAATCCAAATAGTAGGTACAAACCTCAAGAAGCCAAGTTCTAACACGTTCTTCAAAAGGTTTCTGAGACAACCTGAAAACCATCCATTTGGCAACTTACAAGTTAGGAGCATAAAATGACTGGGAAAGAATGCTAATTTAACATGATTGAGAAATATGGCATATCAGGTACTGCTATCTATTCTACATGGCTCGGATACTGAATGGAAGAAACAGCAAACTTCTGGCTAGAGAAAGAAAATAAGCAATTTAAGTCATAGGCTGCATATTTATATTTAACTATACCAGCACACCAGAATGAATACAAGTCACACCAGTCAATAATAATTAATTCCAAGGAATCAACTTTAACAACTGATGGCTATTTAGAACAAGGTTCTTTTTAAATGAAAAGAAATCAATTTGATAGATGACAAAGGTTGAACACCAAGGATAAGATGACCAGTGAGGTGCAAGTTTGGCTAAGTAACATGGTGAAAATGTATCCAACAGCATATTCTGGAACAACAGTCCACTCCCGTCCTTGGCCTCAAGAAGTGATGAATGGAAAAAGAGAAAGCTGGAAATAAATTTATCACATAAAAACTGCCACCGAGATTTTTGTAGAGCTGCCAAGTACTACCAAACTGAAACGAGACGCAAGACCATGTTTTCTTATTTATTTCATTGCTAGAACATCGAGAACAAAAACTACTTTCTGGAAGATTAGGTTCTCTAGCAAACAAAGCATAATGTAACTTGCATTTCATACAGCTCATATTTATTACAATGACAAACCAAGAAAGCAACAAAGTTTGAAGAGGTGGTTTACCTATCTCCTACCCAAGCAACCTGTGCAACCGACCCACCCACCACCGAACACACACAATGCCAAAATTAACTCCGTAACACATTTTTTTATAAACCGGGGACAACAATGCTTCCTGCATATACTATATATGTTGGAGTGAGTGAACACCTCATCTAAAAGTTGAGGCGGTTTAACAGAACACTCTTATTTATTAATCGTGCTTACAACACACCCCAAACGTGCAAGTCTTATTCTTTTCCATGGGTCAAGCACGGGGAATTTTTTTTGTAATGGTGGTTGTGAAGCTCAAGTCAGGACACCTGTCTGCTTTGATTTGTCCATATAGTTGTTTGTGTTTATAGTTATTTTATCTTTACAAGTATAACTTTTTTAAATTTTTATGGTCTTGATTCAGTTTTCTTCAGTAAAATGCACGCTTTAATTTTGCCTCGCAATTCAAGTCTGAGTTCTCTCCTTTTCCTGCTTAGCCTACCACTTCATGGTGTTAGTATCAAAATCTTCATAGCCCCAGCAGACTGGAGATTTTTTTCCCACTTTTGACTGACATATGCAGTACTGAGAAAACAGTCAGCATCTAATGTTTCTTAAAAGCCATTTAGAGGGAACCCCCCAATCTGTTACTTGGGACCGAAAGTAAGAACAAGTTCAACCATCAAAACGGGTGGGTGGGGGGGGGTGGGGGACAGACTGGACCTTAGAGTTTGAACACCTAATAGCTTCCAGTATTTTCTTGTGTTCACATTCTCTCCTAATTTTTCCCCCAAAATATTATTTGATCCAAACTTCACACATCGTCAAAGATTAGCTAAACCTCCCAATGCTGCATTTTTAGAAATCCCCTCCACAATATTTTGTTGAACTTGATCTGTTAGTGAAATTCTCCTTTCTCCCCTGAGTCCAAGCCAGCAGAAGCATTCATGTCAAGGTGGATCTCGAGGGTTCACCCAAACCCTCGACTAAAAATGACACCATTTGGATGTTTATTTTTATGTATATATAGAGATTTTGAACCTCCTAAATATATATAAGATGAGGTTGGCTGAGGGGGTTCAAAATTCACCTCGAGGTTCCAAGTTCAAATCTCAAGTACTACATTTTTATTTTTTGAACCCCTGTAGTGAAAAAATCTGGATACGCACTAGGGAGATTTTTCCCCATCTCAGAAAAACGTTCTCCTTCCCATTTTGATCTACAAAGTTAGTCAATCAGAATTTCATTCATTGACGTTGTGCCTAGGCTTAAGCTACTATGTGAATCTAATCTCTGACACTGTAGGAAATTACCTGTCCATCAACCAAAGACGAGTCAATTGCTAACTAAAAACTAGATTATCAACAAGTAATCAAAGATCATCAAAATCTCTTCTTAACATTGTACAGAAAGCAAAAAGAGATTAACTAATAAAATAAATAAAGTGGAAGGGGGAGATAAGGAAATAGATTACAGTAATATGCGATTTCTTTGAGAAAGAAGATGATAATTTGCATTTAGTGGAATGGTCCAACAATACTAGAGGATGATTACGCCACATATCAAAGAAGAAGACAGCTCTACGATCATAGATGTAAATAAAATTTTCTTTTTGTCTAAGCAGCACCTCCAGACCTTTCAATGTCAAAACAATAGATGTGAAGGACCAACTAAGTGTCTGCAGTACCTTGTTCTAAGATTTCTTAATCTGTCAATGTCAGTTGGTCTTGCAGGACAAATGGCGTTCAGATAATCACTCCTGAGTATCAAATTTGCAGGAAAAAAACTGGTATTAGAATAAAAATGAGAGTAGATGTGCAATTTGGATTCTGAAAGTGTTAAGAAATCTTTTTTTTGCATCGTTCTGTAGCATATGATATTTGGAGCATGTTCTTTTCTATTCTTGCACTAGCCTGGGTCAAATAGAGTAGAAGGTTAGTAGATATTATTCCTGCAGTAGTATTATTCATGTATTTTAATATTCTTAGATTTTTATTACTATCATTAGCCTTGATTATTGTGTTATCTTGCTGTTGTTGACTTCTTTTACATATCTTTTGCAGCAAAGGTCCTATCGAAAACAATCAATATTCTCAAGGTAGGGGTGTAAGGTTTGAGTACACACTACCCTCCCAGACACCACTTCTAGGATTACACTGGATTTGTTGTTGTTGTTGACTAGCTTGGGTCAAGCCTAACAGCATCAAGAAGCATATGAAAGCTGGTGTTTAGGAAACAGTCTCTGCTGCTATTTTTTGGTACATCGGGAATGAATGGAATCATAGATGTTTTGTGGGATTTCAACTCCTACTCGTGTACTCAAAGCAAAATACTTGCTGAATTTGTTTAGTTGGCTCAATCAGGCCCCTGTAACTAGTTGTGTTCAATTTTTGGTCTACACTGGGTGTGTTGTTGTTCACTACTCCTTAGTAATAGAATAGTGTTTTAGTGTGTCTATGAGCAGGCACTATCTCTGCGGGAAAACACTGGGTATGTAGTGGTATGAGGCTATGAGCAGACACTATCTCTGTGAGATAACACTGGGTATGTAGTGGTATGACGATACGAGCAGACACTATCTCCCTCTCTTGTAATTTTCTGCTTGCATCTTCTGGATGCTTTTTAGTGAATTACCCTTAGTTCATCATAAAAGAATGAGAGTAGATAAATGTATGCTCTGAGGCAGGAAATGTATCTTTTAATTGTCCAGAACAGAAGCAGTTTGCAAAAAATATATATGGCTCAAGTGAAGAAAAATCAACCATATCAGCAGATACATACGGGATCATTGAAAATGGTACTGGGGAGCCTCCCTCCATGGCCATTTTCTGAAGATGTCTGGCTGAAATGTCACTCCTAGTCCCATGGTATTTTAGATGTAACCAATGCTAAAACAGGAAATGAAACAGATATCAATAATTCAAAAGGATCCGCATTAATGGAACTGTTTGAAATGATATTGACAACTGCATGGAGAAAGTTAACTGCTCTTGAGTAGAAATAAATAGAAAACACTTGCAACAGAAACGTCAAATCCAAAATAGTTGTCGAAAAAACGGGCAGCCACTCAAGCAAATGAACATTATGAAGAGTTATTAGCTAATACTGAAAAGCGGAAATTTTGTCATGTTAACAGGTGTTCATACCTCTCCAATATCCTTGTAGTTCCCAGGTAGTTTGTTCTGCACAAAGGATACATGTCTCAAGAATAGATCAAAGAAAAGGTAAAGCACTTATACGAAAAGTTTGAACAGCATCAGGGGAGGGATATCCTAGTTGCAAGTGATCATCCACCTCCAACAACAAGGTTAGGGTTAAATCAGGTCACCAAGTGAGGCAAACTGGGAAGGCAGATACTGGGCTCCTGAGTCCTGGGTAAGAGTGTGAAGTTCACCATTCTAGAAAAGAAGTCTTGAAAATAGCAGAAAGTGCTTAACCATAGAAGATTAATCTTTAGGTATTCCTTTTATCATTATTTATCCAAAATTGTGGCAAAGCTAGTAAATCAGGAACAAAGAAGTCCTTGACATACTACAACTACATCCCCCAGTGTAATCCCACAAGTGTGGTTTGGGGACGGTAAGAACTAAGATGTACACAGATCTTACCCCTACCTTTGTGGGGTAGAGAGATTGTTTCCGATAAACCCTCGGCTCAAAAAGTGAAGTTAATCGGAGAAGGGGAAAAGCCTTGACATATGATATTTTAGGTGCTAGCCACTAATATGTACCATAATATCACATGAAAGGTAACTGTATACAAGGTTCATATAAGTTGAGCTTAGAAGCTGGCATCAAATAGCAAATCATGAATGAACCTGCTTCTTTGACGGACCCACAGGCTTTTTCTCCTTGACGTCTTCGTTTTCACAACTTTTTTCATCATTGCTGGTGGTAAGGTTCTTCAACTCACTTTCCTTACGATGCTGCAGTGATGGTCGGAGCTGTACAACTGCATGAACAGGATTGAGGTGGAACTGCATAACAAACAGGAAGCAAGAGTGTGACTATTGAGAACATTAATAAGCTTTGATACTTATTTTATCAATTTTTTTGAGAAGGTAACATTTGTGTATACTGACAAGAACAGTATATAGGTTGTACTGAAAAGTAAAAAGCATATTTACAGTATATTTTTTCTTTTGACTGCAGCAATGAGCTTCAGATAGTTATCAGCAAACTTAGAGATTTTACTTGAAGTTCCTCACACCAATGTATATAAGAAACAGAAGAATATAACTAGAAGGACTTGACAATTTTTTAATATTAAGTGGCAGAACTTGGGCTAAATAAGAGAGCCAGAGGTATTATAACAGTTTCCAACTCCATAGGTAACAGTTGAGTTAGATTTGACAGCAGACAGCAAATAATTTGCTTCAACTTGAAGCTGATAAAAGATTGACTTGATTACATTTGAGGTTGAGAGTGTAGCCGCCCGATATTGTTCTGGTCCAAATTAGTTATTTTTTAATAATTAGAAAAAAAGGACAAAAGCAGAACAGGCATAAGCACATATAAAACCTGTGGAAGACTAACTTTTAGTCAATCAGAACTCCACGAGACCAGATGTTAAATATGCATTCAAGCCATCAACAACAAATCATTTACCTTATCACCAATCAAGATCCCAACAGCAAAGTCAGCGCAAGTAGATGATGGCACCCATTTTGTAGAAACAATCTGGAAATTCAGAACCAATCAAATTATGGGTCAAACAATTAGAACTGTAATTCCTGCTAAGGGAACAAATATCAAGTGCGGAGTTTCCAGACTCTAATTGTCAAAGTTCTCAAAATACAACCTCCTTATCCTACAACTAACAACAAAGTTACAACCATGAAGTCAAATGCATGTTGAACGTGACACCACCTGATAACAAAGAAGTGGATATATTAAGCAAAAATGACAAAGCTTAACAAAGTGTATTCTTGTTCCAACACCTCATTTGCTCTGTAAAGGGTGTAGGATCGACTCTTGCTCTAAACATTTCTTTTGAAAATTTTCGAGCCTCTTTTGTTAAGAAAATTGAGGCTTAGAGAAAACGAAATTGAACACTCGACTCCTCCTAAAGTCAACAGGATCCCATGACCCCCTCCCACACGCGGGTCTGCCTTTGTCTGTATATACACGTGTCCATTAAGAGCAAGGAGTAGGCCCAAAACAGATGGTATTACAAATGGAATTTAAGGCAGAGAAATGGAAGAAATGTAATACTCTCTCCATTTTAATTTGTTTGACTAATTTTGACTTGGCACATAGTTTAACAAAAGGTAGAAGGGACTAAATGTTCTTTCATTTTGTGGTTTTAAACATGCTAAATTAAAGAGTTGCCAAACAAAAGGAAAGCGACATGACCAAAAGAGCTGCAATGTTTTTCCGACTAAGTAATATGCCCCTAACCAACAAATGTAGCTGGTAGCTCCTGCACAAGTCTTACACACATAAAAAGAAATCACCTAGATTCTTTTTTTCGTCTTTATTTCTGGTTTAAGAAGAGAAAAAACAATAAAGTCTAGCTTCCATAGCTCTAAAAGAACCTGTTTTTTTATTGTTGCTGCATGTACAGAGTCTCTGTCGAAATTTTTAGAATCAAAATCTATTGCCAAATCAACTTCCATTTCTGCCGATGAAGGTCTCAACCTCACCTGCAAAATGATTTTTTTTTAAAAAAAAAATCGATTTTAGACATCCAAACTGGTCATTTAAAAACAGCCAATCCATTCCTGCCTTTAGCAATATCACATCAAACCCCAAGGGACCAATATTGGTCCTCCCAAAGGAAAACATAAAAGCAAGTTTTATACCACGTCTTGCCTCTTAATCAACTCCATAGGGACGCCATTCGGACCTCAACGGATATTGGAGTACATAGAACTGAAAAAGAAAAGAAAATATACTTCACAAATAAAAAAAATTGCAAATTCAACAAATAAGCAACCGCTTATTGAATCAAGAAAATCTACCTCATTGGCGGAAGGGGTAAGCCACACGTCAACTTCACGAACAACTTCATCCTGATCGCTATCAGTTTCCATTCCGACTTGTTCTTCTGCAAGATCGTTTCCCGTAGTCTCTCCATTCAAAGGAACGTCGTCCTCAACTGTTGCCTCTCCGTTTTTCACTATATGATCTCTTAGAGGGGGTTGTGATACAAATTCTTCCTTTTTAGTCGGAATATCTGAATCTACCTTCAATGGCAGTGTTTCGCTTTTGGGTTGGGGCTTTAATTTGGAGTTCTTGGGAGCAAAACGGGCTTGCCTGCTCGGGACTTTACTTGCACCGTCGAAGTCCAAATCCATCTCTGCAATTTTCTGGATGGAAAAGTGAAACTTCAACTCCAAGTAACAATGGTGGAGGAAAGGTTTAGGGTTTATTAGTTGGAGCTGATGATTTAACAGCTTTGTGGGTCTGTTTTACCGTCTGATTAAACAACAGCTTAGGTTAAAAGAACTGTTTAATAAGGGACATGATTATATTATAGCATCATAAATGATAAGGAAAATTAAAATAATGAAGTAAATACGATTATAAGGATTGAGTTGTTAAAAATTGGCTCGGATTTAGGTTTTTGGTTATTTTTTTTAAAGTGGAATCAATAATAATACTCTCTCTGTCGAAAATTGTTTTTTATGTTACTATTTTTAGATCAAATAAAAACTTTAACTAATATGTTGGAGATATATTTTTCAGAGAGTAAATGCAAAAAATTATAGTTTATGTATTTTTATATAGGTTTTAGATATCTAATTCTTTGTTTAAAATATTAAATTAATTTAAAAAATTTGTTAAATTGACTTTAAAAAAAATAACATGACAAATAATTTCGGACAACGAGAGTAACATTTTTTTATTTTACTCTAAAATTCTTTTAAAGCAAATTGTGACCTAGAAACATAAATCCGAAACACACTTTTTAAGCCTAGTTCCTTTACGTTGCCCTTCATAGAACGACAACGTTTGGCTCCCGCTTTCACAGCACGGGCGATCCAATAACACAAATACACAAATACTCAACCGTGGCCCAGTCTCTCACACACTTTCGTTCATCTGTCCAACGATGCCGTCCGTGAAACCCTTAGCGACCGCCGCCGGCGCGCTACGAGCCCGTGTTAGTACGGGCCTCCGCACCAGAGGAGGACACGGGCCGAATCCATTCACCACTGCGGGCCACCAGGATCGACCTAACGGATACCTATTCAACCGTGTTCCACCACCGCCTGGACAGTCCCGTAAATGGGAGGATTGGGAACTCCCTTGCTACATCACCAGCTTCTTCACCATCGTCATCCTGGGTGTGGGACTAAATGCCAAGCCCGATCTCACCCTTGAAACTTGGGCCCACCAAGAAGCCATAAAACGCCTCGAACTTGAATCCGCCGATGCGGAATAATATGTGGATCTGCTCGGGTATGGTTTTGAATTCCGCCCTTTTTTGGATTGTCAAATTAGGGCTTCGATAAATGGGGATAGTTTTCCTTGTTTATAGTTTGTGTTATTAGAAAGTTGGGAAATAAATGTTAATGACTTTTAAGCGTAGACTTGAAGTTTGAGCTTACTGTTTTGTTCAGTTTTAATGAAACGTTGGATGCTGTAAGCGCAGCAATATGATAATTGTGAAATGACAATGGTTGACAATATTATTCTTTTTTAGTTTCACTCACGAATGCGTATTGTTTGCTTGTAATTGTGTTTAGTAGTATGTTATGCTTGGATCAGGTTATTTGATTGACAGGTTAGTTTGTCTGTGATTTCAGAAAATTCAAGTATGATGGTTGTGTTAGACTAGTTAAATATGGGCGATTGAGTTCAATTAGTTGACTATGCCTCAATCCCAAGCCGGTCACGTGTCTGCTCGCCTGCTGCATTTATACCAAAAAGAAAACCTGCAAACTGAACTAGGCAAGAAAACTACTTTGAGAAGGATGAGTTATGCTTGTTTAAGGTTCCATTCTCTAGATATAGAGGGTGCAGGGGCGGGGTTGTTTAAGGTTCACTGTTAGCGACAGAGTTGGGTGTGGGGTGGGGAGGGAAGGGAAAACACCTAAGAAGTTATCTTACCTGTTGGAGTAATGCCACTTATTTTCATGTGTTCTGATTGCTAGTTGTAGGCTTGGGATAATATTTCCTAAGAAGTTATCTCGCCTTTATAGGCTGATCTTGCCATTTGTAGTAACATCCCTCTCTTATTTGCAAGTGTGCTACTCACATGTTACTTGAGAATTGAGATATCAAGTTTCTGAGAAGTAATTTTTTCCTTTCTATGTTTCGGGTCAGCATGCTTAAACATTGAGGTTCTTGTGTCCTACGCTAGAATACTTGTATGAACTTAAGGTTTCTTGGTCTGTTGGATGTGTGAGTGGAGGTGCACGTGCAAGTGGTTGGTTTCACTGCGAGTCTTGCAACTTGCACATCATAAGTTTCCATTCAAGGAGAAGGTCTTGGCACATAGATTTATTGAGGAGTTAGACGACTTGCACATAAGGTTAGTGAGAGTTTTTCTTTTTGATGAGGTAAGTATTTTATTCATAAGAGCAACTATGAGTTGGTAATGGCATATTTCTACAAGGCTAGCAGCATTCCCTTTTATTCCCGTAGGGGATATATGAAATCTAATAGAGGGTCAGCAGCATTTACAAGCTCCACTTTACACCAAAAGCAAAGCAAAAGAATTTAAGTGTCATACGGTATTACTGATTAGGTCATTGTGATATGGGGTTGCCGGAAATGGCAATGGAAAGACTCAAGGAGATGGAGGAGAAAGGTTGTGGAGATTACAACGGTTACTTTCACTACTATACTACATTCATTCTACAAGAAAGGGAAGAGTGATGAGTCGGAGAAGTTATGGGACGAGATGGTGAACAGAGGGTGTGGTCCAGATGTTGGTGCGTACAATGTGAAGATTATGAACATGCAGGGTGGTGATCTGGAGGGCATGAAAACTTTAATTGAGGAACAATGAACGTATGCTGGCATTGTAAAAAACACCTATATGATTAGCTACAATTACTGAATGCCTTGTGTCGTAAGACTGATTGATGGACGAAAGGCAGAAGAGAGGTTTAGGAGGATCTGGAGAAAAATGAGTGTAATCCAAATGCTGCAACTTTTAGGACTTTAATCTTTATTTGTGTAAGAAGGGAAGGTTTGAGACGGGTTATAAGGTGTTCAAGGAGAGTGTGATAGTTCAAAAGATCCCGGATTTCGATACACTCAAGAATTTTGGTGGAAGGGTTGGTGAAGAAATCAAAGTTGAAAGATGCAAAAGGGATGAGTTGGACCGTGAAGAAGAAGTTCCCTCCTAACTTGGTAAAAGCTTGGACCAAGCTAGAGGAGGAGCTTGGTTTGCCTAAAGCTGAAGCCCCTGATATTAGAGTCCAATAAGACTAGTTTGACTTAGTAGGTGGATGTTTTTGGACGATTTTGTTAGCTTGAAGTGTTTATACTCATTTTCATTACTTAGATGGCTTTTAGATCATTGAATTTCTCTTGTTTATCATAAAGATGTGAGTTCTAACTTGGGACCTCCCATTGTATGACCTCTTATGAGTTAAGTATAGCGCTTCCATGAGGTTTGCCACTAGTAAGTGTCATGTGAGATGAGGAACTCCATGATCTAAAAAACAAATGTCCTGTATGACCATTGCTGTAGTTGTCCTCTCCCTCGTGAAAAGAAACCAGCATGAAATTATTGTAATTAACCCAAGCCACACATTCATTCACCACCATTGTCACGTCAAACATTTTGTCAACCGGTTTGTCTGCAGTTTCAATAGAATATTTTTGAAAGTTAAGTTCTATCTTTGAGTTGGGTTTGGTCAATGCACAGCATATCAACGTATTTAAGATTGATCTGCCCATGTTCGGACATAAACTAAATTCCTGGCGAGTAATATGTACCGCCAACAAATAAGGAGAACTTGATGTAGTGTCACTGCATAAAGTTCTATGCCGAGTGAATTTAGCCCGAATGACTTTGATCCGTACGTTCTCATTAAGGAAAATTCGCGCAAAAACTTGAACGAAGTACTCATTGACGTCATGCACATCAAGCCACAAATGGCCCAAACACTGATTCGGTCTTTTTTTTAATAATTATTATTATTACTCTCCTTTGTTGTTTATTTATTTTCACTTGATAAGGGTTTAAAAAGTAAAAAATAATTCTAAATTTTGTGGATGTACCTAAAGTAAATGTCATTTAAAGAGTACTTTCACGGGATTAATTTATTTGTCATTTCTTTTTTATTTAACACACCTTTTGGAAACGATGTTTTTTGACTTTTGACTTTCATATCTTTATTTGTTATATTTAATCATTTAAAACATCAATATCCCTTCTAAAAAAGAAAGAGTTATTTCAAATCACCAATGTTAAAATACGAGTGTGTTTTTACTGTTATTCAGTTAAATTTTCTACACTAATAATTAGTCAATACTTATTACATTTTAATTTTTTAAATAACAAATATCTTAATTTATTTTCAACAAGGATAATAAGGCTGGTCGATAAAACTAGAAAAAGGAAACAAAAAGAGAAACGAGAAGATATGAATACGTATAATATTTGCCGCACGTAATGAATTGGACCTAAACCCTGAAAAAATAACATTTCTTATTCCTCTCTCTTGCATACCTCCGTTTATAGCGTGCACAGCGCAACCGCACGCCGCCGCGGCACTACCATTACCATGAACATCTCAACTCTAAGGCTCGATTCCAATCCAATCACTACGGCAACGGCGACTCACCGGAATGGGATCCTCGGTTGCAATGGGACCTATAGTTATAGGTTCAATCAGTCCAGAGAGAGCAGAGGAAAGAAGACTGTCAGAATTGTCGATTTGTTAGCGACAAAGGCATCTTGCCATCGGTAATAGGACCACAGGGGGTTAATGGTCAGGAACGAGACGAATTGAGTGAGGGTCACTCACAGTACAGAGTCTCCGGCGTGTTGGGTTGCCAATGGGGCGATGAAGGAAAGGGAAAGCTCGTTGATACTGGCTAACATTTCGGCAGGTTGTCGTTGTCAGGAACATGATATAGAGTTTAGTTCAATAAACCAAATTTGCTATGGCCAATGCATGATATGTTAACCTTATAAATGTGAGTAATAACTTGCTTTAACCGCTTAAATAACACTCATACTGCAAAGCTAACATCTTGGAGTAAATTTTAGGCCATATCAAGAACAGTATTTGCTTTGTTATTTGGAAATTCTGTGAGATATGCTTGGTTGCAGTAAGTGGGTAAATTAGGATAAAGGAGGCCTCTTAAAGATGCCTAGTGGAACCTTGGGTTCATAGTTATGTAGAGAACTGTTTCAAATTCTATATTATGAAATTGTCAATGTTTATATCAAATATTTTTTTTATGTTTCATACGTATTACTTATTACCAATTTGTTTTAAACTTGATATTTTTTGCTATCCTGTCACATTCCATTTCACTTATATTGCCTGAGAGATAAACTTGTTAGCTATGATAGCTAAGCTTTTCGATAACGTTTCTTGCTGTCAGGGTGGAGCCAATGCTGGGCATACTATATACAAATTCGAGGGGTAAAGAAAAGTTGTGCCATCTGCACCTTGTCCATTCGGGGATCTCAACGAGGAACGCCAATTGTGTGTTTATGGGAATGGAGGTGTTGGTGCATCATACAGGGCTTTACTTTAGTTTAACGAAAGTGATTGGGCTTGAAGCTATGGGTTTATGCCAAGGAAGGATCTGGGTATTGATCGTGACACGTGCTTTTGATTTTCACCAAGAAATAGAAATAGATGGGCTTAGAGAAGCTGAGTAGCTAAATCCTTTATTGGAAACAACCAGAGAGGAGTGGGCCATGCTATTCAAGCAATGGTTATTAGAAATGGCTTAAGAGTAAGTGATTTAAGGCATATGGACACAAGTCCCCAAAAGCTTGATCTTTTACTATCAGATCCGCGGCAAGATTCCCAGGCTTTTTAAAGTATGGTACCTGACAGTTGCTCAGGGGAGAATGAAGTGGAACGCTACAAGAAATTGCCTGAGAGGTTGAATCCCTTTCGTTACAGGATACCGTGCACTTCATTGATGAGCTTATCTCAGAAAAAGAAGATTTTGGTGGAAGGTGGTCAGGCAACAATGTTGGATATAGATTTTGGAACATACCCTTTTGTGACTTCATCCAGTCCATCGGCTGGTGGAATCTGCACAGGTCTTGGCATTGCTCCCAAAGTTGTTGGTGATCTTGTTGGTGTGGTAAGCAAACTTGATTTATTTTCTTAAGGGAGCTTTTGCCTTGCACTGAAGAATGAAGAATTCTCATGACGTTCAATTTTATCTGATAGTCTAGCTAATATTATGGGAATAAAGCTAGTATTATCTTTCCAAAAACATATTGCAGTACATATATCATCGTCAATCGGTTTAACATGAAATGTACCCAGCTCTTTGCGAAAGAATATGATCCTCATATCAACTAGCTCTTTGGAACCGATTCACAACATGGTCTTTCATTTTGCATTTAGTGTAGAGCAGTAAACATTTTTAACTGATGTTTCCCTGCAGGTTAAGGCATATACCACAAGAGTTGGTTCTGGTCCTTTTCCAACAGAAATCATGGGCAAAGGTGGTGACCTTCTTCGTTTTGCTGGGCAGGAGTTTGGCACAACCACAGGACGTCCGCGTCGTTGTGGTTGGCTAGACATAGTTGCGCTGAAATTCTGCTGTCAAATAAATGGATTTGCTTCTCTTAACCTTACAAAACTAGATGTGCTGTCAGATCTACCAGAAATTCAATTGGGTGTTACTTACAGGCATCCTGATGGCTCCGCATTAAATTCTTTTCCCTCTGATCTTCGTCTTCTTGAGCAAATAAAGGTAAGTTTCTTTTATCTTTCTTTCTTCTTTCAACATCCTTTTGCATGATATTGTTGTGTTTGGAAATCCAGATTATTAGTTTCAACTTTCATGTGAATGTTTGGGGAAATTGAGCTGTATTAACACATTGTGTCACTGAAAAGCATAGCTCTTTTTCATTGAAGTTTCATTTGTGAGGAGTTAACCTTTGTTTGATTTCCTTTACCCTGTTATTGAGAGATAAAAAACGAAGTTTCCTGATTTTTTTGGTACCTCTTTGTTCTTTCAGTCTGTCGTTTTCTCCCATGTATCTTGATTTTTTTCTATTTTCTGTTCATATCTGGAGACCTTCATTATGCATATTGAATCTTTTTCCCTCCTGTTGTGTATCTTAATACCATTTTGTACTTTCCTGTATTTTGACTTCTATTATTTATCATCTACATCAGGTGGAGTATGAAGTTTTGCCTGGGTGGAAGAGTGATATTTCTTCCATCAGGAAGTATTCTGACTTGCCTAAGGCTGCACGCGAGTATGTAGAAAGGATAGAGGAGCTTGTTGGGGTACCTATCCATTACATTGGTATAGGACCTGGTCGCGATGCCCTTATCTACAAGTGATTTTAGATTTTTATCATCATATTGCCAGAGTCATATTCTTCAAATTGCTGGTAAACCTTAGACTAAGCTTGTAGTAACATCATGAATTATCATTTTGATGTTATTGCTTAATGTAAAAATTATGTCTCTGTTGTCTTTAAAGCTAGAGTTTTGTTAGACCTACCAAGGAAAAGTCAGTTAAGAATGCCAATGATCAAGGTTTCCGTTTAGCTTGTCCAAGTCTGCTAACATCAGCAAATATCATCCCACCCCTAAAGAACAGGGGATTGATTACCCAGGAGTGGTTTAAAAGCTTTCCCCTCTAGTTGGTGATGATTTTGATTCTAGTAAGATGGTGCATACAAGCAGCTACCATAAATCTAGTAGACCTATTAAAATGGTTCAGTATTTTCAGAAGTTCCACAGTGAAGAGGGAAATATAAGCACATCATTCACATTGTAAGCATCTACGAATTTACTAGCCTCTGCTGCTGCCTCGTGATCTTCTGTACCCGTTATTGCCCCTAGTGCGTCTTAATTGTAACTTGTTGTATCAGCAAAGAAATTAGCAACTAAATTGTCATCTTTCAGTAAAACTCCCCACTCTGAAACAACTGATTTACAATCATGACCTCTATGAGGCTGTTGATCATCTCTTTTCAGTATTCAAATCTGTTGAAGAAATCCATTAAGATCAATCTGAGGCTTCTCTTTATCATGAACCAATACTTTGTTTCGTGACGAGAATTTGACTTCCTTTTTCTCCTCCACATTTGGAATTGTTAAGTGGCGTTTGTTGGTTTTGTTTTGTTTTCCTCTGTTCCGTTGAGTTGTTGAAGTCTTTGGTGAACATTAGGCTGAGCACTTTAAGTTTAGCAAGCCAGTGCTATTAGGGAATACTGATGAAACAAAGTTGTTGCTGGAAGTGAACCATTAGAACTTTTGTGATCTGTTCAATGGATTGAAATTAGCTCTCATGTGGGGTAATTTAAGGTAAGACAGCAGTTTCTTCTGCTGTAGCAAAAGATCCTAAACTCAGACAACTTCACGTCTTCGGCTCTTTGATTTTGGCCTCCCATTTTGCCGCGTTCTGAGGGTCACCTTTTCCTCTCGAAGGGCCCTTCTTCCATGGTTTTAGTGGATTTCTTTTTTAGCTTTTCATGTCAGCAAACCAACGCCCATGTGAATTACTTGAAAGTTTGTTTGAGTTAAGCGGTATAT
The DNA here is from genome assembly GCA_027704765.1 of Solanum habrochaites. Taxonomy (NCBI): domain Eukaryota; kingdom Viridiplantae; phylum Streptophyta; class Magnoliopsida; order Solanales; family Solanaceae; genus Solanum; species Solanum habrochaites. The sequence goes on along the minus strand of JAKWJA010002490.1, from coordinate 50,676,620 downwards.
AGTTGGTTTTTTGATTTCGAGCGTTACTAGTCAAAGTTGATTGTGGAGTAAAAGGTCCGAAAAGATTGTCAAAAATTTCAAAAGGGAGATCAATTTTTTTTTAAAACCAAACGGTAAAATCTCGTCACGATGTAGCGACTTGTACCTTTGTAAAAGCCGAAATCCTGCAAAACAGCGATTCTTAATTTTGCCTTTTCTTTTTGTTTTCTTAAAAAAAAAAATTAAAAACAATTCGCTCTGAAATCGCCCACATGGAGTGCGATTTTTCAACAATAATAATAAAAAATTCTATAAGTCCACTCAATTTTTTTTTTAAAATTTCTTTATTTTATGTTTAGTGGGGGGCGTTATTTACAGAAAAATTGATTACACGTTCAATTTTGTTTAAAAAAAAAATCATTGGAAACGATTTTTAATTAGTTTTGTTTTGTAAAAAAATCAAATACTGTAAAGACAGCGTTATATTACACTAAATTTTATTTTTTTAAAAAACAAAAATATCATGTAAATGCTGCAAAAAATTAGCCGATTAAATTAAGTTTTCAAAAAAAATTAAATTTAAGTGTACAGCAAAAAGTGTTAATTAAAAATTCCTAACAATAAAATGAAATTCTTAATTAAACCACATTTTTGCTTAACCCTTGAAATTTTTTTTTTTTTTTGAAAACAATTTAATCGGCTAATTTTTTTTGTTACGCAATTTAATTGATGTATTTTTTAAACAAAATTATAAATTTAGTGTACATCGCTGCCGTTACAATGCGATTGTATATTGTTTTTTTTAAAAAAACACTTACAAAACACCTGCCAATGATTTTTTTAAACAAAAATTGAATCAATTTTCCTTTTCAAATAAACAAAAAAAAAGTAAAAAAAAAAAATATTTGATGCGACGCTCGCTGCAGCAGCAGCGACTTATAGAAAAACTAATTTTTTTTTTAAAATTTTTGAAATTCGCTCCGGTGTGGAGCAGATTGAGGTTTAATTTTATTTTTTTTTTTAAAAAAAGAAAGGCGCTTTTATAAATCGCTGCCATAAAAAGCAGCTTTTTATAAAATCCGCTGCTATGGCAGCGATTTCGCTTTTTCAGAAGTACAAGTCACTAACGTTTTTACCATTTTGGTTTTAAAAGAAATTGATATGCCCTAAGTTACCATCGTTTAAAGGAAATGTATCCAAGAATGGTTTGACAAAACAAGGGCCTTAATGGCTTTTCTCGTTTAATTCCATCCTTTTTCTGTTTGTTGCTTTGGGTAAATTCAAAACACATCTGAATATGTTTTTTCTAAAAGAAAATATATTTACCAATCTTTCTTGATTATTTTCAAAAATCCCAAAATAATATATTCCAAAATACTAACGAATTTTGAACAAAAATATATAATACTAAATCAACACCGAGATCTCCATACAAACTACAAAAAAAAATTCTTTTTGAACTATTATAGCTATATTACCCTCAAATCTTCTTGTACTAACCGAAATTGGCAGACGGCAAATACTTACCAACTTTCAAGGTAAAATATACTTCCCTCACACACTTTTCTTTTTAATCGGATCTTTAAAGACACAATTTTTTTATTTGACAAATATTTAGTAACTCTATCGACATTTTAATGATGTTGAATCTCATTTATTTGGCTAAAATTTACAAAATGTATACTCGTCTATTTGAAAATTTATTTACTTGAAGGATAACTTTGATTTACTGCAAAGTTTTTTCATATTATTAAAATTTCATATTCAGTTAAACAATCTCACATATTGCAAAGTCTTTTCATATTTTTTAAAAAAATTTGTGCCGAATCAAACAATCTCATAGAAAACATTTTTTTAATCATTTAAAAGTTTTTTCCCCCTTGACATCCCTCTTGGTTTTGAATAGTATAAAGAAGAGAACTGTGAGGTAGCACTTTATTGATCTCGAACTTCGATCACGATGCATAAAGCAAAGATTTTGGATTTGCACAATCAATAGTAAAGTATAAGTAGGTAGCAGCAGTAATATGAATTGATGGAATATGAAAACCACTAACTGTAAAATAAAAAAAGTTATGCTTCATTTAACAAGTTGCCCCTCCATTTTAGGCCTACTTTCTTGATTAAAGGTTTGAAAAAAAATCTCTGATGGCTTGTATCAGTGTATTTATCAACAATTGAGGAAACTTGAATTGTTCAGAGCACAAAGGTCGAAGAATTTATAGTAATCATGAAAAAGGTGGTGCCTTTATCCCATATTCATGCAGCTAACGTATTTCTAATCTAAACTCTACACCACTTTTGCTGCTCGCATGGGCGAGTAGATCGATTCGGAATTGAAAATTTTATTGTGAGAAGTGCTAGAAAATTTTAATATTTTTTTTATTTTAAAATAAACTGATTTTTTTTTTCATTTTTTAATAAAGGGAAAAGGCTCAAATATGTTATCAAACTTCATTTATGTCATTCGTTAAAAGTTTGGCTCGTCTATGCCATTACCGTTCAAGAAAAAACTCATTCATACTATTATTTTATGATAGAGATTTTGCAAAATAATTTTTGACACATGACCAATTATAATTCGCCACGTCATCAATTTTTTAAATAAAAAAAATTAGTTCAATTTGAGTCATTTTTCCCTTAAGTAAAAAGGTATTAAATCTAAAAGGGTAATGTTTTAAAAAAGTAAAATTATATAGAAAAAATCTCAGTCTAGCTAAATTCTCGACAAATTTTCTGCTACAAATCTTTTTTTCGCTTTAGTAATTCAATTTTGAGTTCCTGGAAGATGAGTTATGCATGTATTAATCCAACATCTATCATGCTATATGCTCCCTCCGTCTATTTTAATATTTTTTCTTATAGTCACTATAAAAAATTTGATTAACATTTATGATTTTTTTTTGCTATTTATAAGACTTTTCACATAGTTTTTAAATATTTAAATTCTTAGTTTAAAATATCGAATTAATCTAACCTTATTTAACTTTAAATATTAATCAAATTGACTTCGGAAAACGAATATGACAATTAAAAATGGAATGAGAGTGTATCATGTCTGGTAGTTGATTGGGAGGTAAATTATTCATGTATAAAATTAATATTGTGTTTATTAATCTATAGTATATAATTTTATGCAAAATAGAAATTGATATAAACAATACTAGAATAACCAAACTCATTTTAACAAATTATGACATAAAATAATACGTAAATTTCAATCACTTTATTTAACTACCCAGCAACAAATAATAATTTGATCAAAACTTCATACCGAGTTCGACCAATCCATGATGGAAACTCTATCCGGCCTAGGTCTGGGACTCAGGCACGCGTTAAAATATTTATACAAGTTAACAGAGAGATCTCAGATATTACATTTCATTGCATACGAAAAAAAAGTATATTTACAGTTTATCCTGTCACTTCCAGTTTATGTAATAAATTTTTTTTAAATATGCTTGCTGTAGTACTCCCTAGAAATCTTTTTGTCTTATGCTAGCTAGCTCTTCTTTTATGTCAAAAAAAAAATTGTATTTTTATTTTAGTTTGTTTTGATAATATTAAATAATATTTTTCTTTTTTGTCATTTTTAAATTTAACTTTTACTTAATATATTTAAGATAACAAAATTAAAAAAATAATTTAATATATATATTATAATTTTTAGTTTGTAGCTATTAATTGTCATAACAATTTACACGCTAATTCTACGTTCCACAATTTGCATCCTTTGATAAATTGAGTATTTATTACCAAACTTTTTTGGTATATTATCCTCCTTAAAAGGGCCTGAAATCAAAAACCCGAAATAGAATTGAGAATGGCATTAAAATTGAACAAGACTTTGTCTCAAGCTACTAATGTTGTTTCTCTCTAGTCCTTAGAGTCGCTCCTTTATATTCTTTGCATTTTCTATATTACCAATTATAGGGTTACTTAAAATTTAAATTTAAATAATTGCTTTCTAATAAATAATTTTTTGTTATTTGACAAACAATTAATTCAATTGGAGACGACATGAAAAGCTGGTCTGTAGACTGAGTTAGTTACCACATTGCTAGCACTTATTAAGGAAATTAGATAATTTTGTTCGTGCGCATGGACTTAATATTTATCTTATTAGTTGTTATATATTTCATTCATAAATTAGTCTAGTTTTACCATTTTTGTTATTTGAAATTGTACCATATTATTGTAACAATTTTGAATAATATAATCACACTTCAATACTCAAGCGTGTTATTGAAAATTGATAAAAGAATATTGAATGATGTGCATCTGAACAATGTCATAGCAACACCATTGTTTCATTTTCCTTGAAATGAGAAAGAAGTTTCACAAAGAGTCCAAAATAACATCAATTTGTATTCATAGCTAAATACAACTGTATTAGTTTTTAAACAACACATTTCACTTTGATTTCACTAACTCTCTAACACGAATTTCCTCAAATAACAATCTAATGATGTTTTATGACCTTCTGTTATTTCTTTGAAAGATTCCTAATTCCTTTTTCCGCCATATCCAATCGATAATGTTATTCTAAAAGCTTCACATGTAAATCTTGTCTTTGCAGTTTGTATTTTCTTAATTTAATTATATTTTACCATCGAAACAACTTAGGCTCCAATAATTTGAAGGAACAACTAACCATAAAGGTGAAATAACAATCTCAATAGAATAATCTAAGAAGACAACAATAACATGCGTCCTATAAGAGCTTATATTAGGCTTCTTATTTGTGAGAGATATCAAAATTGAGCTTCACAAATAAAAACAATCAATTCGTGCAAATCAAAGATATAAGAAAGTAAAAAAAAATTGTGCAATTGTAAAAAAATTAAATGCAATGATCCATTAATATTAGGATCAGAAACAACAAATTCAAAGATATAAGAAAGTAAAACGAAGATGAAATGACATACATAATTTCTTAAAATTAAATATATATCTAGTATTATTTTTATTGGTCCACATCTAACTACATCCAAATTAATTTACAATTACCAATTAACTTAAAACTACTTTTTAAAAGACTCAACAAATTAAACAGGTTTATGAAAGGATATTTTTAATATAATAGTTGGATGAAGGATATTTTTTATTTTTTTAAGAAAAATATAATTGAGAAGTCTAATATTTTATGATGTATTTTTTATTTAAATGTGCAAAAATTAACAATTTAAAGTATTTTTTATATAATTTTTAAATATCTTTTCTTAAAGAAAATATCCTATTGATATAATTTTAAAGATTAGTCAACTTAAATTTTAAAAAACATAACACAACAATTAAAAAGAGTAATATTTTAGATAGACAGCAATGGCAAACGGCTAATCATTCTGTTATTAATCTAGAGGCCTCTCTTTTTTGTCTGGTATATAATAAAGGGGTTTAATTATTGTGTAAAAAAATCAACTTTTTGGTTAGAGCACCTGAAAATCTGATTCCGAAGCTAAAGGAAGTAAAACAATGTGAACAAAATTCTAAAACGTAGATGAAATTTCTTTTAAACTAAAAGGGCAAAAGCGCTCTCGCGAAGTAGCGATTTTGTCCATTGGAAAAAACAAAATCGCTGCTAATAGCAGCGATTTTGTTAAATTTGATTTTTTTTTTTAAAATAAAATTAAAAACAAAATCGCTAAAGTCGCTCCCAGAGCGTTTTCAATTTCAAAATTTTTTTTTATACCTTTTTAAGTAAGTCGCTGCTTATGCAGCGACTTACTGTTCTATTTCTTTCTATTTTCTTTTAGTGCTCTTTTTCTTCCCCCACGTTTCCCCCTGCCCCCCAGCATTTTAATTCCACCTTCCGCTTGCTGCCAGGTGGAAGGAGGGCGTGGAAGGGGGAAAAAGGACATCACTCAAAAAACTGGCGGGCGAGTGATTTATTTAGGGGTGGGAAAAAAAAGGAAGGAAAATCAGGGCGGGGCAGCGAGGGGATTGAAAAAAAGTGAGGTAAAAAAACTGTGGGGATAAAAAAAAACAAAAAAAGAGTAGGAAAACAAAAAAAAAAAAGGAGACACAAGGCACGCCGAAGCAGTCGACATATCAAAAAAAATATGAAAAAAAAGATGGAGTGTTGTAGTGGGGGGGGGGGGGAAAAGCGCGCCCCGAGGGCGCGATTGGGGGTTGATACAAAGTGGGGGGGGGGTGGGAAAACAAAGCAAATGGAACAAAGCGCGCTGAGAGCAGGCGATTTGGCGGGGGTCAGGGGAGAAAACGCTACGGCGCGAGCGAGGGGGGCCCGGTGGGGGGGAAAAAAAAGGGCAGAGACCGGTGGGGATGGTGGGGGAACAGGGGGGACCCGGAGCGCCGGACGCGGAAAATAAGCAGGCCCGCCTCAAGGGAAAGGAGGGGCAAACGGAAGGGAGAGGTGGGCAACTTGAAAAGGAAGAGAGCGAAGGCACAAAAAAGAAAGCAAATGAAGTCGAAAGGCGAACGAAACAATGGCGGGCGGTCAACCCAGGGGGACGGGAGGGAAGGGGGGGGGGGGGGTTGGGGGGCAGCGACCATGGCGCGAATCCGGGCCACAAGAATGCGAGGGAAAGGGAACATAGACAGATGGGGACCCCCCCCAAGCAAAGGGTAGGGCCGCGGAAGGAGGCGAGAAGAAGGGGACGGAGGCATAGGGCCGGGTAGAGGGGGAAAAAGAAAAGGAGAAAGAGAGAAAGACAGGGTTGGGGAAAATGGGACTTAAGGTTGGTGGGGGGGGAAAAAAGCAACACGTTTAACAAAAACACGGGTTGTGACCCCAGCCCCACCTTCCCCTCGCCCCTCCCTCCCTGTTCCTGGATCGCGATGCGCCCTAGGGCTATCTCCTTCTTACCATTCCAAGGCCTTGGTTACTACCTAGCGCTATCTATTCTATTTCTTATGGAGGGGACTGAAAAATATATACATCACAGAAATATAGAAAAAACCTCTATATATAGGGGTTTTGTTTGTCGAGAGGATGGCGTAAATCCCCCGGACACAAAGTGGGTCCGCCCTGTCTATAATTGCAATATGAATTTTGTCGATAACGTTCGCTTATTAGTTGACATGTCATTTTTATTGTCGTGTTTGTTTTTTATTATAAGTGTTTTGACTTGATTCTCTTGATCCAAGAGTTTTTAAAAAAATAATCTCTCTGATTTCACAAGGCAAAAGTAAATTTAACAATATACTCTATCCTCCGCAAAATTCCACTCTGACAACTATATGGGTAATTGTTATTGATAACATAACAAATCAAGATTATGTATAACTTAAACTGATTACCACCAAGTAATAATTTTTTGTTGGCTAATTCTACATTAGTGTAATTTTATACCAATTATTTGTAGAAAACAAGTTGAATGACAAGACGTGGCATCATAAAGTAAGTATTTCGAGGCGTGTTTCATGGTGCGCTTTGGGCTGTAACATAAGGGGATCAGTCAAGTGTCATATATATCTGCCAATGACTATCCTTCACGTCAAATTACTTAGGTAAGATCGAACCATATTGCAATGAACTCAAATTCATTGTCAAAAATTATGATATCGTGTCGTAGCTAGTGGCGGAGTCATGTATAAAATGTTATTTTAATTTGATATTTTTTTATCGTAAAATTACACTGTATAGTTAGATTATTTGTGTATATATATATTAGCATAGACTTGTTGTTTCTATATGGTAGATGCAAGGATTGAGGGAATCCTGGAAAATTGTTAAAACATAAAAGAATCTATTAAAGTTGATGGGAATTTATACATATTTTGGGGAAGACGTTATGAATATATAATTTGCAGTTTCTTTGTTGGGTTACATCTATGTTCCATCCATCAATCCTGACCAGTCAGAACCAGCGAATCAGTTTCCAATTCTCACTACAAATTAAATTTCGACTATTCACTAACATGATTTCATATGTTTTGATTTGATATGAAGTTTTAAAAATAAAAATACTTATTTGAATTATGTGATGTTAAAGTATAAGTAGATTAAACGTATCAAAATGTCGAAGAAATTAAAAAGTTTAAACCAAAGTATATATCATTCCATTGATATAGGCGTGTTGTAGGCTTGTTCTTTTCTCATTGCTAAGAGGTATACATACCCCTTGGTCAAAAAGGCAAACAAAAGCATTCATGATTGACAATTATTAATGTAAAAAATTTGTTATTATTAACTTGCTTGTAGAAATCAATTGAATGAGTGATAGTTAATACTTTGGTATATAATGAACAACTAAGCTGTATCACTGGTTTCCATAATCTTTTTTGTGAATAAGAATAGATTATATTTATCATGAGACTTTAATATTGATGACTTTTGGAGTGATTTCTCACTCTATAAATATGATATTCCCTCAGCTAGTGTAATGATTACACATGAGACTTACATATACTTGAATAGAAGAAAAAAAAATTTACCTCTTCCTCTACTACTTCTTTGTCTTCTTATCTTTATAATTATATTCATATGAGCTTAATTTTATAACAATTATTATACTGATTTTTGCATTGTCCATTTATTTATCCAGGGTGGAGTTAGAAGTCCCATGAGCCAAGTAAAACATTAAACTCTCTTTATGTTAAAGTTAAAGATATTTTTATGTATATATTTTAGACGTTAGAATCAAATTCTTTTAACTTTATTTTGTTTATTATTTTTTAATATTTTGAATATTCTTACTAGTTCATCAAACCTAAGTGTCTGCACTATCGATTTTAAGTTGAAAAACAAGTTCAGGTGCAAATAGTTACGGTATTTTCAGAATTTAGAAAACGAAATGATGATTAGTAGCACTAGCAAAAAACAGTTAAAAATCGTACTCCAATTAAATCATGAAAAAAGAAAAGTTAAATTTATTTCATTAATTAACAACTAAATCATGATTAATCAAAGGAGGTTCTTCTTCTACCTACAGTAGGTGGGTGTGGGATCATGAATTGACATCCTCCTTACTCTATCATTATCATTATTACCTAAAAACAAAGTCTCCCAAATGTCTGAGAACGCCTCAACTATCACTCCATGATAATGCTTTCCGTTCAACGACAGAAAACATTGTAAAAGCTGTTCCAACTCATTCTTCTCAAACATTTCCTTCTCTAAAATCATTTCCATCATTGATCTCTTGAAATCTTCGTACGGATCCTGAGATTTCTTCACTATCGCGAAACTCTCCTTCACTTTCCCATCCACACTACACGGTATCAGCTTCTTGAATACCGATAACCTTGCTGGTAGCTCGCCATCGGATGACGTAGAAACTGACGATCTTCTACCTGTTCAAACATAATATAATTAATTAGTATTAGTTTTTTAAATACTAGCGCAACAAAAGTCTTTCCAAAATACATTTTCATATACTCGACCCAATAATAAACAAGTAACAAAGGAAGCATGCATGTTGAGACATAATTAAAAATTAAATAGTTTTCCGTTTTAATTAAATAGTTATTGGCTCTCCACAAAATAGCTGTAAAATCTATTTTTACTCTATCCTCTCCAAATTCCACGCGTGAAAAGCAATACTTATGAATGTTACTGAAAAATTATCTGTAAAGATTTGATGGCACAAACAATACTTTTACCTTTTGAAGAGGAGAAACTTGGTCTGGATTGCTTGATTGATCTCCTCTTGGTGGTGGCATTTCTCTTGTGACGACGCCTCATTGTAGTGGTCTCACATATGGTTTCTAATTGAGGGTTGAAATCAGTAGATGAGTCATCGCTTGAGAAATCGTAACAGCTTCTGGAAGATGAAACTAAAGTTTCAGTTTCCTCTTCATTATTATCCCAATCAGTATTAGTACCGCTGTACTCATCAGCTGAGGAAGTACTCATTCGGATGATTCTACTTTTTGTTTTCGTTTTTTTCACTCGCTGTTGTTTCTTCTTCTTCTTCTCAACAACAATTCTACTGAATCGCGGAGGTGTAAGAGGAGGTCGTAAGGCCAAACTGATCTCCTCTTCACATTCTTCTTCAGACACGAAGGAACTAGAAACCACGTGAAACTTCTCTTCTTTCTCCCACTTGAATTCTGATCTACAGCCAACGGAGATCATCGTGGATTCTGGCACGCAATTACGGTGATTTTTTTGATCAATAAGAGGGAAATCGGGGGAAATGTGTTTTGTACTAGTGAGCTTATGTGGGAAGAAATTAGGAGTTTGGGGAAGAGAAGAAGGGTTTTTCGAACGGCAGGAATTGAAAGAAGCAATAACTCTGGAGAACCGAAGCTTCAAACTTTTTCCCATTCTTTTTGTCTCTGCCCTATCTTTTTTCTCTCTTAGAAAAAGTGTGAAGTGAGAATTATTTATATTGGGGTCAGGAGGTGAAGAGAGCGTGACCCAGCGTCTCTTAATGTTGAGTTACTAGTCAAAGTTAATGTAATTAGTTTTAATCATAACGGTTTAATTTCTCCTTTCACGCTAATTAAGACAAATCATTCAAAGTTTAACATACATTAACTTCAAATTAGCACTAGTGTTAAGATGTTAGATTGAATTAGAATGTTGATTGGGGCTAAAGTTGTAGCTAGTCAGTGAGCAACAGGAAGCTGCAGTGTCATTTATTAACTCTATAGAAAAAAATTCAATCAAAGGTCTGAAATTAGTTGGCGTCTAGCAGGCGATAGAATTTAATAAAGTGAATGTATGCACTATTCAGGGAAAAATATCGTACTCTGTTGGATTCCCATGTTTTCCCATATTTATCTCCAACTTCCGACTTTCTACATACTTCTCATTCATTTCACCAGGACATTACCTTTCGGTTTACCCATAAATTTTGAAGTTTTGTGTGTGTAAATTTCAAAAATAATTTGTTTATTTTATTTTTAAATATAATAATATAATTATCTTAAAATGATTAATTTTAAAATTTATAATCAAAAGCTAGCTACATATTAAACTTTAGCGCTAGTTTCTAATTATGTTTAGACAATTTTGTTTCATGCACCAATTAATAGATAAAATTTGATGAAGCGAACAGCTGCAACTCTATTATTGAGCGTCAGGCCGGATACAACTCATAAGTCATATTTTATTTGTCTCAATTTATATAACTTATTTTTATATTTAACCGATAAAAATATAATATTTCCTATATTAAATAAGAATTGAACTTTAAAATATTAACTTTATTAATAATAAAATAATTTATAACCACGAAAATTTCTATAGTTAATTTTATAATTTGTATCATTCACTCACATTCATATACCTGCGAATCAACAAGTGGAATAGTGATTACATACAAAAATCTCACCAAATATTCTTTTTTTTCTTCTCCTCACTTTCCCTCCTCTTATATATGGATCCACGACATGCTCATATATAATTAGAGAACATTAATCGAAATGTTTTATAACATTAAAAAGAACAAAGAAAAAAACATTTTATATGGATATCTATTACCTCCACAAAACCATCTAAATTCACAATATATATATATATATATATAGACATTTTAAATTTTATGGATATTCTATTACCTCCACAAAAAACCATCTAAATTACAATATATAAATATAGCGCATGAGGGTTGTTCATACAGATTCAGACCAACGTAAAATTGTCTGTGATACTTTTAGTATGATTTACTTTATAAAAATATAAAAATTCATGTATTTTAAGAGATTTTTTTTAATTTTATTAGGAATCGTTTTATTTTCAATCTTTTTTTGCTTATCTACTAAACCATCATTAAGTTTTAATCTTTTGGGCATCTATGGTCTTCCTATATCATTTTTTTTCTTTGCTTTTTTTCTTTATGGTTTCAATTGTTCCTTTAAAAAAACCTAATGTATGTGTTTCATTCTTATTTTTTTTGAAGAAAAAAAAAAAAAAAAATAAATAAATTAGTTTAAGTTATTATTCGCCTACAAATTAGTTGGAATTTGAGAATAGAGAAATTATGGGAAATTTGATTTGAGAGTAAGAAGTTGGAGATTGTGGTGATTTACATGTCAGATTTCGACTTGGTGATATTTTGAGTATTTAGATTTTGATTATTTAATAATACTTATTTTCATGAATAATTTAATTGGTTTTAATTTGACAAATAATTGATAGTGATGCTGGGAAATTCCGTCCAGCCACAGCAAGTTTGGCGATAAATAATTGAGGTTGAGCCGAAGAAAGAGAAAAAGAAAAAAAAGTAAAGAAATCAAATAAAAATAATTAAATATTATTTTTAACATGTGATAAGTGACTAGTGCGTAACTTATAAATATTTTAGTATAAGTGATATTGAGTGAAAAATGAGGTATACATCATACTATTTTAAAGTTGTTCAATGAGGTAATAGAAATCCACAAAATTAAAATATCTTTTTTAACATTCGAGAAGTTTAATAATGACTTTATGTCTTTTTTCGAATTAGTGCTGGGATGCTGAATATGTTTGGTTTGATATTTTTTTTAACTTCTTAAAAAATGAGGGAAAGCCTTTGTACTTGGCAAAGTGATAATATGAGGATCTAACAAACCAATAAAGAAATTATATAGATGTTACTCTGCCCCAAAAAAAAAAAAAAAAAAAAATAGTGAGACAAACATGCATTAATGACAAAAAGTAGAAAAGAATATTTTTGTCTTCGATATAATGAAACCATTTGCATAATAGGGAACTTGAGAGAAATGAAAGAAAAGGAACTAATCTTTGTCTTTGGACAAAAGTGTTTTCAATGATATGTCTTAAAGAAAAGCAAATTCAAATAAGAAACCTCTCAAAAGATTATAAGGGAATCCAAGAAAACAAAATCATCCATCCATAGACTTGTCCTTTCTTTTCTCTGTTTTCTCTTTGAATAACTATCACTTACATAACGTAAAATATCATAAAGTAAGTTCGAAAAAGATAAAATCTATAAGAAAACTTAATCTATTTCAAAAGATTCTTGACAATAGGGGAGAAAAATATATGACAATTAATAGCAAAGTAATGCGGAGCGCGTATGCAAGGAATATGATATCAAATCTCAAAAGCCAATAGGGGAGAAAAATATATGACAATTATTAGGGCAATCACGTAAATATAACAAATCAAAAATGATATCAAATCTCAAAAGCCAAACACTACATGAATATAATATTTAGGAGTCTACAACTGATGCAATGCTCTATATTACAATTCTCAGTGACCTATCAATCTTCTACTCTTTTATGTGATATTAATGCCTTCCTATCTAAACGCATATGGAGATATCATAAAAATAAAACATATACTCCTCGATCCATTTTATGTGTGGCAATGTTTGACTTAACTTAAGAAAAAAAAATGAATTTATTTGAAATTTGTGGCCTAATAAAAGTGAAAATTTAAAAAGATAAGTTGTTTCTTATTATAATAAAAGTGATATTCTTTTTGAAATAAACTAAAGAAGAAAAAAAAATCACATAATATTAGACATAAAAATAATATATATAAATAAGAAAAAGTTAAAAAGAAAAAACTTTTTATATCTATTACTGCTGGCGACAAACCACAAATATGAGCAGTTGTGAAGTAGTTGCGCACGAGTTTTACTTGCATGAATTTAATTCATATATGCACTCATTCTAGGAATATTTTTTCATACATTCAGAAAAATTTACTCTGTTATATCAAATTTATCTATTTTACTTTACATTATAGAAAACAGGTTAAAACAAAGGATGAAGATGTATAGTAGAATCCAATAACTTTTTCTTTCTACTAGTAATATTTAAATACATTATTTTTTGTCAATTAGGTGAAGTGGACTACTTCTGGAAACCAAAAAGAAAGAGTACAAAAACTACTTACAAAGAAAAACAATTTTTAACGACATTAAATGTTGACACAAATAAATAGTGTTAAAGTTTTGATCGAAATTAGTTAAGTGTCATTAGAATCAATGTTATTAAAGACTTTAGAGACATATACAAAGAATGATAATTATTATTTAAAAATTAAATATCGCTAATGATATTTTTGTTATAGCGAAATGAATAATATAAATCAAAGTCAATTGGATTGCATGTGTTACTATGAAGAGTAGAAATGAGTAGTTAAAATCAAGTCACGTGATGTGTACATTATTACGTGTTGGTCCAGATTTATGTAAGAGTATGGGAATTGAAATAAAAGGACACTTGCTGAGAGTATGACTTTTTGCCAAACTTTCTTACATTTCATGGACATCCAAAAATCTATCCTCGTACTTCTAAGCTTTATAGTTTATACTAGGCGTGAATTATTGACCAACAAATTGTTGAACACAATAGAGCCTTTTGCAACACAAATTGTATATAACACCATTAGTCAATTAACAGTGTAGAAATTGAAATTTTGTGGGACTTTACAAGATATGTTCAATTCGAGTTGGGATTCTACAAATTGTGTTCAACTCAAATAAGGACCCTAAACCCTAGTTTATGCCTATACAAAGGGTACTAAATTCCCCTAAAAGGCATCTCAAAAAAAATTCCATAAAGAGATCACGATCTCGATACATCCACAAATTGATGGATATTCACCATAGGAGAGGTCAAAATCTCAATCATTCTGGTTTGGAGATATGCCACTGACCGGCAGCTCGAATCATGGATAAATCCTACGAGAGTAGAATCAAGGATCACAACAACTGTACCCGCTAATAAAATTATGGTTTTCTTCAGATTTTTTTCATTATGTGTTTGTTATTTCCATATGTTTTAAAAATTTGGTTGCAAACACACATTTTTGCAACCATTGATAATTCCTTAAATTTGTAGTACAATTTAATTATATTCGAACTAAGACATATTTCTATGGAACATTTGAACACATGACGAAGCTAGAATTTTGTTAAGGGGTGTCAAATCTAAAAAAATAAAATTTGTAGCAGTCAAGAATTGTCAACATGTCAATATATTACAATACAACAATATTTTTATCTCGTACACATGTCATTTTCCGATGTAAAAGTGTGGATCACACCCCTTCAAGTGGGCTCCGCCACTGGCGCTAACATTGAGAAAATGTTAATATAGATAAATCCAATTTAAAATTTGAAAAAGCTCATCTGATAATTGTTCTTGAACGTGCATATTGCAAATAATTAGTCCATTTTATAATAATTTTGTATAAATAAAGGTATATGCAGATATAGTATATCATGATTCTCAAATGATGGCAAGAATTTGATTTTCTTCTCTAACATTTATATATCAATCAACTTAAGCAATTTCTTTAATTCTTTAAATTAAATAATTGTAAATATTTATTTCTGTAAACTTAGCACGAAAATAAATTTAAAAAAATGATTAATTTAATTGGATAATTTCCATGAATGTAGTTACTAGTTATTAACTGCTAAAAAAATGTCACCTTTTAGGGATTTTAAAATATATAATTATAGATCTGCACCTTAATTATCTCAATCTGTTTTTAATAGTATTATTTTTGATTTTATCTTTAAAAAAATTGTGTCTATTATCTTTCTTGTTCTTTTCCATAAACGTTATCATTTTTTTCCGAGAAATTGAACTATAGTTTATATATTCGAATTCTTTCAAATTTTATCATTTTTTTGTAAAAAAAAAATTAAATTGAAGGTTGAAAAGTTTATATTTGATTTAATGAGAAAATGTGGCAATTTTAATTAAAGCCATGGTTGCAAATGAAATTCATCAGGTTAGTTATTTTTTAATATTTAGAATTGTGTCGTATTTTTTTTCCCATGTTCTATTGCTATGTTGTAACTTGATATTTTTTTTTTTGTGATCGTTATTCAGTGTTTCCTACTAATAAATATTTCGTAATAATTAAATGTATTGTTCATGTGTAAAATAAAATGAAGAATGATGTTAAATGTGGATTACTGGTTAAAAAAATAAAAAAATTACCGTTTTTTGATCAAATAAAAAAACGCATAGGTCCACATTTCCAAACCATTATAGCAACAAACTTCTTTTCACTAAATAACCCAAAATGTCACTCTTTAACATTTACTTTAATGACAACATGGCATCCCTAACATTTTCATTCCCCATTATAAATAAGTGTCTCAACAATTGACATTCGAATTTTAATATGATGCAAATTATAAAAAATTCAAAAAGTGTTTTCAATCTAGCATTGTTGAAACTTATCTTGACCTCAAAGGTCAACAAAATCCGCAACAACATTCATGTTAATACATGAATACAAATGTGGATGTGTGTCTTCTGCTTCCTCAAAACTTATAAAATTAAATACATTTAATCATATACATATTCAATACACATTATACAACATAATGCATTAACATCACACATTTCAAACAAACTTACAACCATATATTGAAAATACATAATTCAACACATGTAACAACAAATAATGCAGTGATCATACACAATTCCAACAAACGTAAAACATAATATTGAAAAATACAGAATTCATAAACATGTAATAAAAACATAATAAAATATAATCATAACACCTTTCAAACAACGTAACAACATCTTTCATACCATATATTCACACCAAAAGATACAATCAAAACATAAGTATAACTATTATGGATATTACTATTCAACAGTATCAAAAAACTTGATTACAAAAAATTCATAAACACATTTATATAACAGAGAATCATACAGTTAAGCATACACAATCATACCGTGAATCATACATAAAAAATACATGTTTCCAGCAATTGATATTGTAATATGAAGAATCTGTATTTCATTATGAATCATACCATTCATACATTATTTATTTACATAAAATTTATATTTAACTATTTTATACTTAATAAATCAACAGTACATAAAAAAGTTTTAAAATTAACTATTTACACTACCTTGAACTTTTTTGGTTTAAACTGTTTTCGTTCTTCTTCTTCTTGGACATGTGAAGATATCGCTTTCAGATGCCTTTTTGCTTTTTTGGATTTTTTGATTTTATCAACCTCCCACAAACTCAATTAGAATCTGATGATTCCCCTACTCGATTTCTTTGCCTTTCCTCTGTTTCCTCTTTCGTTCGTCTTTTTCTCAGATTCACTAACTTTTTTTTTCTTTTCTTTCCCTTTGCTCTTCTTCTCGTTTTCCTTTATATGTTTGTTTGTTTTTTTTCTATTGTTGATTCCCTGATCTAGATTTACTTTAACAGATGAGGTTGAGATTGTGGTTTTGGTATAAAGATTTTGAAGATGCATGAAATCGTCTGACTTGCTTCTTCATTCAATCTTCTACTTTTTTCTCCTTCTCGGGTTTCGTTGCCTCTTTTCGACATTGTAACATTTTGTGTTTATAATCGCAAGAGTTGAATATTTGAGTGCTAAAATGAAGATTGTTGAATGCAACAATTTGAGAATTCTTGAAGAAAACCTGTTTTAAGAAGCAGTGATTTTGAGAGAAAAATTTGTGAAAAATAAAAATTAGGCGTGCGAATGGTGAAAAGTTTTGATAAGGCGTGCAGAGGTAATGATTTTTGAAAGATTTGTGGAAGAACAAAAATTTGGGTAAGATAAATTTACTTTTATTTATTTAGATAACGTTATTATCAGTTTTATTTTTTAAAACTATAATTGTTTTTTTAGATTTTGATAAAATCCCTATTATTTTGTAGTTATCCTTAAAAAGGTAACTATATAATATTTTAATTTAAAATTACATTAATTAGAGTTTTTGTTTAAAAAGGTAACTTAAAATAATAATTTAATTAACTCATTGGTTTAAATAAGGTAATTGAATTATTCAACATAAGTTAATTATTATTTTAAAAAATTAATGAAATAATATATTATTTCTTGATATGCTATAACCGGATAATAGTATGCTATCAGTAGTTTATTCTTAAAAAGTTTTGTTTCTAACTTGTGTATTTAACATCTTAAAATGTTGTGTAATTGTTTATTTTTATGTTAATTTTCATGGACTTTCATATTTTAATGTCTAAATATAATCTGCACAATGCCATTTATGATTGTTTGTGAAGACGTGCAAATTTTTTTTCGTTATATCAGTCAAAAATATCTAATGAGAACACTTTATCGTATGTTTAAATACTTAATTGAAACAAATTATAATTAATAAATATCAAAATATAATTTAGTGATAAGTTTAATAGGATTCAGTGTATTCTTCCTATATGCATTCGAACGAAGACGAAAAATTTGAAACGTGCTTTCATTTTGTTCCGCTACTAAAAGCAAAGGTAAAAATGTTGTTTGAATATTTTTATGTTTGTCCCGTTAATAATAGCAAATGTAAATATAATTTTCACTTTGCACTCCAATTTATTGAGAAAATAATGATATATTCATACGAACTTTAAATTTTATGTAAAAAATAAAGGAAAAATTACATTAATTAATACATTTTAAAAAATAATTACTGATTTAGCGTATTTTTTCTTTATTACCATTTATAGCAACATTATGTTAACCTACAATATATATTAAAAGTGAAATTATGTATGTAATATATATGTATCATAATTATTTTTTAAAATATATTATGCTTGTTTGGTAATAAATCACGTAATACATTTGGATAATGTATTATTCAATCAATAAAATGGGTTATATTTTGTGAATAATCACATACATTTTATTTGTATCTGTATTCCCATGTATTATCCATGTCTTAAAAGTGATCAACGTTCCCAAAAATATGTTAATGCTATAAATGGTAAATATTTTTCTATATTGTATATTTCTTTAAGTTTTCTATATATATTTAAAAAAAGTACAATAGATCTAACGACAAAATTTAGTTAAAATATTTCTATCATATTTTATTTTTTGTCAAAATTTAATTCTAGTCGAAGTTCATCTCTAATTTTTGTTATTATATCTCAAAGTTCATGTGTTGCCTTTATTAAATGAATCATAAAATTGTGAAGAGTTCTAGATGCTATAAGTGTTTTCTTATGCATCATTTCTTCCAAATGTATTGTATCATCTTCAATTTCATCATCAACATTTATATCTTCAATTTCTTTTAAGCTTTAAACCTCTAAACGTGTATCATTTTCATCCGGGTAATCCGACAAGTTGTTGACGTTCATTTTATTGTGGTAACTGAAATAATTAATCATTACGTGAAGTTCATGAATGACATTTCAACTGGGTTCATTCAAATTCTTTAAGATTTATTTTTCCCAACAATTTTTGCAAGTTGAAAATAATTTGCTATTGTTTCTTTCTCTAAATATTTGTTGTCCAAGTGAGGATTGCAAAATTGATAGCATTCAAAACATTAATATTTTTTAGATCCGTTTGTCGCACTCTAAAATATCATACAATAAAATATGTTGCAATAATACATCTTGAACGTTCTTATTTTTGCAGCATCACAAGATTGAATCTCAAAACACTTTTTAAATTAACAAGTATAAGTTTATCGATTACATAGTTTCTCTATAAAATTATAATATTTCATAGTCTCACCTGTATTAATTTAGTAAGATTATATTGTACTTATCTATAAAATTATAATATTTCATAGTCTCACCTGTTTTCATTTAATATTTCAAATGAGGCATTTGGAGAATTACTATTGTCTAAGGAGATGCCCTTCTAAGTCGTAGAGCTTCATGGATACTCCAGTTTATGTTGATGTGTATAATTAAAAAAGAAAAACACATTTATGTAATTATTAATTTATTTATGTAATGAATATTTGTGCATAAGCTTTTTCATATTTTATCATGTATTTTCACTCCTATTTGTGAAGTTTAAATTTTTTATTGTACTATCGTTCTTAGTCGATAGGAAAGTATTGCAAAATAAAATTAGATAAAATGTTGCCCGCACGATTGCTAAAAGAATGGGGAACCTTAATTAATTTAGAAATATATAGTTTAATTTTTATAAAAATCTCTCCGCAAAAGCTTGCCCACCTCAAATACTACTTTGTTTTAGGCAAACAAAAGCAGAGACTAGAATGTTGTTTTTGCATAACAATCCTTAATTATCTCTCAGCCTTGTGCTTTTCTCTTTCCTTATGCATTTGATATTCGAAATTCACTCTAGTAAGTTTAAATTTTGCATATAAGGTAAATTAGTCTCGAGTTAAATAATAATTTTTACATGAGGATACTTTGTCCAAATGTTGATAGAGAAGATGGGTTGGAGACAGTGCTGGAGGTTCCAATTCCAGATGAAATGTTCAAAAGCATGGGAAGTAATGCAGCACTTCGATGGCAAAATATGGCAACATGGATGAAAGCTCAAACATCTGATAAATGGTCTTCACCTATTGTTGCTGCTCGTTATAATGAACTTAGTTTTCTACTTTATATGGTGGGATCTCCTCTTATCCCTTTTCAGATCCAATTGGGCCAATCCGTTAATCGTCCTGTCAAACATTCTTCCATTGTAAGTTTTGGCATTTATAATTCCTGATACAACAACTTGTAGACACCTCGACTAATTGTTTTGAAATTGATGTGCAGGAAGCGTCTACAGCGAAATACATATTGCAACAATACATAGCAGCAACAGGGGGACAACCAGCGTTAAATGCAGTGAATAGTATGTGTGTAATTGGGCATGTTAAAATTTCTGGATCTGATTTTCATCAAGGTGATCAAAGTGTGAAGGTGAGAAAAAGTGACGAAAACGGAGGCTTTGTGCTTTGGCAAAAGAATCCTGACCTTTGGTGCTTGGAATTACTCATCTCCGGATGTAAAGTCATTTCTGGTAGTAATGGCAAAATCTCATGGAGACAATCTTCTAATCAAATTAGGCCGATCTCCAAGGGTCCTCCTAGACCTCTCCGACGCTTCCTGCAGGTAAAACAAACTTAAACATACAAATGACTACATTGCTGTAGGGACGGAAAATTGGAACTTCCAGTCATTTGAGTTTTCTGATCACTTCCCAATTACGTCTAGTATCTACAAGTTGTATTCGGTAGCTGATAAATAAATATAGTTAAATGATATGCTATTGTTGTAGGGACTAGATCCTCGATCTATATCAAACTTGTTTGCGAATGCAGTCTGCATAGGAGAGAAGATAATAAACGAAGAGGACTGTTTCATTCTCAAACTAGACACAAACCAAGCAGCATTGGAGGCACAAAGTGGTCCAAATTATGAAATACTTCATCACACAATCTGGGGATACTTCAGCCAAAGATCAGGTCTAATGATCAAGTTTGAGGATTCGAGGCTGCTAACAGTAAAGACCAGCAGGGACGATGAGGGCGTCTTCTGGGAGACTAGCACAGAATCTGTTATGGAGGACTATAAGCATGTTGAAGGAGTTAATGTTGCGCATAGTGGCAAAACTTTTGTTACAGTTTTCAGATATGGTGAGCACTCTGCAAACCACAAGAGGCAGCTGGAGGAAAGATGGAAAATTGAAGAGGTAGATTTTAATGTTGGAAGATTGACAACTGATTTCTTCATGCCTCCTTCAGATTTCGATAAAGAACGTTCTCGAGTCTAGACTAGATACTTGAAGCATATTCAACACAATTTTGCAGTATATACACAAACAGAAAGCTTTTTTTTCCTTGTCTTTAAAAAAAAAACTACTGTACTAATTTGAGCAGTATATATTAGAGAAATTTGTCAAGTTTCTATCTGATAACAACTCTTTGCCTCTACATATATTAACCTTAACTTTCTTACATTCGGAAAATTAAATAATGGAAGTAGTAGTTCATACCAGTTAGGACTTAGGACGAGCTCTGTGAGTTGAATTGAACCCTCATTTTCCACTTGGTCTATGTATACATATACAAAAAACAGTTTATGTACGATATTTTAAGAGCACATACATTTGAACTCATCGTCTATATACATATTTTAAGCTTCTGAAGATTACAGTTACTATTCAACAAAACATTTGTGGCTTTGTGCTGTTCTTACACATCGAGAATACAATTCTTTCTTCCACATTGAAGCGCTTAGTATTTCATAACAATCAATCACTTTTCTTATTTCTTTTTTTCCTAAAACATGTAATTAAAATATCAAGAACGGACATGCAGTTTGCTGCTTCATGAAGAGAACTTAAGAACTTACCGAGGACATCAGCGGTTATATACGTAGAATCAAATCAAAAGTTAAAGTTTGGAACTATGATGATTTTACTTTCTGAATACCCAAATTCTCTCTCAAAATGGTACAACAAAAAATACAAAGTTCACAATGTACATAAGATACGAGTATCATCAGTAAATTTAAAATACAAGCCCAAAACATGTCTATCAAAAATGTATTTCAGCGCAAAACTAATAGCAACAAATACAGATCGTCTTTTTTGCACGAATTAATCCAATCATGATGTTTTTCGAGTTTTCACGAACTTGTGATTTCAAAAATAAGAGGAGAAAAAATTTACAAGTATGAAATCCTAAATAGATACTAGTTTTTCCCTAACAGCAAAAAATGCAAAGAACTGACAGTGTAATCTTTTCACAAATGCTATTTCACAATAACCAGACAGCAGATGGGATAAAATCTATCATTCATGTGTGTGAAAAGCGGTGACCACACAAATGGAGATTGATATTCTCCAAGTCATAACTTTCTCCCTGTTGCAGTTGTTTGCTCCCTCTTCATTTGCCTTAGACTTAATTCACGAATTCCCTGAAATAGTTTAAAATGGGATCAAAACGCATCATTGACATTAGGACACATCGAAAAGGAACAATCACAACATAACAAGAATCTAGGAGAGCAAACTGGGTGGAATTAAGAAAGTTATCTTTGACTATAACTTTTAACAAAAGACAACACAAAATAGCAGCAACAATCAGCGCATGTTAGAGGCTAAAGAGAGAGATCCAGCCATAAAGAATGTTGTTTTTCAAGCCAAAGTTATTGGCCTATAAAAAGGAAAAACGGAACATCTTACTATCCATCACCTGCCAACCTTGGGCACAATATTGTTAGGCCATCGTGTTTCACGCCAACCAACTTGACCAATTAAGTTGCAGAAAGAAAAGCTACTATTTCATCACTGTGTAATTAATAGGAAGTTGCTGCATATTTCATGTAAACTGCCCTCTAAGAGGCAAAGAGAACTTTCCTTCAACTCTTTATTACATACATATATAAATACTGAGAACTTTCTTCAACTCTTATATGGAGCAACAGAAATTTCATAAGCTTCATCAGAGAAAACAAAGAAATAACACAAGAATACGCACATCAAAGTCGAAAAGAGACTGTGTTATTATCAGGTCTAATCAGCTCCAACGAGGAAGTTGTATTTTGTCAATGTAAACAAGGAGAAATTTTCGACTGGAGCAAATGAATTATAGAAGATCATCTCATGTTGATGGTAAAAGTGAAAGACAGAAATGATAGACCTATCCACAAATATTATCAAAAATAACAAGTTAACAACAGATGATTTACACTATCATGTCATTCAATATAGCAAGATGGAACGGGAGGACTGTTTTTTTTTTTAATCTTTTCCATATGCTAAATCGCTAAAGTTCAACATAGCATAATAGCCAAGTACAGTCAACATGCAGATTAATTCTAGCCAAGGAAGAAGAAAAATATGTTTTCACATCAAAGTTATCTAAAATACAACTCATGAATCTAGTTACTGAGAACACTTCTCCCTATGAAATGATAAATGTATATCAATGAAATCTCAAATTAAGAAACAAAAAGAATGTAAGCATTAACATTGCACCTAAGTGGAACTCAAGGGTATTGCCTAATGGTCAGTGAAGTGGGATTAGAAAATGAGGTATCATGTATGAATCCCAGCTTCCCATTTGCCTAAGCCAACCCGGTACCTATGTTGGTGGGAGGTAGCAGGTACCCCGTGGAATAGTCAAGACACACATAAGCTTGCTCAGACACCACCATTACAAAAAGAAAAGCATTTCCCAGAAGCAAACAATGAACAAGAAAAAGAGTAGTGCAAGTTTAAAAACTAGAAATAATAATATAACAATACTAATAGCGAAAAATCTTCCATTATGGGCTGGTGACATCAGCTGTTGAATTTTAGCCCATAATCATAATCTAGCGTGACGTGGGAGAGAATTTCCAAATTTCCCTACCAGCGTCAGTTAGGGATAGTTGGAACTTCTCTCCTTCCTGCCTAGTAGTCTTGGTTACCATGGGACTTCTCTCTCTATGTATACATGTAAATATATATATATACATAAGCTTGCTTCAGTTCATTATGATATCTTCTTAAATATAATAAACTCACACAACAATCAGATTAAGTTAGTGGACTGTGAAAAGTTTAAGAAACGGCAACTACCTAAAAGTTGCATTACAAGGAATATAGACCAAATTATGTTGCATTTTTCAGTTTCCTTTGACTTGGACTTATTATATACCTTAAAGTTCAAGGAAAAACTACTTAAAATTCATTGTTACGAGTGACGATAGACAAGTGAAGCATTTGCAACATTCTAAGTATATAGTATCTCCAAAATAACAAAACAAAAGATGACAAGGGGAACATACAAGCAAATTCTAGTTATTTCTTTTTTACATAAACTCTGTCAGCACAAATGAAGTTGGAGTGAGATTCAACAGGTGTGATGTCTAAATGCACACAATTCAGAGATCTAGCCTAGTAATCTAAGAGAATGGTGCACTACATGAAAAAAATAAGTCTAAGAATTAAAATAGGACACTTGAAAGAAAAGATTGATACAAGAGTTTAGGTATATCTTTAAGTGCACTGATCTGTCAGCATTACCAATAATGATTGAAGATATTTAAAAGGAAATGAGGTAATCCTAAAATCACATGGAAGAAAGTTAGCTAGACTTGGTGAAGAGCAAAACACAATAAAAGCAAAAGATCATTTGAGCAATGCCGACTAGTCGAGATTAAGACTTAGTAATGTTGATACACTTACAGTCTGTAGTATGCTGGACATCTTCTATATACATTTAGAGATTTGTATAAAAGTAAGATAAATAGAATAGGGTTAGAGAGCTGCAAATTTGTCTTACAAAGAAATCATAAGAGTATTGAAATGAAACATGTACAAATCGAGTCAAAACGAAAAATGAAAAATCTATATAGTAAACCCCAATCAAACAGAGACTTTGAAGTATGGTTGCTATTGTTGTTAAAGCTTCTATCAACACACCGTTAAAATGACAATTCATATTGTAACAATCAATTAACAGCAGTAAAGATCACAAGAGCGCTACGAGGCTTATTGCTTGTCTAATAACACCCAAATCACCATGAGAATTGGATTCAAAAAGGAAAGAGAGAGCTAACCGATGAATGAAGAGGTGGTGATTCAATAGGAATGTAGCGTACAGACATCTTAGCAATCTCAGAAAGGGCATCCTCGGGAACTCCAGGGACGCCACTGGTTAACTCCTCATAGGCAGCCTCAAATGCTTCCTGCCAAAACTTTAGCAATTTGATCCCACGGCTGTTTGTGTATACATCCCACATATGCTTCACTAACTTCTCCCTTTCTTCCATTTCCTGCCAAAAATTCATAACAATTTCCGAAAATCAACCAATGAAATATCAATTTATTAATAAGTAGGTAATCCAATTACTCAATTCCAAACTAGCCCCAGCATTTCCAATAGGACGACATAAATTAAAAAAAACAAAAGGTTTGAAAATGGGAAATGTACGGACGAGAACGTCAAGATCTTCGGGGAGGGGAATGTCGATGTCATCGGATATGGCGTTGAGGTTACCGGCGGACCAACGGAGGGTAACAGTTCCGGTGAACATAGACCACAAAGCTAACAATGAGATAGCGGCAAAGGCCCAAAACTTATAACGACCTCTACCGAAAATGGCAAAATAGGAAGTTTCCTTCTTCGAAATCGTGAACGACGATGAAGGTGCTGTTGGCGTTGATATGGGAAGATCGTCATCCCTCATTCCTTCTTTCTCTTTTTTTGTACAAATAAAATTCCTTTTGCCTTTTCCTTTTCCCTTTTATATGTACGTTTGGTTTATTTGAATTTGATTGCATCTCTATTCTGGGATTCTCCAGGATAATCTATTTTCATGGCCACACTAATTTTTACTTGTAATAAGGTTAATATTTCAAAATTTACTTATTTGATATAAATATAAAAACAATTGACCGATATAGTAATTATTTATATTTATATATTAATACTATATAGAAATTTATATTTAGTCAATTATTAGAAAGTTAATCAAATGATGATTTTTTTCGGACCTTTTTAAAATTAAAATTATTTTTAAGATCTAATCATCAATAATGAGTGAAAACAGTGAAATTTCGATTAACACGTTACACGTGTGCTTTTAAAAAAAAATCACAAAATAAAGAGTATGACATGCATTTTTTTGGGGTTTGGTCTTAATTTTACGGTTTAAAATTTATTTATAAATCAAGTTTTTCAAGTGTTTTTTTATGTTGTGTTTAGTTAGGATTTTAAAGTCATATTTACTAGTTGTGATTTATGCTTATTATTTGTGTTATTAATAATTATGTGTAAATCATATATAATGACAACGATAAATTATATTTATGAGTACGAATTTAGAATTATATTTATTATTATTGTTGGTTGATAAATTAAAATAAAGTATGATATTATAATGTTTGCTTTCTGTGTTTTTCACATATTTTGTTTGGAATCCATTTGCAATTCCTTTTGCCTTTCCCTTTTTATATGTATTTATTTATACTTTGCTTAATTTGAATTTGATTGTTTTTTATATGTTCTCCGTTATTGTTATAATGCAGAATTATCTATTTAGTGATTATTTCATCTTTATTTAAAATTAGGTTATTATTTCAAAATTAACTTATTTTGATAAATATTCTTTTGACCAATATAGCAATTTTTATATTTATATTTTAGTATCATTGAAATTTATATTTAGCCAAATCATTAAGAAGTTATAGAAGTACTTGATTGCTTCAATCCTCTCCAAAATTAAAAATACAAGGTAGAATCACAAATTAATGATATCTAGTTATTTAAATAAATGAAAATATAAATAATTTTTACTATTTAATAAATGGAAATAGCCTTGTATTTGTTCACATAAAAAAACATAAAAAATTATATTTTTTAGACTTTGATCTTAAATTTATAATGAAAATGTATACGTTTATTTATATTATTATTGATGTAAAAGTTATTATGAATCAAATTTTGAGTATTATTTATATATTGTGTTTAGTTGTGATTTATAATTGAGCGGATAATAACAATTTATAAGTCATATTTAATGGTAATGATTAGTCACATTTTCGATTACAAAACTTTAAATATTACAGCACCGGTTACCAAAACTGTTTTACAAATAATTGGGTCCAGCAGGAGCACTACTGCAAGCCCCCACGCCTAGCTAGTTGAAATCAGAAAAAATGCGGTGTCCGTACTGCTCGGCGGAGCAAGGGCGGTGTACCAGCAGCACCAGTGGCAGACCGATAACCGAGTGCACGTCCTGCGGCCGGGTAGTGGAGGAGCGATTAACCCAATCCCACCATCTTTTTCATACCCGTGCCCAAGATTCTCCTCTGTGCCTGGCTACTTCTGATCTCCCCACTCTTCCCGTCTCCGCCACTAACGACGATGAAGACCCATTTGAACCCACTGGTTTCATCACCACTTTCTCTACTTGGTCTCTCGAACCCTACCCAGTATTTGCCCAATCCTCCATTTCATTCGCCGGTCACCTTGCTGAGCTCGAGCGGGTCCTCGAAATGACGTCAACTTCCTCCAGTTCGTCCTCTTCTTCTGTCGTGGTGGAAAATCTCCGGGCTTATTTGCAGATTATTGATGTGGCTTCTATTCTGCGACTGGATTCTGATATTTCGGACCACGCGTTTCAGCTCTTCAGAGATTGTTCTTCAGCAACTTGCTTAAGGAATCGGAGTGTTGAAGCGCTTGCTACTGCTGCTCTTGTGCACGCTATCAGGGAAGCCCAAGAGCCGAGAACTCTCCAGGTATGTTAAATTGGTAAATGGATGCCATAAATACTATGCCAAAAATCTCAATAGCAATAACATATTAGCTAATATTTCAATTCAAAAACTCAAAATAGATAGTACATGTTAAAAGTCTAGAACTTGAATGAGAAAAAAAAAGAACATAAAGTCAAAACAGAGGTAGAAGTAACTCTGAAATCTGAGGAAGAACAAGGAAAAGAAACTGAGGAAGAAGAAGAAATCTGAAGAAGAAAACAAGAAATATGTATTGATTTGACTTTGGATTTGCCAGAGAAGTCTGGCTGGTCGTTGGAGGGCGTAGTCGAAAACCCTAAATGTACCTTTTAGCTTTTAAAATCCTAAATTAGTCGCCTTTTTTAACGAAAATACAAAATGCAATGCCTTTCTCGCCTCTCGCCTTTGTGGTAATGGCGTCGCCTGTCGAAGATGGCCTAGCCACAAAGCTAAAAAGCAATGAAGGGTGGCCTCCCCTCTCACCATTGGCGACGAGGCAATCGCCTTTCACAACACTGGTAATTGCAGCTATGTAACTTCGTTTTTCTCAGTGCACCGACTGATTCAGCTGAACCTTTGTGATTGTTAGCTCGTTTCGTATCGCTATTTCCTTTCTTGTTCTGTTGTTCAAGCTTATTTCCATCCTAGGGTTTATTCTAATGTTGATAACCTTTTGCCTTCTCCAAACCTCTCTTTTTCACTTACTACTTTTCCTCTTTCATATCTCAAGTGGAAGATACCCTATATGTAGAAAATCATGGAAGGAAAAAAACAAAGAACAAAGAGGGAAATAGAAGAGAAAAGACAGGAAACTTTTGGTGGGCTGTAAGGGAACTTCTTCCTCCCCCCCCCCCCCTCCTCCCCCATCCCCCACCCATGTTCTTTTCCCGTGTCTTTCTAGGAACAAACAAGAGATGGGGAACTCTTGTACTTCTTTCCTCTGCCCTTCCCTTGTTTCCTTTATTAGTGTGCCGAACCTGGAGTTGCAGTATAGTTGCATCGATGATGCCCCGGGATTGACCATCGACAATAAATTTGCTGCTAACTTTAAAGTGGTTAAGAGATACTACCCATTTGATTGCACTTAAACCCAAGTAAATGGTCAATAACCTTAAGCTCACAATTTGAATTTTGTTTCTTGGTCTATGTTAAACATATACTCCTTGAAATAGAACAGTGCTTCAAAATAGCAACGACAATGTAGAAAGCATCATTCATGTATTGAATGTGAAGTACTGCCATTGTGTTACTATTGTCAATTGTCATTCTTGTAGTGAGTGAGAGAGAGAGAGAGAGGGGGGGGGGGGGGTCTCAATATTGCTAACATGTCATTTTTTATTTTATGCTAGTGTGTCTTTGTCAATGGTTGTTGATTGTAATTTGTATACCATGTTTAATTTGAAATAATCAGACATTCTTCCAATTGTAGGTCAACTGAACATTTGGCTTTTTTTGCCTCTTCCACTGGATGCTTAATTTTTTGCAACTGAGTGGTAGTCTGAGATGCATTACATAAAAAAACTTCCATGAACTTTTTGATTTTTCTGTGCTTTCCTAATTTGGATTAATTGATAACTAGGAAATATCAGTTGCAGCCAATTTACCTCAGAAGGAAATCGGGAAGTACATAAAGATTCTTGGAGAAGCGTTACAACTCAGTCAACCTATCAATAGTAATTCTATATCAGTCCATATGCCAAGGTTTTGTACACTCCTTCAGCTGAATAAGTCTGCTCAGGTACCTAACTGGTTCATTCAAAGTTAGTAATCAGTTACCTTAGATAATTGTATCTACTATTGTCATTAACAAAAATTAATAGCCGATAAAAACTCTCTTTCCCAATCAATTTGAGACTGCGAATAAGTCATGTCATGTTGGTCCTATGTTTTTACTCAATTTCATCAAGAAGTTATTGTTTAGTTTACTTAAAGGTTCCTCTGTATTTACTAAATCTTTTGACTGTATTGCATCAGGAGCTGGCGACTCACATTGGTGAAGTAATCATCAATAAATGCTTTTGCACTAGAAGGAATCCAATTAGCATCTCTGCTGCTGCTATATATTTGGCATGTCAACTAGAGGACAAGCGGAAGACCCAGGCTGAAATATGTAAGGTGACTGGACTAACTGAGGTTACTCTTCGTAAGGTGTACAAGGAGCTTTTGGAGAACTGGGATGATCTCCTACCATCAAGTTATAAACCAGTTGTTCCACCAGAGAAGGCTTTTCCTTCAGCTACCATTGCTACAGGCCGTTCATCAACACCTAGAGTTGATTTAGTTGAGGGAACTTCATCTGAGAGGGACAAGCCAGTCAAACCAGTCGACTCATTAGATGTATCTCCTCAGATCAGAGGCAAGGAGGACTCCGACAGCAAAGATAATATTAATACAACTCAATTATCTTGGCCACCACCATTTTGGAAGCCTCAAGCTCCCTTCTGAAGTTGTGTTCAATCAGCTCCGATAAAGTCATAAGGCTCCTAGAATGGAGAATTGATTATAATATAAACTCATCCTTTTCACAAATGCAATCTAGCTTCTCAGTCTTTGATGTCAGCCAGTTCTGTTATCACCTGTGTCAACTGCAACTTCAGCTTCAGTGTTCTGAATCTCCAGCCTGCGGTATCACCTGGCTCTTTTGCAATGTTCAAGCTACTACCCACAAAAGGTTGCATATAATAATCATGTAGATAGAGGATTCATTAGGTAAAGTAAAATTGAGGAGCCATATGTGGCTGGATAATAAGCAATTACTTTGGTTAGAAATGGGGGCCTATAAGAGGGAGAAATAGTTTATTCAAAAAGGCCTCGCGTAAATTTCAGTTGGTACTCTCGTGGAGCTTTGAGCAACCAGATGCTTAAATGGGACATTTCCTCAATCATCTAAAAGTCTTATTTCCCTTCTCCTCCTCGTAATAGTTTCTTAATAAGCCACAGTTAGAATGATAATTATACTAATATCCTATTTCTTCTCCCAACACATATAGCTTGGAACACTCTCTGGTATGGAGTACTGAGCGCCGCTGGTGATAACTTTTCGCCTTTATATATATGCTTTATTCATGCCTTGTTGATATAAAAATGGAGAAAGAAGATCTTAGGTTTCTAATTTTATTTGCCATATTAAATAGCAGGTGAGTAGCTTAATTCTTTTGCTTTGGAAGCTCCCATGAAATATATGCCAAATGGAGGTGCTAGAGCAGGGGTAATTTCAGTAGTCGTCATTTTACCAGAGTGACTGAATTTTTCTTTTACGGAAAATTACGCAACTTCACTCTACATATTTCTAAGAAATAATAATCCTGACTATAGGATAGAATTCGTGTTTTATAACTTAAAAGTCATCTGACTTTAATTAAATATCAATGAATATTTTATTTGTTTAACAATAGTTATTTATTATTTATGTGATGCAGAACTACGTTGATAAATGTAATTTATCAAATTATTTTTATTAAATATTAGTCAGCTAAATATTAAAAAATAAATCCTAATTAATAATAAGAATATCATTAGATATTTCAAAATAGTAGTCATATAAACAGGGAATGCATGCCTGTTTAAATTATTATACTTTTGTATAATTTCTATATTATAATAAGCGTGTAACTATTTGATTTTAAAAATAGAGAGTATCTTTTATCATTAAATCATGTACTTATTGTGTTTAATTTTAAAACTTTGAGGGATGCAATATCTTAAAAATAGAGAGTATGTGTTCTGTTGTACTCTAATATTTTATTTTATTTATTTTAGTAAGAAAAGTTTGAAAAAAAAAAAGAACTAGAAGGAGTCGTTAATTCGAGTCTCGCAGTATAAAAGAGTTGAGCGTTGAGTATGAGCGGGATCCATTATTCTTGCTCAACAACAATTATTGAATTACTCTCTTGATAGAAGATTCAGTCAGGTATTGATTCTTATTTTCTAAATCATTCAATTTAGGGTTTTGCGTGTGCTTACAGTACATTATAATTTGGGATGTTTCGCTTTGATCACACCATAATTTGAGAGTTTTTGGATTGTTCTTATCTTTTTATGTGATATTCAGATTAGGCTTTTTGTAAATTCTAGTTTTCGCAATCTGTTCTCTTCTTCTTTTCTTTTATTTTGAGATTTCTATGCCAATTTAGTTGATATGTTTTGTTGATATGTTATGTTGTTCATCAAGTATACTTTTAGATATATTGTAATATAGAGTACCGTCTTTCCAGTATTGCTGGAAGAGATTAACGTCATTTGATCTTCAAGAATGTCAAGAAAATTATTTTCTTGCATCATAACTTCTTTTTTGAGCCAGTGGTCCATCGGAAATATTCTCCCTACCCCAGGTAGGGGGTAAGTCCTTCGTGAGTCTTAATTTCTACCCTCCTTCCCCTGATCCCATTACATTGGGTGTGTTGTTGTTGTATATAAAATAAAAAGCAACAATCTTGACTGAATTTAGAGGTGTAAAATGGTGGGCGGATTTGGTCAAATTTGGACTGGTTATGCATCAAGTTAAAGCAAGTCAAAACTGAACCCTCAAGATGTTAGCGGCATTTGGTCATCTTTAGTAACTGAAGATTGAAAAAACAAGAAAGAGACTGTTGTTGCACTGTCTTCTTAATCATCAGTGACTATAATCCATTCTTCCTTCTTATGGCTTCTTCATAAGATTTTGTGGTTTTTGGGCATATTCCATATTTTTTCTTTAGAACATACAGTGAAATTTGATCCTGATTAGTCTTTAATGTTCTGCTCCTCCTGTAGTAATCAGTAGGTTGTTGTCTTGTAAGTAACATGAAAGTTTGATATCTAAGCCATGCTTGTATGTGGCAGACAGAATGGTTACTGCTGATGATTCAAAATATTTCCATCTTCTTATGGGTTAGAATCAAAATCTTATGTATTTTTTCAAATACACGATGGATCCTTGCTGAAATTAGATTTTCCTTTCTACTTTTTGTTATTGGTATTTACCTTAGATAGCCTTGGTCTCTGTCTAGTGATTGCTGAGTAAGAAATAGGAAATATGGAAATGCCAAGTTGTGACTGATAACTAATGTTCACGTAATGACCGACTAGTGGTCCAATTGAATACATTAAAGTCTCTATTATATTTTACTGTGATATTCACCCTCATTGTGGTGTCTTGGGAAAATATGGTTTCAAAGATATTTCTGGCCAATATTCTCCTAGTCATCAACAAGCTCCATTTACAATCTTAGCATTTGTTGTTACCTGAAAATTTCTGCTTCCATGGTATGAAATCTTGTTTCGGAAGTTTCTGCATCTGCATACTTAACAATTATAATGTTGGGAGGAGAAAAATGGAACTTTTAATTCCAGTTGTCCTAAATTGAGTATTTCAAATAAATAATTCTATATTTAGATTAGTGTTGTTGTTTGACAATGGATTAAATTTATTTAGATTGCAGTAATGGATCGTGGAAAAATACCAGACCTTGCTGCACGAAGTAATAGGATTTATCTGGATTTAGAGGACATCATCAAGGAGAATGCGCTTCCCTTCCTTCCTGCCAAATCAGTTGTCAAATTCCAAGCTGTTTGTAGGGACTGGAGACTCCAGATTTCGGCTCCACTTTTTGCCCACAAGCAGTCACTTTCTTGTAACAGTACATCAGGCATCTTTTCCCAGATTAACAGGGGTTATCCTTTCCTTATACCCATTGACGCAAACTCTTGTGGGGTGCCAGATCCAATTCTTAACTTCTTGCCTGAGCCCGTTGACATCAAATCCTCCTCCAATGGACTGCTTTGTTGCCGAGGTCGTGAAGGGGACAAGGTCTACTACATATGTAATCCTTTTACTAAGCAGTGGAAGGAACTACCAAAATCAAATGCTAATCATGGATCAGATCCAGCAATTGTGCTCTTATTTGAACCATCATTGCTCAACTTTGTAGCAGAGTACAAAATTATATGTGCTTTTCCATCCACAGATTTTGACAAGGCAACTGAATTTGATATATATTACTCCAGAGAGGGTTCTTGGAAAATTGCTGAGGAGATGTGCTTTGGAAGTAGAACAATATTTCCAAAATCAGGGATCCATGTGAATGGCGTTGTTTACTGGATGACAAGTAAGAATATTCTTGCTTTTGATCTAACAAAGGGGAGGACACAGCTCCTTGAAAGCTATGGCACTCGAGGGTTCTTGGGGACTTTTGGTGGAAAGCTCTGTAAGGTTGATGTCAGCGGTGATATAATCAGCTTAAACATTTTGGCTAATACCCACTCAAATACAATGCAAATAGGTAGCCAAATCAAAATGTGGTCAGAGAAAGAGATTGTTGTTCTTGACAGTGAAATTGTTGGGGATGGTGCAGCAAGGAACCACACAGTTTTACATGTTGACAGTGATATAATGGTGGTTCTTTGTGGAAGAAGAACGTGCTCATACGATTTCAAGTCTCGTCTAACAAAATTTCTGAGCAGTAAAGTTGGAATTCTTGATCGATGCTTTCCATATGTAAACAGCCTAGTCTCCCTCTAAATTCAATCAGCTTAATGAGGAAAACAAACATCTCCTTTTCAGATGGTTACTTGTACTGAAGAAATTTGTATAGTATTGTTTGTGCTATGAACATCAGGCTTTTCGTTTTATCCTATATAGATCTCATGTTGAACATGTAACACACATTTTTAATGTCAGAAGATCTCATGTTGAACGTACTCCCAATGATAAATTTAAAACTCACCAGGACGTGCATTGGAGGCATTAATTAACACGTTATTTTAAATTTTAACCTACACTTTTGAAATTTAAGTTTTGAATATTTTTCCCCTCCCAGCCACTCCCACCTTGCACCAAACTTGTGTTATTATGTTTTAATTTGGGTTGTTCCAAATAAAAGTATAACCAGTAATTTAATCCGACTTGTTGATTTATTGGTATTGAATTACTAAATTAACAATTAATAAACAAATTAAAATTTTACAATAGGCTATTTAGTAATGCATAAGAAGAAAAACTTAAATTTTATTACTGGATAAACCATCAAGTTCATACTGACCATATTTATGTTTTTCTCAACATATATTTATATTCGCCTTACTTCTATTTTCATTTTTTTTTCTCTTGTTAATGTAGCATTGAGATTTCATTTGCTCTTCTTGGAAGTTGGGAAACAGATACTTAATGAAAAAAAGAGACGAGTCAATTTAAACAATGACCGGTTTTTTATTTTTGTGATTATAATTTAAGAAAATTATAAGGAAAAATAACTTAAATACATAACTATAAGTTTAATATTCTCTAATTTTTTTTTTTAAATATTACATAATTTCTTTTTTTTCATAGTCTTCTCTTTCCTATAACTCACGCTTCTCCAATATCATGTCTATTTTTTCTCCACTAAAACATTAAATCTTCTGAAAAAAATTTTTCACTTTAATTTTGAATTATTACTTTTTAATTAACCACGGTTTAACATGCAATTTTGAATTCAAAAATCGAACTTGGAACTATCATTATTCTAGGTTCTTTTCTTATTACTTTATCATCCGTCTCTGGTTCTTCTTCTTCTTACTCCTCATCCGTCTCTGGGTCTTCATTCTTCTTAATCATCATCAGTTCTTCTTTTCTTCTTGTCATCGTCGATTACATCATATTCAATGGCTCCTTTTACGAATAGGGAGGATTTCTGATCAGACGATGAAAATTGAAAAGAAAATAGAAAAAAGTCTTTGCAGATCCTATGAATTCGGACGGATTCAAACAAAGGATGGGGAATCATCTAAAATCAAAGTTGCTTAAATACACAAAAAAAAAAGAGAAAAGCATCAAAAACAAACCATTATGTCAGCGACATTGACTTCGGGTATGTCTTTTTTATACTTCTTTTAAAATTATTTTTAAAATTATAGTACGTTTGAACATATCTTTATAGTGTGTTATATGTTTATTTATGATACATGAATTAATTGCGTGTCAGATGCCTTTCTATGTATCACGAGTATTTGAAATTGTTATCATGTATGAGACAATAAATTTAATATATATCGACTAAGTGTGTTATAGTGTTTAGTCGATGCATTGATACATGAATCAATTGCGTGTCAGATAATTTTATATATATCATGAGTATTTGAAAATAGCTATCATGTATCAGAAACAAAAAGTTTAAACTAGTGATCAGTGTGTTATAGTGGCGGCATTGATAATGAATTAGCTGTGATCATATGTTTTTTATGCTATATGAATTTTGAAAATTGATATCATTTATCAGTTAAGGTCTTAGGTTTATAGTATTTATAGTTATTATCGTTAAATTTATTTTTTTCAAAATTGCAGCCCATTCAAGTACAAGGATAAAAAAAGATACCAACACATCCATAAGTTTGCTGTCAATTTTAACAACATTTTTATGAAGGACTTTGAAAAATATACAGGGAGAATGTAATCAACTGGTAGGGATACAATTTTTGGGATTCCTTTTTAGATATTACTAAGTGGAATTTTTAGGAAATCACAAGTGCTGTTGGTTTGTTAGAGTTGCGAACAAAGCAACCCTAATGGTTAGAATCACCAAGTGCTTGTGTGTTAGACATTCAAAAACGGGGTGTATCCTAAAATTGGTATAGAGAATTGCAATAGTAAACTGGACTAAAGTCAAAGACAATACCAATGATTTCATCCCCAGAATCAACTAATTTGTATGCTTTTCCAAAAGTATTTATGGTGCAGTCATAATGGATCAAGTATCAATTAGTTCAACGGTGTAATGGGTAACTGGGGAGAACGATCAGGATGCACTCCAAATTTCTATAGTGTTCGTGTATTCATACATTCGTATGGGCTACATCTTGAAATACAACTAGATATATTGAGGGATTTCTAATTGGTGGGAGAGGTAGATATCAAGATATCCTTGGGGCAGTCAACTATTACTTTCAAAAACTCATCGGTTTACTTAGACATGATTTTGATGTTAGCAAAAAATTGGATCGATTATATGGGCTGCCGTATGCACTTAACATATGGAATACGAATGTGCATCCAGTTAATTATGAAATTGCTATGAAAGAACGAAATGTCATCCCAAGAATGGGCAATTAGAGAACGGAAATGCATCCCAAGATTGTGCAATATGACATTATTTTTTGCAGTGCTTGGGGAATATTTTTATATAACTAATCATGATACTTGTTTACAAAAATTGATAATTTAAGTCACTTGTTATGTATCCTTACTAGTTTATAAATAAAGTATCATGACAATTGTTCTTTCATAGAATTTCAGAATTTAAATGGATGCACATTCGTATATCCAGATGTTAAGTGCTCTGGGTATAGCCCATAACGAATAAATTTTTTAGCTACATCAAATCAGTCTAAGTGAATCGATGAGTTTTGAGAATGAAGCTGAACCCCAAGGATAATCACAGGAAATCTACCATCTTCAACCATTTAGAAAATCTACAATAGATATAGGTGTGTTATCAAGAGTAGCAATAGGAATGTATGAATAAAGAAACATATTGAAATTTGGAGTGCATCCTGATCGTTCTCCCAGTTACCATTTTTAAACCGTTGAACTAATTGATTTACTTGATAACACTATGATGCACCAGGAAAAATATTTTTGAAAAAGCATACAATAGTTGATTCGGGTATTGGAAATCATTGGTATTGTTTGACTTAAGTCCAGTTAGATTGCAAATGATCTATACCAAATTTAGGACCCCCCGGTTGAATGTCTATATGCCAACACACATTAGGGTTGCTTTGTTCCAACTCTAACAAACAACAAGCACTTAGTGATTTGGCCCTAAAAATTACATAGTATTAATCTAAAAAGGTCCAAAAAATTGTAATCCCTAAACAGTTGGTTACATTTCCCCTAGAATTTTTCAAAGTCATCAGAAAAGTGTTGTTAAAATTGGACAGCAAAACCTTATTGGGAATGTTTGGTATCTTTTTTTCTTGTACTTGATTGACTGCAATTTGGAAAAAAAAAAATTAAACGATAGTGAATATAAAATACTAAACATAAAACAACTAATTACAAATAAACAAACTAATACCTTACTGATACATGAATCACCGTTTTCAAAAATTCATATAGCTAAAAACATTATGCTACACATCTAAATTCATGTATCACTGAATCCACATAAACACACTGCGTCGATATGTATTAAACTTAGTGTCTGATACATTGTAACTATTTTCAAATAACTTAATAATATCATAAAATCATCGTGACACGCAATTTGCTGTCATGTATTAATGCACTCGACTAACACTATAACACACTTAGTCGAATATATTAAATTTATTGTATCATAAAGGATAACAATTCAAATACTCGTGATACATAGAAAAGGATCTGACACGCAATTAATTCATGTATCATTAAATAAACAATAACAACTATAAAGATATGTTCAAAGTACTATATTTAAAAATTTAATTTAAAAGAAGTATAAAAAAAGAATACCGAAGCAATGCGGCTTGACAATTAATGGTTGGGGATTGTTGAGCTTTTCTCTTTCTTTTTTTTTTTGTGTATTTAGCAACCTTTGATTTAGATGATTCCCCAATAGCTTTGTTTGAATCCTTCCGAACAATTATTAGGATCCTGCAAAGACTTTTTTTCTATTTTCTTTTAAATTTCAATCGTTTTCTGAATCATAAATCCTCTATCGAACAAGGAAGATCCATTAATTATGATGTAATAGAACGATTGAACAAGAAGAAAACAAAGAACGGATGATGGAGTAAGAAGAAGAAGAAGCAGAGACGGATGATAAAGTAAGAAGACAGAAGAAGAACCAGAGCACAATGGGAGTTTCAATTTTCAAAAAAAATTTCAGATTTTTGAATTTGAAATTCAACAAAAACTGGCGTATTAAATGTTGCGAAATGTGTTTAATTAAAAAGTATTAATTCAAATTTAAAATGATAGCAAGAGTAAGTGTTTTAGTGGAGAAAAAAATAGGCATGATATTAGATAAGTGTGTGTATAGGATGAGAGAAGACTATGTATCTCTAAACTTCTATTAAAATTTAAAAAAACGAAATCATGTTATATTTAAAAGGGAAAATTAGAGAATACTAAACTTATAGTTGTGTATTTAAGTTATTTTTCCTTTAAAATAAGAGATAAATATGTTAAAACACTAATGTATGTTAATATCTCTTTTAATTTCTAAAATTATAGAAGTATTACAATATTAAAATTTATCAAGCGAATTAATCAAAGAATATATTAAACCAGTAGGAACTAAATTAAACTCAAGTTTTGAATTGTATAATTAAAAGGGAAACTTCAAACATTGAACATGTTTAGATTGACTTATATCATGTGTTTCTAAAGTCTAAAATTATAAGTTAGAACTTTTGCAAGTCAAAAGTTAATGCAACCCAAACATGACTAATCGTCAAAAAGCAAGTTAGCCTATTTGGATTGATTTACTTTGAAGAGTTTCAAAATCAAAATAGTTTTTAAATAAATTATAAATTTAAGAACTGTAACATATCGAATGGTAAAAAGTCAAAAATCAATCCAAACAATCAGAGATAATTTGTAGATTGAGAACGAAGATAAACGTAATAGAATTTCATAGTATTAACCTAAAGAAACACCCAATTTCAACGACTCTAAGTTGGTAATCAAATTCTAATAACAAACTTAAGGATAGTCCAATTTTTCAAACTCAGTGTGAAATATTACCATCAATCACCATACTTTTCAGATGAGGCGTCGGATATTGACATGAAAAGAAGCTAAAGTTTGGGTGACAAAATTGGGCCATGAATTTGGGTAGATCGAGGTAATATACAATGTACACAAGGCAAGAACAAACCTGATCGCTGACAACTGACAGCGAGAAGCGGCAGCCGGCAGTGGAGTGCAGGGGTTTTAACTGGAAAAAGACAGAGGTAATGTTGTAGGGTTCTGGAATTGGGGACTAATTATATTTATCTTAAATACCAAACTCTCTTGTTTTTCTGTTTTCTGTTTTAATCAATAATTTCACTAAATTAATACTCCTTTAATTAATATTTTTTTCAATTATAAATTTTTTCAATTCCAGTTTAAGTCCATGGAAAAATCACGTATTTCTATAAGATAATATATTTTTAGAATACTCCTATATAAATATATAGTCTCATTAAAATTATAAATTAATAATTTTTTAAAAATATAAATTTATCTAAGAAAATTTAGTGAAATATGATTCTATCATGTTTTTTTTTTTTGTTAAATTTAAGTTTAGTTCAAACTCATCTTTAACTTTTCTTCTTGCTTCCGAAAATTTCGGTGTCTATTTTTCTAATTGCACCATAAAATTGTGAAGTGTTCTAGATGCAAGTGTTTCCTTACACGTAACTGGTTCCAAAGGTATTGTATCATATTCAATTTTATCATCAATATTGTTTCTCCAATGATATCTACAACATGTATCATTTTCACCCATCCAAATGTTACCACCATTCATTTCATTGCGGTAATCTAGATTATTAGTATATGATCCCAAGTTCCATGAATAACGTTTTCATAAGAGGATTTTTTTAAATTCTTTGAAATTTCATTCCTAAACAATTTTTTCAATGCCAAAAATACTATTTAAATTAATAAATATTAAATTCTCGATTAAATAATATCTCTATAAAATAATAATATTCTATAATCCCGAGTTGAGTGATTGATAGTCATTTAGAACTCAGAAGCACACCTAAGTATCTAAAAGGCATCTCACCTCTAGTAAAGCCCACAATATTCAAGATAACTATGTCATTCACCCCTCCAAGATATACAATGTCAAACCAAAAGCATGAGAAAATTATTAAACATATCTTATGACACCCTTTTAAGATGATAATACTAATAATAATAAGTCGTCCACAAAATCTAATTGAATAAGTTTCATCTTTAAATACCTAGGCTATAATTCAAAATTAGAACGGGTGATTAGGCTCTTCAATAATCATGAAAAATACTCCATTACTAAAACAAAGAGAAAGGGGAACATAGAGTCACATTGTCTCAATCCTCTTCTAGCATCAAAAGGTACTGGTACAGAAGGTCAATCATTGATACAGATTGAGTAAGAGACAGTTTGAAGGCCCTCTGTTAATTAGTATATAGTTTTGAAGGAAAATTCAGATGTGTTATTACTTACTTGACAAAGATCCATTTTAGGATGAGTCATACGTTTTTTGCTTATCTACTTTAAGCATACATACATGTACGAGAGATTTCGTTCTTAAATTTTTAATTTAATCACTTCATAATTAATAAAGGTAAAATTATAATTATATTAATCGTTATTTACTTAATAGGTATATTAATTTAAAAGTGAATAAGTAATTAGAGACAAAAAAAAAGGTATTGTTTAATTAAACTTTAGAATAATTTAAAATAATTAAACTTTGGAGAATTGTAATATTGTATTATTAACAAAAAGTTATAGCAAGTATATGTGCTCCATTAAATGTCGAAACGCTAATGCTAAGTGATCGTCAATACTGGCGCACGTTCGTCTTAGATTCTTCGTTTGGGGTAAAAATTACGCGAGATCGGACCAGCGTACGTATACGAAAAAAAAATATTACAC
Source organism: Solanum habrochaites (assembly GCA_027704765.1). Classification (NCBI taxonomy): domain Eukaryota; kingdom Viridiplantae; phylum Streptophyta; class Magnoliopsida; order Solanales; family Solanaceae; genus Solanum; species Solanum habrochaites. The sequence continues at coordinate 50,635,243 of JAKWJA010002490.1, read as the reverse complement.
AATTATAAATAATAATGTGTTAATGTGGATATGTATATATAATTAAAATATATATTTTTTTCGTTTAAAATTGTTTGTCATGTTGCGTTTATCGAAAGTCAATTTGACTAATTTTTAAAGATAAATTGGATCATATTAATTCAATATTTAAAAAAAAATAGATATTCTAAAACTATATGAAAAAGTATTATAAATTCCAATTTTTTGCATATTAATATGATGAAAATTAAGATATCAGTAAAAATTTTATAGTTTGACTCTAAAAATAGAAACCATGACAAACAATACCGGATTGAGGGAATATTAAATAGTGCAAAGAATAAAGGTCCTCCGTAAAATTTGGTATGATAACAACAATTTCGATCAAAATTGAAGTATTCTTCCGACACCATTTCCTATTAAAAATTAGCCTTCTTTATGGGATCTGCAAGGGTGGGGTGGAAAAAAGATAAGGGAAGTGAAACGTGTGGTGAAAAACGGGACTTGATAAGATCAGGTAAGGCGAGCCGCATCTCAATATAAAATATAATTATTGCAATTGTAAATATTATTATTTTATAAAAATATTAACGAATCAATAAAATAATAAATACTAATTTTATTTTTTTAAAAAAAATTAATCTATATTTTTTTTTATCCTGAAAAGGAGGAAGGATGGAAGAACAAATAATAATAAAGCATTAAAAGATTGAACGAAAAAGACTGAGTAGAGTATTGAAGTAAATTTAAATGAGTAATAATTTTTTTTGGACAGTGTTCTTTTATTGGAAGTGAATATTTTATTGAATAGCTTAATTTCTTAAAACCAACTACTTTTTCTCAGTGTTTTTTTAGTGCATTTTGACTCAAGTGAAAAATGAATTTACTGATCCCCTTTAATTAGGAACCTACCCGGTCATGTAATTCATGCGAAAAAGATGTCAAATATATTTTCCCTAAATAAATATTTTAAAGTTTATTTTATTTAATTAATTAAAATAACATGACCGGGTAAGCCTGTGAATTTATTTCCTTAAAGCCAGAGAATGCACACCTCCTCAAACTATAACTCTCATTCACTTCAGTCTTGAACTCTCCGTTCTTTACGCGTTTTTCCTCGTCTGCGTCGTCGTTAGGGTTTTCCGGCGATTCTTTGCCATTTCTTTCTTGGTTTTCCGGCGACTTTACTCACCAGCATTTTAGCGCATTGCACTTTGTGAGTTCTTCCTCTTCTTAATTCTTCTTTTGCTTACCGGTACTGATCATCACATGCTGTTGTTTATTTATTTAAAAAAAAAGAAGAAAAAATACTGAATTTCTCCGTTTTACAATTGCTGATCAATTTTATCATGAAAAGATAGGATCATTTTCTTTTCTCTTTTGATCCAATTTTTGGTAATGTGTTGTTGTTTCCTCTACTTCTTTGAATGTATCGTTTTATGTTCTTGCTTTCTTGATGAAATAAATGTAGCTATATTTGGTGCTCTATTCAATCTGGGGTTTTCTTGCTTCTTCTTTTTTTCGTTACTAATGTTTTTCGTGATTTTCTCATTTACAGTACAGTAAAATTTCTTGAAACCCAAGTTATCATCAAGGGCTCTGCTGATAGGTGATACGGAGATGAATTTCTTGATTTTCTCATTTTCATATTATTATTTTTGTTAAGTAATAGACGCTGTAATTTTTGTATGTCTATGCAGAAAAATGGCATGTTCTGGGATTGACATGCTGAGTGATGAATCTTTGGAGGAGGACATGTATTCTGACTCCTCTGAGTTTTACGTTGCTGTTAAACCTCAGAGTGGTGGGATTGACTCGGTATAGTTTTCTTCCCTTTTATTTCGCTTTCTTGTTTCTTGTTTCAATTGTTCAACAGTTCTTTTTTTTATCATTATCTCTTCTATCCAACTTTCTAATGTTACTTTTTACTTGTTTTGGGATGTTAAGGTCTTGAAATCTCAATAACAGAACTTGAAGTTTCTTGTTGAATGTTAATGTCCTTTTTTTGTGTCTTAAATGACTTATACTGAACATGGTGTATACTCTATACTTTGTGTTTTCAAGTTTTTTATTTCTAAGTGGTGGTTTCTAAGATGTCCATTTCGAAATTGGCAGATGGCAGATGTATTAAAGTAGTGTAAGTTACTCCTCATAAATGTCCTTGGATCTCAGTTCTGCCCTATTCCGGTTTGCCTAAAGTTACAATTGTAACAATGACCTCAATTCCAAGCTAGTTGGGGCCAAATGTACTAATCCACTATCCTTTTATTTTCACAATGCCATGATGTCATGGACAATCTCTGCTTCCCTGTTTTGCTAGGAAGCTACTTCATAAGATCTTGCTTTCTAGTCCTGATTTTTCTATTGTTCCTTTTCCCATTTTTCTTACATTAATGAATATATTTACTTTTTAAATGAGTCTTTCTGAGTGAACAACATGCCTAGCCTAAAAAGAGGAGTGGATATAAATATAGATCATCCTAACTAGTATGATATTGCAGCATAGTTAGTATATCGCTCTTGCTTATGATTACTGTACTACTTTTAACAAGTCTTTCGGTTTGGATTGCAGTTAGCAGAGTTTGACTTGAGGACTGCTGCTTATAAGGTGGAGGAAGGGAACAATGGTTCTAAATATCCTGTTGAAATCATAATGAGAGTGAACATGACAATCAAAGATGTAGCGAAGAGACATATACTGCCTTTCCTCCCCGCTAAATCACTGATGAAGCTTCGGGCAGTCTCCAAAGAATGGAATCAGTGGATAGCTAGTCCATTACTTGCGTACAATCAAAGTTCAACATTTCAGAAGCTTTCAGGCTACTTTTATCAAAGACTGGATAATATAGATGATCCTCCTATACTTTTGTCTCTGCATCGTTCTGCAATTGGAGTCCCGAGTCCTTCACTTCGTTTCTTGCCTGTGAAAGTTAAAGTACTAAGTTCTAGCAGCGGGTTGCTCCTTTGTCAAGGGAAGGACAGCTATTATGTTTGCAATCCTGCAACCAAAGACTGGAAAAAGCTTCCTCCTCCTCAATATTACCACGGATCTGATCCTGCTGTTGCTCTTGCATTTGATCCTCAGTTCAATATTGAATCATTTTATCGCGTGGTCGCTGCAGTCCCTGTTCTTGATAATCCAGTTGTATGCTTTGAGATTTACTGTTCTGAATCAGATTCATGGAGGTGCTCTCCTTCAGACTGTCTAGAGCTGGGAAATACAAGACTTGCAGGTGGAGGATCTTATATGAAGGGGGTGGCTTACTGGAGGAATACATCATCAAATGAAGTGCTAGCATTCGATGTGAAAAATGAGATTCCAGCAGTTCTACATTTACCTATTATTCAATCTGGACAACGTGGTGCCTTAACGCAGATAGGAGATGAGGTTTGCTATGTTACTGCTTATAATGACAGTGGAAGTGTTTTCATAATAGACATCTATGGAGGTGTGGACATGGGCCTGAAGCACAGTGTCTGTGTAAATCTTGGTAGCAAGAAGCCTCGTACTCAAGTGCGTGGAATACCCAATGAAAAGTGTTGTGAGGTACTACCTTGTACTGATGGTGATACTGTGGCGATCCACACGGAGACAGCGATATACTTTTATCACCTTAGGGACCAGAAGGTTGAGACACTGCAGAGTCCGGGACGAGTGGATACTGATAAGAGGTTCTTACCCTACATAAACAGCCTTGTTATCGTACACAATGCTGGAGAATAACCCAAGGGAGCAGAACAGTGTGGAGTCCGGGACGAATACTGATGAGAGGTTCTCAGCCTACATAAGCTGCCTCGTTATGTTACAAGGATCTGGAAAATATGAAGTAGTGCCCTTGATGATTGTTTCATTTGGGCAAAGTAGTAGATTTGTTTTTGTCCTCCAGTCAATTTACTTTCTTGCTGCTAGTTTTCAGTTTTGGTTCTAAACAAGTGCAAACTGTTGGAATTGTATAGTCAGGTTCTCTTTTGACGATAAGTGTTAAGACTACTTACAGTTTGGAACTTTACATATTCTCAATTGGCATCAACTTCCTCCTATTTCTGATAGAAGAGCTGATTGTTTAATCTTTGCTTGCTCCCACAATTACGTATTCTTCGAATCTTCATAAAGCAAATATAACAAAGCAAATCATTCCTTCCATTTCTTCTCAATAATAAATGGGAAATAAAGAAATTAAGTCTTGAATTCAGGAATCATAATAGTACACTTATGAACTCAGTCCAACTTAATTGGAGTATGTACCTACTAATGCAATGCTCTGTCATTGACTAAAAAAATTGGACATCTCGACTAATTCCACGTAATATCACCACTAATGTTGTTAAAAAGCAAAATAAAATAAAATTGGGGGAGAAAGAGAGAAGGGTGGCAAACAGTTTGAGGGTGAGAGAGGGGAAAGGGGTAGGCTTTCTTTGAACATCACAATGCTAAGATTTCTCTTTCTCCCTTTTGAGAACCCTCTGTTCTCATACATCTTTCAGGTAAATTTCTTCTCTTTCATGTCCAAATTGAATCATTTTTATTACTATAAATTGTGTAGGATCTGTAAAGATAACATTTATTTATTTTTTCGTTTTTCATGGAAATATAGGAGCATTGAAGATTTGTTGAGACGAGCAGCTAACGGGAGAGGTTGAATTTCTGGGCTGCCGGAAATTTCACCGTTGTTGAAATATGCAATCACCTCCTAGTACTGCTTCGTCCGACAAAAATGAGACTACTTCCTCCTCACCTTCTAATTCCTCCCCGTCTCCCCCACCACCAGCTCCGCCTACCTCCCCACCCCCAGAATCTCCTCCACCTGTAAATTCTCCGCCACCGTCAAAGGAATCTTCTCCTCCGTCATCACCACCACCCTCAGCTTCTGAATCACCACCACCTCCGTCAGATTCCACTACCACATCACCCAATGCTCCTGAGGCGTCTCCTCCTACCTCATCCAAATTTAATCCTCCACCACCAGTTTCCTCAGGATCACCTTCATTATCTGCTGGAAAATTATCTCCTCCTCCACCTTCAGAAAAATCAGCACCTTTTGAAAAACCAGACGGTGCACAACATTCAGGCAAACCAGCAGCTGGTTCTTCAGGAAACAACAGTGGCTCGCCTTCCTCTAATTCAGGTTCATCTGATATGTTTGTAGTCACTGGAATAGCAGTGGCAGGATTGATGATTTTTGCCACTATCATTGTTTGCTTAATTTACTGGAGAAGGAAGAAGAAAGAACACTACTATACCAATCCTCCTCCTGGTCCTTCTAGACGTCCACCTAAAGGTTCGTAAAATTGTAACCTATGTGTCTTTGTTTCTTTTTGAATATAAGTTACCTATCCTGATATTGTAAATTGATGAAAACTTGAACTATCTAGTGGCTTAAAAGCATAATCAGTACTCTCTTGTATAAGTAAGGGTTTAACTTATATGCATATCCAATTTCTGTTGTAATTATTCAAGCACAGGTTTGTTGTTTTAATGTGAAACTCAAAAACTGTAGGAGGTTTCACTATCCTAGTAACAGTGTATATTTTTGTTTTTAGGTGCAGGTAGTACTGATCCATACTACAAAGGTCCTAAGCCCATGGAACACATTATTAAGGTTCCTACCACAGTTTATACAAGTAAAGATAGCACCTTTGCTGTTAATGGCCAAGCTCTTGTGCCATCTCTGAGTCTTGGTGGGTTCTCTAAGAGTCAGTTCACTTATGAGGAGCTAGCTAGAGCAACTTCTGGATTTTCTAAGGCCAATTTGTTAGGCCAAGGTGGTTTTGGCTATGTACATAAAGGTGTTTTGGTTGATGGAACGGAGGTAGCTGTCAAGAGTTTGAAGTCGGGCAGTGGACAAGGTGAACGAGAATTTCAGGCAGAGGTTGATATCATTAGCAGAGTTCATCATCGCCACCTTGTTTCTCTTGTTGGATATTGCATTGCTGATAGACAACGAATGTTGGTCTATGAGTATGTTCCCAACAAAACCTTGGAATTCCATCTTCATGGTACTTCCCCTGTCACTGAATACTCCCTTTATGATACATTATTGAAATACTTTCGTAAGAGTTTATATATACTAGCTAGAATAAAGTATTATTACACAATCAGGTCGCCTTAAATATAACTACAGGTAATTATCATAAAAAGTGGGATTAGTAACCTATAGAATAAGACAAATTATGTCTTACTGCAAGTGAGGAAATACACCAAGTAATAACATAAAAATTCTTCAATATATATGAGTTGGAACTGTTGAAAATGCTCTCCATGCTAATGGTTAAAACTAAATTTGTTTGCAGGGAAGGGACATCGTGTTATGGATTGGGGAACAAGGCTTAAAATTGCATTGGGATCAGCCAAAGGATTAGCTTACCTCCATGAAGATTGTATACAATTTTTTCTATTCACAATGCTCCCCTTTTCTTTTTCTCTTTGTTTCTCTTTCTCAACCTTGTTTCTACACACAGGCCATCCTAAAATTATCCACCGTGATATAAAGGCTGCAAACATTCTACTGGAGGACAACTTTGAAGCTAAGGTAAAATTATTGTAGGTCATTATTGTCTCGTGAATTTGTTTTTATGTATTTTGCACATGTCAGGAAATTTATGATGTTGGTTTTCAACATAAATCTCCACTTTTATTAGAAGTGTTGCTTAATAGTCATAATAACCTTGGGAATTACAAGAGTGTTTCTGGTTTCTCAGGTGGCAGATTTTGGATTGGCTAAGCTTTCTTCTGACAACCTTACTCATGTCTCCACCCGGGTTATGGGAACTTTCGGGTGAGTCGAGCATAGCATTTTTCTACTTTTTGAGAGGTAAAAGAATACTAGGTGAAGGTTAGTGCTTATCTTTAGAAGTGACATACAATCTTTTATCTTTAAATGTTTCCAGACTTACTGAAAGATCTTAATTGGTCTAAATCCAATCATATACCATGTTATCAATCTAAAAGGCCTAGAAATTTGATAATTCTGCAAAATTTAGTATGCCCTGAAAATCTGTTTGATGTTTTTGTTTTGGGATTCTAAAGGTCTCTACTCTCTAATTTTCAGAGAACTTTTCATATGCTCAGTCATAGTAGCTTAGGCAAGAGATATCCATACATGAAAAATGTTTTAGAGGTCATTTTAACTTTTTCTGACCTCTTGGTTTAAGTAATAAATGCGGGTGCTTGATTCTGGAAGAAATTAGGCATCAGTAATGAAAAAACCGTCTTATCCTTATACTACAGGTACATGGCTCCTGAATATGCATCAAGTGGCAAGCTAACAGACAGATCAGATGTCTTTTCATTTGGAATTGTGCTTTTGGAACTCATAACTGGGAAGCGACCTATTGATCCTAGCAATATTATGGAAGACAGTTTAGTAGAATGGGTTCGCTCTTGATCTCAAGTTCTCATATTATCATTCATTGCATCAACAATACCTAGATTTTAACATGTATTTAGACACCAATCTTTGTATATGCATACCCTTATTAGCCTAATATATGAATATGAACAGGCTAGGCCGCTTCTTAAAACTGCCTTGGAAGAGGGAAAATATGACGAATTGGTAGGTGCTCCTTTTGAAGGAAACAATGTTCCAAAAGAGCTGCATCGGTTAGTAGTCTGTGCTGCTGCTAGCACTCGTCATTCTGCTAAAAGACGTCCAAAGATGACTCAGGTATGTCATCTTCTAGATTAGAGCTATCAAACTAGACCCTCCTTTGTTAAGTCCGGTTGGTACATGGTTTTGTGGTTTACCTTTACCTATTACTTTGAACTTATATCTTATACCACTGCAATTAGACTCATGGTATATGTTCCTTTCTCTTCTACTTTCTGGAGACAATTAGTGATGCACATTCTAATGAACAGATTATGCGAGCTTTGGATGGCGATTCATCTTTGGAGGACATGAGCAATGGTGCAAAGACTGATACCTACGATACTAGTGCATACAACGCTGACATGATCAAGTTTAGGGAAATGATATCAAACCAAGAATTCGATAGCAGTGAATATGGAGGGACAAGTGACTATGGACTCAACCCTTCCTCCTCGAGTGGTGATTCCAGTGAGCTTGATCATCATCAAAGAAGTAGAGGATGAATAGCTAACTAGCTGAAAACTTGAAGCTTGACAGGATGAATAGCTAACACTTTGACTTCTTCCCTAGAACTGATCCAATTAATGGATCTTACTCTTTCGTGATTTTTGTCAAGTAAATATACAAAATCAAAGTCATAGCAGCAAAATATGCTTATGTATATATTACATTACATTATAAATAGTATAGTATCTTTTTTGTCTCAATATTCTGCACATTATTGTACATTTTGACTATATATATATATAAATTTTTATACAATATAATATTTGATTGTATATATTATATGTGGCAGTGGAACTCGATTGACGTACATGACATTTAACAACTTTCGTTAATAAAATCCACTTTTGACCCAACAGTTTGATGGAAAGAATAGTTTTGAGTTGAAATATAATTTAAAGATAAATATAATCTTTTCGGATAGTTTAGGATATATTTATCCCTTTTCGTAAAATAAATAAAAATATCAAAATATATTGAACTGAAGGGTTAACAAATAACAACAGTTTCGTACTAAAACTTTTGTCAAGAATTAAAATTACATTAGTTCAAATACATATTACTTAATATGGATTAGAGAAAATATTAATTACATTCAATTTATGTCTTTCTTTTGAGTTGATTTACCCTTAAAATTCAAAAGTCTCATTGATTTTATAAAATTTTGTATTCTAAGACATCAAAAAGTATGTATTTATCATTGTTCATAGTTATTGTTTCATTCATTCTAATTCATTTCTCTGCTCTTTTTTTCTAGTTAATTTTAAAAGAAAATTTATCTTTAATTTTTGATATTTTTTTTTCGTTATTCACGTGACATATTTAAAAGATTAAGTGATATTTCGTATTTTTAGTTAAAAAGAAAAATATTTCTAAAATTTGGTATAAATGAACTCGCCAGTGCTGGAGTAAGATCTCTGATGGAGTCTTTATATAAGCCGCTTCTCTTTGCCGGATAAACCCTTGTTTCTATTTTGTTCTTCGTGCCGCCTCAGCTATCTTCTCCATCTCTCCAATCGTCCGAGTAACGTAACTCCACTTCTTGTGGCGGCGATTCGCATCTAGCAAAAACCCTAGTCGGCTTCAATGGGAGACTTCAACGATGCCTTCATGCGGAACAACCCTAACGTTCAGGCCCGTGCCAAGGCCCAGAATCGCGCTAATGTCATGCAACTCAAGCTGGTAAGTTATAACCCCCGATCTGTTGTCTTTGTTGTTTACTGGCTTAGATTGTTAAACTAGGCCTTTTTTTGTTGTGTTAGTGTTTTTTGATTGTTTAGGTTTTCCGTAGGTTCTTTCTTGATGAGTATTAGGTTATAAATTTAGATGATTTTATGTCCTGTTGCTTCAATTTGTTTGGTATTTCGTTATTCAGCAAAGGAAAAATCAAAGTAGAAGTGAAGTACCGATATAGACTATACCGACTTGTTGGGATTATGGTCTAGTCAGTTGTTGTTGGTAAACTCATATTAAGTCCCTCCCTTAATTTGGTTAGGGATTCTCAATGTCGATTAATTTATAATCTTAGGTACCTATAATCTTTCCCAAAATATTAATTGTATAATACTGGGGGAAACAGACCTAGATGGAGTGGAATTGACGTGGATTCATATGTCAACCCCCAAGTTTGTTGGTTTCTTGATGTCTTGGTGATTTGTTATTATGGGTAGTGAGTAAGGTTTTGTGGTTTAATTCTTGTTTCGTGATATTTTAGAACTCGTCCAGTTCCAACTCAAGGTTCATTATTTTTGTTTTTTGTGAAATGAGACTCGAAATTGTCTAAGATGCATATTTGTTGTGCTTTTATGACATCTAAATATACTGTGTGATTAGATAATTGGCTTAGAATAACAGTAGAACTATGTTGTCAGGCTGCTGCACTATTGGATATCCTTTTCTTTGTTCTTCACTGGTGCTACAAGTTTGTGTACTAACTTTGTTAATATATTTAATATATGCAGATTGGTCAAAGTCATCCAACTGGGTTGACTGCTAATCTTCTGAAGCTGTTTGAGCCCCGACCACCTTTGGAGTACAAACCACCCCCTGAGAAGAGAAAATGCCCTTCATATACTGGTTAATATTCTTCATGGATTGAGTCATTTCTTGTTCCATCAGCCATCTCGTATAATTCTTAGATATATTCTCATTTGTCTTTTTAGGGATGGCACAATTTGTTAGTAACTTTGCTCAACCTGGTGATCCAGAATATGCTCCACCAATCCCTGAGGTTGAAACCCCGGTAAGACTTTATTTTATGTACTGCAAATTTTTTTTTCTGATCTTTTTAGGTAAGTCGATATATTTAATTGAGGGTTGCATATTCATTCTTCTCCCTTCTTCTTCTCTTAACAGTGATATTAATTTCACGAGTATGATGTTTGCTATTATTTATGTGTGCTCTGCCATTTCATGTGCTGCTGAATTATTTTCTATTTCGAGATGAATGAATCTTGAATGTCCAGCAAATGACGCTAAAACATTGTGTTTTAGTTGAAATAGTGGTAATATCATGTCTTGTTCTTTATCTTTTTCTTTAGGGTACTTCTTTAGTTCTGTGTTTTATGTTTGTCTTCACTGAATAATGCAAAGATGTCCTGTGTAATGGGAAAGTGCTATTATCATCTCTCCTAGTTGTAGAGCTGTTGTAACCATTGGATCTCATCTTAGAAGATACTGTTGTCTCCCCAAGTCAGTGGAGCTGAAACTGTTGTAAATTGGTAGTGCATGTAGTTAGAGTAGTGCATTATATTTACTATTTAACTTGAGATGTGGGTTATCTAATCCAACTCATTTGGGATTGAGACAGTTATATCCTATGGTATCCAAACCGGTTCTGAAGAGTTACTTTATTCCAGAAAAGTATAATAAGATGTAACATAAGATGTGCAATTACATACTATGGTGAATCTGTGTATATTTTTTCTTTATGCTCATAGATTGCTTTTGGTACTGCATGCAGACTGAACGAAGAGCTAGGATCCACAAGATACGGCTGGAGGAGGGTGCTAAAAAGGCTGCTGAGGAGCTTGAAAAATGTATCAAGTGCTTAAATTTTCTGAATAATTGAGAGACATTTATGGGGAAAATGGAATAATTTTTTTTTCTGCTGGACAGATGATCCTGGCAGCGACCCAAATGCTACCGGGGATCCATACAAGACACTATTTGTTGCAAGACTTGTGAGTGAAGATCTTTTTAGATCATTTTTGCTGCTGTAAATATCATCTTTTTTTTTTTTGACAATGGAATATCTCCTTAATTTTGTTGATTGTCTTTTACATGTTTTTCAGAATTATGAGACAACAGAAAGCAGAGTCAAACGCGAATTTGAGGCTTACGGTCCAATCAAGCGGGTAGGTATTATAGAGCATCCCTTTGTGGGGCTCAGGTTACACTGGCTTTTGGTTGGTAAGATGTGTACTTTTATGGTGGCATGGTACTTTCCTCTGTTTCTCAAATTGATATTTCCACAACTTATTATTTCTTAAAGCATTGAAAATCTTACGATTTTAGCAGCTTCTCTTTATGTACTTCATAAAAAAAATTAGCATCTTATTAAAACAGATTTTGATAACCAAAGTTTAAAGAACTGTGGGGTCGATACGCTTTTTGAAATGAGGGTGGATTACCTAAAAGGAAGTGTCACTCATTACTCTACTTAAGTTTCAAACTTCCACTTAAAGGTGCATGCGATGCATCCTTTATGTGTATAAACTTATAGCATGGATTGCACTTCAGTATTTTGATAAGAACTTATTGAATTCGGCAGTTGTCTGTTAAATAATAAACTGATTAGCTCTAGACTTTCTTAGTGCTTCAGATTATCAAAAAAGAAAAGGAAGAAATGGTTTATGTTATAAGTTTTCAGGATCACGTTTTATCCGGAGAACTTTTTTTTTTAATTGTACCTTCGGGTGCATCTCTTCAGGCTGTAGTTAAGAAATGGATTATTTTTTAAACTGCTAGCACTCTTCCCTGGTGTTCGAGGTGCATACTGCGCTCTGAAAATGGGTGGTTTTTTTTGTGAAGTTACTAGTTTTTCTTTGCTTTGTAAAATAAAGGTCAGACTGCCAGTATGCCCTTCCTCAGGTAACAGTACTCCAATTATTGAGTATCAGTTCGATGCCTTTATCCTCTTATCCTGGTTTTGGATATCATTAGTTTCAAGTACTATTCATTCTGGTATTCCTTTAGTTTCTAGAACCACAAAGGTAAAGATGTTCAACTCCTAGGTATTTTCCTGGTAAGGGTAAAACTTAATTATCTGGTAGCTTTTTGTTTTTTTGAGTTGCCAAACATAACCATTCAATTTCCAAGTCCGAGCTACATTACATGAAACAAAGCTGAACACTTAGATGAGCAGAGCAATGATGCAATATATCTTTGGCCTCTTATTCCAAGCAACACCGGAGATTGATACTTGCCTTTACTTGGTAAAAAAACTGTTGGGAGTATCGACCTTTTTCTCTTCTTTACTCTTCTTACATCCCATCTATGCTGCTAAGATTTTACTTTTGGATTCAAAGGCTATCAAAAAAGTTTCAAGCATTTCAGGAGACACCTGGTATTTGACTACACTTCTATAATAATTTATTTTATTTTAAAATGTTCCCTGGTAAGGGGAGTTAGAATATATTGCAAACATAAGGCCACAGTTCTTGTGCAACTCTAGCAGTGATGGTGAAGCATCTCGCCTGGGAGCTCTTTGATTCAAAGGTGAGCACGGCTAATTAGGCATAGTGCCTGCCGTGCCATTAGGAGCTTACTATACCAAATCGCGTTAAGTAGATAAAAAACATTAACTTTTTTGACCGCTGCATCGAAAATGATTATAATGTTATTAGTAGTGTTAATTCCATAAATTGTTTGAGTTTCAGGTTCGCTTGGTTATGGACAAGACAAACAATAAACCCAGGGGTTATGCTTTCATTGAGTATGTGCATACACGGGATATGAAAGGTTTCTCTAAACTCCTGTTCTTCTGTCTTTTCGGAAGTCTCACTTCCATCTCTAATTCTTTTGGATATAATTCAGCTGCATATAAACAAGCTGATGGAAAGAAGATTGATAATAGAAGAGTGCTGGTTGATGTTGAACGTGGTAGAACAGTCCCCAATTGGCGTCCCCGCAGACTTGGTGGTGGACTTGGAACAACAAGAGTTGGAAATGAAGATGCTACTAGGTATTGCATGAACTTGTCATATGTGCATTGCATAGTGCTATAAAGGACATTGATCTCAGCTCTTCTTTAGTGCAATAATGGTTCCTGTAGTGTCTATGGAGTAAGAATGCTATTATGATAGATACAACAAGACATGCTTGCTTGTAGTTGACATGAACTGCTTTTTTGAATTTCAACTCCTCTTTTGGGTTATATGGATGCTTCAGTTTGTGTTTTTTCCCTATAAAGGACTTGCTGCTCTGAGCATTTATGTATGCCGTCTTGCTTAGAAGTTGAATTTATTATTGTTTGGCATTCAGTTTGATAATTACTCGTAAAATGTTCTTAAAAGTAGTTTTTTTTGTGTGTGTAGTTGCCCTTTTGGTATGATTGTAGAAGTGAAAAGCTTAAATTCTTGCATGGAATTTTAATTATTGAAGACTCTAATACTCCTTTTATTTTTCAGAGAGGTGGTTCAGCCTGGAAGGGCAGCATCTCGCTCTGAGGAGCCAAGAGCACGAGATGACAGGGATAGGTAACAACCTAGGCATTTATAACTTATGCTTGCTTTGAGTTTCTTTCTCCCAATTCGACTCCCAGACAAATTTCTACTTCTCCAAGGATGAGTTGTCTGATTCACTACTCTTTTTAGTTTAAATGCGAGTTAATACTATAATGTGTTTCACGTCTAATACAATTATGAATTCCCATATTAGCAGGGATCGGGAGAAGTCCCGTGAAAGGGTGCGAGATAAGGACAGAGAGAAATCTCGTGAGCGTTCTCATGATAGACCAAGGGAACGTGAAAGAGATGACAAACATCATAGGGAACGCGAGAGAACCAGAGAAAGAGAAAAAGATCGTGGTCGTGACCGTGATCGAGACCGCGAACGTGATAGGACACGTGACCGTGAGCGAGGCAAAGACAGAGACCGGGATGGTCACCGTGAGCGAGATCGTCACCGTGAGAAGGACAGGGAAAGAGGTAGGGATGAAGGTGAGGTTGACCAGGGTCGCGGGCGTTCTCGTGATAGAGAATATGATTATGAGCATGTTGATTCAAAACACGAGCGAGACCGACACGGTGACAAAGAGAGGAATTATGATCCTGCAGAACCTGAAGATGATCATGGACATTATGACTATTATGATCACCACCAAGGTCGAGGAGACTATGAGAATCCAGATGCACAAGGTGGGGATGATCGCTATAAAGATGCCAGTCGTGGTCATGATCGTTATGATCAAATGGAAGAGGATAATTATGCTTATGACCACGGGGCATCTGAGACAAAAGAAAGGGACCGGGATTACAAGCGTTCAGATAGGTCACATTCTCGTGAATATGACTACTGACGATGAAGAGTATGCTTCAGCCTGTGTTGCTGTGGTAAGGTTGCAATAAAATCCACATGCTATGTAGGTATTTTTTTAATTTGTCATTCAATAATATTGCTGCATTAGATTTGTCTGAATTTTTGACTCACAGGAAGACATGTCCTACTGATACCTCAGTGAAAATGCAATTATCTGTTGGATTACCTGCTTTACAAGTGCGGGGATGGAAACATTAAAGATGATGGTGCGGCGCATCAGCCCATGTTTTGAATTTTGTATCTTCTTTTGGAATAGTTTGGTAAATTACTTGCTGAGTTCTAATGTGAACTTGTTAAGTGCGAATTTATTGGGGATGTGTGCGTGTTTGTTATGTGTTACTGTATGTTGAACAGATTATTCGCTTATGTTATGGTATTGTGGCACTTTATTATGGATCTGTTTTTGGGTATAATCTCCGATGATCAAAATAGTCTTGATATTTCTTCGAGGGGGCTGGAATTTCGTAGAATAATAATAAATTAATTAAATTGCCCAGCGTCTAAATGATTTAGAAAATTGTAGGGATATGTATATATATATATATCATGTCTTTCAGGCTTCAAAGTTGTTGTAAATGTGTGAAATGGGTTCTTATCCTTTAACCAAAGGTCTATGAGTTTTGAGTGAGATGTCTCTACCTTGCTGGGTCGTATGATCTGTATGTTTATGGATGGTCAGAGTTTTGATAGCCAAGAAGTACAGTTTGTTTACATGAAATGTTGAATAGAAAATGCTTGGAGTTCAGTGTTTACCAATAAATACACCTTACTTTGTTCAAAGGCATGATACTATTCTTGTTTTGTTTTATACGAGTAAAAAGAGTTACATTTATATCAACAAGATTACATGTCTGTGTTGCCCCTTTAATCTATTTACGTTACATAATTAAAATGGGATAGTTGTATAGAATGATAAACTAATAACGTAAAATAAATAAAATAGTTACTGTTTGATTTATTTGAGTTTCATAGTTGTTTGTCAGTCGCCTCTCTCACTCATATTCTCACTCGCTATTCTCCCTCTTTCGCTTGCTCCCTGTCGCTCGCCTTGTACAATAGAAATGTATAAATTATGTTTCTGTTTGTATAAAGCGAGAGAAAATTGTAATACATATATTTAGTCCTATACACTTATAATTGTACAATACAAATATTTTCCTACCCAAGCCTCTTTTGCCTTTTTCTCTTTTTCAATTATACAAATACAAATTGTATATAATTTTTCTTTCTCGTTTTATACATTCGATTCAATTGTATATTTCCTACCCAAGCTTATTTTGTCTTTTTCTCTTTCTCGTTTTATACAAATTTAAATTGTATATAATCTCCATACACTTATAAGTATACAATATCAATATTTTTTTTGCTCCGGCCTCTTTGCCTTTCGCTCTTTCTCGTTTTATTAATTCAATTTATATAATTTTCTCTCTTTCTCGGTTTAACATTCGATCAATTTTTATATTCCCCTGTCCAATTGTAAAAGAAATCGGCATATTTTCCAGTTGTATACCTATAGCGAATTATACATATATATGTTTGCTAGGTGTAACAAAATCTAATCGAAAATTGGAATCAACCGCAATCTAGTCAAATCAGGGGGAAAACCCTAACTAGTGATTTTGGTTTGACTGGTTTTGTGTTTTGCGAAAAAAAATTCAACTATATTTGGGTTGTTGGTTTCAACGTAACAAATCAACCCGAGACCGATCAACCCGACATGATATATATAATTTTAAAATTTTATATTAATACTTATATACCTATCTTGATATAATTTTTAAGTATTCTTATACTTTTTTCATATTTTTATCTTTTAATATAATTTATTTCATGTTTGGAATTAGAAATTCTTATAGATTATAGTTCAAATACATGTTTGGGGTAATTTATAGTAAAGTTTAAATAAAAATTAAATTAATATTAATGCAAAAGAAAATCAATTCCAACACTAAAATGGCAATAATATTGAATATTTAGTTTTTAGTTTTACAAGATTTAGACAATTAACAACATGATCTAATTTTACTTTCTTTTAATATTTATGTCACGTAACTAATACCTTGCTAAACTTATTTAGCCAGTGATTTAGTACTATAAATTATGATCACTTTCATTATGACTTATATAATTTGCAATATGTTTTTTACGCGATTTTATTCTTATATTTTGGTTGGATATTTGAGTGTCATTAAGCATATCATATATTTTGTTATTTTCTTGAGAAATAACTTAGATAGTTGCATTTTGGTAGGACTAAAGAAATATTTGATGTACAAGTAAATTATATGTTTGTATGAATATTTTATCAAAAAAATCCGAAAATCCGAAAACCCCCGTAGAAACCTGAAAAAATAAAGCTGAGTTTTATTGGTTTTGTTTGGTTTATAAATTCAAAAATCTGACAGAAATGGTTTGGTTTGATATTAGAAAATTCCGAACCAACCCGGTCATATACACTCCTAATGTTTGCTATGGAGCTCAATTATGCAAACTTTGTTATAACATACAAATTTTAATTTTATGTTTGCGATATATGAAAATTGCTCAATTAAAATCAAGCATATCTTAAAGAGGAAGAATCGAAATTTGAGAAGAGACATACATGTGAAGATCTGAGATAAATATATGAATAGAACTTAATTTGTCTTCAACAAATGTAAATTTTTTATTTTATATATTTGGTAAAATACTAATATCAATAGAAGCATTATTGAAATCAAATAAGATAACAGGTAAATTTATGATATGTGATCCCAATACAGAAAATCTTAGCTAGACTAGAATAAATGGTGGCAGGTTATATAATTACGCCTCTTCCATCTCCAACACTGAACTGAAGTTATGGGTTGTTGGTGGAAGTTTCTATGGAGGAGGGCTAAAAAACGAAACATCTACTTCATATGTCCTTTCCCTAAAACTGAAAGCGGCGTAAATGTGCATGAACTTATGATAGGAACCTGATAGTTTAACGCGAAGGATATATGTGATCCAAATTAAACAATTTGGTACTGTGCTGAGAGCAAAGATTTCTGTACTTCCAGTGATCGTACAAATACATCTTCAGAAGTTTCCTAGAAATATACAACTTGTTTAGGCTGTTATAACTAACCAAAATTTTCTATTTGTTCTACATCATATCGTTCTCTCGAAAACGTGTAAATTGTTTGTATACAGACGCCATAATCCCCAACTGTACACTATCATTTGTAAATCCTGAGTGTTTGGCTATTAATTACTTTTCTCTCTACGTTTCCATAATAGGCCGGTAGAAGCTACGCAGCTATTAATGTAGAAACAATGTTTTAGGAGTACCATTCTTTTGCTATGAAAAAAATTTAAATACATTAGAAGTTAAATGAGGAAATAAATAAAATATGCAAATAACTAATTCTTACATAAAATAATATATAGATTCTCTCGTAACTAATCCTTATATTACCAGTTAGTACATCTATAACCCAGACCGAATTACAAATAAATTTCTTAATGAAATCCTGTACGTAGTCCCAAATATCAAGTAATCAGATGTACGTGTTATCATCATGATATTCATACCAATATGGTCAAGTGTAAATTTCATGCTCTGAGATACATATATATCGTCAGACATGCATGGTTATATCCATGCGTAAGATGATGAATTGGAGGGTTTCTTGGAAATTTCACATTAACAAGACAAACAACGCTGCTTCCCTCTAATTTTTTGGTTCCTAATTTGTGGAGTAGAAGCAAAAAAAGAAAAGAAAAAAAAAAGGACTTTCTTTCCTATCTACCTTTAATTTGCATATATACGACAAAATTACTAAAACTTTGCAAATTTTCCGATGGTTGTTTAGTGTAGACGTAAGTAATTAGCATCAAGAAACAAACACTAGTTCTATGTTTGACAACATTATTGAGTTTGAACATGAAGGGTAAGAAAATTTCGAATTCTATGTCCCTCTAGATGGTTTCATTTTTCGCGCTAGTTCAATTTTACTAAGTCATTAAAGTTTTGAAATAGTTATAAAGAAAAGAGCCTTTCTAATGAGATGTGATCTGTCTAGGCTAGCTGCAGTGTCGTAGCCACATAGTGTCAATTGGACACCTTTCGTGGAAAAAAAGCTATATACAAGTAAAATGATACATGAAATGATTAAATAACTTATTTTGGACATCCTTAACATAACAAGTTGTTATTTTTGAACACCCTTTAAGAAATTTCTGACTCCACCACTGACTAGCTGAATTTAGCCTTGTGACTTAAGTTTTTGTATATAATATCTGTATAATCAAGTAATTACATGACATATAAAAGGACATAAATTCTTATATAACCTTATTTAAAAGTATATCTTTGTTCAATAGTACAAAACACGTAAAATGTCCATATCAGACACATACACGTTTTTACAGCTCTTTCAACTTATATACGTAATATATATATATAAACGTAGGCAGTGAAAGGATATTCAAGCATACAAATTAAAAGTTTGTTTCTGCTCTTTTAATTCCCCTGAGGTTCTTCAAAGTGGAATATATATAGAAGTAGCCAATTTATTACCTCAGAGGAAGCTACTTCTATATATATTTCTTAATTAAGGCTATTTGAGTTGAACTTTTTATGATGGCTAATGAAGAGATAAAAAAGAGAATGAAGGCGTTTTTCGTATCAGCAGTATGGATACTATGCTGGGATTATATCTACATCTCAGCGGACAGCATGGGATTATGGCAGTAAATGCTTAAGCTTTGAAGATAAATTAGAGCCAGCTGCTACTTATAACATAAGTTATGTAGAGAATAATGAGATGAGACCACAAAGCTTAGCAGTAAGGCTTGTGCATTTTCTGTGGAGTGGAAAGTCCTCTTATGAGCACGTTTGGCCGGTAAGATTATAGAGAGCATATTTTGTTTACTCAATATCAACATGAAAATATATATGACTAGTTTTAAAAATCTTTTTTCATTTCTCAAATTCCGTAACCTGACAAACAACATGATCACATAAAAAGTAGTAATGAAATGTAAATAATGTTTTTCCTTTGGGAGCTTGCAGGAGATGGAGTTTGGATGGAGAGTAATTGTTGGATCCATTGTGGGATTTTTTGGTGCTGCTTTGGGAAGCGTTGGAGGGGTTGGCGGCGGTGGAATTTTTGTTCCAATGCTAACTCTTATTATTGGCTTTGATCCGAAATCATCTACAGCTATATCCAAGTGTATGTATTTATATACCATACTAACATGTAGTTAGTATGTATATTTGTGAAACAGTACTAAACTATATTGATTTTGTTATAGGCATGATAATGGGAGCAGCTGGATCAACAGTGTACTACAACATGAGGCTGAGGCACCCAACTCTAGATATGCCTATAATTGACTATGATTTGGCTTTGCTCTTACAACCTATGCTCATGCTTGGTATTAGCATTGGGGTGGCTTTCAATGTCATCTTTGCTGATTGGATGGTCACTGTACTCCTTATCATCCTTTTCGTTGGTAACTATTCCATTCCCAAATCAATTTGATCATCGTACTGAACTGACTTATTATATTATCATTGTCGTTTAAATACTTGTGACGAAATGTGTCTTGGATTCCTGCCATGTACAATATTATTCCATCTTTTGCAAAAAAGGTTAACTATATTACATATGTTGTGTAGGTACCTCGACAAAGGCATTGTTCAAGGGAATTGAGACATGGAAGAAGGAAACATTAATGAAAAAGGTGAGTTTTTTTTTTTTTTTTTACATTTCTTCATGATTCTATGTTGTAGCGTTTCTTTTCGTGAATTCACTAGACCTTGATATCGCGCTACAATATAATCCCAGGAAGCAACCAAGATGCAGTTAGAGTCGGAGTACAAGCCAGGTAAAATTTTGGCTTCTTTGAGTGCGCGATTGCATGAAAACAAATAGAGTAGTAGAAACATAATTAGAGATCATACAAGAAGTAAATTATGAGTTGAAATGAATGCAGAGTCTGAAGGGGAATACAAGCTACTTCCTACTGGTCCATTAGCTAGTGTAGATGACACTGTAAGTATGCTCTGTTAATGACAATTTTATCCCATCTTCCTTAACAACTACTCCATTTAATTCAACTTTCCAATTTCACCTGATTAGGTTCCCATGCTTCGCAACGTTTACTGGAAAGAATTGGGACTTCTAATGTTTGTTTGGGTGGCTTTCCTTGCTATTCAAATTGTCAAGGTAAACAATAATCTTTCTAGTCTCCAACACATACTCATGATGTATATGCTGCTTTTTTATTTTTATACCATTGGTTATTCATTTTTTTTGCTTGCAGACCTACACCGTGACATGCTCCATCGGGTACTGGATTTTAAATTTTCTGCAGGTAATTCCCATTTAGTTTGGGAATTAAGTATATGCTACAAAAACTTTTTTGAATGAGCAAGAAGGATGACGATTTGATATATATGTGTTAAATTAGGTACCTGTTGCTGTTTCGGTTTCATTGTATGAAGCAGTATGTCTGTACAAGGGGACAAGGGTGATTGCATCAAAAGGAAAGGAGATAACAAACTGGAAGCCACATCTACTCTTCTTTTACTGTTGTTGTGGCATAGTTGCTGGTATTGTTGGCGGATTGCTTGGTCTCGGAGGTGGCTTCATCCTTGGACCGCTGTTTCTAGAACTTGGAATTCCTCCTCAGGTACATGTTGCCTTTTAATACTCCATATATTCTATCTGTTTCTTCTTTCTTGTACCTATACAATAACTCTGTTCATGTAAAACCACTTCCATACATTGACAGTCGGGTAATACAATAACTATTACCCACAATAAGTACTCGAATTGACAAAGTGATCAAAACAAATATGGCAGGTAGCAAGTGCAACATCAACCTTTTCAATGACTTTCTCATCCTCTATGTCAGTTGTGCAATATTACCTATTGAAGCGTTTCCCTGTCCCATACGGTACGCAACATAGACAAAAAAAACTATGAAGAAATTATCTTCACTATAACTACCTTACGATGAAATTTAATCTTGACAGTTTATATTTCAAAATGCAGCTACTTATTTCGTTTCTATAGCAACAATTGCTGCAGTAGTTGGTCAACACGTCATAAGAAGAGTAATTGCATTGCTTGGAAGAGCCTCTATAATCATATTCATACTGGCCATGACAATATTTACCAGTGCAATCAGCTTAGGTATAAATCATCTTTCATCCTGTCAATTGCTTCTTTCTATTTTCTGGGCCTTGCCGAAAAGGACGAGGTGGCCAGAGGGGCCGCCGTTAGTAAGCGGGCGAGGCGGGGCGGAAAGAATATGCTGATATAATATATCTAGGTCACTTCCCTCTGGCCCCTCGAGTTGTTCCGAATGGTGGATCAATTCTGGTGGGGAGAGGGGTAAGGGAGTTTCTTCCTTGTATTTAGTATGACGAGTTGTGGGTGGGGGGGGGGAAGGAAGATACGAAATGCCGTGGGAGGTATTGTGGTTATTCAGGGCTGTGAGCCGGGTGAGGGTAGGGAGGGGGACTATTGGGTCTTGGATATACTCGAGAGGGAGGTCGTTAGGTAGGGGGGACATCTGATAAGGAGAGGGAGGAAAGTGCGCGGCGTAAGTGCTGTTTGAGAGGGAATTCAGATGGAGGAGAGGGGGGGGTGTGGTAAGGTCTCGAGGGTTCCGGAGCGAGTTGCGGGGGAGGGTGGGTACGTTGGGGGAAACAGTTTTGGCGGTGAAGGGGACCAATGGGTTCTACGTGGAGAGGGATACTATGGTGGTAGAGGGAGAATGATGGGGATGAGGGGAGGTCTGGTTGGGGAAGAACAGGTTGATGTAGGAGGCGGGGAGAACGGGGCAAGGATGCCAAGCCATGGGGACTGGCGAAAACGGCAAGGGCGTGAGGCGTAGGTGAGTAGAAGGCGGAGTGGCGTGAGGGTGGATGTGGCGCGCGGGAGGTGAGCGGGTAGAGTGGGAGGCGTTGAGGCGAGTGCAATACAGGTAATGGGCGATGCATAGGAGCGGGACAGGTATAACTGGGTTGGGGCTGGGTGAGAGGTATTATTCGGCAGTAGGGGGATAATTGTGGTAGGTCAGGGTATAGGGTCAAGGTATGAGGGCGTATTGTAGCTTGGTTTAGCTGGAGGGGTGAAAGGAGACTGGGGAGGGGGGGGGTCGGTTTAGGGAATGAAATGACGTGGGGTGAGGTGTGGCGAGCGGGTGGCGAGTGGGAATGAGAGGGAATTGAGGTAGGGGATGACGCAGAGACTGAGTAGGGGGATTCTGAAGGAGGAGGATGTTGATGAAAAAGGCAAATTATAAAGTGGGAAAGTAGTATGGTACGAGAGCAGAGTGGTATGGTTGTGGATAGTGATTAGGGGTTGGGCGTGGGGACATGACAGTTGGTTATTAGGGGGTGTGGATGGATGGGGTGGGCGCATTGTTAAAGGAGTCGGAGTTATTTCGCTTGGATATGAGGGATACAGGGGGGTGGAGTGAGGGGGAGGGCTGGAAAATGGGTGTGCAAAATTGGGGGGGGGCGAGGGTTGCAATGCGCGGGGGGCTTGGTGTTATGGTGGGATGGAGGAGTGGAGCAGTTCAGCAGCTCGTAACATGGTTTTTACGGTAGGGGGGCGACTGATAGTAAAAGGGAGGGTGTGGCAAGGTTAGGCTTATTGTCGGGTCCGTGGACTGAGCCCGCAGGAGCGGTTCTCGTAAAACCTCTGGTACGGGTCGTGTGTGTTGATAATATGCAAAGGAGGGTCGGGACGCGGTGGGCTGTTATTCTGGTGGAAGCGGCTGGGGGGGGAAGAGTGGTGAGGTGGGCGTAGATCGTTGGGGGCGAAAGGAAGAAGGTGAAAGGACGCACAGAGATTCGGTAGTTTTGTTATTTGGATGGGTGATTGATTTCGGGGAAGGGGGAGGTGGGTGCTTGGTGAGGATGGGTACGAGGTGACCGTTTGCTCTAGGGGGGACGAGAGTGGGGTAAGGGGGAAGGTGAATAGACGGCGGTTGGCAAGGAGGTGAGCGTGGGGTTCGTGAGGTCAGGGGGACGAAACAAGTTTGTGAGAGTGGTGGGTTGTGGGAGAGTATGGGGTTAATTAGATGGTGGATAGGGCAATTGGTGTGCGTGAGCGAGGGGTAATGGGGGAAGGATAGCGTGTAAAATAGGAAGGGTGTGGGAGATGGGGGATTGGGTGGAGTTAGGAGGTGGTGGTAGGAGTTTAGGTAGGGGCAGTTTTGTGATGGTATAGGGGTTTGGTTTGAGTGAATATCAAAATAACTCTATGTTGATAACTTCCTGGTGGTGTGGGGATAGCAAATATGATAGAGAAGCTGAAGAACAATGACTATATGGGATTTGACAATCTATGTTACCATTCCTAGATATGTAATTTGGATTCAATACAAATCTCCTTGTGGAGGATCTGACGACGAATCCACATTGTTAATAATATTACATTTTTCATTATATATGTTGTCTATTTGTTTTCAAGAAGAAAACAAAATTATAACTTGGATCCATCTCTATTTCATTCGAGTAACTAAATTTCTTCTACTTCGACTACAAGAATATTTTTCCACACTTGGAAAAAAAAAGTTCATTTAGGAGTCATATTTTTGTGGTATGCCTTGATGTTTTGCATAGTCAATTTTCAACCTATTGAGTATTCTTTCATAATCACTAATTAATTCTTAATAAAACGTCTTCAAACAAATAGTTCACGTAGAAATATAAGAATCGAGTTAATGTAATGATAGAGTCAGAATTTTCACTAATGGATTCAAAATATAAAGAAGTAAATACACAAACTAGACGAAATGGTTTCGACATCTTCTACTATATATAGATAAACCATAATTTTAATGTTATATAATTATAAACAATATAATTTTTTACGAAAAAAGATTCGAGTTAACTCTCTAACTGACTCCGCGCCTGATCACATATATGAGAGGTGTTACCTACCCATGTACAAAGGAATTTAAATGATCATTTGTTATTCCTCTCATCTTAAGATTTTTGGTTGATGCTTTCACCAACCTCTACGGGCTCCATCATCAACTTCCATGACCCAAGCACTATTTCTAGTCACTATCAACAACTATGTCTATTAGGATACTGAGAAAAAATAAATTTTGTTTGGTCCAGTTAATATAATTATATATTAGTTAGAGCGGCAATCAATTCTTTTCTCAATTATGTAGTTTTGTTTTCAAAAAATTAAAAATGAAAATATTTGATCATGGTACAAAATGCTACAAACTTCTTAGAAATAAGAAGGGTTAGTTGGTGGAATAAATATAATAATTTTTTAAAAAATATCATCTCATCTTAAGATTAATTCTCTCATTATTTTTTAATATAAATAATAAAATAAATTATTTTATATAAAAGATCGAGATAAAGTAATCACATAAACTATTCCTATCTATTTCTTGGAAAGAGTATAAACAAATTTGAATATAATTGAGTGTTACAGAATTTGTACTTTTTAAAAATCCCTCTACCATACTGGTCAGCAGAATCAGTCTCATGGGAGACAGATCAAAGTTTCCTCTTTAGTTATCTCTCTGCAAAATTTAAATTTAAATTGGGCCACTATGGATGTGACAACCCATAATTAATATTTTACGGGATAACGCGACAATATTTCGGGCTTAGCGATGTGGAGCACTATAACACGCGCAGACGCCATCGATGGCTTTCATGATATTATTTCCAACTTTCTAGGGTAATCTTGTAACATTGTTTTCCCGCCTTTTGGTCTTCTTGCACGACTATTTCGATTGCAATAAAAGAAAGAAAAATTATTAACCTTTTAGCTGCAATTCTGCATATACAGTGCACCTTTTCCAGTGCCGCCCATTCTCTCCGGTCTCATCCCGGCTCCGTTGCTCCGACTTTCTTCCGTTCATTGAAGAAACTGATTCAGTATGTGGTGATTTTGAGCATTTTCTTGTGTGTTTTCTTATTTCATTTAGTCCGATTCCGTCTTTCTACTGATTAATTTTTCTCCGGCGGAAATACAAGAGTGTAGATGCTTTACTTTGAGTTGCCTATAATTTTGTTTTGTTGGACTGTTTTTGATTGTGTAATGCTGTTTATCCGAGCTTAGGTTTGGACTAAAAATGGTGGCCGACGAAGGAGTGAAGGACAGGGCAGTTGCGGACTCTCCTGTTTCCGTTCTCGAAGATGAGGTATTGCTCAATCTTTTCGCGTATTTACTTATTTATTTTTGTAATGTTTATTTGTGTTTTCTTGCTCTTTACCGTTGTCCCTACTGGATTTTTTTAAGGTTGCAGTTGTTGTGATTGGAAGCATACTTCGTAGTTTGTAGGTATTGTTGGTTACTGTATAATGTATTGACTTTGAATTCTCAAATCCTTATCCTTGAAAATAAGTCGCTAGCTTAGGCGGAGTTTTCTTGATAAAGTAATAACTTGGTTTGAAGACATTTTGCGTACCCTAGGGCAGAGAAGTGAGGAAGTGGAGGAGTGGAAGATTAGTGAAGCAGGACATGTATGAACTCCAAAGTTAGATCAATTTGTTTTAAGTGATTGTCACTCTACTAGTCATCAGTGTAAAATGTTGTAATGTTTTCTTCCTAATCTTTTGTGAGTTTCCAAGGCATGTAGCTGCTTATTTTTCTTGTCTTCAGTTGATGTTTTTGATTCACATGCTGAGTTCTGGTATCATTTACCAGTAGCTGCTTATTTTTCTTGCTTATAGTTATGGTTTTGAGTCACATCTGAGTTCTGGTATCATTTACCAATAGCTGCTTATTTTTCTTGCTTTCTGTATATGTTTTTGATTAACATGCTGAGTTTTGGTATCACTTACCAGTTATTTCTGTGTGGAGGTTTACTGAATCAAGGAACACTGCCCTGATGGTGATTTAAGTTTCTTCGGTATTTCCTCACCTGTATTGCAGTTGTAGCCTATTGTTTATTTCTGAATTTAGACGGAGGCATATTACCCCATCTAACTGAAGAAAATGTTCTGGAGGTTGATTATAGGTCCATATTAATCATAAAGCGTAGAGTTGTTGTAAGGAGAATTAGTTGTAGTAGTTTGGTCAGACTCTTGTCCTGCTTTTTTCTTTTCTGATTTTAGGTTTGAGGGAGATTTCATTCTGATACTTCTTTTCTTGTTTTCTTTTCCCTGCAAGAGTCTAGCCCCTTAGGTTCTCAAAAAACATTTTAATGTTATTTTTCTTCTGAATCTATTGTCTGTTCCTGTCTTGAAGGATACCTGCAAACAGGACTTGACTGTCAAATTGGAGGAAGAAGTAAGTTTGTACCCAGAAAATGGGGATGCCACTCATATACCTGAAAACATGGCAACAGAGGAAGAAATATTGATAAAAGCACGGGCAAAGGAGGAAGAGGAACAGCTAAATAATTTCAAGGAAGCCCCCATCTTGAATGACACTCAGTTTACCAAGCTGGATGAGCTTCTTACCCAGACACAGCTTTACTCTGAGTTTCTACTGGAGAAGATGGATAACATCACAACAACGGTATATTCCTGACATTTTGAAGAATTTAAGTTTAATGTGGAAAGTTGAAAATATTTTGCGTATCAAGTTCATTTTTTCACTTTGTATGAGCAGAAAGTGATGGAAGATGAAGAGAAAAGCGTTAAAGAAAACAAGAAAGGCCGTGGCTCAAAACGGAAGGCAACAAGCTACAACAATGTACACCTTTTCTTGTTGTCTTATTTTACCTATATCTTGAATTTATCATCAAACAAAGAACTCTAGTTGAGAGTTTGTTGGATAGTTTTATCCTGCCATTAGACTGGTTGAATTTTCTTTTGGATTGTATTTTAAATTTCTTTCATTTTTGTCTCATGGAAATTATTAAATTGTCTATGGTTTTGCTTTACTGTGGCCCTTAATACTCGTGTCTAAAAATATAACTGTAATTCTTTTGGAGGCTATTTCCTTTTCTTAATTGTGGAAGGCTAGTTTTGTTGTCACCTTCATTTCATTGAAACGGTTTTAATAAATTGTGTAGAACAAAGCCAAAAGAGCTGTTGCTGCCATGCTTACTAGATCTAAAGAGGATGTTCCTATTAAAGATGCAACCCTTACGGAGGAAGAGAGATTTGAGAAAGAGCAGGCGGAACTAGTGCCCTTGCTGACTGGTGGGAAGTTGAAATCTTATCAACTGAAAGGTGTCAAGTGGTTGATTTCGTTATGGCAAAATGGATTGAATGGTATTCTAGCAGATCAAATGGGACTTGGAAAAACAATTCAAACAATAGCTTTTCTTGCTCATTTGAAGGGGAATGGGTTGGATGGTCCATATTTGGTCATTGCTCCCCTGTCTACACTTTCAAATTGGTTGAATGAAATGGCAAGGTACATCAGCATCTCCATTCCTGTGCCATTATCTTGATGTTCTGTTTGTGTATTGGTAAAGCTGCTTCCTTTTTGGGTTGAAATTGTCTCGTGTTATTTGTGTCCATCTATAAGGCATGATGTTTTTTTTCTATTTTAATTGAAAGGTTTGTGCCCTCAATCAAGGCAATCATCTATCATGGTGACAAGAAACAGAGGGATGAGATACGGATAAAGCACATGCCTAGGACCATAGGTCCCAACTTTCCCATTGTAATTACGTCTTATGAAATTGCAATGAGTGACTCAAGGAAATTCCTGAGGCACTACAGTTGGAAATATCTTGTGGTGGATGAGGTACCCACAACTGACAGTTTGCCTTTTAAACTTAGTATTATTATTTTGTATCATTTTCTATCTACAGTCATTCCGTTTAAAAGCAGCTCATTTTGTACGCTTTTTTCTGATATTTTGTTACTTCTTTCTTAGGGACATAGGCTAAAAAACTCGAAATGCAAACTGCTCAAAGAGTTGAAGCTGTTGCCGATTGAAAACAAGCTTCTATTAACTGGAACCCCTCTGCAGAATAACTTAGCTGAGCTGTGGTCCTTGTTAAACTTCATTTTACCTGATATATTCTCATCCCACGATGAATTCGAGTCATGGTAATCAGCTTATTAATTTGACTATTTTGGTCAAAATGCTTGCATGTGACTGTTTTAAACATGTTTTAATAACTGTAATATAATTGTGATTTGTATTTATCTGCTGATGTTATATGTTAATATGTTTTTCAAAAGTAGCAGCCACTTCTTTCTTCACCTTCAATTGACTTTCTATTGTGGTCTGGTCTTAAAAATCCTAATACGTGCTATTACTGTATTGTCACTTGTATTGGAGTAATTACACTGATTCTTTTCAGAGTTCATAGGAATGAATAATGATGATCTACTTAGTCTATCAGTATGAAGTTGCATGTAGCTGGAGAATCAAATGTAGGATCTGCCACAGTTCTGATCATCCCCTAACTCATGAAGAATCTTGGTGTAATATATTAGGTGGTCTGTTTATTTATCAGGTTTGATCTGTCGGGGAAGTTCAGCACTGAATCTGAAAAAGAAGAGATGGAAGAAAGAAGGAGAGCACAAGTATGATTATTTTCCAGTATCATAACCATTTCTTTTTCATCTTAAAACAATCATCACTTGATTAATAATGTGGTAATTGCAGGTGGTGGCAAAACTCCATGCAATATTACGCCCTTTTCTTCTACGGAGGCTGAAAGTGGATGTTGAGCAAATGCTTCCTCGTAAGAAGGAGATAATTTTGTATGCCACCCTGACTGATTACCAGAAAAAGTTCCAGGAACACCTAATTAATAGGACGCTGGAGGGCTATTTGATTGAGAATGTGTCCACTGGTAATTAGTGTAATCTTAAATATATCTGATTTTGATGAGGTGTATTGGTTAATTACTTCTAGGTTTTCAGTTTGATCAAAAAATGTGTTCTCTCTCTAGATTTTTGGTTTTATAAAGAATGTGTTGGAGGGCTATGTGATTGAGAATGTGTCCACTGGTAATTAGTGTAATCTTAAGATATCTGATTTTGATGAGGTGTATTGGTTACTTACTTCGAGTTTTCAGTTTGATCAAGAATGTGTTCTCTCTAGATTTTTGGTTTTATAAAGAATGTGTTCACTGTATCATGGTAAAATTTTAACTTATATCTTAGTTTGAGAGAATTGTATTGGTTTAACTTTGCTTTATTGTCTCTTGTAATAAAACAATGACTTTCTTTTACCACACTTACGGCATCTCCAGGTTTAATTTGGAGTGTCTTTTATGTTAGTTTTATCCTGTGAAGTGAATTTGTTTTTATGTACCATTACATGGTTTTAGTTATGCCTGGACCCTGTTGAGTTCACAGTCCTAATGCCTTGTCTGATTTATTTTGCAGGGAATGGATTTAAAGGAAGGCTTAATAACTTGATGGTTCAACTTCGCAAGAATTGCAACCATCCTGACCTCTTGGAGTCTATCTTCAACGGTTCTAGTATGTGATGGATGATTTGTGGAACTGATAATTGTGTGCTTGTGTTGGTAGTAACCTGTAATATCATTCTTTAATTGGCAGATTTTTATCCACCTGTGGAACAAATAGTTGAGCAATGTGGCAAATTTCGCTTGCTGGACCGGCTGTTATCAAAGCTTTTTGCTCGCAAACACAAGGTTTTCTAAGCTGTCTGGTGCTTCAAGATTTTCTGTCTTCCCACTTTGCTCGAACTATTGAAAACTCATTTCATTAACTGCCAACAGGTTTTGATATTCTCTCAGTGGACTAGAGTACTAGACCTAATGGACTATTATTTTAGTGAAAGGGGATTCGATGTTTGTAGAATTGATGGCAGTGTGAAATTGGATGAAAGACAAAGACAGGTAATTGGTGCTAACTTTTGATGCTGATTCAGAATGTTTTTGTTCTGATTCTTCGAAGGTTTGAACCAGTGATGATGTAGACAATTGGTACTTCACACATTGAAGTCTGTAATTCCTAAGATTGTTTTGATTGTTTTATCATTCCAGCTTGTCTAATTGTCTTGCTCAGAGAAGTTGTGGGCAATTATGGCCGTGGGATAGTCTGCATGAGTTTTTATCACATCTGGCTACTACAATTGCTGTATTGATAAACCTCTAGTGTTCATAACTCTAATTGATTATGGATGGAACTTTACTGTTCCTGATGTGTGTGGATTGTCTGGTTGAAACGTGATGGTGTACCAATCAACTTGAGTACTTTTCTCATGATTGGCAAGAGAAAGTTCCTAGGATTAATGATTTCTACTCATAAAGTATTTGCTTTTGGGCTCTAAGTTGTTTCACTCCATTTTTCTGGAAAAAAGGAGTGATTAACTCTCCTGCTGAAGTCTGTTCTTCCTTTCCAATTTATCTCATCTGCTGTCCCCTATCATTTTTCATTTCAGAGCAAAGTTTCCATCTCCTTGCTTATATTGATATCAAGTAGTGCTATGCTGCTTTATTTTACTTTTATGCAACAAATTTCTTAATGACTACTCTCAATGTTGCATTATTTAATGTTCCTCTCACTTGAACTCCCTCTAAAGTATTTTGGCTCTTATTGTAGTTCATGTGCTGTTGGAATGGTCACATAATCTTGTTCATTATCTGTAAAATTCTTAATGAAGTTGATCCGTTTGTATTTTCCTTATTCGAGCAACAGATCAAGGAGTTCAATGATGTTAGCAGCAAGTACAGGATATTTCTTCTTAGCACAAGAGCTGGTGGCCTTGGTATCAATCTCACTGCTGCTGATACCTGTATTTTGTATGACAGTGACTGGGTATGTTCTTAAAGACCCCCTTGTGCTTTCATTTGCTTATTGCCTTTTTCCAATGATTTTTTTTGCATGGTTCACCCATTAGATAGTTCTATAATTGACTTTAGCATAAAGAATTCCATGATATCAAAGATAAAAACAAGGAGTTTTTTTTCTCTGACAAGTAGGCTCTCGGAAGAGAACTGCATAGTTTCCAGCCTAAAGAATCAGTAATTTTGTATGCTATAGTTCCTCTCTTTTCTTATAGAGTAGTTTCACTTATCAGATACATCGTTGTTTGGTAGTGTTTTCAACATCTGTATAAGTTATACATGTATAAGTTATACATAATAAACCATGTCACTAACAATACGGTGTACTATTTCTATTCTAGTACAGTCTATTCAATAAATACAACAGTCCCTATTCAGTATACTATTCTTATTCTAATGTACCCTATTCAATTATACAACAAACCAAACAGTCGGTTAAAAATGTCAGCATAATTAATCCCAACATTAGCGGTACTCCCTATTCATTACTAATCTTGTACACCCTACCAAACAACCCCTTACCTCATCAAACTATTGCCTTGAATTTGCCTTTTCTTTTATGTTATTTTTGTGCTGTTCTATTTTTCCTTGTTTGTAGCATTTATGGAATTGATGGCCATTTTAGATTTAATAAGTTAGTTTACATTTTCCTTTTCAGAATCCTCAAATGGATCTACAGGCAATGGATCGGTGTCACAGAATTGGTCAAACCAAACCTGTTCATGTCTACAGACTTTCAACAGCTCTGTCTGTGGAGGTATGATTCAGGGCCTATATCTGGAAGTGTGTTTGCAGCTCTTTATTGCTTATTCTAATTTCTAATAAATAAAATGTGTGTTTCAGGGTCGAATCCTCAAAAGAGCTTTTAGCAAGTTGAAGCTTGAGCATGTGGTTATTGGAAAAGGACAATTTAAGCAGGAAAGTAGCAGCAAGCCTTCCATCGATGTTACAGAGGTTTCTGCTTGTTTCCCTCTAGGAAGTTCTGTTTTTTTCATCCCATTTAGCAAATTCTATTTTCCCTGTATAGTATAATTAGTGAGTTGCTATCTTTCAAACATTGTGTAGCAACTATTGGAGACTGATAGTTTTTTGGTTGTTTACTTTCTCATTACTTGTTCGAATATGTTCCTGCTTTACCTTGTTTGTTGTGTTGAACCCATTTCTTTTCTGTTTTATGCGGTAACAATGCAACAGAGTAGATTATTTGTGGCACTTGGTAGATGAAAAGAATAGGTGAGTTTTGTTAATTAATTTTCAATGTTGCAGGAGGAAGATTTGTTGTCTCTCTTGAGAGATCAAGACAGTGAGGAGGACAAGTTGGTGCAGACAGATGTCAGTGACGAAGATCTGCAGAGGATTTTAGACCGTAGTGATCTACTTATCCGCCCTCCTTCAGGTGAAGATGGAAACACAGAATCATGTGTTAATGTCCTTCCTCTCAAAGGACCTGGTTGGGAAGTAGTTATTCCAACTGCAACTGGAGGAATGCTTTCTACTCTCAACAGCTGATGACAATTACATGTTTTAGAACTTATTTAGTAATAGCTAATTATTGAGTTATGTTGTGGGTTAACCCCAGCAAAATTTTGTAAATTTGGGCTGCTGCTGAAGTGGGTGAACGTGTTTAAGTATTAAATGATGTTTTTGGGAACAGCAGCAATTTTGTGAAGCTGTGCTAATGAAGTGGGGTGAAAATGGGGGAGGAAGGCTAGCTCTTTTTTTGGACAAGTTTTGAGATATTGACTAGCATTTATTGTAACGTTACACTGATTAACTTATTTTGGAACTCGCTGAATTTGCGCCTTGCATAGAATGAAGTCAGAGTGTATTTTATAAGCTTTGAATATTCTCTAATTTTGATTATCTAGCAAAATATTTTCCTTTTCGTATGATTTCTCAGTTAAGCTTATCAAGAGAAAAATAATTTCTTTTTGTTATCCACTCATTTACAAAGTCTATTGAAGGCAGTACGATTTAAGTTGGACATGGGGCAGAAAAAAAATTCCGTTACCGGGAATCGAACCCGGGTCTCCTGGGTGAAAGCCAGATATCCTAACCGCTGGACGATAACGGATGTGCGTCTCTACAGTTTCAAAGAAAAATAAAAAATCAAAGAGACTGTCAACAGGGCCTGACTTTCTGGACCCCTCAAAATCTGTGCGAAAATGACCGCATTTTAACTTGTACTTCATCTGAAATAAATTTATAAAGAATCAGACGTTACATGGAAATTGAATGAATTTTTACGCATTTAGTGTACTTTAACCTTTTATTACTTATAATTGTATGTTATCAAACATGTATTTACCTTTTAATTAATCTGATTGTATGAATATTATTCCCTGCATAAAACTTAGTTCTAGTTAAAATGCTTCAAACTGGTTTTTTAAAGGAAGCAGGGAAGAGATGAACACAACTGAATGTAGTAGACAAAAGACAATGGGCCTGACAGATCTGGCAAGAAAAATTCCTTGGTTTCATAAACTTACAAATGACCCATACCATTCTTAGATTATTTACATGCTCCTCTATAACATAATATTGTACTTGTTCTCATCCAAAAAGAAATATATGCAAGTTGTTGAGAAGAGAGGGGAAAAAATATATCAGAGGCAGCCTCCTTGTTCCAATCTGTATAGGTATGAGTTGAGCTCAATTTCTAACTTGAGCTCATTTGACAAAATCTTGTTTGTTCAATATTGTTGTACTAAAATCAGATAAATGTACCAAAAAACCAGAGAGATCAGAGGAGAAAGATTGGAGATATTTTCTTGTAAGAGCCTCTATCCATGCATTATTAACGCTCATTTCTACGTCTGTATGTCCAGTTTACTCGTCGAGCAGTATCTTTTCCTTGGTTTCTTGTTTAAATGGTTGAGTAATCAAACTTGTGGTACTGCAAATTTTCCAACTCTCGGAGATAAAATAGATTGCTCTTCCTGTATGTTCAGTACTTTTGGTACAGCCATGCCCCCGGAGATTACAATTTCTACATAGTTTGAAATTTAAACGTCGTTAAAAAGAGATGAAGGTAAAAACTGCAAAGTTAGTTTGTCAAAAAGCTCGAATTTAGACTCTTACCTATACCCTCTCGAACAGAGAGATTGGGCCTCATAACGTCTTTAGAATTCACAAGAAAGATATCTCCAAGATAGAGGTGATTAGTTGGCACATAAACACAGCAGAGTTCCTCTGCACCTGAATCCTTGTGAAGTATGACAGTTGAAGTGATAAAACCAAATGCATATTCACCAAGACGCGGATGCCGTATTATGGCCACTTCTTTGAAGGCATGTGAAGTTTTATCTGGAAACAATTGCTACATTCTGTTTAGTATTTGGAATGTTCAAACATAATTTCAAATTTTGGTAGGATACCTGGTGAAATTGCTGAGCTAATTTGCTTGGACGCAGAGTAGATGTAGCTCATGAGGGGCATTTTTTTTATGAACCACTCTCCTAAACTAAGAAGAGATGCACCTAACCATGAGGACATGAACACCCCAACGAAGAAGATGAAAGTCATGGAGGTAACAAATCCAAGGCCTGTGAATTAATATGAACACTAACCATAAATGCAATGTGCATTCAACAACAGCAATTAATCTTTTCATGCTCAAAAGAAAGACCAGATACTGAAAGTACTTCATGTAGGCATTTCTCAGAAGAGCATCCACATACTCAAATTAAATATGGTAATATAGAATACAGGCACTCAAATTGGAGAGACGTATCGGTATGCATACATAAAATGAGAGGCGCTCACACACACAGTCATTCAACACTTGAAACCATCTTAATCTTAATCTTCATCAGTTTTTGTACAGTCAAATAGATGAGTACATAAAGATCGTAGGTACTAACCAAATACATTGATTCCAAGGTGGTTATAGATCGGAGAAAAGAAGGCATCCACAAAATGAATGAACCACCAGGTGATGTAAAAAGTTATGGCTATGGGAAATAAGATGACACTGCAAAACAATTATAGAACATTCATGCAAATAAACCATTCAGCAAAGAGAAAAGCACTGCATAACAACAGGAGGAACAGATTTCTGAACAATACAAAACCAACCATCCGCTGATGAACTTTTTCCAAGTCCAGCTACGAATAACTTTGCTAAATGCCTGCATAGACGGATAACAATTCAAGCTCTATGTTACCTGGACTGGTTTCCGGATAGAAATACAGTATATAAGTAATCACTGTGATTTTGCGCAATTTTTTATGGAGAATTTTCATGAACACACATTTGATACAAATACAGGATTCATGTTATATATAGTCTAATAAGCTTCAGATTAACCCATAAAACGTCAAGATATATATATTTATAATGAGAAATGTAACGGATCAGATTGATGATAACAAAATGGCGTATGAATGATAGAGAGAGAGAGAGAAACCTCTTTGCCAGAAGAGTGATGAGACCTAGAAGAAGATGGAATCTTAGGGGAATGAGAAGGAGAAGAAGATTTGGAGTGACTAGCATTAATATTCTCAACGCCTCCCATTGGTATGAGAAGCTCTAATTCTCTATCTGCTCTTGGCGTCGCCATTATAGATCTCCTTCTTCTTCTTTCCCAAAAATGAATATGCTCAACAGACTCCTCGGCAGTTGATTCAATTACCAATTGCTTTCTCCTGCTCAGCCTACCCCTTTTTCTCCGAACAAAGAAATACATCATTTAAAAGTTTATGTCCTAAAATGTATAAAAATTTCTTATGTGATAAATTCTCTTATTTAGTAGCATGATGCTCCATTTAACATATTTTGCGAATGTATCATGGTATCTTAATTTAATGAGCATATAATATACATTTCACTGGTTTATGCCTCCGTCTTAGTTTTTTTGAAATTATTTAAGGGCAACTTTCACGTATATCGAACATAAAAATTTATATTTGTATGTTATAACAAGGTTTGTATAATTACACTTTATAGCAAACATATAAATGTATAATTCGCTATACATATACGATTGAGGCGAATTGTATAAAACGAGAAAGAGATTTGGCAGAAAATTGTATAAAACGAATTGTATAATTATAAGTGTATAGAACGATTATATACAATTTGAGTTTGTATAAAATGAGAAAGAGAGAAAAGCAAAAGACACTTGTGTAGGGGAATATACAATTGAATTGAATTGTATAAAACGAGAAAGAGAGAAAGGCAAAAGAAACTGGGCAGGAGAGTATTTTTATTGTATTATTATAAGTGTATAGCACGAAAATATATGTATTTGCATGTGTTTATACAATTTTCTCTCGCTTTATACAAACAGAAACGCAATTTATACATTTCGTTTCTGTTTGTATAAGCGAGAGAGGCGAGGGTGACGACCTAGATGTGGATAAGGGGAGAGGGGGAACAAAAATATATGTATTTATACAATTTCCTATCGCTTTATACAAATAAAAACAAATTTCATACATTTGTGTTTGTATAAAAGTGAAAGGAAGCGAGCAAGAGTTTGAGGGAGAGAGTTGACTGACAAACAGTTTGATATGGGACATTGGTTATAGCAATTAATTTGATTATTAGTTTGTCATTATATGTAATTTTTTCATTATTTTATTTATCATATTTATTTTGCCATATTAGATTCATAAAGGTCAAAAATTAGATATAATTTATTCTAGATTTGTAAATACACGATATTAAATATGATTCGCATATATTTGCGATATACTAACTTCTCCGCTCATCTTTCTGCAATCTCGCTAGCCTTTCTTACTATATATTTGTATTTCAAAATGTTTTTGTATTTAAAGTACATATATTTTATCTAATATTCATTTGGTTTACTTTTAATTGTTATGTTGCGCCTTTTGAAAAGTAAATTTGCTATATTTCAAAATTAAATTAAATTATATTAGTTTGATATTTTAAACACAAAAGAAGTAGATATTCAAAAATTGTCTAAATATTATCATAAATTATAATTTTTTACATACTAAAAAGATATAAGAAATTAAATTATAAAATATTAATCAAAATTTTTATAATTATTAAAAAATATCACTTGCTCGTCTCTCGCCTTGCTCACTTGCTTCTTTCCCTATATATATTTATATTTTATAATGTATATAATATTAAAGATAAATATATTTTCTCACTTGAAATATGAAGTAATAGTTTGACTTTAAAACTTATTCAAAATCATTATTTAATAAGATAATGTATAATTATTTCAAACCGTATAATAGATTAATATTCATACTAAGAATATTTATGTAAGTTGATATTTTTTATTTTGTAATTTGTTTCTCTTAATAAAATAGCATACTGTATTAAAAAAATCTTCTATCGTATTTAATTGTATGAATAAACATCTAACTGGGTACTGGGGTCATGCGAATCCCTCTCAGTTTAGCATTTTCTTCTTCGTTTTCCTTATGCTTTGGACCAGTGTAACAGTTTATTCGGAGGGATCGATTCTTCAATTCCTAATCTACCATTACCTAGGTGTAGTTCGTTGCTTCTGAATTTGCAATTGGTATTGAAGGCAAAAATTAATTGAGATCGGAGAATCAGGTTTTCGATCGTTTTGGTTAACATGATAACAAGGTCTAAACTGGTTGAGCAGCTCAGAGATTATCAGATCCGATCTCAACACAAGTGCCCTCCTCTTACTTTCTTTTCACCAAAGCTTTATCTCTCCAACTGGTGCGTCTCCATATTTCTCTCTGTAAATGTATTTACCCCTGCACATAGTAATATCAAGTTTAACAAATTTAGCAGGGAGAAGTTTCTGTTTAGACTTTTATGCTTCTTTTTTT
Source organism: Solanum habrochaites (assembly GCA_027704765.1). Classification (NCBI taxonomy): domain Eukaryota; kingdom Viridiplantae; phylum Streptophyta; class Magnoliopsida; order Solanales; family Solanaceae; genus Solanum; species Solanum habrochaites. Next base: position 50,597,141 of record JAKWJA010002490.1, on the reverse strand, counting down.
TTTTTTTAATTCAATTTATTTGTGTATACCTGAGCTATTTGTACAAAAAAAAAAAAACTGATTTTGTGATATACTACTTAATGTTCGCATTACCTGCCACCAGCAGGAATTTTGGCCATGTTTGTAGTCCGATGAGTAGAAATCACTGAGCTATTTTTGTTATTTAACCGTGGTTTTTACTTACTTCATTAACAACTAAGCTACACCTTTGGGTGCATTATTTTGAATTTATGAATATGTGATTTGGTAAACTACTTCAGTTATAGATATTTAAGTAGTTCAACTAGAATGTCATAGTTCAATTTATACAAACGATGAATCTAAAGCATCTGCTGAGGCGTGAAGCCAACCAGCTTTGAATTGAAAAGGTAGTGGACATGGACTCACTAATTCCAAAAATATTATGATCTGCAATAATTTTGGCTAGACTGAAATCCACCTTGGGTACAAATTGCTAAGGCATTCTACAAAATAAGAATCTGATCTATCCTGATTTTTTTGATAATTGAGATAATCCTCATACCGATGATACATAATTTGAAACAGTGAATAATGGGTTTGTTCTTTTATCATTCTCCACTTAATTATCAAGTTATTATTTTTGGCAAGGTTCGAACCTGTGACATATGTATAACCTACACCAGCATTACACTAACAACTAGATCAAAGCCCTAGGGGGCAATTCTCTCCAGATATTTCTCCATCTGTTGAAGTTATTAAAGAGTATTTTTTTTGTCTTTCTTTTATCTTGCAATTATTTTATGGTGGAGGAGGAGTCTTGGGTCTTTACTAAGTTTATTGCGGCGACATTCTCTTCTGATGTGGTCACCCAAATTCTGATCACTTTCCTTAAAACTGTGCTACTTCTGCTCTTCCAATATCTTCCTGATTACCAAGTAGCATCTGCTGCTCAGATCCGTTTTTCAACCATAAAGCTTGAATGTAGTTTACTGACTTATTCTCCTTTATGGATCTCTCCACATGATGAGTTCCACCAATACGATTTCTCCCCATAAAGAGGAAATGATTTTTGCATGATCTGGTACTCAAGCTTCTGAATTCACCAAAATCTTTTGTCAGTTCAATTTAAGTGGGTTAATACCTGAAGTTCATGGAATAATCTATCTTATAAATTAATCCTTGTTGTTTTCTGGTCCATATAATTCTGCTTGGTATATGGTAAAGGAATGTCGGTTTTTGGCCTAATATGTGAAACCTGTTAGTTTGTTGGGCATTGTTAAATTAGGTCTTAAGCCTAACTCACACCCCAAAAGCTAGTTCTAAGGGAGGAGAATCGCCCAGGCCTTATAAGGAATTCACTTATCTCATTAACCGCAAATGTGGAACTTTTGTCATTCTTTATCACCCAACCTCATGCTCATGCTTAACATTTGGTGCGTGGGCAATTTTGATTTTGGGGTCCCAACATTTGGTGAGATGAGTCCTACTCTGATACCACGTTAAAGTGTGTGACCATCTCAGTTAAAAGCTTAAGCGGTTAGATTGAGCATACTTTTATTATTTAATTATATTCTTAACCAGCATCAATATGAATGGTCGCACTTATTCTAATTTTATTATTTGAACCTGTAAATGATTGTCAGTTTCCTTTCACACAGCTTTCTTTCATCCTTTCCCCATTTGGTCACATCTCTTCCATCCATCTCAATGATATTTGAACAGGCAAAGAGATACTCTTGCACTGAAGAATGCTCCACCCATCTTCTCATTGATGTAGATCATCCCCGCGAATAATATTTTCTCTGCTAGTTCTGGTCACTGCTCTCCTTTATTACCTTGCCAGAATCCTTTAAGTTGAACCTACTCTAAGGGAGTTGTTCTTAACGAGTCTTAATGATTTATCCAATACCCGTCCATCTTTCATCCTAGCCATTTCAGTATTTCAATTCTTCAGAACTTTCCCCCTCTGTCAACTTCAGCCAAGTTGAAACTCCTTTTTCATTTAAAGCTTGACCCATCAAAACACCATCTCTCTCTGTAGTGTTTTATTGCCATAGTTATTTTTGCAAATTTACTAAGCTCTGGCTCCCGAACCAATAGAAACTCATTCAATTTCTTTCTACATATTTCTCAAATATCCATTACTTCTACCGAGAGAAGAAACCTCATTCTTAAATACAGACCACCTTTCCTGGATAGGTCTTCCTCTTTATTTTCTGAGATTCCTCGAAGTCCTTGTTGCCTCTGAGTACCACTGCTTTGAAGCTTCCTTTTTTCTCACATATATCCATGCTATTAGTTGACCTATGCCTGTTTGAACAGCCTCGGTTAATTGCTACTGAAATGTCGTTTAGTTGGCCTATGTCTGTTTGAACAACCTCGGTTAATCTTACCTCTTTTTGTTCTCCCAATTGAGTAGAATTGAAATATCGCCTCTCCTTTTTTCGTCGGTGAATGTCAATCACTGCAACTTCATCTTCTGATTGTCTAGAACTTTAGATTTCCTATAAGTACATCACTATAGCATCGTGTTCATGTTGGTTATTTAATGTAATTAAGCTACCATGTCAAATACTTAATATTTTCGCCTTTCCATGTTTAGTTCTTTATTTTCTTTTTTTTGGAATGGGCTTGGAGGGAAGCTGTAAGGCTATAGCATCACTCATCGATAATTTTGAGTGTACATTTGGTAATTTTAGAATATCAAACTCCTAATTTTTTCTAAAAATTGTCAAATCAGGACACAAATCCCTCCTTAAATTTTGCAACGGATCATGTGTTGTATCTTGAACAGTATAATGGAATATGGTACAGAGTAATACACATATTTTCAAATAACTGATTACTGTTTATGGAGAACTCACCAACATTATGCCAGAAATTGCACCCAAGGTGTTGCCTAGTGGTCAATGAAGTGAGAAGAGAACCATGAGGTCTCAAGTTCAAATCCTAGCGGAGATAAAAAGACTTGGGGGTTTCTTCCCATTTGCCTAAGCCTTTGAGGCAAAATTATCTGGTACCTATGCTGGTGGGAGATAACAGGTGCCCGATGGAATAATTAAGGCACAAGCAAGCTGGCTCGGACACCACGATTATTTTAAAAAGAGTATGCTGGAAATTGCTTTTTTTGTTTTTGCATGTGAATAATTTAGAGAATGCCAAAGATGCACCATTATCTCCAGTACACATGTTACGTAGATACTCAACCAACTGCCATTCAGCTTCAGGCAAATTCCGATCTAAACACAAACAAATGCAAATCAACAAAATCCAATCTATATATATACCCACGTACAAAAGGTAAACAAAACTTCATCTGGATATAATCTTTTCCCCAATAGACAACCCCCTGTTAGCTCCTTTCCTTTGTTACCTGACATTACATTTCATCTATCATAGATGATTTTTCTGTGTCATTCTCTCTTTATAGGTGATTTTCTTATACTTAGTTGCTATCTTTTTACTGGCCCTTCTCAAATTGCATCATTATTTGCTTAGTCTGACTCCCATAGAATGCCTGGAAATTCCTTGACTGATCCCCATGAAAGTGAAACACCTGAAAATTCCCTAGATTCTTATTACTTTGACATTCTTATCTGAACCGTCCTGTTTCATCAACACTTTGATTTCATTTACTATTTTTACGCATAATCTCTGTTATAAAAGATTGACTGATTTGCCTTGTTGGTTCTGTTTCAAGATATCACTTGTCTTCTTCATTGTTGGTCTCCTAGCATGAAAATTACTCTCCTCATCTCCTAGAATGTCCCTCTACGAGATCATATAGATAGGTATCCGCTGCAATCTCGCATGTTGCATTAATTCTCCAATATCAGATGCTTTCCCTGTCTGATCTTTTACTTATTCTCTTTGTGCATCAAACACCATAATCCTCTTTCCCGAGTGACAAGAGTGGATATGTAGCATGAAAGGCTCATATCTAGCATATTAGAGCATAAGTATTGCATTTTGTAAGTTACTCTTATTCTCAGTTTGACTTGCTTTCATCTGCTCTCTCCATTCCAAATGTGGAGTACTGTTTGACTTGGTCGCTTATAAGAGAAAATACTAGATGCTTAATATCTGTTGTGGAAACATCTTGGACTGTGATTTGATTAATGTATTTTTAAGGTGAAAATAGAAAAAGGAAATGTATTGAAAAGTGTTGAGTGGATCCCCCAGAAACAAAGTTGTAGTGTACATAATAAAAAAAATTAAAGAGAAATAGTTTGATGAATTACTATTTCAGATACAAAATTTTGCTGGAAGATTTATGATTTTATCAGTATTGTATATTAATAGTGATGGAGCTTGGAAGTAAAAGGAACATTTAGTTGCTCCATCCATCACAATTTATATCGTAATTCATGTGTTCTCAAGGAGTAAGCTGTAAAAGGAGAAGATGTCCTGAATGATATTACAGGTTCACTCTGTAAAAATTAAAATTGGTGTTAGAATTGCAGAAAGTGAACACCGTTGAGACAACAATAAAAGTAGACTAATTATTTTTAGAATCACAATATCAGATGTTGATAAAATATTATAAACAACTTTTTATTACTCCCTCCATATACTATATTATGTAGTAATGTTTGACTTGATACAAAATTAAAATGTTTGTTTACAATTTGTGTTATATTAGATGTAGTGGAAGTAACTACTAAAAGAGTTTAAGAAGTTATTTTAGAGAGATAAAATTTAACTTGTTGAAAGTTGTATAGTATAATATTTTTAGTGTAATGGCTCAAACATTTTAAGACGTTGTGAAAGGGAATGGTTGTCATAAAATTGGGACAAACTCCTTTGTTAATGGTATGTCAGGCAATTGCACTTGTAAATGGATGCAGTGCTAGTAGTAGTATATTAGCCCATCATCTGTTATGTGTAACTTGAAAATTTCTTTTCTCGTATATTTACGAACTTGGATGCACATGATCTGAATCTACTCGCACACTCAAACTAAATTACCCTCTGATTTGCACCTTCAGTTATGCCTTGTCATTAGAATAATATTTGCATGATGCAACCTTCATTCCACAAGTTTATAATCTAAACAGTTTTGGGAGACCTGTGCATTTGTTAATAGTGTTACAAATTTGTAATTGTCTCAATTTTTATGTAGGGCTGATGTTGCAGTTGCTTTGTTCTGCGCCTTGTTATTTGGTGTGCTTATATTATCATCATATGTGGCCCTTTATTTACGACATTACTGGAGTTCCTTTCTCATTATAAGCCTTGCCATTACCCTTCCAGTGCGTTTGAGAATGTTACGACAGGCTCATGCAAGAAAGAAAGTAAGACAGTTACCTTTGTCTATGTGAACTTCCTTCTACTTCTGGAAGCACCAAACAGTGGTTTAAGTGAAAGGAATACCTCTTGCACAAAAGTGCTCTCCAATTGTAGTAATACAGTTCTTTGATCTTCGTCACATAGGCTGACCAATCTTCTGCTGTGAAAGATGGGACACACCCTTCATATTACTCTTGATGACTCATTCATTAAGAAACAGGATTTAGACGATCAATTAGCTCCCTATGAAATGAATAACCAGAGTCCAGAGCTCAAGGTTTCAGCTATTTTAATAATTCTTGCTTTGTTGTAAACTAAACTTGGTGGGTAAAAAGATGCTCAGTACTGGATAAATTCCAAGCATCTCTGCTTGTAGTAAACTTTGAAGTGTATGTAGAGATTAACACGTAGTATCTGAATGATCAAAATCATCAGATAACACGGTTGAAATGACTTGGGTTCAGGAATATTGTACTGAACCGTGTAGAAAAGTTTAGTCATGTAAGAGAATGACTTAAGAGTTGTACTATTGTTTTAATGAAAGCTAATTCTTAAATTTTAGAGCTGTTAGTCCAGATGCATAATCAATTGAAGTGAATCACTGGTGTAATTAAATTAAGATAACATTGACATGTATGGAAGACTTGACACATGGAGTTGCCAATTTCTAATCTGCATATCCTCTAGTTTCTAGAGCCGCCTATTACGACTTGTCACAATTCACAAAATTGACAGATCAGTTTTCCAATGTTACGTTGCCATTTGGATTTTGTAGGAATTTATTTCTTCTTGGTGTTTGGTCTAATTTTCTTGGGGCCAAAACACAGTCTTTCATATATCAACTCAGTCTATCGAATTGTCAACCCAAGGCCTTTTCACTTGCTCATTTGACTGTTTTCAAAAAAGTAGTTGGGTTTCTTGTTTCTCCTTTTGTAGTTTTATGAAAATCTTCATCAACGTTATCGTTGTGGAAAACATTTCGAATATGTGCAATGCAACCTTTCACAGTTAACTTCAGTTTGTTCATGAAAAAGCACTTGACTAATCACCCTTGACTCTACGTTAACATTAAAAAATTATATTATGTATATAAAATTGAATATTATTTTTATCAAAAACTTCATCACTAACTGTCCCTAAAACTTTATTTAACTAGCTATTTTTCTTGTAGTTGCATTGTAGCCCTTAATTATTATCTGAGCTAAATATGATTATTAATTAGTAGCTTGATCACCGCGGCTTTGGCATTTTTTGTTATTAGAAAAGATGGAAAACATGCTCAACTACACAACAATTCTGTCGGTTTGACGGAACCAAGTACTTTGAAGTCAAATTCTACGTACGATATACAAAAAATGTGTATAAATAAACTGATATAGTTCAAATTTTGGATCAGTTATTTCATTGTTTAAATTATTGCGGTTTTGAATAGAGATATGAGTAGAACTAATATTGTCAAAATTTTAGTTTTGCCCCGTCACTCTTCAAGATTATTACAGATTCAACTTATCAAATTACGTTTCAAATGGTATTCTGTTGACTATTGTATGTCTTTCATTCTTTACAAAGATATGAGTAAAATTTGTAGTATTCAAATTATAAATATGTCACTTTATCTTTTATCTATTCAAGATTATTATATTTTGAACTTATTATATTTACCGTTGTTTACCTTTCATTTTTTTTTCCTAATAGAGATATGAATAGATGAATTAAATATTGTTGAATGTGGTATCTAAGGCCGAAATTCTCGGTCAATCAATACTCCACTAAGTTATAAAAAATATATATTACGTAGGGCTTCATTGCCCATAACGCCATCATTGAAGTTTCAATAATAACTAAACACTATATTGATTGATTAAACTGAACAGGAACTGATGTTTGATTTTACCAGCACCCTTAGTTTTAAAGCTTATTAAATAATTCTATAATAAAAAATGGAGTCCTCATCCTTTAGCAAATCAGTGGGTTGGAGAGTGGGACCTAAATGATGCATGTCCCATGTAACATTGCCAAACTTAAAGTGATCACTAAATTCTCATCATTAAATCGAATTTTACCCCTTCTTTCTTTTCTTTTATATAGTTATTTCTCGTAGAGAATCATGCATTTGAGTTGTGAGTTCAAAGCATAAATTTGAACATGATATCAGAGTATGACTCATTTTAATTCTCAGTTTTGATATTGGATACTTATATTAAATGTTCTATGCATTTGATGTTTAGTGCTATTGAGCTTGAGGGAATGTGAAGAATCTCACATCAATCTTGTAAGGAATTGATGATTTTTTTAATATGACTTGAATTATTCTTTATTCATAAGCTAGTTTTTGTTTAATTTAGGCTCAAATCCATTTGACATTGCCTTCCATCAAACTAGATGATTTTTTTTGCCATTTTTGGGGTTTACAACTTTTATAAAGGGAAGATTTACCATGATTTATACTATTAGGAAATGATTCTACTTATTTATCTCACTGTAAAAATTCTTTTAACTCACTATTGTCTTTACCTATTATACCACGTTAACTACTTTTATTTTCTGAGTTACTCTCTTCATCCAAAAATAATTGTCAGGTTTAGATGATACACATTCCTTAAAAAATTAATATAATATGTATTTTGACTTATAACCCTAGAAATATTGTCAGTTTATAACAAAACTCTAACCGACTCTTAATATTAAAGGCAAATGACGTTTATAAGGCAGAGAATGGACTTTTGGTATACAGAGATGGATATTTACGTGCTACGACTCCTAATGATCTTAAACTGTACTTAGAATGGGTTGCAGATTTTATTTGCAAACTGCAAAGAAACCTTTTTTTGAAATTAAGTCTTCTTTACTTTAAATCACTAATATTAAAATGAATAATGAGAAGGGTAGAAATTGAAAAAAATAAGCTCATTATGTTTTTTTATTGTTTAAATTGACGATTAATCTTGGACATCTATTTTTAGTATACTTGACAATTATTTCTGTACGGAGGGAGTATATGCTAGTCTCATTCCCGCTGGAGGTGGATTTACTATTTATGAATATTAATTATGGCTTTACGTGATTTTTTTTTTTATATATATATGTATATATAGTTTGGTGTGAACTCATTTAATAATAGTATTATTCTCTCTGTCTCTATTTAGTTATCCACTTTAGAAAAGACACATCTTGTAAGATACGCAAATTAACAATAAAAGTTACAATGGTACCCTGATTAAAGAGGGGTTCAAAAAAGAATGAATAAACCTTAGAAATTGTTCAAGAAGTTTTCAATGAGGGTATAATAGGAAAAAAAATGGTCCTTTTTTTTATTTGTCAAAATGAACAGTACTAGGAACCTGTCTAAAGAGGAAATATAGACAAATAAACATGGAGTAGAATTAACCTTCAATCCTTTTGTGTGACAGACAGAGGAAGTATACTATTAACGTTAATAATCACTTTGTGAATAATCAGAATTCTCACTTATGGACACTTACGTTCACTTTTTTAACTTTTTTTTTTTTTTTTGGGTGAGTTGCATGATAGATGCTTGCTTGCTATAGGCATCTAGGTAGGTACTCCCTATATGCTTTGCATATGAAAAGTGAAGACAAAAAAGTTGTTTGCTTGCTATTCATGAGTAATCAAGTTAAGCCCATATAAGTCCGCTAATTATTAATTATACAGACACGAGATGCTTGGCTTTATCATCTCAGTGTGACATAGTGAACATCAAATATAGAGACATGCCTACAGAAAAATTCCAAAATTGTTGCTTAACTAATTAATCAAAGTCAACCCCCTTTACTAATTTATATTACACGTTTTTTTTTTTTTTGTCCAAAAAAGAATAATAAGTTTTGTTATTTAGCAAATTACATTATCAACATTTTCTCACGTGGATTCCACTTATTCAGTAAAAAGGTTTACTCTTCTATATAAAAATTCATTCATTTTATGGATAGTTTTGTAATACTGTAAAGTTTTCATATATATTTACTAAACTTCGTACTCACCCGCATCACGTCACATAAACAAAGATGGATAGTACCGGAGTCATATATACTGGTCGACGATCCTTCATCAAATAAATTAATATTTGTGTAGTTGATAACAATATTTGTTTTTTATTCATAATATACACATTACATAACAATACTCATTTGCTTCTACTCAATTTTACTTCTTTATATCAAAATTATGATTCCACGCGCTAGACGGAGGGAGTAGTATGTGGATTAGTAATTGGAGAAGAAGTAGGTAAATTATTACGTATTACGCTAGAATATGGGAAAAAATATTGTAGTGAGTAGTAGTCTATTCGTGATTAATGATGGTAACAAAAAAGAAAAGTAAGGTAATGATATAAAATGGGCACACAATGCTTAGAATTCTCTGAGCATAATGTAGCCACGTTTTACGAAACCAGGCGTGCGCAATGATTTTTAATGCCCCTTTGCCATGCAAAATTATGATTTTTATGGTCTCTACAATTCTTGTGGACCATTATTTAATCGATCTGTTTTTTGACTGACTCTAACATTAGAAAGACAAATAATTGACAAAATTGCTAGTAATTCTTCTTCTCTCTTCCTTTTTTTATCTATGCATTTTTTTTTTCATTCTTCATCTACTCATTTAAAGGGAATTTGGTCTCTTTTTATAATGTTGTCTCGACATACTTGCTTTTCAAACAGGAGTTTTGGCTTATGTTTTGAGATGAAAATTAGAGGATAACATGGAAGCGTGTCTGCTTACAAAAACACTCATGAGAATGCTCTTTTTATGTTTCTTTATTTACTAAATTCGTTTTGACAAAGCGTTTTGGCATGACCCCTACCATGTAAATAAAATTTAAAAGATTGCTAATTTATTGCTGTAATAGTAGAAAATAGTGTTGGTGTCTCAAATGAACCACACTAGACGCCAACAAAAGGATCGATCTAGGATTCTATAATTTCTCTTAATATTATATAAGTTTAAATAAAACTTATGGTTGGCCCCTGATGAGGTTGATTTATTTATTTAAGGCGTAACATGTGCATGTAATTAGCCCATGTTTCTTTCCTATCGAGAGAATGTTATGGAATCAAATCGATTTGGCCCTTGTGGGGTAGTACATTGAAATGTGTGTACGAAAATTACTAACATGATAAAATCAAGATTGAACATGATATTAAGATACAAGAATAAATTTAGACTCATAAGAATAACTAATCAGTTACTTGAGTCATATCGTAGATTGTCGATTTTCACAATATGGATGGATATACAATTACTCATCCAACATATTCAATTAGCCCATGCTTGGATGTGAAATATTGTGATGAATTTGCTTAGACGTGTGTGTAAGTGTGTGATCAGTCGTTGTTGGAGTCCTTTATTGAAGCAATATGCAATAATTAAAACCCCCCACCCCACTAAACATACAGATAAGGGTCAATTTATTGCCCTCTTAAGGGTCACACATATAGCTCATTTGGTGCACCAAATGCATGCACATAAAGGAAGCCTACATATAACATGAATAATTTGAACCATGTATATGCTTATGCTCCCTCCCTTAACTAAAAGATGGATACTTAGTTAGACCATGGGCCGATGCTAAAATTTCATTACGAATAGAATGATTCGCATAACCATAATTTTAGCCTAGACTTTGTATTTATATTTGAAAATCCACTTAATTATATGTATAAATAGTTCCATCAAAACCCTTTTAGAATTTATATTCATAAATTGAAAATCCTAGCCCGATTGCGTTTAGATAGACGTAACTCAACTAGGCTTTTCCTGATTATTTATCAAAGTAATTGGCCACACTTACAAGATTGACAATGATATGGACTACATGTCTCCAACTCAAACACATATTAGCAAGTGCCCTACTTATATACATACAATCAATTTCAGTAGTGATATTTGACTTACCTTTTAATAATCAGTAGAGCAGCCTACATGAAAGGGTGCATTAATCAAACTCGTTCATCGAAAAATTATATTATTATATATTAAAAAATTTATATAAAATATATAAATTAAAAATTATTTTCCATACATATATATTAAATCATGAACACTCTTAACATATCTAACACAACTTCAAAACCCATCATGTTGTTATGAATTGGTTGTTGAAGTCCCATCCTATTCAATGAATTGGGAGTATTAAGCATTCGTTTTGGGGTTCATCATATAAAACAAAAGTCAATTCTCAACAACTACTAGTACTATTTAATAAAAACAAAATAACATTAATATCCTGTTTTTTTTTTCCCTCATTTACAAACGTATATAAATGGGAGGGATGTTTTTTTGCCTTTTGTAACAAAAAATGTCCTTTTTTTTTTCTTTCTTTGATGATTGATTATTTTATATTTAAATTTTGTTATATTGCAAAGTCTAATCAAATGTTGCTGTAAAGAAAGTCGATCGATAAAACTCTATTTGTCCCCAACTCACGGCCCGCGGACATGGCCTACATTTAAAGTACGCAGTTGGTGCGCAATTTAAACTTATCTCACACGTGTGCGCTGCTGACACGTGGGGCTTGACAGTGTGGCAATGATTGGGTAAAAGGATAAAAATATATATTTTATTTTATTAAATAAATTAAAAAAAGGTCCACCCCGCACGAATGGTGAGTTGTTTTCTCCTATTGGTTGGTGTGTTTGGTTCCATAATTATGGAGAATACAGCTTATTGGGCCAGGTGGGTACTCTATCTTCTTTAATATGAAAAGCCAGTTTTCTTTTAAAACATTATTGAGTTGCCATACATATAGGAAAGGGGAGTTTTCGGACTAGTCGATAAAAAGTTATTTTTGCGTGATTTATATAATTTGAATTAAAATTTGATACTAATGAATGCGACCTATAGATCATTAATTTGAGTTGGAATTGGCCACTAATCAAAGCATTAAGGTGAATTATCTATATCTTACTTTCTTGAAGTGACAATTTCAAAATATTGTGTGAACACGACAAGCTTTTAAGTACTCTACTCTTATGAAGAGCGTGTATGCTCACAAATACAATGATTAAATATCATATTATTGTATGTAACTCTTCATATCTTACAAATTGCATTATTAACTTCCAATTATACTTTTTTTTTACTTTCAACAAAACTTGTCTCACTTAACAAGAAAAGTAAATATGTCAAACGTACAATTCAAGAAATCATTATGAGAAGTTACAAGTAAGGGTGCGCATTTGATTTATGCTATTCGATTTAAGTTTTCGACTTTTGATTTCGAAGAACTATAATCCAATTCGAACCAAAATAAATTTAGTTTGATTTGGACATTCGATTTGATTAATCTTTTATTTCAAAATTAGAAACATAAGAAAGTTATATTGACAATTTTAAAATAATATATATATATATATATATATATTTTCTTAAATATACTTTTAATAAAAATCACAAATAACACGTAAACACAATACTGAACCAGTGAGATCAATGATAGATGTACAAACATAGGAAACTAAACTAATTCACAATGACATACCTAAAAGGTGGTTTTAACTCCAACTTATTTTTCTCTCTCTCATCTCTCTCCTCCTCTCTCTCTCTCTAATGATTATATATATATATATATATATTATCTCTATATATATATATATCTATATATATATCATAGATATATTATTAGTTTTTTTCAGTTTCCAGTTGTCTTATTTTCTTAATTCGAATCAAATAAAAAAAAAAACTACAGTAAATTATAAATTCAAAATCAATTCAAATTAGAAATTCGGTTGATTGGTTTTGTTTTTTGGTTTAATCCAATTAGTGCATACCTCCTAGTTCCAATACTCCCCCCTCCCTCCACAATTATTTTGTTTGGACCAAACGTCATGCACCCCCTCAAGAAAATTTAATACAAGATGTAGTTTAAACTATATTTAAAAAAACTCTAATTATCCCAAAATATCAAAAAGTCTATATAACTTTCAAAAATTGAACAAAATAGAGTTCATTATTAAGGGCAGAACTTGAAAAAAAACACTAATGAATTTTTTATTTATTTAAATTGACCAATCTAATTTTAGACATATATTTTTAATATACTGTCAAAACGAAAAAATATCTTCTTTAAAGTAAGTTCGCCACATTTCCTTAGACACTTCCAACTAGAAAATTAACTACCAATTGACATTTTTTATTCTTACAAAATTGTTTCTTCTATTAGACAATTTTTGATAAATCAACATAATGTGAAGAATGGTAATATACTTTGTGAACGTGACAAATAACTAATATAAATTAACTTTGGCATTGGCCTCAAACTTATTAAAAAAAATATTTAATATCTAATTTTTTAAAAAAAGAAAAAAATATAAAATGTCAATCTAATTCTAACCCCCCACCTTACCCCATCCCACCTCAACCCCCCTTCATCTTCATCTTCTCCCAAAAGACATTCTTTTGTCTCAATTACAAATCTTATTCTTTTCAAATACTTCACAGATTAATTTTTAAAATATATATATATATATTATATCTATTTCATACTAAGAATTGAAGAATAAAGAAAAAAAAAATGAAATTGGATAGCCTACATTGATTTATTTAATATCATTATTTTGATAATTTAATGAACACATAGGAATTTGAGTAAAATCTTTGTTTGAAAACTATTGTTCATAAATAAATACTCGGCTAGACTTTTTTTATTACGGTAAAAATTCATTATCTTCTTTCATCTTCCTTCATATTTTTGTTTCCTTAGTTATAAAGATTTTTAAATAAATATCCGAAGACTTTCTTTTAAATATATGAATTTTCATAGTTTTTGATTTTCATTTATCATTCATATTTGAAGATGGTAAGATTTTTTGTATTAAAATCAGGCAAAAAAATTATGTTGGCTAAAAATGAAGACGTTTTGTAACTAAATTATGAAGAAAATGATAGGTAATGGGTGAGGTGTTTTTCCTTTTGAAAAGTTTGTACATAAAAGAAAAAAAATCCCTATTTTTAAAGGTTAATTATATGTCACGGTGTCAATAAAACAAGAAAACGAAAATAAAAAGACACTATTTTAAGTCTTTTCATCACTTTTCACGCGCGCTCAGGAAAGACAACAATCATATTTTTTGTTATACATCACAACATTTTGTAATTTAATATGTACACGTTTTTGAACAATTAGATGTTCAATAGGTACAAATTTAAGTCTAATGACTATATCGGACATCTTGAAAAACGGACCTTTGAAAAACGTCCTTGTCATATATATCGATAACCTTATTTCGTAGTACTAGACGTGTATAACTGTTGTGTCCTTCTGGTGTAACCTTTCGATTTTGCTTTTGTCCTTATCTCACGACTAAAAGCATGGTACGAGTCAAATAGTGAAACATCAATATTTTACAGATCGTTGTAATTGATGTATACAATTCAAATACTAAGACTACTTCTACACGGAATTATTTGTCTTTGTCTCACTTGATAAACACAATTTACCAAACTATAAAAGTTCTTACAAAAGAAAACAAAGAATTTTACGTCAAACTACTTTAACTATATATTTTTCAATTAATGTCTGAATTTTAAGAATTATTAGACGTTAATTGATGTGAAGCATATATAAATGTCACATGATGAATTAAAGTACGGTGAATTAACTTTGATAATTGAGAAGGCCAAGAAGATGTTAAATTTAAAGTACAATGGATTTGCTTTTGTTTCCAGACAAAACAGACTATACTTGATTAGTGAGTTCTTGAAAAATTTAGTATGATAGAGGCACAACAAACAGTGTGATCACTCTACTAATTTTATGATATTTAGATAATTAGATGTAGTAAATTTATTTTTTGACTTTAAATCTTCAAATATTAGGAAGAGAGATAAAATATAATTTAAAATTGATTAAATAATATAAGTAAAAATGAATTATAGGGTCGACTATTCTCTTTTAAGGTCATCATATCCAAAAATAAAAAATCCTGACATCATTCTTCTTCAGCTTGAACATTTTTCTTCTTTTTTTTCTTCTGAATTAAATTTTTTATCAAAACTATGTATCTCAATATTAGGATTTGGCAAAAAGAAAATTTGCTGAAATATAATTAATTTTATAAATATTCAAAATCATTTTTGTAAAATATATATTTGAAAGGATGTTCATGTTTGATTTTATTGTAATACAATTTCAAATAAATCCTAAAACTAGAAGTTAAAAGGAAATGAGTTAGGAAGATGCACATTTCAAAATACTATAAATAAAAAATGTTTCAATCATATGGTACGAATACAAATTATATTCGTATTTAAATTTGACTATTAAAATCTTAGGTAATTATTTAAATATAAAAATATTTTTATTTATATTATAAAATTAAAGGAGTAATTGAATTGATTTTCAAATATTTTAAAAAAAAAGTAACAAGAAAAAAAAAGACCATGAAGGAGAAACAAAAGATAAAAAAATAAAAACAAAAACTGAGTCCCATAAATCAAAATATAATTGCAATAAAAAATTTCCTCACACAACTAACACAAGTTGTGCCTCTCCTATAATAAAAATTTTCAGTTAACACTGGAATCAATTAGAGTGCAAAATAGAATTGTATCATTTTATCTCATGACACAGATAGCTATGATATTATCACCAAATGCTACGAAATATCTCTATGTTTTTTTTCATTTTAATTGATGTAATTTTATATTTATAAAATTGTTTAAATAAGAAATATTTTTTAAAGCAAATAAATATAAACTTTTTTCACTCTCACGAGAAACTTATAAAAAATAAATATTAAATCATTTGAGGATTATAAAATCAAAAAATTTTACTATCACAAATGTTATGACATGATAAAACTCTAGCATCTCGGCCATGAAAGAAAGTATTCTCCATCAAAGTTGTCTTCCTAAAAACTAAAGTAATTTTCTTTAAATATTTTTTTTAAAAAAAAATTATTCTAATAAAAGTAAGAAAAGCCACGTCTCAAAAGTAATATTACACTCCACATTAATTATTGGAATATAACATTATATATGAAACATGTTTTTACTATTTTTAATAGAATCATTTTAAGAATTTTCTTTTTTTGAAAAATAAATAAACAAAATAAAAACCTAATACTTTTCTATCTCGTTTTATATGATTTATTTTTTTCTTCTATTTCAAATTATACATTTTTGTATTGAATAATCCTTTCCTTTCCCCTCTCTTTTTCTAATCTTCCTCCCCCTCATTTCTCGTTCTCTCACCTCTTTCTTCCACTTTTTTACCTTCCTCCGTCTTTTTTTTCCCTTTATTCACACTTTTTGCTGAGGCCCCCCGAATCTAACTAACTTTATATAAAATAAGACGAGAGTATCTAAAAATTCATCCATATTCCATACCAAATACAACGTGGCTAGATATAATTCACTTGGCCGTCGGCAGTCGTACGTGCAGCTTAGGGATGGGAGACGAGGACAATTGCCTAACTTTTGTACTTATGCTGTTTCATAAGTTTGATTCCACTACAAGCTTTAGAATAAATTATAATTCTATATAGTGTCTAAGAGCCCGTTTGGCTCAGATTAAAAGCTGGTCAAACTGACTTAAAAAAAAAGCTTATTTTTTGACATTTTTGGTTGTTTGGGCACTAACTCCAAATAATTATTTTAAGTTTAAAACCACCTTATTTTAAGCAAAAATTAAAAAAGCTGGGGTAGGGTGCTTTTTTTTTTTAGCTTATAACTGTTTTTAATTAAGTTGACCAACCCTTTTATATTTTTTTGCCCTTAATATTTTTATACAACTCCAAATTACAACAATATACCCTACATCTCTTTCCGCATCTTCTTTCTTCTTTTTTTCTTCCTTTTCATTCACGTTTGACATATAGCAACTTCAGCACTTTTATCTTTATCCGAAACACAATACTAACGCCTTATTTTAAAAATAAGTTTCAACACTTTTAAAAGTACGTTTTTAAAAGCTTCTTTTATTAAGCCCATCCAAACGGACCCTGAAATTCGAAAGATGATGTAATAGCTTAGAAAGCTTTTAGAAAACAGAAAGGATAGACTCTGCAATTACATTAAATTGATATTAATAATTTAATTATTGATTAGAGACTTAGACTTATGTAAATATTACTCTGATTAGTATTGAATGTTGATTAAGGTTACGCAAATATTCTTCAAATAATATCTCCAAGGTTTGAGGTAATGTGGAGTTGGAGAGAGTTTTTGGCCATAAACTCTGGAGTTGGCCATATAACAGTTTAAAGCATATAATATTAATATTATTATAATCTGTTATAAAATAAATTTTGACATATTTCAATAATAAAAAAGATAATTCATAAATTAACAAGATAGTGTCACATTTCGGGCTATTATTAGTTGTTATTTGTAGAAAATAATAAAAGAAAAGTATGATTTGAGAAGTCTTCTTATTAACCAAGATAAGAAGATTCAATTAAAAAGAGAAAAGTATAAAGGAGAACTTGCTATGGAAGAAGACTATTGAATTGTCTTTGGTTTTGGTTGGATTTACAAAAGATTAAGACAATTTTTATTTATACTTGTAAATGAATGATTTTAGATACTAAGGATCTAGATTATTCTAATCATTTCTACAAATATTTCATACCGTAGACTATTTAGATTTTTTTAAAGTATAAATATCAAAGACATTTAGTCTATAAAATTTTAGAAAGTTCTACTAAATATTTAAGATACTTTTTGTACTTTAAAAAAAATAACTTTAGTTTTTCACACTCCTCTTTAAAATGATTTTTCGAAAAGTACCCCACACTTATGTTGAAAGAACTCAAACGAAGCTTTATGCCACGTCTTGGTGAATATCTTAGCAATTTCTTCCGGACTCCTCTTACTTCGTCAAATGATAAAGATTTTTCATTATCGGATGATCTATATAAATTATCTCTATGCTGAGTTTCTGAACTACCTCTTTTTCTAATCCCCCAAAAAATAATTTCAAATAAAAGTAAGAAAAAACACGTTCCACAATTAATATTACATTCCACAAATTAATTATTGAAATAGCTAAACATGTTTTTTCCTACTTTTACTAGAATAATCATTTTAATTTTTTTTAAGAAGTTTATTTTTCTTAAAAAAATATTAGAAAAATGAAAACCTAATACACCCTTGCCTCGTTTTATATTCCCTCCGTCTATTTCTATTTGTCATGTTGTTTTTTTCAAAAGTTAATTTGACTAATTTTCATAATTCAATTAGATTATATTAATCTAATCTTTTAAACAAAAAAATTAGATATTTAAAAACTATACAAAAAGATAGTACTACAAATTATAATTTTTTACATATATTAATATGAATATAAATAAAAAATTTATTATTTAAGCCGTAGACAGTTGTAGGTGCAGCCTCAAGGATCTCCTTCTGATCTGGGTATGCTGTCACTATTAAGTACTTAGGCTGTTTCTTTTCTTCTCATATTATAATTCTTTCTAGTGTCTAAAATCCAAAGATGATGCATTAGCTTAGAATGCTAAAACAGAAAAACTATATTAACCAAAAAAAGTATGTACTCGCAATTATATTACATTAATATCAATGATTGATTTGATTGTTGATTAAAGTCATACAAATATTATTATAAATTGCATTTATTAATTAATTAGAATTATGCAAATATTATCTGAAAAAATATCCCAATGGTTGAGACTTGAGATAATGTGGAGATGGACATATAACTATTTAAAGACATTTGAAGAGCGAATAAATACAATATTATTATAATTCATTATAAGATAAAATTTCGATATATTTCAATATTAAAAACTAAATTCATGAAGTAACAAGATACCGTCACATTCTCGTATTTAGTAAAACATCTTAATCTTTTAATAATAGCTTTAGTGTAATCAAGAGTAATAAATTAATAGTTTTAGTGTAATCAAGAGTAATATTCTCATATTTAATTAGTGCATAAATTAGTTGTTCAATTATAAAAGTGTGAAGGAAGTGAACGGCGTAAATGATAAACGACAAGAAAGAAGCCTATAAAAGCAAGATACTTTCCAAAAAGAGCTTCAGAAAACAGAAAGTTTCTTTATAACAGCATCTCAGAAGATTCATAGACGATGCTGCACATAATATAATACTCTATTTTTAAAAAAATTTATTCGATATTACGTATTTATATTAGAGCTTAATTATTTAAAATTGATATCGTGTAGACCTTATTTGGACAGATACACTCCCTATTAAGAAACTCAAACTCAAAATATTTAATTAATAGAAAGCAGTCTTATCAAATACTCTTATAAATACTCTGTACTATCTTATTCGAACCTCTGCTTCAGAAACAGAGCTTATTGAGTGTTGAAACTGAAAAAGAAGAAGAAAGAAATAGAGAAGAAGGAATAACATCAATGTCTGACTTAGAGTTTTTTCTTTTTCTTATTCCTCCAATCTTGGCAGTACTTATAATTCTTAATCTATTCAAAAGAAAACACAACTTTCAAAATCTTCCACCAGGGGATATGGGTTGGCCTTTTCTTGGTGAAACTATTGGTTATTTGAGACCTTATTCAGCTACTACTATTGGAGATTTCATGCAAGATCATATTTCTAGGTAAATCCCTTTTTTTTTATTTTTGTGTTTGTTGAATTTTTGTGCTGAAAAAATTGGATCTTTTTTCAGGTATGGGAAAGTTTTCAAGTCAAATTTGTTTGGAGAGCCAACAATAGTTTCAGCAGATGCAGGGCTAAACAGATACATTCTGCAGAATGAAGGGAGATTATTTGAGTGTAATTATCCAAGAAGTATAGGTGGGATACTTGGTAAATGGTCTATGTTGGTTCAAGTTGGACAAATGCATAGAGATATGAGGATGATTTCTCTGAATTTTTTGAGCAATGCTAGGCTAAGGAATCAACTTTTAAGTGAAGTTGAAAAGCATACTTTGCTTGTTCTTGGCTCTTGGAAACAGGATTCTGTTGTTTGTGCACAAGATGAAGCAAAGAAGGTAAATAAGTGGCTACACACTATTTTGTTTTAGTTATTGATCGTATTTCTTCTTCTTTTTTTAATGTATTTTATCATGATTATTTGCACTTCCGTAATTTCCTTAACGTGAGTGTAAAACACTACCTTTCGAAGGTAGGGTAAGGTTTACACGTCCAATGTGCTCTTTCAGACCTCATTTGTACGATTACACTGAGTATGTTATTATTGATGCTACTCTAACTTTGGAAATTGTTGTTGTTTTGTGTGTGAAATTTCTACAGTTTACATTCAACTTTATGGCAGAGCATATCATGAGTCTACAACCTGGAAATCCAGAGACAGAGAAGCTGAAAAAAGAGTACATCACATTTATGAAAGGAGTGGTTTCTGCTCCATTGAATTTTCCAGGAACAGCTTACAGAAAGGCCTTACAGGTACCATTATAAATCACTAGGTCATGAACGTGCTTACCATCTGAACAACCCCTTTTACTTGTTCACTTATTTTCAAGTTATGAATTATTTTTCTCTTTTCAACAGTCTCGATCAACAATTCTTGGATTTATTGAGAGAAAAATGGAGGAGAGGCTTAAGGAAATGAACAGAAACGAAAACGACCTTCTAGGTTGGGTTCTGAAGAATTCAAATCTCTCAAAGGAGCAAATTCTTGATTTGTTACTGAGTTTGCTCTTTGCTGGCCATGAAACTTCATCAGTAGCAATAGCTCTGTCTATTTTCTTACTAGAAAGCTGTCCTGCTGCTGTTCAACAATTAACAGTAAGCTCAAATAATCAAATACTTTTAGTGAATTTTTTTCTAGTCCACTATTTAATATTTTTTTAACTTGTTGGTAATAAATTTAGGAAGAGCACTTGGAGATTTCCAGGGCAAAAAAACAGTCAGGAGAAACAGAATTAAATTGGGATGACTACAAGAAAATGGAATTCACCCAATGTGTAAGTTTATACTCTTTACTCTTATCAACTCATTTAAAAGATAACTGTTTGTACACAAAGTACGATTGTTTTGTTACATGTTACATACACATTAATAGTGTAAAAATTCTATATACATTGATAGTAACACATGAGTAATGCTAAATTATTATATTTTCCTTCACTTGTAGGTTATTAATGAGACTCTAAGACTTGGTAATGTAGTGAGGTTTCTGCACAGGAAAGCTGTGAAAGATGTTCGATATAAAGGTATTATTGTATGATGATGCATGGCTTCAGCTTTAAAATCCGATTTGTTTTTGCCTTTTTAACAATCTTTTTGTTATTGTTCTGTTTTTCAACTTGAAAACTCAAAAAAAGGTTATGACATTCCATGTGGATGGAAAGTGTTGCCGGTGATTTCAGCAGCGCATTTAGATCCTTCACTTTTCGACCGACCTCACGACTTTGATCCTTGGAGATGGCAGGTTAGTCAATTTTGCATTTAAATCGACACTCAATTTAGTGTACAAAGCATTCCACGTTATTAAGGTCTTTAACTCAACTACTCAAGGGTGTGATGAATACCCAAATACAAGCATTGTGGTAAAAGCTTTCACAACTCAACTCGTAATCTATAAATCACACAAAAATAACTTTATTATTGTTCCAAGAGTGTCCAATTTTAAAAATCTTTATGATAAATGTAAGTAGTAAACTAAACCTTGCAACTTTATGAGAAGAGCTAAAGGAAAGTTAAATTTGAAAGCAAAAAGTAGTTTTTAATGCATCCACCAATTTTAGTCGTCTTACGTCGTGGGATCATGTGATGAAAAATTGAAGGAACGCACACCTCTAATTTTAAGAACCAAATATGTGCTTCAGCTTTAAGATTGGAATGTACTTATTAAGCTACGTTAGGAGGATAATATTTTCCCAAAAGAGAAAACAATAATTTAATGGATAAGGGAGTGAATTAAGACTAGGTTGGGGAGAGTGGAAAAGAACATTCTATGTAGGCCGTTTGTTGGGTCGCATGATAGAACATATAAAATATCATCAATTAAAAGCAAGGTGGGATTTAGCCGTCCTGGTAATCATAATAATCCACAGAAATGAACTGTCACAATCAATTCATGCACAGATGCTGCTGCATTATGCACGAAGTAAAACCCCACCTTAAGCTTAAAGATGTGAATTGGGTGCAAATAATATAAGCAAGGACTCTATCGAGGAGAAATATGGTGGGACGAACGAAATTCTCTTTTCTTTAGTCAGAGTTTTAAGTTCAAGTGTGAATAATCATTTTCAAACCTTGTGTATGTAATTAAAATAATAAGTATAAACATTTGATTAAAACTCATATCAATTGAGTCGTAGTAAAATCCTTTAATTGAACCAATAAAGCTCAATCTTGAATTCTCCTATGGTTCTAGCCTTCTAGGACAATGACTTTAATACGTATATATTGGATGACTTCTTATTTAGTTATTTTCTTGAGAGAAAAAAAATTTGTCTCCATTTGACTTTATTTGAAGCAATCATTATAATATCACTCTTTGAAATGCGATCTTTATGTTAATGTAATATGCTTTCAAGATTGAATTATCTTTTATTTTTTTTCGTATTTATCTTCCATCCATATAATATATTTCAACCCAAAATTAGTACAAAGTCCTATAGGGGGTGGGGGAGGACCCAATCAAGGTAATTACACAATTAAAAGACTTGTCCAAACCCAACCCGCATGTGGGTGGTGGGGTTTTCATGTGCACGTGCACCTGTGCTTTTCATGGTGGCTCACCTCCACTCTACTCCATGCTGGTCCATCCATTTCCCATTCTATCCTCTGTCTTGGGGCCACAATTACATGTTATTTTAATTCCTATTTGTCAAAAATATTCAAAGTGCATTTACTGCTTTCAGCACCACTACTTGTTCCTCAATGCAGATACTCACTTATGCAATTTTCATTTTCTTCTGAAATCTAACTTAATTATCGAATGGGAAGTACTGTACATTGATAATGTCGGCAATATAGTTGAGAGGAACAAATGATACTTCATGTTTTACCATTTAAAGGGTATGAAGGATATCAAAAAAAGTATTTTTGTCATTTTCATTGCTTTATTCCAAATAACAAAATCTCGAGCAACTTATTGAATTTGTTGTCTTTGGTTCATCATACCAAACGACACCTTAGATTGAAATTTAAAAGTGATGAGTAGTGTATTAATGCAGAACGCAGAAGAGTCGCCTTCAGGTAAAGGAGGAAGCACAGGCACAAGCAGCACAACAAAAAGTAGTAATAATTTCATGCCATTTGGGGGAGGTCCACGTCTATGTGCAGGATCTGAACTGGCCAAACTTGAGATGGCAATTTTCATTCACTATCTTGTTCTTAATTTTCACTGGAAATTAGCTGCAACTGATCAGGCTTTTGCCTATCCTTACGTAGATTTTCCCAATGCCCTACCTATCACCATCCAACATCGATCGTTAAATAAATTACATGACTAGCCCTAATTCATCGTATTAAAACTACCTTCGCTCGCACATCGCATCGTATATGGGTAAACATTTTATTATATTGTATAAATAAAAAATAGTAGCTGAACAAATTGGAAAGAGGATGGTACTTGAAATGATTCAAACCAAAAGAGATGTTTTGTAAATCTAGCTAATTATCTAGGAGGTGAAGCAGCTGCTACAGTTTTTGTTCTCTTTTTTTTTTTTTCCTTTCCGTTACGTAGTACAAAATTTTCTATGTAATTAAATACAGCAAATTATTCGATTCTCCGTTTTTACTTTGTGGATATTCTATTTATTACTTTGCTACAAAATTCCTAATTAACAATGATATGCTCAATCGTGAATGTATGTTTTAATATGTGATAACGCTATATGTCTATATCACCGAATTTCAATTTAACTTATAATGATGCTCGTAAAGTAACCGTGGGTGTAAACTTTAAACATTGGAAGGGTGATTTGCACAAATTCATCACACTTTTTAAATTTCGCCCTAGTTAAGAGATATGTTGTGAAAATAGCCTTCGCTCCAAAATTTGGCATAATTTTCTAGAGTTTTTATATGAAATTCTGTCCAGATTTGGCTCATGAACAGTAATGTTATATCTATTTGATTGGAATTTTTGGTCAAATCTCAATGGGATCGCCTGAATTTTAATTCTTCAATATTTATGGCTGAAAATCTGGCAATCCACCTGTTAGTTTATTGTTCACCATCACATTTTAACTTTAAATTGAATTTGGTATACAACTTTCTAATACCCATTACCGACAAATTTCAATAATTAAATTCAACAGGAACCTTGCTTCACAAATTAATAGACCAACTTTGTCATATACAAAATAAGAATTTTAAAAAATCATGCTTCACAAAATCCAATAATGGATATCTAATATCTTGGGGATGTTCTCCCAACTTCTTGTTGAATTAAAATGTGTAACACCAATGCATGGTCAAAATTCAATTAATTTTATGGTTGGTACATAATATACATCCTAAGTGATTCGCAATATCTAATAAAAATGCTCATAAATCGTGGATTTTCATTTTCTTATTGCATAGCCAAATTTCTAACTTATCTTTTTTTGTTGGTACATACTTTTCTGATTGATTCCTTATTAAACAATGATGCTAATAGATTGACGTACGTGGATGTATGTTTAGAATATACGACACCATTAATTGTATGGCCAAATTTTAATTAATTTATGCTCATCACTCATGAGTCACGTTGACGGAAAAAATATGCGTGTATAATATATAGATAAACATATTTAATTAATGATTAATTAAGTACTACCCCTTCAAATAAACATACATGATACATGAAGTACCTATATTGGAATATATATTCAGCAATTATAATTGAGGTGCTGTGAGTCGTCTTATTCTGAGAAAAGTTGGAGAGGACAGTGTATAAAACATAATATAATGGAATAATTGTCAAATCGATATGAAAACTTATGGAAGATCTTGTTAGGTACTGTATATTGCATGTGAAGTCCGATCAGATAACAACCTAACGATAGATAAGAGTAAATAAAGACTCTACTATATATAACCTTGTTCTCTTTAAATTTAGATTTAATTTATCTGACTAGATAGACTTATAACTTTAGGTCATAAAATTAGTAATATTAACTTATGACTTTTAATTTAATTTGTTATTTTATTTAATTAAAATTTAAAAATATATCAGCTTTTAATCTATGACATCTTTTAATTTATTTCCAGGACCCACCCCTAATAATTCTTTTTGTCCTTCAATAACTAGTGGGCATGCACTGCCGCACTTTTGTTTTCCTTTTTTCTGAATAAAATAAAATAGGGTATAGAGGAAAGAAAAAATAATGAAGATGATGATTATAAAAAAGAGAATTGAGTCCTCGTTAATAAGTTAAATCAGATAGTTAATTAATTAAGTCATTAAAATCTTCCTTGCTATCTACTTTTTGAAAGAGATAATAATAATAATAATAATAATAATAATAAAAAAAGTAAAAATAAAATTAGGTTTTAGTTTAATTTACACTTAAAAATTAATTTAAATGGAGGAAAATCGCTTCAACTTTATAACAAGTTCATTTTTCTTATAAACCCCGAGGAGTAGCTTGGATGGTAAAGGCCTAAGGACAAAGTCCTTTAGGTCGCCATTCGGCACAAAGGCAGGACCAGACCTAGAGGTTTTTACATATCAGTTGGCTCTGTCTCCAGGCGCCCTCTTAAACTAACTGTGGTGCACTCGCCTTGAAACAGCGGAATCCGATGGGTATAGCTAGTCGGATTCGCAAAGCGACACCCGAAAATCATGACAAAAAAAAAGTCTATATATTATATTAACCATGCAATGCTGGAGTTCTTTTTACTTATTCAACAGTAATGACTGTGAACATAATAATTAATCTCGATAAGAATATAATAAAAATTAATGAGCCTCGTGTAGTTTTGTCTTTAACTTTTAACTATATCAGAATATTAATCTCAAATTATACTATATATATGCAAGTACAAATTGCGTCAATAAGGCGAAAATGATTTTTCTTGTGTTATATAGATAAATTGATGAAGCAGTAACCGAAAATTCTAGCATAGCGCAAAGTTAAAAAATTATGTTAGTAAGATTCAAGATTTATGGCATTCTAGTAACTTCTATGACACAAATTAAAATATATACTACTTCACTTTGAGATATGATTGAATTCAGGCAAAATTTGTAAATTAAATAACAATATTTTGATTGAACCAACAAATTAATTTCATCTATTTTTAGTTGAGAATTTGGACCTTACATGCATCATTTTAATTTTGTTTAAAGGAGATCTTTTAATCTGGAAATTAATATAAGGGGTTGCACGTGAGTCTTCACTATCTTGAAGTAGGTTGGTCTAGGGAAGTTTTGGTTAATTTTTCACTTCATTCAACATTATACGGTTGCTTCAAACTATAGAAATTCATTTCAATATATAGTTAATAGGTTTTGAAGAATGGTAATTTTCCCAACGCGCAACGATAACATCCAATAAATAAATAAAAATTACAAATTTAAGCAATTTCCAATACGTTAGCAATATTTTTGACACTTATACCTATATAGTTTGTTTGATTTAGGAAATGCAATTATGCTGCAAGTTGAATTTTTAAAAAATGTTAGATGGATTTATATTTTAAATAAATTTAAATAAAAGAAGAAGAAACAAATGAATAAATAGGTTATCCAAATTGCCATGCATGTTAGGTCTCCTTTCATTTTCTGACGTGTGAGAAGTTCGTTTTATTGCTCCTTCCTCTATTGGTGTACTATATTCGAAAATTGACTTCATCATTCTTTGGTCTCACAAGCAGCACGTTCCATTTTCAATACTACTTTTATTTTATGGGGTATGTTATCACAAAATGTCTCACATAATAAAAATTATACAATATGAAAGAAAAATAGTACGTACTTAAATAGTTATTGTTTTTACAAGTGTAGTTTTCTTATGGAAAGGTGTTTGAATTATTATTTTTTTAAGTAAAAATCAAATACTTAAAAGAAAAGAAAATCAAACATACAAGATAAAAGAAGATTGTTCGGATAGTAACATGTTCCACCTTTTACTTTTCAAATTCTTTAAAAACCTCTCTTTGTTTTCAATTACCTTGGAGAACTTGATATATATTTATGCCAAACCAATAATAACACAACATATGCGTTTTCTGCTTGCACTTTTTACGCTTAGGGTGTGTTTGGTATGAAGGAAAATATTGGGAAGATGTTTTTTTAAATTTCTCATGTTTGGTTGGGTCAATGTTTTGAAAAATATTTTTCAAAATCAATTCATTTTCCTCAAATTTAAGGAAAATGACTTCCCTTTAAAACTTAAGGAAAAAATGAAACATTTTCCAAAACACTCTTCCAACCTCCCCTACCCATCCTACTCTACCAGCCCCCCTACCCCTAAAAAAAAATTAGGTTTATTTTAAAAAAAATATTTTTCAACTTCAAAATTTCATTTTTTCACTTCTATCCTCGATCCCACGCGCCACCCCCATCCCCCCAAAAAAATATTTAAGTTTGTTTTTAAAAAATATTTTAAACTTCAAAAATTTATTTTTTTCACCCCTATCCTCGATCCTCCCTCCCCCTACTAGCCTCCACAACCCCCAAAAGATAAATTAATATTGTTTTTAAAGAAAAATTCAACTTCAAATTTTAATATTTTCACCCCTATCCTTGAACATCCTCTCCCCCCAAAAAAAATATTTCTTTTAAAAATGCAACTTTAAATTTTAATTTTTTCACCCCTACCATCGAATTCACCCCCACCCCACCCCGAAAAAAATTTGAAGTTTGTTTTTTTATAAAAATTTCAAAATTTATTTTCTATTCTTGTAAAAAATAAAAGATATTTCTCAAAAATATTTTTCATTCAAAAATACACTAACATATTTTTTCAAAATATATTTTCTACTCATCAACTAAACATGAAAAAATAAGTCAATTATCTACTTATTTAAAAAAAAACATTTTCCTTCGTACCAAACACACCCTTAATCATACAATTACTTAGCCCTTTTTTCACCTTTTTTTTTTTAATAATTTAACTTTGGTGAAATAATGTAATTTAGGTGTCAACCTACGTGTCTCAGTATGGGCCTAGATATTTGACTGGCCTGGTTTCTGTATGACACCTTGTCTTCTCAAATGCCCACTTTCTTTGGGCTCCAAAAAACCACCAATAAAATGGTGGTGGTTCAGACCAATCTTGATGAGTATACTATCTTTGGGCCTGTTGTCCAACTCTTTACTCGGCCTCCTTTCATATTTTCTGGCTTTTGGACCTTAAAATTGAGAGGAGTAATATTTGAATCTGAATTTTTTTTCCAATTAGATAAGTTCTTGAACAATTATTAAGTTTGTTATATAAAGGATAAAGTATTTGAAACATACTTAATGATCAATTTATCGATCATTTTCAAATCGTAACAAATCATTGAGTATAATTATGATAGTAATGTGTATTTTAATATGTTATATATTCTAATGATTTGCTAGTTTAAAAACATATAGAATTTGTATATCCATTTTTATCTGATTATAATAATATTTTAATTCATTTTATGAAGTATTCTCGAATTTAAAAATATTGAATCTAGGAATACGTATTATATAATCCTTTTTTCTGGAGCATTAGTTAAGAATAATTAGGATGGCAAGTCTAAGATGACTTTGTTAAGCGGCGGGAACATAGGCCACGCTGCAAGCTTTTCCCATTAATTTGCTTATGGCTTCCAAATCATTTGCGCGTCCATTCTCATACCATTTATTATGGAAACTTTTCTTTCGAATAATCTGGGGATTATTGGTAAGAGCAGATTAATTTAAATCTATAGCATAATTTAATTATTTGTATTTCATTTAGTATTTTAAAAGAATGATATTTCTTATTTTTTTGCGAAAAAACTTTTTTTTAGGGTTTCATTTGATTCAGGAATAAATTGGAATATCTCAAAATTAATATTTTTAAAATAAAATTTACACGTTAAACGTAACACTATTATTTTATGTCTTCATAAAATAAATTAATATCTCAAAATTAATATTTTTAAAATAAAATTTACGCGTTAAACGTAATACTATTATTTTATGTCTACATAAAATAAATTAATTTTGTGATTGTGATAGAAGAAAAGCAAATATATAAAAGAAAGAAATTACCGGTTTGTCGTACAGAACGTGACGGTGGCCGTTTAGTAATATTGGTTAACATTAGGGGTAGTTCCAGTAAAGTGGGAATATAATCGTCAGTCGCCTTGTACTTTGTCCCGGTACCCAAAAAAAGAGCATCCCATTTTCACATCCATTTGATTGCTCTACATTGTATTCTGTACTTCTTCATCTATAACTCCATTCAATCTCCGAACAGAATCCGCACCGGCATATTGGTTTCCGATAAGTTTCAGAATGTGGCGCTGTGTGTCGCGTGGTCTTCGCGCTTCCTCCAACAGATCTATCTCCGGCGGCGGCCATTTTCGTCGACTCTTCTCCTCACAAACTGTACGGTCCCTCTCTCTCTTTCTCAGTCTATTTATTCGATCAACTAATTGTAAGCACCTGATTCTATCGATTTATTGAATCTTATTGATTTTCGATTGATACATTTTGTATTGAAGCGTGTTCTAATCATTGTTGGTGACCTAGCTGTTGGCGCATCTTAGGATCTTTGGTTGATTGAGTTTTAGTTTTGACATCGCATCAGGTTAACGACCTAGATGTTATTGCATTTGATCTTCTGTTTTGAAGGACTTTGTGTGCGATTGTTCTAGAATCTCCGAGCTTTTATGATTTCTCAATTTAGCCTTAAAGCTCTTTTTTATAATCATTTTTACTATTTTTTTACTTTTATAAGCTGAGGTTTCACTTTTCTATTTCATAATTATATATATAAGATTCTGATGATAATTTTTCATTGTTGAATACTGTGTGCTGCCTAGCAGAATGTGGGAGGCTCGTCCTACACGGTAGTCGATCACACATATGATGCGGTGGTGGTCGGTGCAGGCGGTGCTGGGCTTCGTGCAGCTATAGGGTTGTCTGAGCATGGATTCAATACTGCTTGCATAACCAAGCTCTTTCCTACTCGATCTCACACTGTTGCAGCTCAGGTACCTGGATTCTAACTCTGCCAATTTTTATTTATATTTATTTTCTTGGACTAGGCATTATTGTTGTATCATTGTATGGTAGGGAGGAGAAGACTCCAAATTTTAGAAGGAAATATGTTGCACAAAGAACATCGAATAATATGCTCTAATTGGGAACTCTTTGCTCCTTGTTGTCGGGTTGCATGTTTATTTGGTGGGCTGGGCCAACTAGACAATACTCATTTTTACGCTGCATTTTCTTGGAGATGATTAGAAACTTGAACAAGGTTCACTGGATTTACTTTTAAAAAATTAGAACTCGTGACAGTGGCAGTTGAGATAGATTTGTGTTTTAGTTCGTACAGAATGCTATCTGCTAGTAAGTGAGAGATTACTTAAATATTATTATTCTTGCTTGTGTCAATCTTGCTAACTTAGAGAAATTAGGGAGAAAGCTGGTTTGCTCTGCAGTTTGATGGGTCTGTATTTGAAGATTGATTGACTAGAATAGGATTTTACATGTAATTGCTTAAGTTTTGGTTTGTGATTTTCCTTTGTAGGGTGGTATAAATGCTGCATTAGGCAACATGACAGAAGACGATTGGAGGTGGCACATGTATGATACAGTCAAAGGAAGTGATTGGTTAGGTAAGGTTTATCTTGAAGTCAGATTTTCTCTATGTCTGTTGGCATTAACTCAATGCTTTTTTGGTATGAATAAACCACGTGAAGCTCAAAAGTATAGATTAGAAATATGCAGCTTGACAGTTACAGTTTGTATCTCTTACTTGGACCTGTTCTACTTCAAAATAGAACCAATTGCTTTCAATGGGCCAAAGTTACACGGTTTTAACCACTTTGATGTATAAACTCTATGACCTGTTTTACATTTTTGGCAAAACCAATAATTTTGTTTTGGAGAAAGGTATGAACTGGCCAACTTTTGGACCTTTGATATTATGGCTTGGGTTTTTCTCTGTCTCAATGCAAGTGTGTTGATTCCAGGTGATCAGGATGCTATCCAATACATGTGTAGAGAAGCTCCAAAAGCAGTTATAGAGCTTGAGAATTATGGTTTGCCTTTCTCTCGAACAGAAGATGGTAAAATATATCAACGTGCATTTGGTGGTCAAAGCCTGGACTTTGGAAAAGGTAAGAAGTTGAGCACTTGATCTAGTTGTATTATCACCTGGGTACCGAGTCGCATTTGTTAGGGAGCGGTTTACCCTCTGATGTGGGACTTTTTGCGCGAATCCAGATTTAATCGGACTCCAATGTGGGTATCCAGGAAACCAAAGAAAAAAAAATCTCAATCTGACTCTTGTTTTCTCTTGGACAGGAGGACAAGCATATCGTTGTGCATGCGCTGCGGATCGGACTGGGCATGCTCTATTGCATACTCTTTATGGCCAGGCCATGAAGCATAATACACAGTTTTTTGTGGAATATTTTGCTTTGGATTTATTAATGAACAGTGATGGTATTGTCTTCTACTTAGAAACTCAGTTTTATGTCATATGATTAAATATTAGCCTTGTTTGATATTACTTGACTTGCACTGTATACTTTGAAACTTTGTGGTAGTAATCTAGCATGTCATACTAAAAATGATCCTGTATTTCTTTTGATTTTTTAACATTTTTCTGATATGAATATTTATCAGTATACATGTGGTTGAAGTTATATGGAGATTCATTGGACCTCTTGCTCATTTTTAGCTGTTTCATTCTACTAATCAACTCTTCTCTGTGCTTTAAATAATGCGTCGACATCAGGGAGCTGCCAAGGTGTAATAGCACTAAATATGGAGGATGGTACCTTGCATCGATTCCGTGCTGCCAATACAATTTTGGCCACCGGGGTACTTACTGGTTAACATTGACCTCTACTAGACCTCTTGAAGTAGTAATGAATTTGTAAGCGTTTTTTTTTATAAATGTTTGGATTAGGGTTATGGCCGAGCTTACTTCTCGGCAACATCTGCTCATACTTGCACTGGAGATGGTAATGCTATGGTTGCGCGTGCTGGGCTTCCTCTTCAGGTCATTCTATAATGACATCTTCTGACCATGTCAATTCCCCCTCCCCCCTTCTATGGTACTTTATTTTAAATAAACTCTGCTATGTCTCTTTGCAGGATCTTGAGTTTGTGCAATTTCATCCAACTGGTATATATGGGGCTGGTTGCCTCATTACTGAAGGTTTGTTTCTTCTTCAATGCTATTAGTGATGGTAATAATTATATTGATTGTCCATTCTTCTGTTAATTGTTCTTCCATTTGTGTTTCCTGATGTACAGTGTTTTTCTTTCCTTTTTGAGAGTGATTTCTAGAGTATAGTATTTAACTTTTCTGTTGACATTCTTGAATTTCTATTTGTAACAAGTGCCTCATTCCATGCTTAGGATCTCGCGGTGAAGGTGGTATCCTGAGGAATAGTGAGGGTGAGCGATTTATGGAAAGGTATGCCCCAACTGCCAAGGATCTTGCCTCAAGAGATGTTGTTTCCAGATCTATGACTATGGAAATTCGAGAAGGGCGTGGTGTAGGTATGATGTTATTAATTTAGCCGAATTAAGAAGTTTATTCTTTTAGCACTCTTGTAAGAGCCCTTGTCTTAAGCTTAAGTCATTGTGGTCTGTGGTGGAGTAAGATTCTATAGGCTTAAAATGCACTGGATGGATATCGACCACGAAGTATATGATCTGTCTGTTTAAAGTCATCATGTTACGATGACCATAGTGAAAGTCTGAAATGCGAGATCTTTATTTAATTGGATGTATTATATTCAATTCATCTCTAGCTTCTGTCTGACTTAGACGTCATTGTTATTTTTATTTGTTTAGAGCATAATTATATAGGCATGCATGAGTATACTAACGTGAGTGCTCCTCCAATTTAGAAGCTTGTAAATTATCTCTAGACAATAAATTTGATGGTAAGCCACCTAAATCGTAAGATAATTTTGCTATAAAGTCAACTGCATTTGTAATACAGCAACAATCTCAATTAAATAAATAGCAAATGTTTCAACTCTGCATTGAGATATACTAGTTCATGAGAACTACTCATCGACCAATTTCAATTATCAGTGACAAGTGAAGCTTGTTTGTTGTGAAAACTTTAAGTATCATAACTTCATAGTGTTTTGTGAGTGTGGTGGGTGTGAGCTGCAAAGACAGTAACTTATTCTAGCATATGGATTGTTTTGTGGCATGTGTCAGGATGACCTCCCCCTGCCCCCCTGGGTTTTTTTGTTTTTTTTTCCTTTTCTCCCTTCTTCTTCCTCCCTCCAGCATTTTCAAACGTCTGATATTGTTGTCAAACTTTCGATAGGACCTTTGAAGGACCATATCTATCTTCACCTCAATCACTTGCCTCCAGAGGTTCTTAAGGAGAGACTTCCGGGTATCTCTGAAACAGCTGCCATTTTCGCTGGTGTTGATGTAACTAAGGAACCAATTCCTGTTTTACCTACCGTGCATTATAATATGGGAGGAATCCCAACTAATTACCATGGACAGGTATGAAAAATTAGTTAACATCTCCCTCTCTGAAAATCTATTTTTCAACTTTTGTTTTTTTTACCTGCTCCATTTTTGAGGTTGAACTCATTTTTTGTATGTTTTGTTTGGAAGGTGGTCACTAAAAAGGGGGATGATCCAGATGCTGTGATCCCTGGACTGATGGCTGCTGGTGAAGCAGCATGCGCATCTGTTCATGGTGCCAATCGTCTTGGTGCAAATTCTCTTCTAGATATTGTTGTTTTTGGACGGGCATGTGCTAATAGGGTTGCAGAGATCCAAAAACCAGGTTAGAGAATTTGTTTATATAACCTTTAGGCATGCATAACATGTTTAAGATTTCTGAACTTTCATATCTCCAGGCGAGGAACAAAAGCCACTTGAAAAAGATGCTGGAGAGAGGACCATTGCATGGTTGGACAAGATTAGGAACTCAAATGGTTCATTGCCCACCTCAAAGATAAGGCTGGACATGCAAAGAGTTATGCAAAACAATGCTGCTGTCTTCCGCACACAAGAGACATTAGAGGAAGGTAGGAAGAGGAGGTGTTTTCATATTTTTGAAAGTTTATCTATATCATTTTTTTTTTGGCAATAAGTGTCTTGGGAAGGTTTTATTTTTTATTTTCTTTTAAATATTCGGAGGCTTTATCAGCTGAGCTGACTATTTTCTCTGCACCTTTTTTTCTCTGTTGCGGTTACAGGTTCGCCGCTCATTGACAAAACATGGGAGAGTTTCCATGATGTTCAGTTGAAGGACAGAGGTTTAATATGGTATTATTGCGTGGAGGAGATTATGAATCGTTATTAAATATTAGGTCTTCCTTTTCGTCTTGTTGTGTTCCTAATTTCCTTCTATTTCAAATTCATAGGAACACAGATCTTATAGAGACTATTGAGTTGGAAAATCTTTTAATTAATGCATGCATCACCATGCACTCAGCCGAGGCAAGAAAAGAAAGCAGAGGAGCTCATGCTCGTGAAGATTTTACGGTCAGTTTCAATTTCTTATGAATCATATAGTAGTGCCCTCTTTTTTCTTGTTTGTTCCTAATGGTTTGAACTTTTGATGGTTTTGCAGAAAAGAGATGATGAGAAGTGGATGAAACACACCATAGGGTAAGTATTTTCCTTGTTTATTTTGATGGCTTACTTCTAGTCATCTTTCCTAAGTCTCTGCAATTGATGAAAGGTTTGCTTGATCATCCATTAAATCATCTTTCCATGAACATATCTTGTTGGGAGGGAGGGAAAGCAGAGGAGTATTGCAACCATTTTTGAGAAAGGGTGGGGTGTACGCAGACCTTACCCCGACCTTACCCTGACCTTGTTGAGGTAGAAAGTAGTTTCTGACAGATCCTCAGCTCAAGAAAAGCATGATCTAAAACTGATCTGACAAATACTAAAGTAAAAGCTATAGTGAAAATTTTATGGAAAAGAAAAGTAGTGGCAACAAAAACAATAAAGATAGCCCCCAGTAAAAGAGACAACAACAACAATAGCTGAAAAACTGAAGAATAGGATTATAATAATAATAATAATTCTGTAAAGGGAGCAAACAAGGTGCTCTAAGCTAGTAGCCTAGAACCATGCTCTCCCGTGGGAAAGAGAGAAATCACTTGATTACCTACTAACCGTCTACCCTGCCTTCATGTTTTCCCGTCTTTGGTCATGTTCTCAATGAGCTGAAGATGTGTTATATTATGTCTTAATTGTTTCTCCCCAATTCTTTTTCGGTCTACCTCTACTACCTCTTGTTGGGCCCATCACTGGCAACCCCTCTCAAGTCTCACCTCTTCATTGGAACTTTTGTGTTCCTTCTCTGTACATGTCCGAACAATCTCTAATCCTTGCTTCCTGCATTTTTTCTCTCGTAGTGTATCCATACATCCATCATCTCGTGAAATTGATGTAATACTTCAAAAAAATTTTTTTTTTTTTTTGTGAAAATCAGTATTATCCTTCAAAAATTATTAAATATCGGAATGTGTTCCTGTGGTAGTGACTTAATTGTTCTCCAGTGCTCTTACCATGATTGATGCGCTCTACTGATTAAAAGAATCATGGTAGATGTACCTACCAAGTGTTCAGCTTAACAAAGTTCATATATCTGCAGATATTGGGAGGACGAGAAAGTTCGGCTAGAATACAGACCAGTGCATATGAACACTCTAGATGATGAAGTCGAGTCGTTCCCACCAAAGGCTCGTGTCTACTGATATACTCATTTATAGGGGGATTTGGATGGCGTAGAAGTTGATAATAAGGAAGGCTGCAATAAATCGCGAAAATTGTGAAATTTTGGTAATAACTGTTTGATTTATTTACGCTATGATTTGTAAGCAGCCTGTGAAGTGTTCATAAATATTAGAAGCAGAACACCGTTTGTCTTGTAATCAGGAAGCAAGGCTTCCTGACTTTTCGATCTTGTAGAAGATGATGGAATCACTTGTTTATGCTCTTATATACTCTACTTCTTGCATTTTGACACGATTGAAGACATTATCTCCTTACCCTGGTTTTTTCTATTTTCTAGAAAAACCAAGCAAGCCACAGAACTGTGTGATTTATGCATCTCACTAGACACGAATTTCTGTTGCTGACCTTTCTAATAAATGTTTATTCCGACTTGGTGAACCTTTTATTGATCTTCGTACTGTGAAAGGTGTGTAGAGGATGACAGCAGTCTCTACTTTTGATTTTTAATTTTTGTGAATTCTGAACCTTATGTGTGTTGCGTTTGAAAAGTAGCATATGCTTAAGAAAGCAGTTGACCTGCTCTTGAAACATTTTCATTTTTACGTTAGATATTTGTGAGTTGGCTTGTGTTCGATGCACAAGGCAATAAAAGATTATTTTAAATTTGTGTTAACTGATGATGATGTTTCACAAAACTGTAGTCTCACAAGAGGTTTAGCTGTTGCGTACTATGGTAACATTACCTTAATACCAATTTGTATTGATCTATGGTAGACCAAGGTAGGGCAACGCACTTCGTAGGACTGAATACTTCAGCTTAAGCTGCTGAGTACTATTTTTTGTCCTAATTTTAAGAAACAGTCACGCTGATAAAATAATTCATTTTGAGTTTGACTATTGTTCTGATGCAATTAAATGCCATTTGATCTTTATCCATTTACAGGAAGAATATTGCTGCTTTCCCGTTATAATGGGTTTCACCATTCTGTTTTGAAACCAACCGTTACAGGCTTACAGCACACTATAACTTAGCTAAAATAAATTGTAACTTCTCAATTCTCTCTCTTGGTACCGCTACTAACTGTTGTGCTTGTCATCTCGAGTTGAACAAGGTATTTCTATTGACCAAGACTCTTTAAGAAGTGTTATACTATCAGTTAAGTCTTCAGATGAACCTTGTTAAATCTAAAAGCAATTTTAATAAAAATTTGACGAATGAAGATCTTTTACCCAATTATAAAATGAATAAAAAAAATAGCTCTTTAGATTTCTTTCATGTGAAAACTAAAATCTCTTGTAAAATGAATATAGAACTAAAAACTAATAATGATAAATGAACGTGACCAATTATCCCTTTACCCATACAACCTCGTAATTATAAGTAGACATAAATCCAATTCTCCCTTGGCTACACAGCCTCGTTATCTAGACAGTAGTAAGAAATTCTTAAGTGAACTGTTAAATTATAAGGAGTTGTATCATCTAAGCCTTATTCAAAAATGACTTGAATTTTATGTAATTAACTCAAAAATTGTTTCAACCTCCCTCTTTTTTGTATATAAACTTTATTGCAACGTTAAGCCTCTAAAATAAAAGTGCTTGAAAAAAATGTTTTGTTTTCTATTTTATGCGTAGTCTTTGATAGAAGAACTATTATTCTGCATCTTAATTGGAGTAAGTTTGGATCTTATTTTTTTACAAGTATTGCCTAACGTTTCTTTTGAAAAAAAAACAAAAAAATTAATAACCTATCGTAACTGTAACTCTCTTTTATCAAATCAATTTTTGTTTTCTCTGAGATAAAAAGGGCAACAGAAGACAGGACTATAGAAAAAAATAGTATATATACTTTATATATTAAAAATCTACGTCAATTAATTTGTTTAATTATAATCATTAGTTAGTCCATAGTTCCCTTTTTCAGTCAAAAAGTGCGGTGCAATTTCACTCAATTGGCAACGTTCATTTTCCAACCTCCCAAAAAGTCCACTAAGAGACATTCAGAAAGCCACTAAATATGTCTCTTTGCTTTGTTCCTAAAACTCAAAACAAAGTAAAACGTAGAAGCTTATCCACTAAATCAGTTCCTTCTTGGATTTGGATCAATAAACCAATCTATTACAACCTTTGACCAACAACCTCTTTTGTCATTATTCATAACACTGTTGTAATTAACTAAACTTTTCAAGATTTTATCTCCATGAGTTTGTAATTTTGTACTACTATAGTACGTAGAGGAGGTAGGCTTGGTGGACAATAATCTAAAAATCATACTCTAATATAAAGGATTAACAAATTTTCTAAGTTGTAAATCCAAATCAAAATTAATGTATCCATCAATATTCATCAATGCAAATGTATAGATTTTGTATATTTGTCATATGATAATCGTTGCTCGAACATTTCAAAAGAATATAGAGAATTAGGTAATAGGTATTTAGATTTTCTCCCCTCCCCCCTGTTTAAGCCAACTTTAAGTTCCGTCGAAGGGTTTTTGTCACATACAGTTTGAAGGTGGAACAAAATTTAAGGAAACAAGATAAGGTTATCAACAAATAAGTTCAAATAAAAGAACATTATTTTGGGGAGTGAGAAGTGACTAGTGGAGTGATTAATTCATTGGAAGAAAAAAATTTGCTACTTTATTTCTTTTTGTTGATAGAATTGCTACTTGTATATATGTGACAGGTGCAAGATAATCAATTCTGTCATTTCCTTTTTCTTATCACAAAATTAATTAATATAAAGAGTTTAATCTTTGAGACAATGTTCTATAAGTGGTTTTTTTGTCTCTTTAAAAAAGAAGTTAAAGTTAATGTAAGTGAAGTTAAGACCCATTTTCAACTTTTACCTTTTTTTTTTTGTAAAAAAAAATGAATATGGTGTCATTTCAGCTTTCTTGCACCACAAAATACATGTCACCTCTTACTAGCAAAAAGTATCTTTTTACAATGTATTCGTTGTATTTGTACCACTTAAGAAAACAAATTCTACTATTGAGCTTCTACTTTCTTAATGTTAACTGCTAATTTAGTCTTAGTTTAGACGCCTATATAAAGTTTAGATGACTAGATTTTTGAAACTTACCTGTTCCTGTTGCTTTTAAATGTTAAAAAGATGTGCAATATTACTATTATAAGAAAAATAATAATGACAAAGCATTGGGAAGAAATAGCCCACAAGTTCAATTTTTGAATATGCGATTAGACAATAACAGAGTTGATAAGAAAAGGACACAAGTTATAAACATCAAATTAGCTACTGCTAATCTGCGTTTGGGACTTTACTTATAATAGGTCTTGCATTTTTAATTGGAGATTTCGAATTTTAAAATTGAAAAAATATTATATTAAAAGCACTGACGTACAGAAAATAAACTCAAATTTGATGGAGAGTCAATATTAATATCGAACACCAAATATTTTAAAGAATTGCGGGATTCATTGGATATACAGTTGAAGGTGACCTTACATGCATTATTAACTTGTCTTGCAAGACATAAATTTTCTAATAAATATCTTGTACCAATCATGCTATTCCTTCTCATATTTTAATGTCTCATTATCATATACGGTCACTGCCTAGACTTTGTTGCGTGCCTTATGTCCATACATAATCAGAGATCAGTCAGAGATAGGCTCTTAGCTTTTGCTTTCAAGCCAAACTTGCCTTGTCATGATCTCCATCCAAGAAAAAAAAAAGGAAAACTAGCATCACCAGGGGTGTGTTTGGCACGAAGAAAAATGTTTTTCAATTTTCTCATGTTTGGTTGGAATAAAAGTCTTTGAAAATGTTTTTACTAATCAAAGTCATTTTCCTCAATTAAGGAAAATGACTTTTGTCCAAAATTAAGGAAAATATTTTCCAAAACTTTCCTCCAACTTCAAATTACATTTTTTTTAGCCAAAACAAAATTAAAAAATATTTTCATTTTTAAAATTTTATTTTTCACCCGATCGCTGATCCCAACCCCACCCATCACCGACATGCCCCCACCCCTCCCAAAATAATTTGAGTTCGTTTTTTTAAATATTTTTATTTTAAAACTCCTCCCTCCCTCCCCAAACCCCTACTAGCCCACCCACCCCCAACTCCAAAATAAATTTATTTTATTTTTTAAAAATATTTTCAATTACAAAAATTATTTTTTCACCTACCCCCTGCCATCCTCCATCCCCCCACCCCACCTCAACCCCTCAAAAAATTAATTTTATTTTTAAAAACTATTTTTAACTTCAAATTTTTATTTTTCACTTACCCCTGCACCCCTTCCCCTTTTCCCACACAAAAAAAATAAATTCAAAATCTATTTATCTTCCAATACAAAAAAAGATATTTACAATTATTAAAGTGTTATAACAAACTTCAAAAAGGCACATCCTTTTCTATGGTGCCTCCAGAAATATATATGAGGAAATTTATATCATACAAGTAATTTTAAATAGTTGTAACATATTGGTCCTCTACAATATTGGTTGACGCAACTCACCGCCCACTTGACATTTTTGGTTTAATGAATATTTGTCTTTTCTTTTCTAACTTTGGAACTGCATCAACTCCTCCTATAAATATATATATATATATATTGCGCCATATACAAAAAAGGAAACCATAAACATGAAAACTATGATGAAATGGAGTGTCTACCTACCAACTGATTTATATATTCTTTAACAATTCAAAATATAAAGATTTATATATGTATATATAATGTTAGTATATGAAATTTTTATACCATTAAATAATTTTTTGTCTATAATAATAGGTAAGTTTTCTTATTTTTAAGCTACAAAAAGTTTTAATTTTGATATCGACCATATACTTATGGAACCATATTTTTTGGTGTTGTTATCACTAGGGCCCTAGGCTTTGTAATCTCCCCGTCAAAAATATCATGTACCGTTACTTTCTCCTCTAAAATGGTCCCTAACTATCCCCTTTTGGTCTTACGGCGAGAGGGCCCACCGGTCCCATAATGGGCCCACAAAACCGCCCAAAATCAACGTAACCCAATTTAACGTTCACAT
This sequence comes from Solanum habrochaites, assembly GCA_027704765.1. Classification (NCBI taxonomy): domain Eukaryota; kingdom Viridiplantae; phylum Streptophyta; class Magnoliopsida; order Solanales; family Solanaceae; genus Solanum; species Solanum habrochaites. The sequence goes on along the minus strand of JAKWJA010002490.1, from coordinate 50,556,110 downwards.
TATCTCCCTTTCTCTATCACTTTTTTTTCTTTTTTAGAAAAAATAATATTTCAATTACCTTTTGTTTTCATTTTCTCTTTTTTCACCTCTAGCCACTGTTTGACCAAAGTAGAATACCAGCTCAGAGCTGACTCATTTGCTGATGTTGTACTACTTTCTTGCTTTGTTGGTCAAAAATCTACTGAAATTTCACACAAATATTGAAATCTTTACACTAGGAAACTCCACTTTCTTATGCTAAAACTCCCGCAACAAAAAAAAGGATTATTATACGAACTACTATTATTTGATTTTTTTTATTCGTTTATGTAAAAGTCTGATTGAATTTTAAATTTGTATTGTATGTTTCATATTTAGTGATTAAAATCATATTCTGGAGAAATAGAATTGAGATATTTAATTAATAATTAATGAGATTGATTGTTGTGTTCACCACAATTTATTTTTTAAAATATTTATAGAAAAAGATTAAGAAAGTAGTTAAAGTGTTCTCACTTCCAAGGATTTAAATGGAAAATTACGATGATACGTCATCTTTTCTTCCATTCAATAAAGGTAAGTATATCATACTTATATTGTTTATTAATGGGAAAAAGGTTAAAAATGTCCTTAACGTATTAAAAATGGCTTTAAAATGTCTTCTTCCATCTATTGGATCAAAAATGCCTCTCATCTATCTATTTGGATCAAAAATGTCCTTAGAGTCAAATTTAAGCATAAAATTATTTTTTCCTTTAACAGAAGCTGATGTGGAAAATATATATCTTTTAGTTAAATGTGTGACATTATTTTATTGGTCCATATTTTAGACCCACTTTCATTCATATCATAAACCCCTATCAAACCCATTTCCCCCACTTTCTCATCTTCTTCGAGAAAATTATTTGAAATATTAATAAAATACTATCAAAAAATCAATAACAACAACATTATGTTCCAAGCATTTCTCTAAAAAATTCAAAGTTCTTTTCGTGGAGCAATTGGAGATTTAACTCCTCCTCAACTATTAAGGGCTCCATTTTTTTAAAAAAAATGTGATAACAACATGGCTTGATTTGATGAGTGTCTTGCTTCCATGGAGTGATTATTTTTTTTGTTCCCATTTCCTCAAATCCACTCATTCTTTTGATACGTTTTGGGATACAAATTAAATTGCACTTATCTTCACTACTATAAATTAATAGGTCCATTAATATTTTTTTCGAGAGAAATGATGTATATATAAAAAACATTTCTAACATTTTTTTACAGATTGGAATTTACCGAAAGAATTTGATAGTATTGTATTAATCCTCCCAATAATTTTTCTATAAAAAGATGAAGAAAGAAAAGTCGTATCTTTTTATAATGAGTTTGGATTGATGGATATTATTGAGATTAAATTGAGTCTAATTACATGTTGACCATAAATCATAATGCCACACATGAAATTTTTACATATTATTTTTGCCACAGTCAGTTTCAGTTACAGGGAGGGATTCTTAGTTGAATTTTAACTCTAAGGGCATTTTTTATCCAAATCGGTGGATGAGAGGGATGTTTAATCTCATAGTATAAGATAACATTTTAAGCTATTTTTAATACTTAAGGCACATTTTTAATCCTTTTCCCGTTTTTATTAATATTAACTATAATATTCTTAATCTTATAGCTTATTTACTTGCTGCCAAGTAGAAATCTATTTCTTGTGATGAAAAGTTTGTTAATATAGTAAACATTTTTATGTTCGAACCTAAAATTATGAAAGGGTTGAAAATAATACTAATCAATTTCCTACGGAGTACTAACTTCTAATTGATGTTGACTGAACCTTCGAGGGGGATTAGTTGATTGTTATAAATTTGATAAAACACATATACTTCAAATTTAAATATTATATTTATATTAGGGTAATATGGATAATTTATTTAATTATTATTTAAAGTTTATATATTAAAAATCTCTGTGGAAACAAGATGGTAATCAGAAACAATATTTCTTGCCGTTTATTCAAAAATGAACGGTGAAGATCTAATCCTACAAACATCTAGAAAGATGAGATAATAAATGGAGTTCACGAGAAGGGAAGTGGATGGCGCCATATATCCACGTGTCAAATAACCAAATATAAGTGGGACCCACACAAAGTACCCCGAACAGTGCGGGAGGAAAGTTGGGTACACGTGGACGTTAATGACGTGGCCTTATTGTACATGGGACCCACTCAGTACTATAAGCTACGTCATGCACGACTCAGCCAGTGAAGACCTATATACACTTTACATCATTGCATTTCCACTAGGAGTATTAGATTTTGTGAATGCCCTTTTTCAATGAAAAAATTTATCGACTATTTTGGTTTACTCCGATCGTTATCAAATGAATGGGTTGAACTTGAATATATACGTGTTAAAAAATAAATCATGACTTAGCTTCTCAAATTATATTAATTTTTAAAATATTAATAAAAAAATTTATGAATCAAGTAAATTAATTTAATCTCACATTAGTTATTCAAATGATCGAACTGAAATTCATCAAACTGATAAAAGGAATGGCTTGATAATCTGTGTGAACTTAGACTATTATTTTTGTTTCGGTTGAACAAACTTACTTTTTATATAATGTATATGATATAAAAGCAAGTATGAAACAAAAGTCTATAAACAATTTGAGTTAAAAATCACGTGTTTTCATTTTGTTGAGTGTGAATTGTTTTTATTTTTTCACATGGAAGATCCATGATGTTATTAGTTGATGCGGTAAAAGGTTTCTATTTGTGTCAAATATTTTTTTGTTAGGTTTGTATGTGAAATAAAAAGAAGGGTGAAATAACAGTTTTTGTCACGATAAGAAAAAAGGAAACTTAGAAAGATAAAAGTAACTTGACTATTCACTGGCTAGCACTCCCTATACTTAATTTGTCTCACTTCAGAGTAAAAATCTAGTGAAAATTTCATATTATGTTCATACCTAATAACAAAATAAAATAAAATCATTACGCATCAATTCTTGTTTTTCTTTATACACTTGAGTTCCCAAGTACTTCAGCCATATCTCAATATTAAAATGTTTTAGGATTTATACTTTTAATATAGGTATAATATTTAGATATTATATAATTAAAAAATATTTGATGTAAAGTTTCTTTATCTATATTAATAAATAAAATTCAAATATTTCATATATTAATTATTAGAAAATATCTCAATAAAATATTTTTAAAAATTGTACTGTTGCTTTTTGTTAATGGTTAAATATAATAGTTGGGATATCAACTTACGATCATGGTTGTGATTAGTAGTTAGTAGTAATGGTTAGTGACGGGGACAATTATTGGTTTTGTTTAATGATTGTTTTGTCATGATAATATGATTGTGACAAATGTAAATAGTGACTAGTTATAGTGATAATTAATTATGATAATTGATAGTATAAATTATCACTAAGAATAATAATTAATCATCTCAAAAAGTATAATCGAAAGATTTATTTCTCATCTTTAGAGTTACTTGCTGTATCATAAAGTCAAAAGAGAACGATATCAATATGGACCAAGAAGAGTAGGGTTCATAAACTGCTATGAATAGCAAATTAAATTCAGAAGCTTCTATAGTGGTGCCTAAATGTGATCGAAAAAAAAATGAATCAAAAGGGTTCCAACGTCAAGTTTGATTTTGGTGAGAATTCTCTTGATGAGTATGAGGAAGAGCCGAACATATGCATTAATAGAGTAGTTATGCATTTCTCACATAGGCAACAAATAAGAAGAAGCAATGAAAGAAAAAAAAGAAGCACATGGAAGGCAACATGGTTGGGACGGTAAAGTGCGTAAGGAATTTGTTCCAAGACACTTATTGATGCGTCAGACAAAACAAAACTATGTGAATGTAACAAATGGTTTAATAAAGATCCAATAAATACATAAAGAATGTATAAATTATCAAGTGTTGTGGGATATATTTAAAGAAGAAGACAAGAAAACAATACCTCGAGTTACTTTTGATGAGCAGTAATTAAGTTTTTTTAATTCATGATTTCGTAATAGAAAGTTTGAGGTTGATAATTCAATCATTTTCTTGATTATTATATTTTTACATTATTTAAACATCCTCGTCGTAATATCATCTTGAAGCGTATTATTCAAACTCTGTGGTGATCACAAAATATTTAATTTTTTTAAGCTCTTATTTTCTTAATACTTTATTAGTTAGTAAAAATTAGATACTTCATTAGGATTGATAAGATAAACTATTTCCTACTTATGCTTAATCGTACTGATATTTTTTTTTATAATTAAAAAATGGCTAGATACATTGTCTAGCGAAAATTATGAAATAAATAAATATATATTATTTTGTTACTTGAGTTTAGTTTCGATTATTGTTCTTGTATCTTTTTAGGCGGTCCATCCCGTAGGGCTAACGGGTTAACTATGTTGGATCTTCTTAGGAAAATCAAGTCTATTGTAACGATTTTATGCCCTACGTGTCTTACTCTTAATTTTAATTATTTGACGGCTGGCATTTGGCCAGAAAATATATATTTTTTTAAAACTTTGTGTTATATTATATATTATTTTAATTGCCTTTTGAATTAGAATTTGAACATCAATATATAATTTATATTAGGAAAATAAATTTTGAAGCTTATAAAAATGAAATAAAGTTTTGAAATTTAAATAATAATCAACATAAATTAATCGAGATCGAGAATAAAGTTAGCATGAGAGAATTTGATAATTATTTTGGTCCAGAGCTTTCAGAAATCAAAAATCTCGAGAAAAGCCTTTTTAGCATAAGATGTCATACATCGTTTGGCATGTCGTGCTTGACATATTATTGTTGAGTGTGTATTACCATTTTTGTTTATTAAAAATATATTTTGTTAGTGAGCATGTTTGTACCATTTAAACACATACAAAACATGATTTTAAAGGAAGTTATTAGAGCTTGTAGATGCGAATTCTACTGAGTTTCTCTTTAGTATTATCATTATCTTTTTGGTTTGAGTAACTGGACTTTTTATCTAACATATTGATAGAATCACTATGTTTAATTTGGTTTCGTTCTTCTTCATTTAAGTTTGATAATTTCTGTTTGTTTGCATTTTGTTTGAGAATTTGTTGTCAGCAGTTCACATGCACCCTTTCAGTGTTGAGTTATTAATTTGGAGGATTTCTTGATTAGGGTCCATAAAACAACATCTTCAATTGCCAGTTAAGGCTCAAAATTATCATATGCTCGCTTATAATTTTCTTTTTAATTATTATTTATTACCTATTTATTTTTATTGAATGGAATTTTTTTAAAAAAAAATTAATTAAACCCGCTTCTACCTATCACACCCGGCTTTAATTAAAACTATGAAAGAATAATAATTTGAAAGAAAAGCCTCAGTTGTCACTTTATTAAAAAAATGAATACAACATCTTTTATAAAAATAATACTCAATCTGTTCCAATTTAGTTGTTCACTTTAGAAGTGACACATATATTAAGACATTAATTATTATCATAAATTTGTTATCTTTAACTTAAAAGATTATGCAACTTTCCAAGTATAATAAATGTATTTTCTGATTTCAAAAAAATAATACATGATAACTTAGTAGTATTAGAAATTTTATAGAATTAAGTAAGGGCATAGTAAAAAAAATTGTTATTATTTCTTAATTTGTTAAATTAAACAAATAAATAGAAATAAATATAAAAAAAATATAGACAATTAAATAAGGACACAGAGAGTATTATAAAGTGAAAGAATGTACCTTTTATTGTTATTGTGGTGCCTAACCCAAAATTAATAAAAGCTTGATATCATATTTTTTATTGTTATTGTAGTTTGCTATTCAAATTTAGTGGGAGTTTTTGATATTATATACGGGCTGAATACTTAAATTAAAAATATAATAATCCAATTGAAAGAAATTATAGACATTTTTGACCTAGGGGAGATTCATATTAAAATTAATATAGTGTGACAGATGGAGCCATTTCAAGCAAAACTTTGTCCTCCTTGTAAGGCTGAGCTTTTCTCAATTAAAGCTAAGCACTTCTAACCCCCTTTTCAACTCTCTCCCTCTTCTTGGGGCTACTCTGTTAGTCCACTCAAAACTTGCTCACCAGTTTCTTCTTATAACTAACTGTTGTTGTTGAGGTAATGTGTGAGTAGTGTAGCTTAGTAAGATTTGGTGTGGAGAATGGCCTATATGTGTACGGACAGTGGGAATCTAATGGCAATTGCTCAGCAAGTCATAAAGCAAAAGCAGCAGCAGGAACAGCTCCAACAGCAAGAGCAACAGCAGCAGCAGCAACAACAATTCTTGGGTGTTAATCCTTTGTGTCTCAGCCCATGGACTTCCAATCACCAGACCTTAACTAATAGCCCCACTTTAGGATATGGACTTACCGGGTCGGGTTTCGCAGACCCATTTCAGGTCGCCGGAGGAACAGATGGCGCCGAGCCGGGATTTCAGTTCCCTAACTTGGAACATCATTCGACCGGGTTTAGGTTTGCTGATTTCGGCGGTGGACCGGGTGGTGAGTTTGACTCAGATGAGTGGATGGAGAGCTTGATAGGCGGCGGAGATTCTACCGGAAGCTCTAATCTTCAATCTGGTTGCGAAGCCTGGCAGACGAGTTCCGAATTCACTACCCTCTACGGAGATCCGTTCCCGAGTTGTCCGAATCGACTCAGTATCGGTTCTGCTCCTCCGCCTCCACCTTCTTCCGATCTCAATGGGGTCATTTTTTCGGAAACCCAGAAAAATCTAAGCTCACTACAACCACAGACATCTCCATGGGTCGCACCATCTTCATCTCCTCCTCCAATTGTTCAACCCGCGAGTAAAGAATCCAAGGTGGTATCAGTTGATGTGCTGCCCTGTACTTCCCCTGAAAGTTTTTCGTCAAAACCATTGTTGAAATCCTTGGTGGAATGTGCAAGACTCGCTGAATCAGAGCCTGAAAATGTAGTAAAATCTTTGATTCGACTAAGGGAATCAGTTTCCCAACAAGGAGATCCAATGGAGCGAGTTGGGTTCTATTTCTTAGAAGCTCTTTACAATAGGCTTTCGTCGTGTCAAGCAGAGAGAACTCCGTCAATCTTTGGTACTGCGCCGGAGGAGCTCACTTTGTCATACAAAGTCTTTAATGATGCATGTCCCTACTCAAAGTTTGCTCACTTAACGGCTAATCAGGCGATTCTTGAAGCAACTGAAAAAGCAACGAGGATTCACATTGTAGATTTTGGAATTGTTCATGGTATCCAATGGGCAGCTTTTTTACAAGCTTTAGCAACTAGATCAGCTGGTAAACCAGTCAGTGTTAGAATCTCTGGCATTCCATCAGTGGTATTGGGTAACTCTCCGGCAGCTTCACTTTTAGCTACAGGGAATCGTCTTCGAGACTTCGCGAAGCTTCTGGATCTTAACTTCGAATTCGAACCAATATTGACTCCAGTTCAGGAACTTAACGGGTCTAGTTTTCGAATTGATCCAGATGAAATCTTAGCTGTGAACTTCATGTTGCAGCTGTACAATTTACTGGACGAAACAAATGTTGGTGTAAAAACTGCACTGAGTTTAGCCAAATCATTGAATCCAAGCATTGTGACATTGGGTGAGTATGAGGTGAATTTGAATGATGTTGGATTCCTGCAGCGATTTAAGAACGCACTGAAATACTACTCAACTGTTTTCGAGTCATTGGATCCGAGCTTGACCCGAGACTCCGCTGAGAGAGTACAAGTGGAAAGACTGATACTTGGCCGGAGAATTGCCGGAGCGGTGGGCCTAGACGATGGCGGAACCAGAAGAGAATGTATGGAAGATAAAGAACATTGGAAAGAATTAATGGAAGGGGCTGGTTTTAAACCAGTAACACTTAGCCATTATGCAATGAGTCAAGCAAAAATTCTTCTTTGGAACTATAATTATAGTTCATCATTTGGATTAATTGATTCTGCCCCTGGGTTTCTCTCCTTGGCTTGGAAAGATAATCCCCTTTTGACTGTTTCTTCATGGCACTAATTGTGTTCTACATCAGTTCTGTTAGGTACTTTCTTCTAAGTGCTTAATTTAAATTTCATTGCTCTCTGTAGATTAAAAAGTTAGTATAGAAAGATGATATTTTTTGAGCAAGTTTAACTTTGAATTTCAAGATTAAAGCCTTCTCTGTTTATATGAATAGTGTCTTCTCTCTGGTTCTCATATTTAGTTTTCTAGGTTTGTGTCATTAGGAGGAGAAATCAACTGTAATTGTGCATAAATTTTGTGAATTATTGATGTATTATTGATAGCATTTTGTTGCTTGTACGCTTAGTGAAAGCTTAATTGAGTAAACGATTCAATCATTATAAGAGGTTTTATTAGTCCAAAAGAAAGAAGGTCCTTTTCTCTCAGGTTCTGTAATGGAAGTTCCATTGACAATGACTTTAAGCCAAAACCTGTGGGCTTAGCTTAGCCTAGCTAGGGAAATAAAAACAGCTTTTTTTTCATGAGGTAATGGTGTTTTGTTACTGACTTTTGCCATGTCCTTCATTCAGGAAGCCTTACACTCTAGTAAAGTCTATTCCTTTTTGGTAAGTTCTGTAGTAGAAATAATAGTACCAAACTTGGTTATATGGCAATGAATTAATGGGAGTCTCTTTCACTCTGAAATGAATTCAGAATAGTACCTTTCTTTCTTTCACTCACCTAATATCAGTTCCTGTCAGCAGTTGTTGATGATGAACAAGAGCCGTGCTCTTTTACAAAACTATAGAGGTGGTAGGGGGCCTAATTATTTGACTGAAACACTAAATTCATAATCTGGAAAAAAATGTTATTTTGCTCTAATTTTTGGACCATCCGTAGTGCGCTTTGATCACTACTGCCTCTTTGAATTGCTGAGCAAGTCGTAGTACAAGTTGCATAATGGGCCATGAGTTTGTTACTAGTAGAAAAATGTGATACGCTAATGAAAGGCATATGTAGCTACTACAAAGAGTCAATGGATAATAGTCGAGCATCTAAATGTATGGTTTAGTAGATTGATTAATTAATGAAATAGGAGAAAATGATTAAAAATTAGATTCAAATGCTACCAAAAAAAATAATATAAGGTGGTTTCTTATCCATCCAAATTTTGATTGGACAGAGTTTTTTGATGTACTAATTATTGTTGGAGGTTGTACAACAAACGCCTATGTCACTAGATAATAGAGGTAAATATTTCAAAATTGCTTTTTAATGTATGATCCAGGAGGTACTACTACTCTCCTTAACTCGGCGTGATTGACTAGTTTCATTTTTAAATTATTAATAGCTTTAAAATATATTTTACTTGATTAATTAATATTAAATACACATGCGCTCTCGCAGTATGAATAAAATATATCCTTAAATTCTTATCAAGTTAAAATGTTTTCTAACATTTTTTTGAGCTATTTATTACTTCCTATGTCCACTATTGTTTGTCTATTATTTCTATTTTTAGAATCAAACTTTAAAACGTTGACTATCATTTTAAGATGTATTCATCATATTGCTATGCAAAATTTTATAATTTATAATGTTTTTCATATAATTTTTGAATATTTAAAATTTTTTGTTTAAAATATTAAATTAATATAAGATAATTTAATTTTAAAAATTAGTCAAATTGACTTTTGAAAAATGCAGCATGACAATTAAAAGTGAACAAAAAGAGTATTAAGATTTATGAGTTTCATGTTCCGAAAAGAGTTGAGATCATTTGATATGTCACGTGTAAATCGAAGTTATTTAAATTTAATTGATCAAATAGAAATCATTTTTAAGATTATTAATACTAATGAAACTAAAAATTTACATATAGTTGTTTTTTGAATTATAAATTTTGTCTCGAAATTAATCTTATTCGGTGTGCCAAACAAACTTTTTAAATGAAAAAACAATTGAGTTATTTAAAAAAAGAAGTGAGCTGATGAGCAATCCAAGACTCATAATTGATAATATGACCCAGAGATAATTAACTAAGCATCATTAATTAATTAGATTAGATTATGGGATACTCTGCAGTTTACTGTCCATAAGACCCAGAGGTTCAATAGATTAGATTAATTAAACAGAAACAGGTACAGTCTGCAGTTCCACTTGAAAAAGTTGGTCTGACAATTAAAAAATTGACAATGATGACGATGACGATGAACCACTCCAGCTTCGATAAAAGAGCCCATCTTTAGATTGAAGCTAAATCTGCAATTTTTATCAATTTCGTGGCTTCTCTTACTTCGAGAACTGCTCTGTGTTGGTATGCTACTTATCAAATTAAAAACAAAGTCAGTATTGAAAAGACTTATGGCTGCACTTTTTTTTCGAAAAGACATTAGGCAACCTGGATTATTGCAGGTTTACCTCTCTTTTTAAAATACCAAATATTAGCGATCAAAAATTTGCTATGTTTAGATTTTGGCTCTTTGGAGATTTTTAAATTTTTATTCTTTTCATATCTAAACATAATTTCGAATAACAAAATTAAAAAAATATTAAAATTTCTAATTTTATTAAAATAAATAAATTGAAGGGGTCCGTTGAGTAGGGTAGGTGAAAGGGGCAGTCTGATTCAACGGTCGACTGGTCCAAGGCTGTCAAGACACCTTCTGTAACTTTTCTTCAAACTTCCTTTTTTCCCTTATCTTTGGTAGGGTAAATGTAATCAATCATACATTTCAACCCAAAATTAAAGAGGTGAGATGTCAGTAATAACTTTGTCTTTCTCAAAGTTTCATTTGCAATTGCAAACTTTTAACTCTTTAATTACTGCCCTAACTGCTATTAAGTTCCCAATAATGCAATTTGCAAGTTCGAAAAGATAGAAATGAAATAAAAATCTTCTTAATAATTCACGAAGGTCGCAGATATCCATCCTTATTTATTCATTAATCATGAGTTTAATGGCATATTTGATAAATATATCGAAATAATTTACTCTCGCAATAAACTTCTTTCTGAATTTTAAATAACTAATGAGTTTAGTTAGCACATGAATTTCAATTAATAACTTTTTGACTATGGACTCAAATTAAGCAAATTAGGGAAATTATTTATTTAAATTGGTCTCCATTATTTTTTCTTGCGTGCAGTTGGATCCTAATGTCTTTAATTTGGTATCCACATCTTTTATCTTCAAAAAAGGATTTTACGTCTTCTCTTTCTAACACTTCTTAGAAACAGAGGTTACCACTTTTCTACGAAAAAACAAAATAATATTCTTAAAACCAAATATAGCAAAACCTTTTTATATAACATTCATCATTAAGAAAGCAAATTAAATGCTTTTGATACTTTGAAGAGTTTGTAACGGTTGGAAGTACTACAATGACTTATCTTAGATCTTCTCTTATATAATTATACCTTCTTATATAATAATCGTATTATTTGAATCAATTTATCTATACATCTATTCATTTTAAGAAATATATGTTATCTTTTATCAAATACAAGTAAAAAATTATCAACACCAGGTGTATATATCCATTCAATACATGCATGTTATGTGTTTTAATTTATAATTCATTTTACTTAATTTTAATGAATTAATATATATTTTACTTTATTAAATCATATAATAATAAATATAATATTTATTTGATATACACATTCGATGTGGATAAAAATTTTATTATTATTAATCTCTCTATCAAAATTAAAATTAAAAAAAAATCACCTAGCATTTTTATTTTCGCTTAGCTAGGAATGTTGCTGAGGTTCTCAGTGTTTGAACGGCCAATTTTAGTCCTCCATTTTGGGGAACCACTCAGCATTGACAACTCCTAGTACTTTTGAGAAACTTTTTGAAGTTGGTATTGACCGTATTTCACCATAAATATTTCTGAACTTCAATCTTTTTGCCTCGTTGGAACTGAAATTACGAACAAAATTTCTAAACAGAACACTTATAATTCCTTGTTTTGTTTAGTAGTCTAATACTTCATATTTTACCAGTTCATTTCTAAATTAGCACCTATTAAGAAAATAATAATTAATATAGTGAAATTACTATTTTTCTCCTATTATTATAAATAGATGAATTAAAATTTAAGATTCTTAAAAAGTTCTATCTTTTTTTTTTATTGTTATTTAATTAAAAATATAATAATTTTTTTTAATTTATCAAATAAACAAATAAAAAAAAATTCCATAAATAAATTATACAAGTAAAGGACAAACAAAATATTATATACGGACATGCTGAAAATGGACTGAATGTAATAGAGCTTGGGTAGCTAGAATCTTGTATTATTTTTTGTTTCTCTTTTCATCGTTAATGATCAGTAGAGTTGTCAAAATAAGTTTAGTTCGCTAGATCGGTTCAATCCAATCCTTTAATTGAGTGAAATTGGGCATAAATTTTTCAGCTCATTTAAGAATGAGGCTATTTTTCCAGCCTCATTACGTCCGCTAGCTTCATAAGCCCAATTCGCAATTGTCAGAGGTCAGCCTGAGGACTATGAATATTTAAGAATATTTTTTATATATTTTTTTAGTGTAAATAACAAAATCAAGTCTTTTAAACTAACTAGTTTTTTTATGGAAGGAATTGTGGAATGATCAATATTTTCAGCTAAATCTTAGGTTGAATATTATATATTTTTGTAACGATTCACCGAAGTGTGTTTTTCATAAATGTATTTTTGTAAGTATTCATCGAAGTATGTGATTCATAAATAAAAATTTGTATGTGTTAATGCCGTGTTCATAATATCAATGTTCGATACTCTTAGATATTTTTTCCAAGAGAGTAAATATTGTTCATTTTTTGGTTGAAGGCTCAATCTGTCTCAATTCGTGGCCCAACTTAGGATTGGATTGAACTACTATTTTATAAGCCCTTAATTAAATGGGTCAGCCCATCTTAACCCTTTTGACTCTTTAGCTCGTTAGGGTGAGTCAGGCCACACAATTTAATAGCTCTAACGATGAGGTGGCTTTCCATTCTGAGAAAAAAATATATATATTGAACTATCGCTAATGGTATGCAGATATCAGGGTGGAACTAGGTTTTAGATTAGTGGGTCTTAAATTTTTAAAAAGAAGAAGGATCTTAACCTAAAGTAACAATCATTTAAATTTTTAATATTTTTACTTTAATCTTCAATTATTTGTAGTGAAATTAAATTTATTAAATTCATCGTTAATATTTTAGCACCTAAAATAAATATATTATTAGTTTCACCCTCACGTTGAACCATTACTATAAGTTTGCAAAAATATAAATAAATTGAAAAGCAAATAATAATTATTTTAATATAATAAATAATCAATATGTGAGATAAACATAGAATTAAAGATTAAAAATTAAATTTAAATAAATAATCATACTGTTTAAAACCAAACAAATAAGAAAAAAAAAAAGGGGAGAGATAAGACTACATGTCGGAGGTCAGACTTTAGATGGTAGAAATTAAATCAACCATAAAAATTGGAATTTTAACTTTTTTGAAATAAAAAATGGGTGAAACTTTTTTTGAATGCGTAAGTAAAAATCAATAGTCAATATCGTTTTAGAATATAACACGAATGCTTTTTGCCTTTTTTTTTTTCCTGTACCGATACTTTTTTTCCACGTATGTTTTTGTTAATCCTTATTTTTTATGTTTTTTTTTTTAAATAAATAAAATCCCTCCCAATTATAAAAGGGAACTTTCAGGTAACAAAATTCATTTGTAGCTATAGCAAAGTTTGCATAATTGCGCTCTATAGCAAACATAAAACTGTACTAATTCCACTAACCATATACAATCGTATAATTCGCTGGTCCTAAATTGTTAATTCGCTTACCTATTTCGCTGGATTGTATATTCATCCTATCCTATTTCACTCGATTTGTAAATTCCTGCTCTTTCTCTGCAATATTTTTTATAAAAATTGCTTTGCATACAGTTGATCCGAATTAAAATGTTTAGTCTTTACATAATTTAAGTGGATAGCAAGAAAATATATGTTTTTCTCATCGCTTTAACAAAACAGAAACAGTAATATATATAAATATACACTTTTGTTGTTAAAGCTGCGAGAAATTGGTATTTCACTGCAATTTGTTATAATTCGCAGATTGTATAATTTTGTTTGGTCTTTTTCTCTGGCAATTTTGAGTAAAATGTTTGTAAATTGTATAATTAAGTGTAATAACACAAGAATATATATTTTTGCATGTGTTATATAACAATTTTCTCTCGGCTTTATACAAAACAGAAACATAATTATACACTTCTTTGTATAAAGTCGCGAGAGAGTGCAGCGAGAAATGGAGAGTGACGACGCGATTTCTTTCTGGGAGAGATGACACGACAAATTTTAGCTAACGTTTGCTATAGGCACAATTAAATCAAACCCTAAATTATTCCAATTCCATTTTATTTTAGATTATTAATTTCTATTATATACAATTTTCCCATTATAAAACCACCTATGAAATTAGCCCAAAATTACGTCCAGTGGGCCAAACGATTTCGCTAGGCTTGCATACACCATTGGGGTGAACCGTTTCATATTTTAATACAAATATAAAATTTACGAAAAAACCAGTGAATTCGCTTGAACACTCTTTTGATACAGTAGTTTCGTCCTTGGCACATATCTTTTGTCATATTTTTAAAATATCAATTTCCATATCTTCTAAAAACTAAAACATATATACTTTATAATAACAAATATACACGTGTTATAATCTTATTTATAAATTTGACATTTATTAAATCTCGAACTGATGAATAAAATTGCGCCACATGTCTCTATTTAGTCTTCTTTAGAATGAATATATATGCTTTAATTTTTGGACGGTTGGAATATCAATATCTAAAAATATATGATTTGCATATCATTTACGATGATTCGAAAGTATATTTATCCCTTTTCTAATAATATTATTTTAATTTATGTAACTTTTCTAAATAACTTTTACTATATATTTATTTGAATTGTCAATTATTACTATAATTTATATTAAATTATTTAATCTAATTTTAAAACTATTGTGTTAGAAATCGCTGAAATTGAAGAGTTTGGGACTCAAAATTTGTCACAAGCACCACCATGAGTGTGGTACAATGAGGCTGCAAATTGACCTCATATTTAAATAGAAAAATGAAAAAAATCCTATCTTCAAGTTCTCCCGTTACCATTATTCTCTATTAGTTTTTATAAATTTTCAATATTTCTTATTTTAATATAGTAGATTAATGTATTAACACATCAAATTAATATATCTCACATATAAGATTAATGTATCATGTATAAAATACACATCAAATTAGTGTATCATATATAAAATATAATATATCTTACTTAACAATTAATGTATCTCGTACATCAAATTAGTGTATCAACACATATATTATTATATCAATCTAAATAATTTCTGTAATTATAAATTTATAAAAATTAATTAATTATTTTATCTTAAAAATATGTGATTTTTGACACAATTTAAATTTATTAATTTAAAACATCCCTCGTAAAAAGCCGCACCCAATTTGAATAAAAAAAATTAGTTAAAATTCTAACAGGAATATCAGAAGAACGTGCCACGGGAGAATAGTTTGTTTTACTGTTATACCCAATCGATGACACGTGAGTCTAAACGTGTCAAGCGTTTGATGAAAAAGAGACATGTGTGGCGAAAGGTAAGGCCAACCTAAAGACTACGTTTTGTCCTCCTCTCTATATAGCATTTGATCTCAAACTCAAGTACAATTTCATGATTTAACAATCGAACAGTAAATATGCTAAACGCACTCAGATCAGCTAGCAGAGTACAACCACTTTCTCTGTTCTCAAAGTCTTCACAGATTGGATTGCGGACTCTTTTGACAAAACCAGGCAAACAGGACGATGTCAAAGTGGACCAGACCAACCCTAAGTAAGTATTAGTATCACTACTTTTTTGTTAATACATTTTATTAATTTTGTTAGTTGAGGTGAGATACAACTATACAAGTCTCTTCATTTGAAATGTAATATTAATATAATATGTATATTAAAGATTTTAACTAATTACTCCATATTAGAAATTAAATTAATCAACATTGTACCAATCTTTAAATAAATGGACAGTAGATTGAAGATTTTAAAACACACCAACATGCATACACATTTATACTGTAGTTGTATTGGGACATTGGAAACAAGAAGATGAACCAAGAAATGAGTGGCATTGAGGATCAGTAGCAGCAAGATCAAATGAAACGTATAAATGGGATAAAATAGATTATGTGTTTAAAGCTAAAATAAATTGGGTGAAATTGACCTTTAAATCCCTTAATAAGTAAAGGCAAGAAGAAAAATAGGATATTATTTTTAAGGGAGAAGAGATGATTCATTCTTTTTTATTTTTAATGGATCTTGTAATTGGATTTGGGTCAAGGGATATCAATATAGGTCGAGTGGGTTAGGAAAAAGTTTGGTGGGTTGGAATTAAACTTTATTCAATAGAAAGACAATCACGTAATAATTAATAATATAATATTTAAAAATATAAGGTTATTAATTTAAAGGGTAATAGTAGGTAAAAAAGGTTGATCGAGGGATATTTTTAATCCAATAGATGAATGAGGGATATTTTAAAACTTTTTCGAATAGTACAGTGCTATTTTAAACCTTTTCGAATAGCAATATGAAGTAATTTTTTTTATTTATGATGGAATAATATTTTTATTATAATACTAGTAATTTTTAATTATTATTTTCTTTTAGGGAAAAAGGTATATATAATAATAATAATAATAATAATAATAATAAAAATAATGATTTTTTAATTCTGAAAAAGTTATGATATTAGATTATTTGTACTATAATCATATGAGGTGTTATATTTTCCTATTTTTCTTGATTAGGTTCGTAATTATTTTAGATTATTGATTATAATTTTGCCTAATTATAAGGCTTACGGTCTATGTCTCAACGCTTACGTCATAATACCTTATTTTTTAGAAATGCTTCGCCTCATGCCCTATCTTTTAAAATATTTATTAAGAAAATTTATGAATTTCAAATTCTAAATTGGACTTGTTAGGACAACTAGGTGTTATATAAGGTGTGATAATAATATGATTATGATTTATATTTATTGGGTCAAAGGGAGACAATGTCCAGCTTTGGAGAGGGATATGCCACTAGGTCAGATGAAGAAGGTTTTGGAGGGATCTATGGAGGAAACCAAGAGGATGAGGAAAAAGTTGTCCATGGTAATTAAAAATTCAATAATCACTTCATGTTCTTAATACTACATGGTTCCGTTTTTCTCTTCTCTAGTCTTTTACTTCTTTCGATGATTCATATACTATTTGTTTGATAGGTTCAGAGTTTGATAACAAACAAGGAAGTGAAGTGAAGGAGAAGGAGAAGGCTCGTAATCAATCTCAAGTAGCTTGAACAAAAATTGGCTCCACTACTAGTGAATTGACGAGACGAGTTTCAACCTTTTTTTTTTTTTTGACGTGTAAATATGTTTGAGGTAATGCTCAACGCTTAGGGCCCGTTTGGATGGGCTTAATAAAAGCAGCTTTAAAAAAGTATTTTGAAAGGGCTGAGAACTTATTTGAAAATAAGCATTTTGTGTTTGGATGAAAGTGCTGAAATTGCTATGGGCAAAACGGAAAAAGAGTAAAAATGGAAGAAAGAGATGTTAGTGTTATATTGTCAATTTGGAGATTGTAATAAAAATATTAGAGCAAACACCTAAAAATGTGGTCAACTAAAACAGCTTATAACTAAAACGAAAAGCACCTCTCCCACCGCTTTTACTTTTGGCTAAATAAGTTTTTTTGTTTTTTTTAAACTTAAAATAAGGTTAAACATTTCAGTATTGCCAAACAGCTAAATAAGTCAAAAATCAGCTTTTAAGTCAGTTTGACCAGCTTTTAAGCTGAGCCAAACAGGCTCTTACTCTTAACATATGGAATAAAAATTTCAAAATTTAGTGTTTAATCTTGAAAGACATTTAATACTCAGTAATATTGTTTTTCTGTGTTTTTGTTGATGATCTCTTCACAAATAATGTGTTGCATTTTGCTGATATGTACTACCTGAACCTGAATATGTCAATTGATAGTACCTCCATCATTGAGCAACTGGAGAAATGACTTCCATTGGCCATTTCTCGGTCTTTTTTAAAAAAGAATGTCCAATATCATGGAGTTCCATTCAACTCGTAAAACTCCAGCTGAGTTAGAACTTTTGTGATTAAAAAAATAACCATTATCCTTTCCGCAATAAGAAAAAGAGGAACTTTCACGTATAATCATTAAAAATAACTTAATTATTTTTCGTAGTTATAGTTTGATAATTACAATTCAATAGCTCTACATGTTATGAGAGGAGAGCTTGATTCTATCTGTATATTGTAGTAAATTATATATTAAATACGTATTATTTGTATTAGGACAACGAGATGAGAGGAGAGAGAGGCGAGCGAGATTGGGAGAGGTTATAGAGAGCGAAGCGAGAGAGGGGCGGCGAAGTGAGAAATGAAATGGATTGTATGTATATTGTTTGTATAATGATATATTATCATATGCCATTGTATAAAAAAAACAAGGCGGAGATTTCTCGAGAGGGAGAAAGACGATGCGTGGGTGAAGGATGTAGAGAGGGCAAGCGATAGGACATAGTTGAAGTGAAGTCATTGTGTAGATCTATATTAGATAATTATATATATATAGTGTATATTTCTGGCGAATTTAAATATACAAATGTTGCTAATATAGCAAACTCAATATCAGTCCCCCTTAATCATATATAAATTAATTGTGAAGTGATAATTATAACAAGCTATAATTATTATAAAATTAAGGAAAAATTGTAAACGATTCAAAATAAATACATTATTTTAGTAAAAATATCCATACTTTATAATATTAGCAATGATGTCAAAAATGTCATTATTTTTAAAAATTTATGTGTCCCAATTTTCTTCCTATTTTATCTTCCCTCTTTTTCATTAATTCTATATATCATTTGTTTTAAAAAAAAAATCATTCGCTCTCATATTTATCTTTTCGAATTGTTAATTCCTCTCCCTTTTAATTTTTTTTTCTCTCTCATGGTTTATCTTTTCTAATTTTACCTTCCCCCAACATTCAAGTGCAAATATTTTTTTTTGCCATATATTTGTTATTTTTTAAATCCAAAATTGAATCAACAAGAATCCCTTTGATTAAGGATCTCTAATCCTTTATCATCCTATTTTTCAATTTCTTTTCCTAATTTTTTATTTTTGTTTAAATCTTTAAAAAAATGTTGTTTGTATTTTTATTTCCGTTATGGATTTACTGTCCAAATGGCTGAATCCACCAAGAGGTTAACTAGAGGGCTTCATCTAACAACCAATTTTCGTGGTGACATTTTTCACCTTAGAGTTAATTTATTAGCTAACAATAGGGTATAATGTATGCTGGCCGGTACTATAATTAGGGCGAGAAGACGGCAAGGAACATTTACAAGAACCATTGGTGGGCAAACCTTCCCCTCAAATTCAAACTACAAGTAATCTTTGTCTATCGGTAGGGGTGGGTTTATTCGTGAAAGACGACACGATGCGGATTTATGTGTCGTGAACATTTTCTATATGTGTTGTGTTTTGGGGGGTAAGTTATAGTTCTTGTTATCGAATTTGGTATTTCCTTTGCGTTAGTTTGTATGCAAGCAGCTAAGTTATGACTATGCATAGTTGGATAGTAGCGTAATTCGAGAAAGGTTCAGGTTGCAGTAATGGTTAGGTAGCAATCTGGGATTTGGTTCCCTAATTTTTAATCATAAGCAGGAATATAATGTTGCACTAGTTTCCATAGTGAGAAAGGAGTGCATTTTATGTATAAGAAGAACAACTCAGTTCTATAGTTTATTTGAATACGTTCGAGATAGCAATAGCAAGACTAGAGGACAGGCTAGTTGGAAATGTTCAATGGCGGACTTAGAAAAGAAGGAAACAAGATACATATAAAAGAAGCGAACATTAATGCAATTGAAAACTATAGACGAATACAAATGTATTTCGTTCTGAATGCTACAGTGTTTGACAGACTCGTTGGAGAATGAAGTACAAACTAAGAGTATTCCACTTGAATTTGACATTTGTTTCTAAGTTTGGATTTTATTCTAAAGTATGTCAACTAGGGGGAATTATGGGTATTTTTAAAATGCGATGACGGCACAATAGGCAGTGGCGTGGGTCAAGTTTAGTATCAGGTGCACGGTGCAGCAAGGGACGAAGGGGTTGTGATTGGATAAATAAAATAAGGAGACAGCAGTCTAAAAGAAAAACCTAAAAAATAAAATACAAAAATACAGTTAAATGAAGATCTTACAGGATTTTTTGAGAAAAAATACGAGAGAGGAAAAAATATAGAAAATCAAGATACGGTAGGAATAGCTATATATAATAAATTCTGGCATACCTATATGGAGATAAGGAAAAAGGCAAAGGGGAAAAGAGTAGTGTTGTAGGGTGGGGTGAAGAATAGAACTATACAAACTATAAAAAACTATAATAAATATAATAGAATTTATTTTGGAATGAATATAATTTAAAAAAAAAGGTAAAATTACTGGAAAAAAAAACAAAATTTAAGTTTAGTTGTGAAAATTAACTGATGATAATTAAGGATTCTTGCCTTTTTTTGAAATATGGGTCCCTCTTAATTTTTCTCACTTTATAGTTATTAAATAGTATATTCGTGTAGCATAAAATACAAATAATAAACAACTAAATAAGATAACATGCTCCAAAACTACGAATGACTATAAGGGGAGGTGTTACGAATATGTGAAGAATTGGTGGTTGGCTAATGAGGTAGTGGACTCTTTAAACAAAATCATGACCACCTTTCTATGCACCTTGGGACCCCAGCCTTGATCTCCTATCCCATACGAGCGAGTGCAGTCGAAGAACTCCATCTTTCCCAAAATTTAATGTTGTCACAAAAATAGGGAAATAGGAAAGAGGGTGGAATCCCGAGGTGGTAATTTTAGAGGTAAAAGAAAGGTTAATCCTAACAATACTTCTTAAAATGAGAACTCCTGACTTAGACAAACCAAGTCATCGTAACCCGAAGTACTACGCTTTACTGTACCCAAAGAAAATCCCGGGACACTACTCCCAGAAGGAAAGACTAACCCCGAGGGACGCGGGCTTCGGTGGCCCCAAAGAGAGAACCAGTGGGAACACCACTCCCACGACCAAGGAAGCAACGTGCATCAGGCTGACAGTTATGGTGAAAAGCAAAAGCTCGTGATTCCGGCCGCCCGACGTACGCGACGGGCCCCATTGGGCGCCGACGGGCCGGCGGGGAAGCAAAGGGGGCTCTCCGCCGTACGCGAATCGGTCAGAGTCGGCCGCCGGGGTGGGCCAACAAGGGGAGAACCCAAGGAGCGGGAAGATCACAAAACCAAAAGCGAGGCACATGGCAAAGACCCCAAGAAGAGGGGAAAAGGGCGGGCAAGGGGGGTCATAGCTAGACCGACACTGCGGCCCGTAGTGGGAGTGGATGGAGGGGGGGGGAAGGTGGGGGCACAGGCAAGGAACGTGTTGGGAGTAGCAGAAAAAAGATTGTAGAGGGGGTGTAGATGAGGTCAGCGGATGCAAAAAGACTATGGGTGGGGTACATGGGGGGTGTAAGTAGGGAAGAAGGGGGAGAAAGAAGGGGAAAGGCAAGGGGGGGGGGATGGGAAAGCAAACGCAGGGCCCAGGCCGCGTGGGTGGTACCCGCCCGCCGGGGGAGGGATGCGGAAGAGATCATGAAGAAGACGATAAAGGTAAGTGCTGTATGAAGTATAAGTTGTTAGAGTATTTATCTGATGCAAAAAGACGATTTGGTGGGGACATGGGGTTATTAGTATAAGATGGAAAATAAGGGGAAATGCAAAAAACAAGAGGGGGGAAAAGCAAAACCCAGGGGAACAGCCTCGGGTGTCACCGCCGGGGGGGGGGGTGATGCGGATAGATCTGTGAATGAATATAGAATGGGAAAGGGGTCGGTAGCAAAGGAGATCGGGGTGGGGAGGAGGATCGGATGCAAAAAAGAGAAAACAACGCAGAAGGGGGTAGGAAACTGAGGAGCAGGAGAACGTGGCAGGGTGGGGTAGCAGGGTGGAGTACAAGTAGACAAACTTAGAAGGGGGGTGTAGTGGACAAACACTGTAGGAGCAAGGACGACTGGCAGTTGGGGTAGCAACTAGAACGGGGCATAAGGGGGGGCGCAGGGTAGGAAGCAAGGAAGACAAACTCGAATGTGTGAAACGGATGGAGCAAAGAGACTTGGCCGTGGGGGGAGCAGGGGAGATCAAGAGACAGAGGATAAGGGGGGGGACACGGAGTAGCAAGGACGACTGTGGGCATGGGGGGAGCAACGAGAACTGGAGGCAGGGGGGGGAGCAGGGAGTATCAAGGAGACAACGGAGAATGGAGTTACACGGAGGAGCAAGGACAGACGGGGGCAGGGGGGGGGACAGGGGGAGGACTAGAAAAAGGGGCGAGCTAGGAAGGAGCAGGACAGGGTGGCGGGCGCCACCGGGGAATAGGTATATGCGGCAGAGAAAAGGGGCGGCGCCAGCGCGGGGAGGGTGAGACGAAAAGCACCAAGGGGGTGAGGTAACACGGGGGAGAGCAGTGCGGCGCGGGGCCACCTGCAAGACACAGAATGAGCACCACATGCGTGAAGCAAAAGGGGAACGACGCCCGCGGGGGACGGGTGAGCAGGGGGATCGAGGCAAGGCGGCGACAGAACTGAAAGCAACCGCTGCGGCGGTGATATAGCGAGAAGCCGAAAAGCTTCACACCCATGCGAGGAGGCCTGCCTAGTGAGCCAGGGTCGGGGGGGAGAAAAAGAAAATAATCCCTGCATACAAATAGGTGCTCAAGGGATAAGAAGAGGTGTGGGCAAGGCCCAAGTTGAAGTCAGGAGCAAGGCTGAGATTAGATCATAGAGAATATGTTGCCCCAACCACGACCATCACGTTGGGAGTGAGTGTCGTTAACCCACGCGCGCCATATTCCTATGGCCGGGCAAGGCGTAATAGGTCAGACGGAAAGCCGGAACAAAAGGAAACCGGGCAAGGGCGAAGGGTGAAGTGTCGGGGTGAGAGGCCAAAAAAATGGACAGGGCACTAACAAAATATCGGTTCTGTCCAAAAGACGGAAGATCACGCAGACAAAAGAAAGGGAATTGAGAGAAAATGAGTAGTTAGAAAACGGTGGGGGGGGGGGAACACATAAGGAATCCGGACTGGGAAGGAAAGAATAACCGGGGCGTATAAGTAAAAGTAGGAAGGAAGTCAAATGGCAAAATTTTTTTTTGGGTTTGGGTGAAGGCCCCAAAGGCTCAACAAACGGAGAAAACTCCCCCCAAAGGACGCAACAAACGATAAAAGGGAATACCCTATAAGGGATCCAATCTGGTGTATTCGGTAGCAGAAACTGAGGGAAAAAAGGGAGGGGGGGAAAGGAAAAAAGATAGGAAGAGGAGGGAAGGAGAGTGGACAAACTAGGGAGGTACAAGAAGGGGGACCGAAGGTGGCTGACCGGGATAGTGGGGAGGAGGCTGAATGGGCTGGGGGTCCGAACGTCCAATAAATGGTGGGCTTGGGGGCAGAGTGGGAGGGCCGGGGGGCCCCGCCAGCGAGGCGGGGGAGGGCCGGCGGGGGAGGAAGAGTGACGGGGGGGTGAGCCCGCAAGCGGAAAGACACGTCATTAGACGCACTCCACTGGTCACGAAATAAGGGGTCACATAACGCCATAAGAAAAGGTAGATCAGGAGGGGGGGAGGGGGGAAAGAGAAGGAGCCGGTTATATGGGTCGGCGAGCCGCCGCCTCGCAAATAATCCGGTTGACAATCTCTCTCTGTATATAGCCTTTAATTAGATAGTTTTTCCTCCAGGTAAGTATCACGTGTTTGCTTGGGAGCAGGGTTTGCCCAAAATAATGTTGATCAGATATACACAGCATGGTGGTTGGGATGACACGCCCCTTGTAGAAAGGAGTGTTGATTCGTCGTCTCAGCGAAGCTTGGCTCTGATGGCGTAGAAAGGAGTCTTGATTCGTCATCGTCAGGGAGCTTGCGCAGATGGGCTAGTGGTAGAGTAGAACTTGAATGCTTGGCGTTGGTGAGGATGGGATTGCCCTCGCGTGGGATTAGCAATACCAGAAAAAAATGACTATGTTTTGTCAGTTAAGATATATAGGTGTATGAAAGCGGATATAGAAGGGGCCGGTGACTATCAGTGTCCATGGCCGGTTATAGTACGGGGGGGGTTGGGGTTAAACGTGGCGTGGCTCTGGAAAGGCCTATGAAGTTCCTGTCGGGTGCGGCCTTGGCGCGTGTGGGCAGTCCCTATCGTTATATAAAAGGGGGGATTTTTTGTGGGGTTCGATGGGGAGAGGGCACGGGGGTGGCTTTGGACAATATGGAATGTTCTTCGCCCCGCTTAGGGTGCGTGTTGGGGGTGCCTGTGTTCTGACTTTCGGTGGGGTTGCGACGTTAGCTCTGCGTCGTCAGATCGCAACGAACTAGCCTGTATTCGCCCAACGCCAAATCAGGATGGCTAAGTTGGTGAATTTGGAACGTGGGCAATTAATCTAGCCAAAAACGGTTTTTATATGGTAGTCAACGAATCCACTAATTTGTATGTCATATAGATTGTTGTAGGTTTCTCTCTTCTGTCAGTTAACGCAGTAGAAGATGATGAATATGACCTTTAAGTTTTGAGTTTTGAACATCTCCAAATCTAACAAACCAAGTATCTGTTTCTAAAAAACGTGCTTGGGCAAAATCCAGGAGGACTTTAGGTGCGCTATTCGGATTCGGGTGCATATCAAGATCGTAATTATGGTTTGTTCGATTCCCAATAATAGACGACCTTAGGTATGCATCGTAGGCTTTGCTCGTCTTTTGATTTGATTTATAATTAAGCATGTGCAGAACAAAAATACTGAAAAATTTTTGTGGTGCCGGACAGATTTTAACTCCCATAATTTTGATTAAAAAATTATGTACTGCGATCAATAAATTTGGACTTGGAGTTCCAGGCCTCGACTTACCCCAACTGGGGTCATGCAGTAAGATTGGACTATCAAAAACGTAGAACTGTTTTAAGTTTGTGTCTGCTGATTAAGTCTTTGTATGAGTCGTTGTTACTCTTCATTTCTCATTAATAGTTGGACTAGAAGAAGCTAGTGATCTGAGGTGAAGATTTGCATTTGGATACCGATCGCTTTGCAAATATGGTACTGAAGTGGCGGGATGTTGCTTATTCAACTTGGAACGTACAACTGTTGCGAAAGACTCATGTAGAAATTTGGCGGTAGTGTGATTGAGGGGTGATTTTAATAATGTAAAGAACAATGTAACTATGGTAATCTTTGGCATACTCAACTCTGGCGTTCATCGTGGTGGATGTAATCGACGGAGGAGAACTTATCCAAAGATCGTGGGATTATGCAATGAAGTAATCGGAACGTGGGAGTTTTGCTGTTTGAGATACATAAGAAAAACAGTTTTATTGTTGCTTCAGACATGACAAAACAAGACTGATGCATCACGCCCTGGGCTGTGCTTGGTTATAAACACTGTTTTCTGTAGGCCTGTGTTATGATATAGGCAAATTCTGGCAAGTTTTATTTAGTGTTCGTTCGTGGTGAATGGTTTGAAAAACCGATGTCACGCAGACTTGACTGGTATGAGAAAGCTGGGGTAACGTCAGGTTTTTAAGCTTCGCTCTGTCTGTGCTCAATACACTGTACGCACGCACAGTTTGTTCATGCTATTGAACTTTTACATGGTGTACATGTCTTGAAGCTTGGAATTTGTATGCAAAGACCCTTCATTCACTTATCTGTTGCATGTTTCGGTATGTTACCATTGATCGGCTGTCTCCTCTTTTTGTTGGTTAAATTTGTAATTATCCAGTTGTGAGACATCTAGGTGACCAAGTAAGTGTGTCCTGCATGCAATTTTTAGGTTTTTATTTATGCAACTTTAGTTTTGGCAGAATATTCTGGAAGCTTGAAATTCTGAATGTAGAAGTCCTTTTGTAGTTTTCTGATGTAAATGCTTTTGCTTCTGTTACGGTTGATGTAATTCTTTATTTCCAGCTTGATCAAGTCTGTGAATGTTCTGTATATACTTTTCAGCCAATATGACATGTTGGTTCAGATAATCAATAGTAAAATCTTTGGAACTATCAAATCCTAACTTGTGGAGTTTAATTGGAAGATGAGGTGAGAATATTTATCAGAAATTTCAAAATGACTTCTCGAGATGGTCTGTGTATACCTATTCCTATATGGTATTAGTATTAATGTGGTAAATAATGAGAATCAGTTAAATTAAGGGATAAGGGAATGAGCAGACACTTCGAATTAGGCCTTCCATGTAATGTAGGTGTCGAGATTCAACTGATATTTTGTACCAACATCCAAGGAACCTTATGGAACTGCTTACAGGAACCTTATGGAACTGCTTGCTGAGATGATGATTTGTGAAGAAGATATGGGCTCTGTATAATGCAGTATTTTGTACTTTCCACCTCCTCTGCAAAGATGGATGGGATGACGGTCAATGGCAAAGTAAGGATAGATTATTGATCTAATCAGTCAAGGATTAGTGGCCATATTTCAGCGGTATTATCACCAGCTGTAAATGTCATCCAACGACGACTACTAGATTGTTGAAGATTGTAGATATCGATTCAGGGAGTGGATGAGGCGTTTATTCTGGACCTTGTGTTCAGAAATTTTGAAATACTAGAGGTGATCAGTACTAGCTTAAGGGTAGTCAAAGGAGTACAGGTAACCATATATCATTTCTATAAAGGCGTTACATGCCAATTGTAAATTTAAAATCTGATATGTGAATGGGAAGCTTTGTGTATTTTCCCGTGGAGTATAGGCCGGAACAAACTTTTGTTCCTCTAGTGTCCGTGTATTAAAACTTGATTTGTAGTGCTTGGCAGATGATAAGGACTCGTCTTAATTGGCAGCAGTATTGTGTTAGTTATCTTTTATTGAAGAATATGTCTATGCTGATCCGTGTCTGTGTTGTTTCTTTAAAGAGGACCTTCTTTGGAGTTACCTGGGTTATGGTCTTGTGTTGAGTAAAGCATGGACGCCATAATATTCTGACTGTAGTTTTAAACAAGTAGTTGAAGGACGGGGATTTTACACCAATCACTTGAAACCCCTAAGAATTGGTAAATCACTGCCTAAATGTGTGAGTTTTTAAATGCTACCTATAGCACGGGGAGCTACTTGAACCAACCCTATAGGGCAGTAATAGGAAAAGTAACTGAATTTTTTTAACTACTCCAAATTGTTGGTCAGCAGTTTGTTATTAACGTCAGTGTGTTTGTTAGGTTTCAACCAAATTTGTACATATTTGCTTTGAATAGTAAATATAGTTGGGTATTGTGACATCATAGTGTCCAAAAAAGAAGACTCCAGGCGTGTGAAAATTCCATTTTCCAGGTTGGTTCTTGTTAAGTGAAACCTTCTTTGATGAATCTTCTCTAGAAAGCGAGCATTGTGGGCCGCGGGGGCGAAGGGTGAAGGAGAAGAATGGGTTAATGTGCTGCATAGACGAGATAAAGAGAGGGCACTACAGAAGAAGAGGAAGTTCCTCCCTAACATTTCTCTTTTTTAAAGATAGCCTCAAGTGCAAGGCTTTCTTCTATCTTCCTCATACCATTCCGAGAAAGGTATACCATTTGATTTTGAAGTTATTCTCATCTGTCTTTTTTTTTACAAAAGAAATTACCTTCTCATAATTGGCCTAATTTACAGCTTGTTTTACCGAAAGCCTAAATTTATGACTTGTGTTTGTCTCGGTGAAGAAGCGGAGTCACATATAGCAACTGGCATCATTTCCTCAATTAACAGGAACAATGTTCAGGAGAAAGTCGACCCACGCGTATCAGGCTGATGATTCTGCTAACCGTGATGCAAAGGTAGCAGAGATTGATAGTCTTCTTCTCACAAAACATGCAGCCTGGCTTGCTTATGATATATCTCTGCTTTGTTTACGTTCCAGTTTGCTTCATCAAATCCATGTTGATCATGTTTCTGCTTCAATTATCCCTTAACAAATCCGCGTGATGATCAAGTGGGAATGCGCAACACACCACTTCTTCTACTCAAAATGAATTGTCAGGACTATTGAACACATAAAATACTAGACGGCCGATATTTAGTTGTTTTGAAAACCATTATGGTTATTGAAGAGGAATGAATTGTCTTATCAGACAGGTGGGCCGGGAAGAGAGTTGAGGCGGGCCTATTGATGTCTTAATTAATGATCTTACAATGTATCAGCCTGAAATGGTATGATGTAATTTTGCTGATATGTACTACTTGAACCATGAACTATTCACCCCGTAAGTAGTCAACCTACCTTCGGGTTGAGCTACTGAAGAAAGAGAAGAGATACCATTGGCCATTTTTTACTGGTCTTTTTAAAAAAAAAGATTGTCCAAGAGATCATGATTCACACTACACATACTGTCTAACTCCAGCCTGATTAGAACTTCTGTAATTAAAAATTAGCCACTATTGCATGATTTAAAATTCCTTCCCGCAATATGCAATTTATTGTTATAAGAGTGAATGGCTATATTTGTACTCCTCATTTAAAAAAAAATGATTTATTTTGATTTGAAATGAAATTAAATAAAAAAAAGAATGTTTGTAATTTCTGAAGGTGAATCGTTAAAAGTTAAAGACTATCATATTTTTAAAAAGACGGGAGATAATATATGGTATAATTGGGCCTTGTTCCAACGGCTTTTGTGGGCTGCGCTTAGAGTTACTTGTGGTTAAGCCCTCAATTCGGAGAGGAACACGCCGGTTACGTCACGTGTCATAGAATAATTATTAGTCAATTATTACTGTCATACCAGGCAATATCTATTTTTCTCTCTCAAGAGAAGAGTCGGTCATATAGCCTTTAATTAGATATTTTTCTTTCTAGGATTCTATCCGCCGCCTCGCAAATAAGTCGGTTGACAATCTCTCTCTCTACATAGCCTTTAATTAGATAGTTTCTCCAGCCATTCTAGCCTTCTTTTCCTCCGGGTAAGTAACGTGGATTCCTTAAGCAGGTCGTTTGCTGGGGAGCAGGGTCGTTTTGCCCAAAGTATTGTCGATCGGGTATGAAACCGCCGTGATGCTCGGCCATGTATACGCCCATGGTAGTTAAGGTGTGTCGTATAAGCAACATCGCAGGAACCCTCCGTTGTTCGGGGAGCAGGGTCGTTTTGCCCAAAGTATTGTCGATCGGGTATGAACAGCGTGATGGCTCGGATGATCCGCCCCTGGTAGTAAGGTGTCTTGATTCGTCATCTCAGGGCTGAGATGGCGTAGAAAGGTTGATACGTCTCCTCAGGGAATCTTGGCTCAGATGGTGTAGAGGAGAGTCTTGATTCGTTATCTCAAGGAATCTCGGCTCAGATGGCTAGGGTGCCAGATGAATTTGAATTCTTGGCGTTGTTGGATGGATTTCCCTGTCATAATCAGACGCGCGAGCTGGTGTGCATACCAATAGGAGTGTGTTATGCAGATTATTCATAGAGGGTATAGTGGGGCATAAAAGCCCTAATATCAGGGGTGATGTCCCATTTTAAATTACTCTGTTACTGCTCTGGCCTTTGCCATGTCGGGTGCGCTTGCATGGCAGGCCCCTATATTTAATATAAATTGGATTTTTCGGGGT
The DNA here is from genome assembly GCA_027704765.1 of Solanum habrochaites. NCBI lineage: Eukaryota > Viridiplantae > Streptophyta > Magnoliopsida > Solanales > Solanaceae > Solanum > Solanum habrochaites. Next base: position 50,526,414 of record JAKWJA010002490.1, on the reverse strand, counting down.
TTTGAGGGGGAGATAGCACGGATTTTTTTTTTGGGCCCGGGATCTCTCCCCTCTTGGTGTGTGTGTGTTTTGTGCCTTCTCTGATTCTTGTTTGCACGTTATGCTCTGCGTTGTCAGATCAGCAACCTCTCAACGAACTATCCTTAATTTGCCGCCCACCCAAATATAAGGTACAGGCTAATTAGATAGCATTTGAACTTTGCAATTAATTAGACTAAAAAAACGTAGATAGCTAGTTTTTTGCAATTATCATATAGTATTGGTAGTTTGTGCAGTCAAGGCAGAAGAAGATTATGAAGGTGAACGTTCAAGATTGAACATCAATTCATCAGTGCTAACAACTCCAAATCTAGTGCACCTAGTATCCTGTGGACAAAATCTACTCGGATTCAGATATGCATAATAGGCTCGTAATTATGGTTGCTTGATTTCCAACGAAGAGAAAGAAGGGACGCGGGGGAGGGGGAGGACACAGAGGCCCCGGGATTTGAGGCCGGAGGGAGAATAAAGAACCCCTCCCCACTGGGAATCAGTTAAAAACAATACTGAACTAATTTGTGGTGTTGGAGAATGTTTCCAACTCTGCACTTTCGAAATTTTGATTTAGAAAAATTGTACTGTACATACACAAATTTTGATTTAGTAAAATTGTTTGTACATACACTGCGATACTTGAATTCCTAGATATTGACGCATCCCAACTGGTGTCCTGCAAGATTCAATTATAAGAAACTCAGAACTGTTATATTCAAGTTCTCTGCCTGCTGATGTCAATTAAGTCTCTTTGCACGAGTGGGTTGTTACTCTTCATGACATTCATAGTTGGGCCAGAGGGAGCTACTGAATTGCGGTTCTTCAAATATTTAGTTGACAATCGATTTGCATTTAAATACTGAACCTCGGATTTGCATTTAAATATCAAACTTTAATGCTTTGCAAATATGGTACTGAACTGGCGGAATGCTGCTTATTCAACTTGGAGCAGAAGATGCATGCAGAAAATTTGGTGGTAGTGAGAGGAATTTTTATAGTGGGAAGAAATTTTTTTGAATTTTTGACTATGGTCATCTTTGGCATTACTCAACTCTGGCGTTTATTTGCTCAATCTATCCAATATGCACACTACACAATAGGTTTCATGCTATTGTGTCGGTAAATGGAACTCAGGGGGGAAATATAGGAGCTTGCCTAGAATGTGGCGTGTAAGCGCAAGGCCCTTTGTTACACTTGTCCGGGTATATGCTCTGCCATGTTAGCATTGACTAGCTTTCTTTCTTTTTCCTCTTTTTTGTTGGTTAAATTTGTAAATATCCGATTGTAAGAGATTTAGGTGTCTTTCTATTCAATGATGTGAAGTGATCCGAGTATGTCCTGTTTGGACTTTTAACACTTCGTTTATATATCATTAGTTTTGGCAGAGGATGTATGTTTTGATACTTGAAGCTTAAAAGTGCAGAAATGCTTTGTAGTCTTCTGAGGTTAATGCTTTTACTTCTGTTTCAGTTAACCTAGTTCTCTTCTTCCTGTTTGGTCAAATTTGTGACTATGAATTTTCAGCCAAACATGCAGGTTGAAGAGAAATCACGAGCCAAATCTTTGGTTAATCATGATATAATAACCCGTGGAGGACTCCGGAAGTGAAAGATGAGGGGGAGAGGATGTTACAAGAAAGAGATCAAAATGAATTCTCGAGATGGTTTGTGAATACCCATAGGTATGTGCGAACGGCGCGGAAAGGGGAGGATGCAAGGTTCCAACACCCTTCTAACGAGAGGATGTTACGGCACAAACCAAAACGGCAATTCACTGGAAGATTGTTTGACAAGTTATGAAAACATTGAGATCACAGGTGCTTCCGAGCGGAAGTGGAAGTGGATGTTATTATTACAAAAAATTATTTCAGTAGCTGAGGTGGGTAAAGCTCCAAGTCGGCCATTGAGAAGACACCTCACACTAATTAGGGGACCAAGACACAGAAAAGCCGGTTGCAGCGCCAAAAGAGTTATCCACACTACCACCGAGGTGCTGCTATAACAGACAAGGAATTCGAATGAAAAAGGACGACAAACCAAAACAATAACCAAACCAGAACCCACTGGAAAACAAGGGGAGAACGGTAGCACGCGGACCGGCCAGAGAGGCAATATTGACAGCCGAGGCAACACACAAAAGAGCGCGGCGCGACCAGCGAAACCCAATCCAAAATAAACTGGCGAAATGGAGAAAATACGCAGGAGATAAGAAGGGAAGAACAAGTTAAGAAGCAAAGGAACAAAAAATTATAGAGGGAAAAGCCTCGAAATTTGGTCCGAGTATATTAAATAATAGTATATGAGAAGAAAGAAACACGGACGGCACCGCTCGACCTGAAAGGTTTCTGGCAGTCAGAATCAGATACATTGATCCTAATGAAAGAGGACCGTTTAAGACCAATCCCCACTTGGACCACACGCCGAAAACATCAACACAAGGCGTCGCGATACCGCGGAAAACAGAACAGAAGTAGATACCAACAAATGGTAAGTGTACATAGCCACACAATGATTATCGGGTGTTTAAAGACTGCATAGAGGAGACATCACCAAGATCGCAAACTCCGCGGGAAATGGAGACCCGGATCCAATAAGCAGCCGAGAAGCAACGGGCGCCGGAAAAGAGGACCATCGGCGCATCTACGGATGCAAAAGGCGGGAGGGCACCGAGACCACCACCGAGCAAGAAGCCGACAAAGTGGGCACAAGAAGATAAGCCGAGCAAGGGACTCCGCCGACCGGAGGAGAGGAGGAATCCCAGAAAGCGAGCGGAGGTGGCCGCTAAACTGCTCCAGACGGCGGCTGCCCAGACCGAACACCAGACGCGCAACATCTGAGAACCACACCCCAGGCAAACGAAAGTTTTGGCGACACCGAAGACCACAATCCGCAACCTAGTACCTCTAACACTCTCGCAATTCCGACACATTCCACACACCACCCTCCACCCCACCAGCATGCTTTCTATCACCATACCACACAGCCTATCAATACCGCATCTACGGCTCGAGGGGACTTAGCGAAGACAAGGACCCCCCCTACCTCCACACCTTCGGTCCCCACCACCAATAGGGAACTCCCCCACTAGAGACAGAGTAGATCAGGTAATCCGCCCACTATGAAAGCCGAAAACCTCTACCAGGGTTAAGACAAGGTGATAGCGCGGTGAAGGATCCGCCGGACCCGAATAAGGAGGGGGATCGAGTGGGATCCACAAGAGGCACCGAATAAGAAAACCTAGGAAAAAAAGACTAGGACAAGGGCAGAGGAAGAAGAGGGCGGATTATGCGCGAGCGCGGTGGGGAGCTGCCTGATTGAAGTGAAGGGCACGAGGATGGAGGAAAAAAGGCTTCCTGTGTTACTGGATCCTCGGAAATCAATATTTATCGGTAATTACAGTATTAAACAAAGGATAGTTTGGTCAATGTGTCGACTGACCTAACCACGGAAGAAGAGGGAAAACTGAGAATGAAGCTGGTAGTGCAACTGGGACGAGAAAAAAGGATGAACAATTTTACAAGTCTAAAATTCTGTGTTCTTAGAAAACACAAGAATGGGTAATTGTTGCCCCTAATTTGAAGTAGACGGGAAACGAAGACCAGCGAAAAGCTCCAGGCACCCATCTGGCCTGAGAGACCTGGAACAATACAATTAATAAGGCAAAAAGTCAATTGGAGAAAAGAAATAACTGAATTTTGGCTGAAATTTCTACAACTCCCGGGCGTTTAGGTCACAAGAGGGTTGTGTTGTACCTCAGTCGTTGTAGGTTACATAAAAATATTAAAACAATTTTGCATTCTGTGGGACAACCGCAGGAAAAGAGCCGTAGACATACCGAACCACCAAACAGGCGGAATAAAGCAACACATTCCCTTGCAAAAACAGGGAGCCTCCGGCAATAAAAGGGAAAATTCCCCTAAAACAAAGACAGACAAGAAGGTAATTAAACGACCCCGGGGGTGGAATGAACTAATCGGCAACCCAGGGGAACACGCCGATTACGTAGGCGAAAAGAAGGGGGAACGGGGCAGATAAGACCCCACCCATGAACCTATAAAAAAGAATTTGACCCCATGAGGTGAGTATAAAAATAAAGTGGTGTTGTTGTTATACTTTTTCCCACAAGAAGTAAGTTCCTAGTGTGTTCAGGTACCGCAGACGATCGAAGGTGGACAAACGGTTCCTATATTTAGGGCGCCGGGGGAGAGGACCGAGCGGAAAGCCAAGCCAAGGCGGGCGGCGAGCGCCGGCAAGGCCGGCACCAGAAGGGTGTAGTCGAAAGGACGGTTGTTCTCAGCGCGGCGGCCGTGGTTTGATTTAAATTTATTTTAGTTAATCCCAGCCTTATCTTTTTATTGTAATTCTAAATTTACTAGTGGTAGTCTTAGTGATGAAGCATAGTCGCATATACATATAACTGTTAGCACCATTTTTTCAATTAACAAGAATCATGTTCCGGAGAAAGTCATCTCGCACAAGTCAGGCAGATGATTCTGCAGCGCGTGGTGCAAAGGTAACAGACAAAGTTATATTCTTACATCCCGATTTGCTTCATCAAATCCACCATGACAAAGTAACTGCCTCAATTACCCTCTAGAAAATCCATTGAATGTTTAATAATAACTAGATTAACCGCTGGGTAAATGTTCTATTCAAATTGAATTGTCAGGACAATTAAACTCAGCAATAACTGGTAGTTAAAACTATAGAACAGGAACTAATTTTCTATGGCAAACCAGGTTAGCGAGTTAAGGGAGACTGTTGGACCTCTATCTGGGCGAAACTTAAAGTTCTGTACCGATGTGTGTCTGAGGCGATACTTAGAAGCTCGAAATGGGAACCTTGACAAGGCAAAAAAAATGCTCGAAGAGACTCTCAAGTGGAGATCCACCTATAAGCCTGAAGAAATTCGTTGGGTGATTGTTCTTTGACCTTTTCCATCTATATAGTCATACACTTTGTACTTTCAACTTTGTCATGAACTAAGCAAGATCACGGTTATCCATCTAAAAGAATTGGGACAATAGTGTTATTTTAGTGTTTTCTAATTCAAGCAAGTCAGTATATTCTGTCTTCGTTGTAGAATGAACACATCATAATGATGATTTATCATAAGGGCAAATCATACAGCAGAGTAGAGGTTATGGTTGGCACTGAACAGATGTTACTAGAGCAACTTTGTATATTTATATATATCACTTGGTAGTATAATGTTGGAAGATCAATGATAAATTAATGATCTCACAATGTTCACAGCATGAAGTGGCACATGAAAGTGAAACTGGCAAAGTTTTTAAGGGTAATTTTCAAGACCGACTTGGCAGGACCGTCCTTATAATGAGGCCTGGGAAACAGGTTAGTGTTCTTACTTTTTAAATTAAAATCTAATCTATATATCTGAAGTTTACAGACTGGAGTATCCGAATTGTTCTGTTTCATGGATGACAGAATACATCATCTCCGGAAGGTAATATTCGTCATCTAGTCTATCTGATGGAGAGTGCTATCCTTAACCTGCCAGAAGGCCAAGAACAAATGTCTTGGTTGATAGACTTCAATGGATGGTCATTGAACACCAACATTTCCATTAAAACTGCAAGAGATATTATCTTCATTTTGCAGAATCATTATCCAGAGAGGCTTGCTATAGTTGTTCTTTATAGTCCACCTAGATTTTTCGAGGCATTTTGGAAGGTAAGATTCTTCCTACAGGCGGGTTCCTTTTGGTCAATCACAATTTGATCATTCATTCTCTGTACGTAGGTAGTGAAATATTTTATTGATTCGAAAACATTTGAGAAGATCAAGTTTGTGTATCCCAATAACAAAGATAGCGTGGAGTTGATGAAGACTTTTTTCGATACTGAGAATCTTCCAAGTGAGTTTGGGGGAAAAGCCACATTGAATTACGATCATGAAGAATTTTCCAAATTGATGGCTCAAGAAGATGTCAAGACTGCTAAATTTTGGGGCATTGACGATCGAGGTGACATCTCATAGTGTTGTCACCTCCAAAAGCAAAGGTGATGCCTGGCCAATGACTGTTGCATCATGTGCAAGCTAAGCAAGTCCACAATAATTAAACGGTGTATTGTCAAATCTTATTTTATAAAATAAAAATTCTTGAACAGTAAACATATGCCAATAATTAAATGCATGTAATTTCAACTCACTTATTGCATATAGTTAACATAATTAGTTTAATTCTGTTTGAAAAGAGTAGAATGTGCGCAATTTTTTAATTTTATTTTTATCATTGTGAAGTAGACTATCTAATCGAAAGATGAGAGAAGAATTTGAGGTATGATAGTACAACAATATGACAAATACTAGTAAAATTTGATAAGGAGAAGTGTAGAAGAGTTTTTGTCTATCTCACTTATACAAAGTGCAACAATACTCAATTAGCTATTAAGGATCCGTTTAATAGGAGGTATTAATTAAAACAGTACATGAATTAAAATTTAGTCCAATAAAAATATTGTTTGATTATTTTTTTTTTACTTGACACATGGATTACAAGGTCTTATCTAATCCCATAGAAAGTGTTAAGAATTTCATGTGTTAAATAAAAATAAAGAAGGCATAGATGATTTTTTAGCAAAAATACCAACAATTTGTTTCTGTTTTTACTTTCTAGCATTGATGTCATGTTGCTAATTGCTAAATATGTAACAGTATTTTGATTTCTCTCATAGCTGAAGGCTGAATGAATAAAGAAAGAGAATAAACACTATAAACTTTCAAGATCAGACAATTAAAATATAAGGACTCACAATATCATTTAATTAATTTAAATTATAAATTAATACTAATAGCAGAGTCCATCTAAGAATAGAATTGGATTAATCTACAAAAAGAATTAGGATTCCTTCTACGAATAGAATTAGCTAGGGCCTCGGATTCCTTCTACGATATCTATCTATCTCTATATATATATCCTACCAATTAGACAATTAACCTATTGACAGTTAAGAGTGATATATTTTTGAGAAGTGAAATGAATATATATGATCGTTTAATCATTATTTTTAGTTTGCTAGGATTTATTTTGCTAACTTATGTTTGAATTCTTGGTTCATTAATAAAGGTATTTTATTATGTTGGCATCATCCCCGCTTTATGTATATTTTTAGTTTTAGTATTGTTTTTCATAAGATATATTATTCCATATTACGAATCAAAACTCATTGGAGTAACTAGTTTAAAAAGCTCTTTTTCACTATAGATTATATTTACTTGTGTTCACCATATTTTCTGATGTGCTAATGAACTTTATTTGACTTTGCATCACTAAATTCATTATTATGCCTCACAATGGATTCTGCCAGATGTCAAAAACAAAAAATAATGTGGAATATCATATCAATTTTCCCGTTTCACTGGATTATGAATTTAAAATATTTAGATTTTTTTCTTAATACATAATTTAGGTATTGATCTTTACTTTATTTTTTCTTTTTTTTCAAGCGTGGAAATTTAATGATAATCGCAAGATAAAATTTTTAGAGAAGTCAAAACACCAACTTTTTCAAATAAAAATAAAAATGACCAAAACATTTCTTGTTAAAAGCAACTTCAAGTATGCATTATCTTATTCAGAAAACTTACAATCGAAGAACAAATAAAAATGCAAAGGTTTTACATTACAATACACCAACCTTTCTCAAAATGAATTATTTCCGTCAACTCAATTTGTTTGTTCTAGTTTAATTTAATAGATATTTAAAAATTATAAAATACATAAATTTTATAATTTTAAATTAAAAATATAGTACATGTATCAAGATATATTTTAATTTTGTGATTAATAATTTTTTAAATAGATTAAAAAGAAAAGTATACTAATAATTAAATTGTTTTTTGCCATCGGAGCCAATTATTCGCCGTATAAAAACCACTCGTTTTCTTAGCGTTGATAAAATCCTCGGTTGCTTATCTCCAAAGCTAACCGTTGCCCTTTGAAGAAGAGGTGAGAAAGAGAGCGCCAAACAAATGGCTCCGAAGAACTTGTTTTTCAAGGTTTGCTTTTTCACCCACTCATGAACCGTTCTCTTTTATCTCAAATCTTTCTTTTAAGGATTAAAACGGAAGTTAATGTTTTCTTTAATATACTGAATGTACATGTAAATCACTAATGGTTCTATATGTTTAAAGATAATCTTGGGTTCTTCCTCAATGGCACGTCGCAAAATATTAGCGGACATGGGTTATGAATTTACAGTTATGGTACGTTCAATTTTGTTTTAAAAGATTCTGTATTTTGCTAAAACTTGCACTGTCTGTCCAGATTAAGTTCTGGGCCTGCTCAGGCTCGTTTGACGTGAGAGATTAAAAATAATAGTGATGAGATAAGAAATTAGTGATGGATAAACTTATCCCACTATTTATGTCATAGTGAATACATAGTGGGATAAGTTATCCCACATAGCTAACCCATGATAAAATAACTTGTTTCCAATTTAACGAGCCCTTAGTTTTCTTTTCTAGTGTATTGCGACTTATATTTTAATTTTTTTGTGGAGTAGGGTGCTGACATTGATGAAAAGAGCATTAGGAAGGATAATGCAGAGGAATTAGTGATAGCTCTAGCAGAGGCAAAGGTATACTACCTCTTCTCTATTACCGGTTTGTTTGGTTATATGGTCGATAAAATGTTTTCAAAAATATTTTTCTAGAAAAACGATATTTCAAGTTAATTTTCTCCTACAACCACCTAATTTCCCCGCTCCACACCCCCATACTAAGTAAGAAATCCACTTTTTTTCCTGATGACGTTTTTTTTTTGTCATTCAGAGTTCATTTCACTGGTGAACTAATTGGTAGAAGTTTACCAAAACCAGTATTGCTAGAATTAGGTTTGAAACTTTTATCAAATTTATTTATCCAAGTAACATGAAACAAAGATCTTGCAGGATGTTATTCTTCTAAGTAACACATATCGCCCTATAAAAGTAAAAAGGCCAGGAGTAATTTTAGTGCAGTTATCAGAGGAGTTCTGTTGATAATTGTGTAGAACGTGATATTAAGAAGGTCAAAATCCAATATTCTTGTGATTGGATGAGATTTATTATTTTGGCATTCCCTTGGCATCTTTTGTGTTCCGACTAACTTCCAATCATTCTGCCCATCAGTGATTAATGTTATGGAATTTCCATTTGATGGTTAGGGACTATCTATTAATGGGTACTTCTCTTCTGCTGATAATGGGCTGATTCTGAATAGTTCGTCTCACTATAATCAACTCACTTGCTTTCCTTCCATTTCCATGACACTCTAGTTGTGCCGTATAAATCAAGACGGAGGGAGTAATATGTATTACAGTTATATCATGTTCCAGTGCTCTAAGAGCAAATCTTATGTTTACTTACTGGTTCTGTTCTTCTTAGGCAGATGCTATTATGTCAAGGCTCAAAACAACTGATCAGTTGGAGGAAAATACCCATTCCACTCTGTTAATTACTGCAGATACAGTATGTTTACTTTTCCCCATTAGAATATTTCAAGTGCTATAGCCATGATTAGTTTAATACTAAGCCCATATTCACAGGTATTTCTCTGATTGAATTGAGAGCTTATCAGAAACCATTTAATGATTTGTTTTTCATTTATTGCAAAACTAGTTGGTGATATAGGCACATTTAGCTATAATTATAAAACAGCAGTACAATATTTTAGCTAGTAACGTTGCATAGAGAAGTTTGGAGAAAGTGTTGAAATTAGCTTGATGTTAGTTTCTTTTTATTAGACAAATAATGCAAGCAGCTGGCCTACCTTGTATGACATTTTAGATTGACATTTATTGTGTAGTTAGCTCATTTCTAATCTTTTGTTTTGCTCTCTAGATTCATTCGAAATTTGATTCTCCACACTTGCTCCATGATTTGACAATCTTAATTTTATATCACTGTTAAATAGCATATTGCAAAATTAGAATACTTGAGCCTTCTAATGATTTTTCTCTTGGATGAAGAATAGATCTTTTTGGCTATATCTTACCTACATCTATTGGTATCGAGGTGGCGGTTTACGAAGGAATTATTAGAGAAAAACCATCAAGCAAGGAAGAAGCGCGTCAGTTCATCAAAAGTATGTTTGTATTTGCCGTCTGCAGTTCCTCCAGTATCTCAGCTAAGCAGGTTATTCTTTTTCTTTTCTACCAATATTACTGTTCTTGTTATTATGAATTGCAGGTTATTCTGGTGGTCAAGCCACAGTTGTAGGATCTGTTGTTGTGACCAACCTTACAAAGGGGATACGAAAAGGAGCTTGGGAAAGGTCCGAGGTATATCTTTTACTCCACATGAAGTAATTCCTACATGATGGAGACTATTGAAATACAACTATGCATTTATATATTTTTCTTAAGTTGATATGTTCCAATGGTGAATAGGCTTAAAAGCATCTGATGCATAAGTGTATGTGATGTGGTAGTGAGGATTAAGATGTGACATTTCAAAGATATGTCAGGTATCTGATAATAGATATATGAATAAGTATATGCTTATCCCGGCCTGTCACTTTGAGCTTATTTGATCCCCTTACTTACAAATGATTTTTTTTTTCTAGAAACTAGAAGGATTTTTTTGTAGTTATATTCACCGTGTGCGAGACTTTAAATAAAGAGAATGTACATTCTTTGCTAAATTAGACTGCAACAAGGAAGAGCTCAATTGCCTGATTTTACCAATTTTCCTTATGCCAATATGAATAACCATAGTTTACAAGTGGAGTTCTTGCAGAGAAATTCCTTTCCGGTTTCTATTTGTGAATTGTGACATTAATTTCATCCTTGAAATTCGGCGTAGGTCTTTGAATGTTGGGATCATTAGAATACGTGAATTACTGGGTCTCTGGTATAATATTGGAGACTCAAAATTACCGGTAGTTGATGTGACTGTTGTAGTCTTATAGCTACTTCACATAGCATTCTTCCCAGCTGGAAACCGTATGTTGAGTGGGAGCTCGTTCATAAGTCTATGAGTGGAAAGAGACCTTAACCTTGACTTATCTACTAATATAAACAGAGGCACAAGTTGAGTCAATAATGGAGAGAGACTATGAATAGACTGATTTCTATTTAGCACACGTGAGCATTACAATTCCAGGCATAACAAGGGAGTATTTTTCGAAAATTGCTTAGGTTTCTAAATTTTCATCTCTGCTAGGCTTTGGCATAGAGAATTGTATCTGCTATTACCTCACCATCAGGATATTTGAACCATCTTAATCCTGTCAAGTATGATCAGAATGGTTGTTGTTACAGTTGTACTACTCAATACTGTCAAACTGGAAGTGCAGAGATCTTTTGTTTCGTATTACGAAGGCAGGAAAGAGTGAATGCTGATGAAAACTGGTGTATTTACAGCTTTATGTGAAGGGCAGAAAGAGGGTGAATGTGGATGGAATCTGGTTTATTACAACCCATCAACATTACTCTCTCCAGTCTCCACCCATGAATTCGTTTCCCAAGACTTCTTTTTACTGACCATACCAGTTTGTAAGGATGTCGAGAATGCTTCCCCTTTTTATCTGCTTATAGGAACACCAATACGATTGCCTCAGCTCTCAGTTTATTAGTTAGCTTGTCTGATCTTCTCTAAGCCCTCCTTTTGTTACTATTATGAATTTGTTCTTTCTTGATGGTGTGGTGCAACATGATTTTCTCAGAAACGCTCTTGCTGACTTAACTATTAGTGCAATTGTGTAATATGGAGTATTACACAATTATACAACTGTGATTGTTTAACATGGAGTATATTGTTCTTCTTCCTAATTGCAGGTATATTTCCATGACATACCTGATGAGATCATTGACAGCCTGGTAAATATGACTCTGTTCTTAAATAGGGGATGTTCTTTACCTGCAACATTAACTATTAGTACAATTGTATAGATTGAGGAGGGAATAATACTTAATGTTGCTGGTGGCTTAATGCTTGAACATCCATTGACGCTGCCCTTTGTTGACACTCTGGTTCGTCTCCCTCTTTCTCTCTCCCTCTCTCTTTGAAGCTTGGAACTGCCGATTACTGACCTGTTGTTTATACTGTTTCTTCCAATACTGTGTAGATTGGAACTGCTGACAGTGTTATGGGACTCCCAAGAAGTCTCACTGAAAAACTTATCAAAGAAGCACTCTAGCTGCTGGAATTCCACAAGTGAATAAATATCCTTTCGATCCCTCTCCTGAAATGTACTTGATTACTAGATTTTTGAGTTTATAAATTTGTCTTTCTGAAGTGAACATTTGAAACATGCCCGAAAGGAAATACTTGCTGAAAGACATTCTTCTTTCAAATATCACGGTTAAATTATTTGATTTGATGTAAACATCGTGATCAGGAAAGATTTGATATTCTTACAACTTGGAAATTGATTCAATAAGGTAAATATTCTGCACAAGAAAACATTTTTATGAGAGATACTTCTCTTTGTACGGAATGTAAGCTAGTGTTCCATATCGCAAAAGTTTTCCTGATGAAATTGTTTTCAGTGTTTGTTTATCTTGAATTTCGAAATATATTTCCTCCAAGAAAAATATTCTCCATCAAAGTGAAAAAGACTAGTTCACTTATAGAATGAAATATTTTTCTTATATAGACGAACATATATATGGTAAAATTTCTAATTAGTAGAAAGTGGGAAACTTTTTTGGACTTCCTTTTTGTTTCTTTTTTCCATGATTATATTTCTATGGATAAGGTGTGTATACTTTATTCTACTCGTATCCAACTTATAGGATTATACTGAATATATTATTGATATTGGTTGAAACTACATGAGTCATTTTAATAATATCCCATAATTGAAAGAGACTAACTATGATATTAAGAAGGGCAAATATGTTAAACAGTGTAGAATAAAATAAAAATTAAAAAGGTAGACAGAATACCATAAATCACAAGAGAGATCATGGCCTGAAACCAGAGATAAGTCTCTAAATTATTAAAATAAAATACTTTTAAACTGTTATAAAGTAATATAATGTGGATGTCCACTTCCTCCATTATGAAGATAACCATAATCTCCAACTTCATAATCTACTCTTGTAACATTTCACTTCCATAACCTCTTCCATTATATTCATGTTAAAATAATGTTTATGACTAACCTTTTGTATGTTTCTATGCTACACTATAAATAGAGGCACAAGAGTTCATATTGTATACACTTGAAAGTTTGGTGAATGCTTGAATAAGAAAAACTCTCATCTCTTGTCTCCCTATTTCTATTGCTATCATTTTTTATATTTCTCGTCTTATTTTACTTAACAGAAACTTTTCTGTGATTTTCTTTTGGTTTCCGTAGCAATATATAGTACCCTCAAATACTGCTCCCTTCATTTAATTACTTGTCTTATTTTAATTTGATATAAATTTTTGAAAAATAAATAATATTTTGAATTTTGAATTTTGAATTAAGAGTAGGTCTAAATAAAACTATGTTCTTTAAGTGGTCATGTTTTTAAATTATTTTTTTAAAAAAAAAGAATAATCATTAAAAAAAACGTATTCGTTTTGAAAAGGATTAAAAAGGAAAACAAGACAATGAAAGGATTACTCTTATATTTTCTAAGTGGGCTTTTGGTCTCATACCTTCTCTTAGGCCCAACTTTTTTAATTTCTTGTGTTGACGGACAGAGCCCTCGGAACACTCCACTGACCGGTGAACTGCGGATCTCCGGCGGTTTTTAGGTTTGCTGAGGTAGCGATATAGAGAAAGCCTGGTATGCTGTTGTTCTCATTCTTATTAGTTTCTCCTTTTTCTCATCGAAATGAATTGCTCGTTATTTGCTTAGGTTTCGTCTTTAATTAATATCTGAAAATTGTCATGCATATGAGGTGTTCGATGAAATTCATTTTTAATGTGATGTTTCTGAAGTGAGATTGTTATTTCCGCCATGAAAAGTCAATCTTCGCTAGGCTTCTTTTCTAGTTTTGTGTGATTTTGTAGTTTTCATTTGACAGTTACTGACTGTTTTGGTGAGTGATAATCATAGTTATGTCTCAGGAGATTGTCATGCCTTCATGCCGCTCGAAGAAATCCCTTAATGAATTTATTTGAATATTCTTTCTGAAGTGAGAGTATGGGATAAAACTCTATTCGTAGTGGTCGAATAAGTCCCTGCTCCACTCATTGGCAAGTTAGCTGAACTCATGACTGCTCCTGGGGGTTTGGGTAAATGTTATTTCTGCTGACTAAAACAAGTTTGCGAAACGAAAAATGCTGATTTAGAATCGGCATAATCTGTTATACTTGAAGATCAACAACCAATTCCTCTTAGACTAGCACTTAACCCTTTTTTTTTCGATTTTGTTTTCATTTTCCTAATTAGCTAGTCTTTGCATCGTGAGAAGGTTAGGAATGGTTGTTGTTGCTCATCATTTGAGCTTTTTAATTGGTCATATATCTAATTGTAGGAGTTAATTGTACCCTTTACCCTTCATTATATTACATATCTGCATCAGAAGAAACCCCTGCTTGTTCCAGCTCCCCTGAAGTGCGAACTACATAAAATCTACTGATCATAGATTGTAAATCAACCACCTGCTTGTGAAACTCAAAGAATGATGGAGAGTTATTGAGCAAGTTGACATGCTAATAGGTGAGAAATTAAGCATGATGCTATTCCATGTTAATAAAGAATAAAAACATGGTAATACTGAAGAATACACCATTACCGTTTTCAAAAAAAAAAGAAAAGAATAAAAACATGGATACAATTTAACAGTTACTTATGTTAAAAAACAAACAAACATGGATACAGTTTCTATGGAAGACCATATGGAGGACATGCTCCTGCTAGAGTACAACAAAGCATAACAATAGGTTGATTATATGAACATGCTTTAATTGTTAATCTTATTTTAAAATTAGTCATCAGCCAATTTTCAAAGATTATATCAGGGTCATTTTAAAAGTGGTCCAGTTCTTTTCATTTTGAAGTAGAACTGAAAGATCTGCTTCACATGTTGGTACTAATGAAATTTGAATTGATTTTCTTGCTAAAAATAGACATTTAAAAAATTCTTAATGAGCATATGTTGCCAGTGAAAGGAATAATGCAATATGCTCGGTTCGAGTCTAGGGTCTATCGGAAACAACCTCTCTACCTTCCCAAGGTAGATGTAAGGGCATACACCCTACCCTCCCCAGGCCAAATACCACTTGTGAATTACACTACGTAAGTTGTTGTTCTTGTTGGCCAGTGCCTGTGGTTCTTCTTCCGCCATCTCTCCATCGGATAAGGAAAACTGAAACTAGTCCCTGGAGCTACTGACAGCAAATTATGCTGAAGAAGAGTGTAAAAGTGCTTAGACAAACTATTCAGAAGTGAAAACAAACTGTCTGAATTGATTTTATGAGTTAATTATATGTATTTGTCATTTATTTTCTTGAAAACAAAATCTTCCCCCATTTTTGGATCAAAAAGGAAAATCACTTTGCACACCCAAGGGACAGCCTAGTGTCAATGAAGTGGATTGAGCACCACAAGGTCTTAGGTTCAAAAACTAGCCCAGCAGAGACAAAAAAACTATGTGATTTATTCCCATATGTTTAGCCTTCGTGACATAGTTACTAGTACATGTTGCTGGTAGGAGTTAATATGTATCCCGTGGAATCAGTCGAAATGTACACAAGTTGGTCTGGACACCATGATTATCAAAAAGAAAAAAAATGAACGAAAATCAATTTAGTTTTCTTCCCTTCCTTGAGCAGGATTCCTTTGTGTAGCCAAGAGATTAATCAGATTTTCAGTCACAAAGTGGCATTGCATTTCCTACTCTACTGTTGTGGTTGTTTTTCCCGAGTATTAGTCACGAACCATTATATTAGATGTCCTAACTTTAGAATTAATACTTGGCAGGTTTGTCTCCAATAGTGGAAAAAGAATGTTGCTGTTGTATTATTTTTTGAAACTGATCTTTTTTTTTTAAAACTGAAATTTGCTGCTGTTATATTATTGTCTAGGTGTTTTGCTTATTTGGCATGTTATGGTTGTATTATTGTCAAGGTCTTTTTCTTGTTTGGCCTAGTGATGTAGCTTGTCATGTCATCTCCTATTTCAGCTGATTGATAAAAGTCATCCAATGGAAGCTAAATTCTTCCGCTTTCTCAAGATTGTTGGAGTTGGTTTCAAGGCTAGGGCAGAATCAGAAGGTCGTCTCTTGTACCTTAAGTTGGGTTACAGCCACGAGGTTGAACTGACCGTGCCTCCTGCAGTTCGTGTCTTCTGTTTCAAACCCAATGTGGTTTGCTGCACTGGTATTGACAAGTATAGGGTACACCAATTTGCTGCCTCTGTAAGGAGCTGTAAACCTCCTGAAGTTTACAAGGGCAAAGGTATTATGTACATTGATGAAGTGATAAAAAAGAAGCAGGGAAAGAAATCAAAATGAGAACCCATTAATCATATTTCTTTCTTGGGCTTGGTACTTTTTATGATGCTAGACAATTTTCCTTTAATTATCTTTCCTATTTGTAATTTCCTAATGTAATTTTGTTTTCCGACTGCTTTAGTATTTTTAAAAGTTAAGAGTTATTGAAGGTCTTTTACCTTGGTCACGGAAGTTTCTAAACATCTCAATGAAAGTTTTTGTATCAACTTTTTCATCCTTTCAAATGCTACAAATAAGTGATGGACGGTGTTGATGAATTTGTGGTCTTTATATCCAGATTGTTCCTGCTTCTATAAATATTTTTTGTTAAATTTCATAATAAAAGCGTGTTAATGTAGTCCGAGAACGCTCGGAATATGAAGCAATATACGTATGAGTAAATCTGTGGTGCACGAAAGTACAATATTATTTTTCTCCAAGTTTTTATAAAGTACTAGTTTGTTAATGTTATCAGAAGCCATCTCTGCATACAAATTGGTACAATTTTCAACCATCGATTAGGAATATAAGTATCTTGTAGCAATATACGATGTTTTTGTCTACACGAAAATAGAAATTGTTGGGTGCCTACTGCCCAGACCCTATTAATAACTTCAATAATAGAATATTTTTGCTACGAACAATGATACATTTTTGACAACTTATCTTTAAATAGATTTTTGGTATATCTTTGCGAAGCATGTGTTTCATAGGAGTTGTCCGTTATAAATTCAAAACTCATAAACTCAAACTTCTAGCTCCGTCTCTGAAGTCTACATCGCTGGCAACTTGTAACGACACATAGGGCAACTTGGATCTTTAAGAATCCATGTCTCAATGCAGTTAAAATGAAAATTGTGGTTGCAAGGCATGTTGTATGCTTCTGAATCAGGTAAATAATTCTCCATGCATATGGAACATGATATCTCTGCAGTCAGTGCATCATCATGGTTTTTTGACAAACTTACTTTCTTTAAAAATTGAATCTTCGATCTTACGACAGGTAGTGACCTAAACTCCTTCCTAGCTTGCTGAATAAAAGACTCTTTTAATTCCCTTTCGTAATTCTCATCATAACACATGCTCCGCACAGATATGCCATTTACAATATTTTCTATGAAATATTCTATACATTTATATTCTTCGTATAAAGACGATGATCCTCGTTGTTCCACTCTCATGATCTTGTCATGTACTGATTTCCAAAGTAAATCCGCAAAATATTCTCTATCTGCTGCAACAATCCTTGCTTTTATAAGTTCAAATTCTCGCAGATTTACGAATACTTGCTTGACAAATATCAGATTTACAATAATTTCATCCAAATATTCTCGCGGAGGATATGTAACAATGTTGTGATGAGTGTATTCCAAAATTTGTTTGATTAAATCATCCTTGTTAGCTACTAATATATTCTCAGTACGGTTAATCCACTTAACCCTTTCGAATTGATAAGGAAAATTAGTTCCCAAAAGCATTTCATCAATTTTATCCCATGATAATGATTTGTACTTGCAAGAACATGTATTCTCACAATTGAACTGCTTCCAAAGTGTTCTCACCATTATTGTAAGCATATTTGACAATTACATTAATTGCCAAGTTAAAATCGTCAACTGGACAATCTCCTATAGCATAAACAATTTCAGGAGACACGTGAATTTCGCTATAAGTGGATGGCTCCATTATTTGATGAAATTAATTAATTAAACTAATGCAAGCTTTAAAATTAATTATGAAAATTTGAGCTTCACCACTCGTATTTATAGAGACAAAAGGCCAGGGTTGATTTTTTAAAATTGTTTTTGTGTTGGATTAGGATATTTATATAGTCATCAACCTTCCTTTTTCCTTTTCGATTATGATTTCCAATTTCCGAATTACTTTGGATGTAAAACTACAATTATGGTAAGTTAAATGTGTAATATGTTTTGCCTATAATAATTTCCTAAAAAAAACAAGAAATTAAGTTCCTTTTCCCTATGATATTCTTTCTAATAGCGAATTGACTCTTTTACTTATTGAAAAAAACGACATATTAACCTTTAATTAAACAAATTCATCTAAGATCATTGTATTACGTGTATTAATTGTGTACTTCTAATACTGGAACTTAAACTTATAAAAAAATAAAAAGGAAAAAGACATAAATCACATACTTTTAAAGTAAATTATCAATTTTTCTTATAATTTATAATTACAAAAATTCCTTAAACTGATACAATATACATTAATATGATGCGCGAGTATTACACTAATCGTTAAGTAAGATGCATTACATTTTATATATAACACACCAATCTGAGATATATTTTATATATGATACATTCGTCTGATGTGCGAGATACATTAATCTGATGTTCGAGATATATAAATTTGATACGTCGATACATTAATCTGATGTGTGAAATAAGAGATTTTAAAAATCTATAAAAATAATAGGGGATAATGGTAATAAGAGAGTTTAAATGTGGGATTTGTGTCATTTTTCCAAAATAAAATCACATTACTTGGGGAAAACGGTAAAAAAAAAAAATCCTTTCTCTTTTCGTTATTGTCGAATCGAAATAGCCTGACTTCCTTCTCAAGCTAATCCGGCCATCTTTTCTTGCTAAACAAGTCGAATTTTAATTTCCTGTCCAATATTTTAGTTATCTATAAATATAAGTGATCATTAACGATCAAATTTCACCATTATTATTAGCTTTTTTTTTAGTTACATTATTATTGTATTTTGCAATAGGTATTTAAGAATTCGAAGCAATGGAATTGGAAGCAGGAAAAGGACAAGACGTATCTGCTAATGCTGCTGTAACTTCTTGTGGATGGAAGAAGTCCATTGATGGTCGCTTTATGAGCAATTTGAAGGATTTTGTGAATACCCCTATGGCTGATCACAAGGTTTGCTTCAAAAATACGATCGACGAGGTACATCTACATTTTGGCTTCAAAAATAGCTGCTACTAGTTTTTTTTTTTGTTTGTTTGAAATTGGTGTTGTTGGTTTGTAACAGAAGGTTGAAAATTTTCGAAAGCAAGTTTATAAGCTTAAAAGATTGGGAAAATTCTGCGACCATTCAATGGCTGCCCCCAGAGGAGAATCATTAGAGATTCGATCGGACATGACACACGCATATGTAGCTTTTGATCAATTTTATTAATATTTCAGTTCTCTTTTGTTTTTTTTACTTTAATGGCATTCCTTGATTTACCTGATCAAAATTTTGCAATTTTAGTATAATTAAAGAGGTTCGATATTCTCTATCTGTTTTGGAACGTAATTAATTTTTTATCAAGAATTTACACTTTGTTTTATCATAACGTTATATGAAATTTATAAACTATAATTTATAAGTATGGTATACGTATGTAAATCACAAATTAAATACTAAAAAGCAATTCGGATATATGTGGTTTTGTCAAACACACACAAAAAAAAAAAAAAAAAAACCACTTATTTCATTACCCAATCATAGTTTCTCAGTAATTCAGTATCATAAATAGATGAAAAGAAAAACAAATAGAATACTAATAGTTATAAGTAGTCAGTAAACTTATGCACCACTAGTTTTTTTTTTTTTCCCTATTTGGTTTTTCCCCAAGTTCAAAAGGAAAATAGATTTTTTTTTCTCGTACTTAATATTTGATGTTTACATTGAATGTAATCACAATTAAAATTTTCAATGAATAATGTTTTATTTGATTAGTCATTAATAGGATGGTCTCATTGATCGTCCTCACACGCTTACTCGTTGATCGTCTCCGCATATTCAAAGGGTCCAAATTTAATCCCAAATCTAGTTATTGTCTTCACATACTTAAAAGGGTCTAAATTTAATCTCAAGTTTAAATTGTTGATTGAAAAAAATATTTTCATTATCGCATTATGCATAACCGATTAATTATAGTATTTATCAAATTTTAAACTTAATCTTATCATAAAAATTAGTCCCTAATTCATAAAAACCTAAATTGTAAATATTTTTCTACATTGTTAATACTAGATAATGTCATAAAAAATTTCTTTAACTATAAGAGAAGGTCTAAAATTGTCTCTTAACTATACTTTTGTTGGATTTTGTCCTTTACCTATTTAGAAATTTATAAGTTTTGGTCCCTTCCTATACACTTACCAATTTTAGTCTTTTAAATATTCAACAAAACCTTATCATCTTTGGTCCCTTAATATACACTAACGGATTTAGTCCTTTAAATATTCTAAAATTTATCATGTTTGGTCTTTGTCCATTTCTTTTAATACAAATAGCTTGAATTTATATTGACGAAACTCTTTGTGATATTAAATCTTCAACCCATTTTTTAAAGTTGTTTATTTACCTCTACTATTTTTTCTTCAAAATACTCTTATAAAAAGAACAATAACTTCAACGATTCAAAATAAAATTAACAAGGAAAGAATATATAGATCCTAATTTTATTCAATAATAGTAAAATGAAGCATATAATTGTTGCTATGACTTGAATATGTTGTGTTCGCTTCTTTAACGGTTAACAACTCATAATCAACCCGAATTTTGTTAAACTTACTTTTCATACAAAAGAAAAATAAGAGATTTGCACTTTTTTACTCAAATTTCTCTACATAAAACAAAATAAATAGAAAAATAAAATCAATCTATTTAAAAAAACAACTAAAAAAACTTACAAACCTATCATTTTATAAATTTCAAGTTCTGAAAAATTAAACAAATTCCCTTTAATAAAGTCATTGGAGTATAATTTTTGAATTAAATGGGTAACAATGTTTTTCTTTTTATAATAAAGTTTAGCATATTTGAATTATTAGTAATAATTCATTTTATCATTTGCTGAAAAAAATTATGACTTATATTTTTTTTCTCGTGAATTTTATTTTGAATTGTCAAGGTTAAGGTTCTTTTGATAAGGATAATATGAAGTAAAAGTAGAAACAAATGAAAAATGGCTAAAGGATTTAGAGCCTGTTTGGCTCAGCTTAAAAGTTGATCAAACTGACGTAAAAGCTGATTTTTGACTTATTTAGCTGTTTGACAATACTGAAAATAACTTATTTAAGTTTAAAAAAAACTTATTTTAAGCCCACATTTAAAAGCTTGGTAGAGGTGCTTTTCCTTTTTTTAGCTATAAGCTGTTTTTTTACGTTGACCACAATGTTTATCTTTTGCCCTTAATATTTTTATACAATCTGCCAAATTACAACATAACCCTACCATCCTTTTTCCATTTTTCCCTTTTTCACGTTTGGCATAGCACTCAGCACTTGTATTATCCAAACCATACTGCTTATTGTTTAAATAAATTTTCAGCATCTTTCGAAAAGTACTTTTTTTAAAGCTGCTTTTATTAAGCCCATCCAAACGGGCCCTTAATTTCTTGGAGACTGTAATTCTAGTATATACACTTAATTTTATTTGTATCTTAACTATGACTATTACCTATTAAACACCTAAAGAGTTCAAAAATTATACTTATTAAACACATAATATTGATGTAGCAAAAGAAGTATTTTCACTTCAGTTGAGCGTGTGAAAAAAACTTAAATATTGTTTTATCTTTTTTTTTATTAAAAAAAAAACAGACTATCCCACCCCGCTCCTCTTTCAAGTCGTCTTCTTCACCAAGAAGACTGAACACTATTTTTTTTTTCTATTCTATCTCATTTAAATATTTATTAAAAACAATAAAAATTCAATCAACTAAATGAATTTGAAGGAAAAAAGGAAAGAGAGAACATTAGACTGAAAAAAAATTAGCGGATCAATGCTCATCTCAGTCACATTCGCACAAATATTATCATTTAAATTAAAATGTGAATCCATTAAAATTATCAAAAATAATATTAAATTGATTCGATAAAATTAATTTAGGTCATTTTGATTTTTATTTGCTATCGATTTAAAGATGATTGACAAACTTTTTTTCTTCATCACTCTAGTATCGGTCTCTTTGAATATAATTTTCTCTCACGTTTATGAACTTAAAAATAATATAAAAACATTAGAAAAAAAACAAATAAAATTTTTTTGTTTTTTGAAAAAGAAAATCTTGTTAGGAAGAAAATGAAGAAGAAAAGGGATTGAGGTAGGGTTGAGTTTCTCATTTTTTTTAAAAAAAAAGTAGATGGAAAATTTATTTATTCTTTTTAACGTAGTTTTTTTCTTCTTCTATAATTGTTGGGCCCTACGCATCATATTATTTTTTAATTAGTCATTGTCTTTTGCCACATCACAACAACTGCATTACATATATTTTATTTATCTTTTTACTTATTATCGGAATACGTTTAACAGGAACAAGTTTTAGATAAAAGTAATTAAAGTGTCTACAAATAACTTAAGCCAAAAAGATAGAAATCAAACCTGTCTTTAAATACTTAAAGAATTAAAATTGATAAATATATAGTTAATGACTAAAATAAATAAATATATTTAAGTGACTAAATTTAATAAGTTTTTAAACAGTTTTAAATTAAATCGAATAAAAGAGTAATTAAAAAATCATTTAAAACCTAATCATATAATTAAAAAATTATTTATGACATTTTCTCTAGATAACACTTTCTTAATATTCATTTCCCTTCCGTGCTCCTTTCCCTCAATTAGTTGATTTTCTTTGATAGAATGAATCTAAAAGGTTTCAAATAAGAGTATATTTATAATGTACGACTATATATAGAAATATATATATTTCTTTTTATTATTTTGATATTTTATACTAGATAAAGGAGGGAAAAGGCCAAGCAAGCTCTAATAAACAAGCAGAGTAACCAGTGTTGAAGCTCGGATAGATTCCCTATTCCCTGTTCAAAGAGTTCTAGTGTTTAAATCAGAGATTAAGCAAAAGAAGATAAAGTTAAAAATGTGGAGACAATTCCGAAAATTTAGCAGTAACAGCAGCTTCAATGCGAAAGAGAAGAAATGGGATGCTCTGATCATCGGCGGTGGTCACAACGGCCTTACAGCTGCCGCATATCTCGCTCGTTCCGGTCTCTCTGTTGCCGTTCTCGAGAGGCGCCACATCATAGGCGGTGCTGCTGTCACTGAAGAGCTCATTCCCGGTTTCAAGTTTTCTCGTTGCAGTTACCTACAAAGCCTCCTTAGACCCTGCGTTATCAAGTGAGACCTAATTATTGCAATCATTTATTGTTAGTATTGATTTATTTTTCTTCAATTATTGAGGATGCGTTATGATTAATAGAGAATTGGAGCTGAAGAGACATGGATTGAAGCTACTGAAAAGGAGTCCTTCATCATTCACGCCTCGTCTTGACGGACGCTATCTTCTGCTTGGTTCTGACAAGGAGCAGAACTATTCTGAGATTTCAAAGTTTTCTAAATCTGATGCTGATGCTTACTCAAGGTTCAGTATTTATTTTTATACTGGTCGTTACTTCAACTTAATGTATTTTCTGGAAACTTTGTTTGCTGCAATTTTATTTTAAAAGACAAAGAGGTTAAATAACCATGTTTTTCTACACGAGAATTGAACCTTGAGCAATTTATTTTGTCGAAAAAGCATTTGATTATTTTAAGGCGATTAAATACAACAGTGCTGAGGTGAAGTAGACTATAAGATGAAGGAGATACATAGGTGTACAGCCATTTGTGGTGGATTAACTCATATACATCATTGAGAATGCTTCAGTTAAGCTCTGATTATGTTATGATTGGAAAATAGATACGGCATGTAGCTCGTGTCCATATCACTGGAATCTGGTTCACCTTTCTTCAATACTGAAATTTAATGTGTTCATTGTTCTTGACACTTTCAAGATTGACATACTCAAGATGGAGAACCCAAGGGTGCTTCGCATGCTAACTTAAAGGGAAGAAAAAATAAGTTCCCTGCCAAAAATTTCCAGGCATGGAACTTGATGATAATTTAGCGGAATTTGAGGATTGAGCTCACTTAGCACCCTAAAGTCTGAATGAGAATTCATATATTTCTTTCTGCTCATTATTTTATCTATTACTATCATACTCTAAATTTTTGAGTTACCAAGTGCCACCTAATTATAGGTATGAGAGTCAACTAGACAAGTTCTGCGAGTTCATGGACCCACTTCTGGATTCGTCTACACCAGAAACTCTACAAGGCTCTTCAAATCTCAATATTCGTATGAGGCACAAATTGCATAATTCAGCGTTTTGGGCTAATTGTCTCCGTCGAGCACTCCACTTGGGACAAAAGGACCTAGTGTAAGATGTTCTTGATGGTCCTGTTTGCAAAATTTCACCAAACTTATTGTTATCAACTGGACATACTAGGGCAACATCTACTCAAATAGTATGAAGTCTCGAATTCAACTGTCATAGTCCATGTTTAATTGTTTCCACTGAACTTTTCAGGGACTTGATGGACCTTTTACTCGCTCCAGCTTCGAAGGTTTTGAATAACTGGTTTGAGGTTGCTAATTTTTTACTATTAATTTTTCTTTACTTGGTCCATCAGTTTGCTTAAAACAATTCTGTTTCATATATGAAATTGTCTCAAGGTTCAAGATTATGACCTGATCAATGCTTTCTATCATTATTTTGTGTCGAATATGCTTTTGTCCTTAGATAGTGTTGGGAACCTAAGATGAGTGAGTTCTATAAGCTTCTAATTTTTAAGGCTAATTATCATTGTAGTATAATGTTTTCTCTTGGTTTGTATATTTCCAGGTTTTTCATTCCAATTGTTTCGTTTATCAATTTTGGCTTTTGTCTTGCCACAACTTAACTAGATCAGAAGTAGCTCATCTGTCTTTGTTGGAGTGGAGGAGGATGTTTTGTTATTTTGTCCTCTTTACCACCGATATTCAATTATCCTGTCCACAATCGATTATAAATGTCTTCTTCAATCAGGTGAACTGTGTTTTGGGGGGGCTGGGGCAGAGAAGCTTAAATGGTATGTCTCATTTTCGAAGTAAAACTCTCCAAATTCGACATAAACAGAATATTTGAAATGAACAAGAATTTCAATGGATAGAAATCACTTTCTTCTGGTGTATGTAGTAATTAATCGTGTTGATGTACTGGAAGCTGCTACTACATGTTCTTATGCTGTGTAATTCTTGTCATGAAGTGTGCTTCTAAGGACTGAACAATTTTGTTACATTCCTCAAAAGACGTTTCGAAAAATTCTCACATCATTATCATCATCCCTTCTGGTGTGACTAGCTTACTAATTGTGTGTACTTGACTGAAATATCACAGGCAGATGTTCTGAAAGTAACTCTTGCAACTGATGCAGTGATAGGGACCACGGTAAGCTTTTTTCATGTGGGTTGTTCCAGAATGTGTCGAATGATGCATGAAGGAACAGTCAATTGCTGCATACATTGTTTGCATCTATAAAGACTTGTAATGTATATCTAGGATCCCACATATATATGATTCGGCAGTGCTGAAAAGTAAATTTTCTGCTATTCTGCATTACCATATATTTAGTGAAAATGATTGAATGTTTTAAGTGAAAAATGTGCTTACTTATGGGATCATGTAGAAGTCATGTCTTTGCAGCAAATATTGGACGTTTCACATGGCCCATGGTTTAGAAATTTCTTTTCAGTTATATGCATATATCCGCCATACATTTACTGGCAGTTCTCCATCTGCATGAAGTAGCAGGCTTGAGTACCTCTTGGACCACTCTGAAATTTTTACAAAAACATGTAGGATTAAGAGTTTTTTGAGTCTCTAGACAGGCAGGAAAGAAAAACAGGTTCTTTTAGTGTTCCCCGGGTTTTGTCATTCTTCACATTCTCATCAGTTTAATGTAACCTTGTTTGTGTCATATCCAAATGCCAATTCAATGAAATTTTGATTAATATTCGTTATCATGTCAGTTTCAGTTTGTTTCATACTTACTTCTCTCCTCCCTCTTTTTGCTGTTCATCTGTCAACTAATTTATAAATTCATAGGCAAGTGTTCATACGCCTGGAAGTGGATATGTATTGCTACATCACGTGATGGGAGAATCTGATGGTGATCGTGGTATTTGGTCGTACGTATACACTATTGCAAATTTTTAACGACTTTCGCATTTTTGTAAAATCATTTGTTTCATTTTATCTGAAGGATTCTGCTTTGGAGTACTTGCTTTAAATCTTCCAATTATTTAATGAAATACACACTGAATTAAGAAAGAGTTCTATTTCATTTTCTTCGTTTTCAATCTTTTTAAATATCGGAGCCTTTACTAACTTTCACACTTTTCTGTGTTCTGCTTTTGTCATACTAGAAAATAGTTACATCTAATGAATTTAGCTGCTTATCGTAGCTTAAGCAAAAGCAGTAAACTGTTCTTTCTCTCTGCCTTTATGCGGTGCCCACTTACTCCACTTTGTTTGGTATCCCTTGTATCCATCTTCCTTAATCCCCAAGACGAAGGCTTTATGTGAGCCCACATATTTGAATTATTGCAACTTACGGTTGACTATTTAGAGAGATGGGACACATTTGCTTCTACCTTCGAAATCTTTATTAACTTAGGCACTCAAAATATTTTAGGTGATGCGTTTTTGTTTCAAATCCAAAGTTGCCTTTCTTAAATTGACTGGGTGGTTTTATCATGTTGTCCTCTCTTACTAAAATAAATGCTTGACAGCTGTATTTACATGTAGGTATGTTGAAGGGGGAATGGGCACTGTGTCATCGGCTATAGCTGCTGCTGCAAAGGAGGCTGGTGCAACCATATTGACAAATGCCGAAGTATGCTTACGCCCCGTTATGCATCCACTGCCTCTTCACTGTAAAGAGAATGAGTATTTCGGCTCAGAGTTATTTGCTTTTGAGTATCTAACATACATCTAGAGCTTTAGATGTTTTCTTGGTAAATTTCTTTTTTTGGGGTGGGGTGGAGGAGTTGGTTTCCTTGTTGTTTTTTGGTTCTATCGTTTATCTTTTTATTATTTTCATTTGTACCTGGGGGGAAGGGGTTATGTGTGAATAATTCACCTATATTTCTTATGGACGAAATACGGTCCTCGTTCCCTGGCCTTTTTGTTAATTTATTAGTGAATATTCAGTATGACTATTTTCTTTCCATGATCACGTTTTAAAATAAAAAACTAAGAAAATCAAACTAATATTTTTCTCTTATATTTTCACAACTTTCTGTCCCTTCTTTAATTGTGTTTGAAGTTGCATCTTTTGAAGGAAAATATTATTGTGTTGACGTAGGTCTTGAAATTGATGATTGAAGACACGGGCAGAGTGCATGGGGTTAGTTTCACTAAGTTGTCTTTCCAATAGTTTACCTTTTATAGCAAGTCAAAGTTGATCTTGATGTGTTAAATTGGATTAGGTATTGCTGGCTGATGGGACCATATTGCATTCTTCTGTTGTTTTATCGAATGCAACACCATTCAAAACTTTCATGGTAAAAAGTTGTTCCTCTTCTTTTATTTCAACAAGTTTAGGCTAGCAGTGGCACATTATTACAAAATATCAAAGAAAAGAATCCTATGCCCTCTGACTACGTTTCTCCCACAACCCAGGATCTTGTGCCAGATGATGTGCTTCCTCGTGATTTTCAGAATGCTATCAAGTGCTCTGATTATCGCTCCGTAAGCTTTCATATAAAGTATTATTATCCTTGATTATTCTAAGATTCAGTTGTTATGTTCTGGTTCATCCGATGCCAGTTGTCTTGTTAAATACCCTTACTCATCAAACAAATCTCGTAACTACATATTTGAATTCAACATAGAGATAACAGGTTCTAATCATGTAGATAAGTGTGCTGCTATACCGTGTGTTGAAATGATGGTGCTCGTCCAGTGCCAGAACATGAGATGTCAAACCATTCTTCTTTGCTGTTCTTTCTTCTTTTCATTGATATTGGCTTCATAACTGCTTCATCTAAGGATCCCTGATTGAAGCATCTCAGAGTTGGCAGTTAGGGCTGCATCTCACGTTTCTTCTTTCATTATTCATTTCTTTCTCTTGCAAGTTCTTGGGAATGAATCCTCAATAGTGCTCAGAGATTTAATTCACAGGCATGTGATTCCCTTTGCATATCTTTTTTGTTTTTGTTTTGGGAAATTAACCTTTGGTTTCTTATATTTTTTGACTCTGCAAGGACCAGTCTTAAATGTTCTTTTTAGTAGTTAGTCCTACTACAGCAATACAGCTTTTTGTACTGGCACATCATAAACTTTCAGCTTTTGCGTGCACTCTAAACTGACACCACCTTAGCTTTTAAAGCCTCCCTTTTATGATTTTGATGGACCAAATAAAACTTTGCATTTCTTTTAGGCCATAACAGGAATATATGATCTTTACAGTTTGATATAACCTTAAGCGAAGCATTCTTAGAGAGATTCCTGATGGTCATGTACATTTTGTAGAACTTACTTACTTAAAACTCAATTTCCTCATAAGGTTCATGTCCGAGTTTCTTTACTTCTGTTGCGTATAAATGGCTCAACCGTGAAAGGCTAAGGTTGATTTCATTTGTAACATTCTTCTTGGTCTACAAAGGTTTACTATTGATTAATGATTTAGGCCCTAAACATTATGTGATGAAATCTCATCTCTTGTTGTGGTCATTATATTGGATACGTTTGGTTTTAATATTACTACCATAAATCAAATTGACCATCAACATATTACCATAATTTTCAGTGCTGCAGTTCAGGTTAAACATTTCATGTTTGGTTGTTAATCTTCTGTACCTGAAATTTTAAAGGTTCATCGTTTGCTGAAATAGGCTACTACAAAAATCAATTTGGCCGTTGACAGATTGCCACAGTTCCAATGCTGCAATTTAAGTCATCCAGATGCTGGTCCACAGCATGGTGGTACCATTCACATAGGGCCAGAGAGGTATTCACGTAGAGTTATCCATTTCAGATTCATTTTTCTTCTGATCTGCATGGGTTGATTCATTTACGTAACCCGAGTACAAATAGACAAGAATATGAGTTAGTCTCCTAGCCTGTCATAAGTCCATGAACACAATGTTTCTGAAAATTTGTAGATAACATGACGCTACGAGGATATACAAATGATTCATTTATCCTGTATGTAGGTCTTTTTTGACTTAAAAGACAAGTTGTTTACTGGTGAATAGAGAATGCCAGAATTGAGTGGAATGGATTTTAGTAGATTGATATTGTATTGAGGCTTAGTTGATTGATTGTGCTCAAATCAGTTTAGTTTGTTGCTCATTGGATGAGCAAAAGTTAAAAGCTTACTTCCATGTCAAATAGGCAAGAATCTCTTATTCCAAACTGTTGAAATGACAAGAGAGGGATGATCGTATGGTAAACACCCTCCAACTCCAACCCTAACCCTGAGGTTGTGGGTTTGAGTTCCTCTGGGAGAAAAATGCAGAGCTCCTAGGGAGGGGTAAAAAAAATCAGTCAAATCTGATAGTAATGATCTTAGACTTTTTTTTAACACATAACAAGAAGGTTTGCCCACAATCTATCTTTCTAATACTGACATTGAACAAATTATTGTAGGTGTCATCATTCTTGCCTTTCCTGTTATTTTAATTATGATTTTAATCCATAGACAACTATATAATTCTGGTGCTTGTAGCATAGAAGAGATGCACAGTGCTGCACAGGATGCTGAAAATGGCTTACCATCTCAACGGCCCATAATTGAGATGACAATTCCCACTGTCTTTGACAAGACAATATCTCCATCTGGTACTCAAGTTTGCTTCCTAACGTGTTTATGCAATTATCTGTTTAATAATAAACTGCTTTTTGAATTTCTGTCAGAACTTGACCTCAATTCAACAATTATCGAATAGAAATTTAATAGAACAGTAGAAGTTTTTGGACAATTTTCTATTAATCAACTAAACGTAAGGAATTACAACTTGAAACAAATGGAAAATGAAGCTAAAGTTTGAAAGTTTCCATAGATGAGTCCTTAATCTGCAGGAGAAGAATGAGTGGGATTAGGAAAGAAGAAGAAGATAGGAGAGATCTGAGAGAAAAGAGAATAAGAGAGAAAGATACCAAATTTCCGTTCCCTCTTCTTTCCTCTGCAGAGTTGGTTAAATCAACGTGACTTGTGCTGGTTTGGTAGTGATGACGTGGCTGCATCTCCACCCTTTAATCTCATTAATCTACATCTAATCTGGACCGTTGCTTCTACCCGGTAGTTATAACTACTTATTGGAAGCCCAGATCATGACAATCTCTATGGTTGTATATATTGAAATTGTGAATTTCTAACATTTTGAAAGTGAAGTTGTGACTCGTCTAGAGGTTTGTCAACCTCTTAACCCCCTGAATGTTCACGCGAGGCTAAATTCAAAAAGGGTTTACTCCTCCATAGCGGGAGCATTTGGCCCCCACACGCTTTATACCTTTGAGATATTTGTCTATGTGCTATGCACACTTTATGCTTTGTGTCTTTTGCCCTATATACACCTAGAACATTTTCCTTAAAATTTCTTTGAAGTAATTGATTAAAATTTATGTAATGTTGTCGATCTAAAAATAATAATTGGGTGCCTTGGAATATTACGTACATACTATTATATGTTTTCCCATTATGATTAGATTAATGTTTCTACGTTCTTCACCTTTTGAATTTGACACAGTTATTAACTATCTTCAATAATTTTTTCATACTTGACATATTTTAACTTGAAAGTTTGTGGAGTTTGCTCCTTCATCTTAGGTTCTTGTAATTCAGTTGCTATGTTTATATGTTTTGCCTCTTTCCTATATTCTGAACAAGTTGATTTCCATTTTTTCGTCCATATTTTTTCTTTCATCTGGAGTCAAATTATTATTTACGTCATCTCAGATTAATCCTAGATAAGAAATCTTAAACCAATTCAACATGAAATAAGTGAAATTAAGACTGAAATCTTTATACAAGATCTGAAGTTATGTAAAGAAAAAATTATTAAAAATCTTTTTTGTGATGATGACCTTAGCTAAGTTAACAAAGATAGTCTTATGTTTAGAACAACGTGCACAAGCTTTTGGAGGGAAATGAGTTTACACTGTTTGAGGGGTTAGAATACTGGGTTTCCAAAATCATGTAGGGATTTTAGGCTATTTCTCAGCATGGGGGAGGGAATTCTAAATGTGCAAACATGACGAAGTAAAATAAACACATAGTATTATGTTATTCTCATTCAACAAAATAAGACAGATGTTATTTCTTGTGGTTTTCAACCAATACTATAACTTACACATATTCATTATTGTTTTACCTAGGAAAGCATGTGATTGGTTTATTCATCCAGTACACACCTTATAAACCCTCTGATGGCAGCTGGGAAAATCCTGTATATAGAGTTAAGTATCTCTGAGTTACATTCTTTTACCCACTTTTTTCAAGTCATCTATTTCTTTTCCTTTTTCCTAGCAGGAGTAGGAGTTCTTCACTTATAACTTCGATACCTTTCAGATTTATTCACAAACTTCTTGATCCAACCTGCCTGTTTATGCATCACATATTTCATGTTTGTGATTAATAAAGATTTATTGCTATAGGAATCATTCGCTCAGAGATGCTTTAGCATGATAGATGAATATGCTCCTGGATTTAGCTCATCAATTATTGGGTATGATATGTTGACTCCTCCAGACCTCGAAAGAGAAATTGGTTTGACAGGTGCGCCACTGCTATCCTCTTGATCAGTTGTACCTTTTCTACTCCTCCCTGGAGAAAGAACCATTGCTATATGGAATCTCCTTCATTAGTTTTTCTTTTTTTGGTTGATAAATTAAAGGATAGGGATCCGAACACTTCATTGTTGTTCTTAAGTTGCCACAACATTGGCGAACTTTATTGTAGTTCAACAACTGTACCATATAGTTTATGCAACCACACAGGATTTAAATCATGTTCATAGCTTAATCTTCCTGTAAACTAACGTTTTATGATCAACTTACCTGACTTGTTTCTTGTTGAAGCATCAGTGTTTCACCCACAGTAGGTTATAAGTATCAGTATACTCCAATCCTGGAAGATAAAACGAAACCTGATGTTTGGTTTATTTGAGTCCAGTGTAAGAAATTTGTGGATTGTTTTAGTTATGAGAACAACGACTATAGGCTGGAGCATGCTTTATATAGTCCCTGGCAAACTGATATAGCAAATACTGATGTGTTGTATTACATGTTGACAGGAGGCAATATATTCCACGGATCCATGGGATTAGATTCTCTGTTTTTAATGCGGCCAGTGAAAGGATGGTAATGGTTCTGAATGCATAAGTCTTTGAAGGACTCAAGTCCATAAAATGATGATTTTTGCTATTACCTTAACATTGAATTGCAGGTCAAATTATCGGACTCCAATTGAAGGCCTATACTTGTGTGGCAGCGGGACACATCCCGGTGGTGGAGTAATGGGCGCCCCAGGACGCAATGCTGCGCATGTTGTCATTGAGGACTTCAAGAAATCATGAAGCTTCTCTTGTGTGATTCTTTTGACGAGTTCAATCAGTTAAAATAAGGACATCTAGTCTAAAACACTCTGGTGTCATAGCCAAATATTGCGACTTAGTTGCTGAAGAGTCTATTTAAAGTCTATTAAATATTGAAGTCGGTTTGACTGATCACTAGCGCAAATCTCTTCCATTGAAGAATCTTCAGAATGAGTGGATCCCCTCAATGTAAAGAATAATGTCATGCTGGGAACGGGAAAATAATTTAAGGCGAACTGTATGCAGCTTTCATTCTTTAGAGAAGTTCAATTTTCGCACCTTTGAGAACATTGGTAACTTTACAACTTAGCAAAATGAAGATATGAATTCAAAAACATTAGAAAAAACAAACTATATGATGTATTCTCATCTAGTAGCTAGTACAAGTGGATTAGTCAAGATGTGCATAAACTGATCCAAACACCATCATTATCCATAAAGTAGAAAGAGAGGATAACACTGTCAACTTAAACCATTAGTTCTACAATTCTACTATGTGAGGGGTGCAAAAGTGGTTTCGGGAGCAAAAATAGCCGTTCCCTTAGTTCAGTAAAATAATTGCTCGCGATAGCTAATCAAGTTTCAACATACAAGGCAGGTATTTTATAAGAGTATAAAACTTGAACACACTTTCAGCTTGGCTTTTGCAACTAGCGGTGAAGGACCCCCTATAAAGGAAATCTGATAACTCAAAGAAGGGTGTATCCAGCTATGATTACAAATCGAGAAGTCAGTTAACATGCCAAACTGAAAAAGTATACATGTCATATTCCCTATAGTTCATTTTCAACACTAAGATATGGTAATGTACAGAGGAACCATGTGTTATCTAGCCCACCAAGACGGAATAGATTTGTTGATCAATGTGCCAGCACTAGTGGTTGACTCTAATCTGCAATTAAATATGAATTATTCTCTAAAACAATTTACAAGTTTTGCACATAAAGCTCGAAAAAAAAATATGACAAATGCAAGTGAGAGAGATAGAGGCAAACTTTGAAATCTCTTCCACTGCTCTCACGACTTCAACAGAATCTGTTTCTAGCACTTGACCACCTAAAATTATTTCATCTAGAATGATATGCATCTGCAGAAGACAAGCATCCATTAGACACAACAAATATGCTGATTGATACCCCAAAAGGCAAGAGAAATATCACTTGTAATGCATTGCATAGGATGAAGCTTGCTGTAAAATTGTGAATGTGCCCAAGCTTTTACTACTAGAGCTTTAGAAGCATTAATTAATTATGTTATGGAAGTGACCGTATGTGAATTAGAAGTTATAACACTTAAAAGTCCCAATGGTGGCGAATATTGGGAAAAGTGGAATTTTCTGGAAAATAGGAGTCCATCTAAACATCTTATGCATTGTAATGATCAGAGTTTGTCACTGAGGGAGCATGAAAGTTCTGCAACTAATTAGCAAGAGAAGTTGATTTCTGAGACTTATTAATGATATATTCCACCTATGTATCCGAATTGGTTTCTATATACGGATATTCATGTTTCAAAGATAAGTATATAATATACAACAAATAGGTTAGTGCAATACTCTTACCTTGCTATAATTGAATACTACATCAAGCTCATTGGTTTCTACATACGGATATTCATGTTTCAAAGATAAGTACATAAAATACAACAAATAGGTTAGTGCAATACTCTTACCTTGCTATAATTGAATACTACATCAAGCTCGCATACACTTCTGAAGCATTTGTCCAGAGTTTCTACAAAAACTGCTATAAGGAAAACAACATCATCACTTAAGCATAGTTAGCCTAACTTAAACATGAAATTAAAAATGTGTTTTCCCACAATAAAACTAAGCATAGTTAACTTAAACATGAAATTAAAAAATGTGTTTTCCCACAATAAAACTATGTAAATAGTGGAAACAAGTACCTTGTATTAAGTCGAGCATGGCCAACCCATTCTCAGAGTTATCAAATAGAAACACGAAATATAAGGTAGCATAGTGCTTATACACGAGCCTTGTATCCTGGATAAGATATAGTAATGGCTATTATTAAAATTTACTCTTTATAGTTGAGAGTATAAATTACTCTTCTTAATTTGTACATCACAAAGAGTAGTACACAACCATTAAAAAACAGTAGCATGTAAATTGTTGCCTAAATGATTGTATCTACAGGGCTCCACTTGTCCTATTTTGGTACATCATTTATCTGGTTTTAGTCAACATTAATTAGCTAAAATTTTACAATTCAGATGGAGTAAGTTCTCTACATGTATGTATTTACTCACTCGATGGAAGAGGATAACTAACATAAAACAATAAACCAAAGGTGATGGTATAGAAATCAAAATTTCGAAAGTTTTAATTCTGTATTTCTGCGAATTTGCACAGCATCAACGATTCTATTTAGATAAAGTGTCCTTGTTATATATATCGTGGAAATCCTTAAGTTTAAGATCATAGAGTTACGTACAATCCATACATAATTTTCTCACATAGCAATGTCTGCACCAGCATTAGATAAAGTTGCAGAAGGATACTTTCATAATCCGAATAGTAAATGTGGGAAGAATTACTAATTGAAAATTTCCAGACAATCAAGTAATTACCGGACCGAAAATTGCCCCTAAGCTCCGAATAAAATTGCTCACATTGTCAGGCCTGTTGCTTAAGACTGAAAAATGAAATCCAAAACGAAGAAACAAAAACTCATTCAACTGAACGAAATCTCAGTTTAATCAAATTGTGTGTTTACCTGCGTAGACATGGCGGATGAGCTCTTGTTGCTTCTCCATTGGCTAATTCCAATCCCAACAACAAATTTCAGCGAAAATTGAACAGGATCGAATCAAAGATAGATCTTAGGAATAGAAGAAAAAAAGATAATTATGAGCCACAAACCTGAAATTCGTAAAATTTCGAAAGGCGAGGCTTCCCGAAGGTGTTAATCACCATTACCGCCTTTATCATTCTTCCTGTAAATCTCACAATAGAAGAACTGGCAAAGCTACTCTTTTGTCTCGCTCTCTCTGTTCAATAATTGTAAAATTGAATAAACGTAAATTACACTTTGATCCTTTATTTATTGATAAATTTTATATTAGTACTTATAACATCTAATCTAATTAAACCCAATTCATCTTGGATTGATAGAATTGTCTACACATTTTTATCAGCAAAATCAATAGTAGTGATTCAAATTCATAATTATTTAAATAAATTTGACTTCTATGCGTACACATTTCTCTTCTAATACGAAAAATTTCATTTTAAATAATTGTTGCATTTTGTAACTAAACATAAAAATTTGAATATAGTAAAAGTTGTTGAAAAATTAAAATATTCATGAAGTTGAATAGACAAGTGGAGCATCATAGAATGAAAACTTTCTAATAGGTAAAAAATCAAATTATAAAGTCGAGATTTATAATTACAACAATAAAAATAATAAAATATATATAATGAAATATTATAAATTAGGTCTGAGAAGATAATGTGTGCATGAATCTTATTCTTCTTATAAGAATATGATATTAGTTCAGATAAAACATCAACTCAATAAAATATATTAATCAAATAAAAGAATATATTAAAAAATATCTCTAATCACAATAAATAATACGATAATTAAAATTTAAAAATACATTACAATCAAACAACATCTAGCGATCTAATCCTTTTTTTAATTCTCAAACTTCATAAGTCAAAAAAGGAAAAAAGAAATTTGCACTGTATGACCACTTATTAGTATTCGTGCTAGCCCAATGAATTAAATTTTGAATTTTATAATGGTTGAATGAACTTTTTCTTTGGCAAGCAAATTTAAATTTAAAATGGGAATAAAATTTAAATATCTGTCTTAAAACGGCCATTTGTGCAAACCTCGTAACCTAACTCTTTGAATAGGGTGTACTTGGACTTCCCTTCGCATATAAATAGGTTAAAAGTTAAAACAAATCTCTCTTTTATTTATAGGCCCAATTTTTAAGGCGCTTTTTGTCCAAGAAAAATAGTTCCTTCTTCTTCTTCTTTTCGGGGGGTTTTAGCAGGGTTTTAGACAAAGTGCCTAATCCGCCTGTTCTTTTTCTCGTTTGATTCTTTTTCAAGAAAGAATAATTCTTACAGAAATTGTAGAGCAATGGCATCGGATACATTAACTTACACGGACTCGATGAAATTTAAGGTGAGGGAACTGTTGAAGGAGGTTCAGTTCGAATGCTCGCCGGAAACCACTGCAACTGTGGACAATGTTGTTTCTGGCATAAAAGAAGCAGTTGATAAGATCCCTGAGGACCAGGTCAATCTCTTCCTAAAACCTTTATATCATCCTTAGAACGAAAACGTAATTTATGTATTCAAGAAATAGTAGTGGTGAATTAGAACTTCATTTTCTTGGATAAAGTAAGTGGTATTAATAACAACATCGAGAAGATGCAATAATTCCAAGAGGGACAAGAAAAAAACTCACCACCATAGGCTAATCCAAGATTTTGAAGTTCCAATTCAATTTGTGGGTGCATTAGAACTTTTTTTGTGTGTGTAAGTAAGTTGTATTAATAACAGCATCAAGAAAATGCAAGAATTCCAAGAAAATGCAAGAATTCCAAGAGGACAAGAAAAAAGAAAAACTGACCACCATAGGCTAGTCCAAGATTTTGAAGTTCTAATTCAATTTGGGGATGAATTAAAGCTTTTTTTTTTTTTGATAAAGTAAGTTGTATTAATAACAGCATGTAGAAGATACAAGAGGGACAAGAAAAAAAACTTAACCACCAGAGGCTAATCCAAGATTTAAAGTTCTAATTCAATATGTGGGTGAATAAGAACTTTAAATCTTGGATTAGCCTCTGGTGGTGAGTTATTTTCTTATTCAAGGAGTTCTGAAATATGCTGAGTTACTAGTTGACTCCACTGCTCCACTCCTCTCTTTTAATTCTTGTAATCATTTTGTTGACAGGTTAAGGCTGACTTGGCGCCGGGGTTTGTTAGAGATATCAATGTGGATAAGGTGGAGTTCACATTTAAGAAGCCAAAATCTTTGGAAATTGGCGGGAGTTATTCTATACATTGCGTTACCAAACGCGATCTAAATGTTGATCTTTTTCTTCACTTGCCAAAGGTGTGCTGTCTATTTCCTCTAGAAAGCTATACTCTCGGAGTGTCTTAAAGCCCTACTTGATGTGTATTGTATTAAATTATATTGTAATTTATTTCTTTTCAC
This sequence comes from Solanum habrochaites, assembly GCA_027704765.1. Taxonomy (NCBI): domain Eukaryota; kingdom Viridiplantae; phylum Streptophyta; class Magnoliopsida; order Solanales; family Solanaceae; genus Solanum; species Solanum habrochaites. Next base: position 50,488,398 of record JAKWJA010002490.1, on the reverse strand, counting down.
TTTGATGCTAAGTTAAAATGTTTTAATTTGTTACACGATAATATAAGGAGCTTGGTATGTAAATAAGAAAATTCACATGTTTGAAATGTCAAACTTTAAACTTTTAGCTCTTTCTTAGTCTATGCAATGGAGAAGGATTTATAAGCTATGGAAATGTGAGAAAGTAAAATGTGATAATGTTGCAATTGCAAAACAACCAAATTTCTTGAAGTCCAACTCCATTCAAGAGTTTGTTTAACAGCAATGCAGGGAACATGATGAGTAAAGCAAGCTATCTGTTTTCCATCTTCTCCTTATAGCTTCTTTTTTTACACAATACATGCCTTGTAAATTCCTAACTATGAATATGGAGAAATTGGAAGAAGTTTTACTTGATGAATCCTAGTCGAGGGGTTATCTTACTGGAAAAAAGTGGCCTGGAAAACACACATGTAATGGTGGTTTTATAGTTGTGATAGATCATAAGTTTTTGTTCATGGGATCTGTCATAGGTGAAAGCTCATTTGTGGTATGCTGAATGAATAGTGTGAAGATCGTACCTTATGCTTCATGTGAACATAGTTGGAACTAATTGATTTGGGCGAAATGATCATGCAGGTCTTATTGTAAATAACCACATTCATGATATGTTACTTTTCTGAGTTTCTGGTTGTGAGATATCTTGTTCTTTTTCAAATTTGTTCCTTTTGGCAGGAGTGCTTTTATGAAAAAGATTACCTAAATTATCGATACCATGCCAAAAGATTCCTTTATCTCTGCAAAATCAAGGAGCAGCTGACAAAATCTCCATTAATCAAAGCTGTGAGGTGGTCTAGTTTCCAAAATGAGGCTCGGAAACCTATTCTACTTGTCTATCCAGGTCGAGTCAAATTATCTTCCATACCTTCTCTTGCTTCTTTGTGGGCAAAGTTTTCTGGCGTTTACTGCAAGTTTCAGATGTTTATCTGACTTGATGTTCTTTTGTTATTGAAGCTGTTAAGCTTATTGGAAATGCTGAATTTGTTGTGAGGATAATTCCTGCTGCAACATCTTTGTTCAGTCCAACAAAACTACGCCTTGAGCGAAATAATATCCATACTCTCAAACAAGGTTTATATATTTAGATATTTTGTCAAGCTCCTTTTCTCCTATTGAATTGCTTATTAAACATTGATTGCACTTATTTCCACTTCTAGGAGATGCTTTACAAGCAACACCAAGGTACAATAATAGTATATTGGAGGATTTGTTTCTTGAGGATAATGCAGAGTTTGTCAAAAGAACTTTCTCTGGATGGAAAGAATTGGGGGAAGCCTTGATACTGCTAAAAGTATGCATTTTTTAAAGGAGCTAATATGGTCCAATAGCTTACTTTTCTTAGTCAGAATATTACATCAGTTGCATATCTGCAGGTGTGGGCTCGGCAAAGGAGTTCAATCTATGCCCATGATTGCTTGAATGGGTTTCTAATCTCTATAATATTGGCCTTCCTTGCAACAAAGCCTGGTAGGCATCATATCAACAGTTCCATGAATACAATGCAGATATTTCGTATCACAGTGGACTTCATCGGTATGTATTCTGTCCTCTATCCTGGTTTTCTTGTACTATGTTACCTGCACAAGAAGAAGATAGACCATGTTCTGGATTCAGACATAGATATGTTAGGCTTCTGTTGGAAAATGTAAGATATTACATAGGATTAATAATTAGAGTTGGTCGAAAAGTTAAAGAAATTCATGAAAGCTTTTGAGTCTGCTTAAGGGAATTCCTTAACTATCTCTGCTGTTGATAGCGATCCATCTTAAGCATTCCCTCGTTTCTCATCAGCTTCTTAATGGGAAGAAACTGTAATCATGACCTTGTGTTTTTGCATTGAACAAGATGAGAATAAAATTCCTAGGTGCAGTGTGTTAGTTCATCCTATGACTTATGGGCATCAAACTCTGGTGTGTGTAGTTCGTAAGAGAAGTTATGCCTAGATTTATATGGATTGTATCACGGATTATCAATCCCTTGATTTTGTACACTTGAGAAAATTCTCCTTTTTTTCTTTTTTGAAACTGCAGATTAGCCATTTTCCTTTATTTGTTTCTCATTCACCCACGAAATTCCAGTAGGTATAGAAAATTGAGTGTTGTTTGTAAAAACCCATATCTTTTTGTGAGTTCTTTACCTTTTGGTGTACTACTTGTATACGGGTAATTTTTTGCCCTATTTTTGATAAAATCTTATTGCTTGATAAAAAGAGAAGTTCATAAACTTTCTTTGACGAATGTTTGATTTTGCTGGGATTATAATTTGTAATCCTGGTAACAAAGCACCTCTTAAGTCATTTTGATAAGCATGTTTTGCTTGCCTGAGATAGGTAAAAAGGTCTGCTTACTACGTTAGATGCTTAAATTAATTCTGTTTTCTTAGAATTTGTCTTGCAAGGGAAAAAGGAGTCATCAGGCGGATAACTTCTGCATTTGACTTGAAAACCAATTGCCCAACACTTAGACTCGCAAACATTTGTTAACAAACTTAACATGAATATTAACTGAAGTCATGGGCTTATTTGAACTCAACTTGTTAGATTTTAACAAAGTAGTGCTGCTAAATAATGTGAAGAGTTTCTCTAGAACTGATGACATTATTTAACATGTCCCTTCCAAGCATTTGTGCTGTGGTGATTTTGTTTTTCTCCATGTTTTATCTTTTCATTTAGTGGAGTTGGCTAATCATGGCAAGAAAAATATCTTAATTAATGTGCTCTTCATACTTATCTTTTATTTGGTTGAGTTAGAGAACAATTGTAGTAGTACTAATTATTTCTCTGTGTTCGCAGCCACCTCTAAGACATGGGATAAAGGGCTTTTTATTCAGCCCCAGCATGAAAAAAATGCTTCAAACAAGGTTTATTACTTCTCTTTGTTTGGTGATTACAAGTTATAGTTGTCAAGGGAATGTGCACGAGGCTTTAAGAAGACATACTTGCCAGAAAGAAGTGTGTGATAGATTATAAAGATGTATCTAGTGTTTCATGATTAACTTAATTCGAAAGAGTTTCAAGGATCTAGTTAAGAAGTAAAGTCCAAGACATTTTTGATAAAAAAGAAACCAACAATCAACAAGCAAGCTATTAAATCTCCCCTGGTACAGAGAATGGAGCTTCGCCTTTCCAGGCAATGTACATGGAAGAATGTCAAACATGTTTCCCACCTTACATTGCATCAATTCATGTTCTTGTTTGATTGTCTCAGCTAGATTACTATATCTGTCTTTGGTTATTATGCTTAAAAAATCTTTATTCTGGGCTGATAACCAATTTTTACTAATCCCCTTTTTATTAGTTGTCTAAATAGGTGACATGATCAAAACAACAAAAGCTTTAAATTAGGCCATTCCTCCATTTTTATGCATTCTAATTTTTAGGCGTCAACATCTAAAAGCCTTGTTACAAATGCCATTGTTTGGTCTTTGAGAACTTGCATCCCACTATGTAGTTGTAGTGGCTCCTCTTCATAAGATGCATGAGTTCCATTTTGGTGAATTACTTCAACTTCTTATTTACTCTTTCTTGTCTCCAAGGAATTGGGGACAAGTCTAATAATTTAAATTGTTGTTGTACGGTGTACCATACTCATGTTAAGTTTCAAATTGTAGGATATGCAGTTGTTTCCTGTGGTCATTTGCAATTCATTTGAGGACTTCAATTTGGCATTCCGTCTGTCACACAATGGTTTCCAAGAGGTGATTTTCGAGAATTTTGAAGTGCACATTCAGTTAATTTAATCTGAATGATAAGTGCATTGCCATCTTGATCATAATGATCTAACTGCTAATAAGAATGGAGAAATAATAACACTATTCTTCCTCCATAGTTTGTTTCTTAGATGGTCAAAAAAAGTGAGAAGCAGGAAGAATTTTATTTCAAGTCTGATTCATGTTCACTAATAAAATGTTTTGATTGCTTTTATAACTTACAGCTGCGCCATGAGGCTGCTTTGGCAGTTAATTGCATCAACAAATGTGGAGATGGTGGCTTTGATGAGCTTTTTATCACAAAGATTGACTTTCCCGCTAGATATGACTACTGTGTGAGGTGCATCAAATGAACTGTTTGTATTTGCTCTACTATTAGTGTCTTCGAAGTGAATTTTCTTTTGCTATTATCGGAGTCTTGAATTGTGGTGGCTACTAAATGATGCTTAGTGGAGCTAGTCGCCCTATAAAATAATATTTTTAAATATCTATTTGAAAGATCTGCAATACACTATGTCCCGCTGGTCTTTAGAGCTTTTATAAGGGTGATGCAACATAAGAGGCTTTGTTTGTTTTTAAGTGTGCGGTGGGGTGGGTGGGGGCGCTAACAAGAATGGGTCAAGTCTGCCTTTTTATCTTAGAGAAATAACTGATCTTCAATAGTATGGTGAAGTTGTCTAAGATGTTTTTCATTCTTTGGTCAGTTCATTATAGGAATAGATATATAAATGAACACCTTTTTTAATTGGCTTCAACTGACATCTATGCCTCCAACTTTGGTGCGCATAATAATAGACACTAAAATTGTTTAGGGTTGAAACAGTTAGCCCACATCAATCCTACATGACAATTCGCCTGGGATCAAATTGGTTTGTATTATGTCATGTCGGACGCGTGTGTCTACTTGTTCGGTTTGTATTATGTCATGTCGGACTAAGTGACTAACCTAAGTTTTCAATCACAACTATTCATGAAAGTGTAAATGTCTTATTTTGGTTTTGTTGTTCATCACCAAGATCACTTATATTGTGCTTTGATCCTCTAAGGTTGAACTTGAGGGGAAACCGTGAAGTTTCTAGCTCAGGATACTGCTTAGATGATGAATTTTGGAGATCTCAGGAGCAGAAGGTAGTCTCCCTCATGGACCAAGGTTTGAGAGACAGATCTAAGTCTGTTCGTGTTATTTGGAGAAACACTTCATCTGAATGCAACTTTGAAGAGGTATGTGTATATTATTGGTCATTCTTCAACTAAGATATTGTGGTTCATTACTGATCTTATTATGGAAACAAACTATTCTAGGGACTGTCAGAGCTAGACAATGAGCCGTTGCTCATTGGGATTTCTGTCAGCTCTGCAGAGGCAGCATTTAAAATGACTGTCGTAGGTCCTAGCCCTGAGGAAAGAGATAAGGTACAAGTCTATCTCATTGATTATCCAGTTAACTTTTGTTCACTTTGCTTTACTCATACATACTGCATGATATCCCACCAGGCTTTAGAATTTCGGAAGTTTTGGGGAGATAAGGCGTCACTTCGACAGTTTCGTGATAGTAAAATAGCTGAAGTTGCAGGTTAGGTCATAGATAGACTTCTGTTTCTGCTTCTACCAGACTCGGAGACTGTTGAAATTGATATTTTTTTTAAATTTCTATTCTGTATACTCCTCAATTACCAGTATGGGAACATGAGGAGTGGCAAAGGCATCTCATCATAAAAGATATTGCCGAGCATGTTTTGTCTAGGCATCTTTCCATTCCCAAGCAAAAAGTTGTTCCTATTGTGGATCAACTTGATTTTTGTCTTCTCCACAGGGATGTAGGTACGGTCATAATTGCTAGTTACTTTCAGTCTTTGCCTTCTCAAGCTTGAAGAATGTTCCTTGTGAATAATGAATTTTATTTTTAGATCCTATATCTTTCTCAAAAAGTTTGCTGGTGGCACTTGAAGAGCTGTCAAAGCGTTTGCTTCAGCTGAATGACATTCCACTAAAGGTGTCGACTGTGCAAGCTCTAGACTCAGGTTTCCTTTCTCTACTCTTAAGAGTCTTTTCATACATATATATTCGATACTCCTATTACTGCAAAAGTGGTTCGTGCTTACAGTTAGTCACAGCTGCTAGGTTGACATCTGTCTTTCCGCCCATGCCTCATCCTCTGGCACATGAGAAGAGTGTTGCCACAAAACTAAGGAAGCCTGTTTCAACCTGTATAAATCCAGTTGAAGTTATGATTCAGGCATGAACAGTTATCCTTGAATAATTTTGTTGTATAGTCTGCACTGAATCCCCAAGAATCTTAAGGATTTACCTCCCCCTTTTATAATAGCTTGAAGGATCTGGAAGTTGGCCGATGGATGAAATTGCAATAGAGAAGACAAAAACTGCATTTCTTCTTAGAATTGCTGAGAGGTAGTCTTTCTTGAGTTTATTTTTTAAGGAACAATACTTTGTGTAAGCCAACATTAAACTCATTTGAGTGCACCGTTCTGGCAGTCTGCAGAACAAATGGGGGATGATGTTTACAGCTACAGAAGATGATGTAGATGTTCTAATGTCTGGCTATGCATTCCGCCTTAAAATTTCTCATGAAAGGGCTCTTGGTCTGGTGACTGGGCAAAGTAAGACAGTTTGTGCCTGTATTCTTTACTCAAATAGAAAATTTCCCTATTCTTATGGAACTTTTTATCTTATATGTAAAAGACAGCCTGTAGTGACCTACTTCTCTGTATTGATTAAGGATGATTTTTTCCACAGGTAATAACAGTCGACATCAATGGAGCCTCTCTGCTGACAGAAAACTTCTTCTGCAACACCAACATGCGAGCAAGATCAATGCTTTAAGGGGTCGTTATCCTATATATGGACCAATAGTTCGGTAAGGACATGAGTTCATACTCCATGCCCGTTTTCATCCTCCTTATAGCTCATTTACGTCTTTGCTTTGCAGGCTAGCTAAAAGATGGGTCTCTGCACATCTATTATCCACGGTGCTGACAGAGGAGGCAGTTGAACTATTGGTTTCAAATCTTTTCTTGAGACCTTTGCCATTTGAACCTCCTTTCTCCCGAATAACAGGATTTTTGAGGTTTAATATCTGTCACTCAGCCTTCAGTTTTACTCAATTATATTACCGGTTACTTTCTCTTCCCCACTTCTTCACACTCAAATACTATTTGGTTATAAGTTAACTATCAAGAACAAAAGAATTACAATTTGGTTGCTTGGAACATACATGTGCTCTTCGAGAACCTCATAAGTTCCTTCAAAATTGTGGGCGACTGTCATGCGTGCATCAAATAGTGTTCACTTTCTGTAGTTGTTTCAAAATTATCTTTGCTCTTTCACATTTATGATGGACCTCTTTTTTATTTTCTCCTTGTGTATGTTTGTATGTGTCACTTGCAACTTATACTTCTTTCACAACACAGTAGAATGTTGTGACCTTGAATGGAACAGCTAACATTTTGTGCATTTGATGCTATCTGTTCGAGGGCAAGAATGTGGTGGGTCTTTCGTGGAATCTATCTAGTGGTGCTTTAGGTAATGTAATTATGTGCATGATTTATAGGGAAGGAGGTGGAGGGCTAAAAAATGTGTGTATGTGTAGAGCCATGGTTGGCTGTGGTGCTGATTGTTAGCAGATTTTCTTTTATGAAATAGGCAATGGCTCTTGGCAGTTAAACAGTAGTAGGCTCTAATTGCCACTAATATAGTAACTTCAATTGATCTTTAATTATGATTTTACATGGTCTTAGCGTTTATTATGTCCTAATCATATGATCAGTTGATGTATTTGGTCAAATTCCTGGTGTCATTGCAAGTTGTTTGGGCCCCATGGCATATTCGGTCGGCCAGCCGCGGTGCTTATTCTGCTGTCATCTGGCTTATTATTGATGATTGTACTGTTTTGATCCCCATAATCATGGCCAATTGCTATTCGTTTCTGTTTTATGTTGCCTATTGCCTCCTGTTCTTCACTATCACTTCTTTTATTACCAAGGTCACTTTCAAATCTTAAAATTTAACAGCTATGCCAATTCAAGTTTTACAGTAATGGTAGGAATACTATGAACCACCAACCCCCAAAATTTTTTCATTCCTAAAACTTCACTTGCGATCGTTCAATTACCTCCCAGTTTGATCTGAAGAACCACTGTGAAAGGTGAAGGATTATTTATCATATATTATTGGGGTTGAGTGTGGTGCAGAAGCTACTTCTAAGTTCTAATTGCTTATGAATATTTGACTCTACAATATGAGAAGCTTCAAGCCACTTCCGCTGTCCGTGAAACTTTAACTTAATGCAGACCGAGAAAGAATTGTTGAAGGTGCAGATTAGTTTTGTATTTAAAAATTCCAATATGATACTGGGGCTTGAAGCTAATTATAAAAAGTAAAGGACTCAACTTAAATAAGAAGTTTGCTTGTACCTTTATAAATTTATCAGTTCTACATGACAGCTTGTGCATCTATATCAAAGAGCAGCAGATTCCTCAAAAGAATAGAAAATCTAGGGTGGAAGTGCAGTACTTCTCCCTGGTAGTTATACCCGTGTAGGCTAGAAGATCTACATAAGACAAAAGTTACTGACGTCAGTAATCACGTCAAAACATACTCGTGAGCAGTCAATTGATATAGTGTCCTGCAAACCAACGTTTGAGCTCTAATAGCTGTGTTCTTTTTTCCAGTTGTTTTTTTCTTCTTAAATCCCCGTCCCTTTTAGGTTCTTGTTGTTTTGAGGGTAAGATGAATGCACATGAAATCTGAAATGGTGCTTTCAGTTTCAAATTTAGTTATAAACTCTGTTAGTTGGTCACTTTTTCTTATATTCTGTATCTTAAACAGGTTCTTACGATTATTATCGGAATATGATTGGGCCTTTTCTCCCTTAATCGTTGATTTTGATGGTGACTTTTCAACTGAGGAGAAAAATAAAATTAATGTAAGTACCAAGCCAAATAATCCATCTTTGGAGGGTGTTCCATGCTCTCGTCTTGTTTTTCCATGTCATTTTTTTATAATTCAGAATACTATTTGCATATGAAATTTGGCAGGAGAATTTCATGAGAAGTAGAGAAGAGCATGAAAAGGACACACAGAAATCAAGTCCTGCAATGTTTTTAGCTACTAAATATGACGTTGCATCTGAAGCTTGGACAAGATCCTCACCAACTGCAGCAGTAAGTGTTCCTCAATGATTGAACACTCGTATTAAATCTTCTCCTGTATTTTATGGAATCTTGTTCACCTAATTATATTGTTTTGCTTTTACAGAACTAAGGGGTTGTTTGGTAGAGTGTATAAAAATAATGCTCAATAGAGTGTATTAGTAATGTTAGCACTAGTTTTACTTGCATTGGTTATGCATAGATTATTTCTTATGCATTGTTTGGTTTGGTGTGTTAAAAGTGGTATGCATTGTATAAAAATCTTTGTTTACAAGAGTATCCTTCACAATTATGGCGGAAAAGATGTAAAAAGTGCTTTTTGAGGGGTAATTGAGTCATTATTAAATTTTTTGCATTGCTAATACCTAGAAATTCATGGTATTAGTAATACACTCCTTAATAGTCAATACACAATAGAGTGTATAACTAATGCTTACATTAGTTATACATAGCATGAAAAAATGCTCAAACAAGGGACTACTAATACATATTAGTTAATGCATGCATTATTTTTGCTATTACATTCTACCAAATGACCCCTAAGTGAAGAAACATAGTGTTTTGCTTCCTAATGTATATATATTGCACCCAAATAGTTAGCACATGTTTAGAAAGCACTGTAGATTAGATGTCAACTTAAGAGCATTGCCCCTAGAATGTATGACCAAGGTTTCAATTGTAGAAAAGTGGCCTCTGGAGAGGCTCATGTTAATCTTAGTTTCCATCTGCAGACTACTTTTTGCAGCTTCCTTACTACCATATACATACTCACAACAAAAGTAATTCTTAATTACTATATGCAAACCCCATGCTTTGTCAATATTGTTTGTGGTTGAATCATTTAGGAGAAAGGAGAAGTATTTCATATGATGGTAACCATGATCTGTCCTGTACATATTTGGACCAGTGATGTTACAACTTCACACTTTGGCTAAACATGTGCATAGGATGCTTATCAAACATATATACAACACAAAATTACACCAGATCCACGTTTCCACTTCTTGTGCATCCTTTTCTCTTTTATACTCCTAGATTAAGAAAAGTAGCTAGAAGTAATTCTCTTGAATTTTTTTTTTCATGGTAAACCTGTTGTCAAACCCACCAAAGAGCTCCATATTGATCCTATTCCTGCTTATCTCCCTTGTTGGCTCGATCCTCAACCTTATAGTTGGAGGTGGAGGGTCCTTACCATAGGTTATCCCTCTCATCTCAAAGTCTTCATAAAGTCAATCGGGGAAGTTTAGCTTGGGACATGACTACCGAAAAGGATAAATATTGTTGTCTTATGGATAGTGAGATATCACAATATGAAGAAATCAAACAATAAGATAAAGCATTTAAACCTTCTATGGAACCAGGGCCTTTAGTCTAACACAATCTGTGCATGTATACTAGTTTTTAGGAAATATTGTCGTTCATGGTCTTGAGAACACTCCTCTCATGATTGTTTTCTGTGTTGATAAGTTTTCACGATTGTCATGGCTTTTTTTCTGGCATTAATGTGGGTACTGATGTGTACTAGGAGCTAAGACGACTGGTGGCTTATTCAACTAGCAGTGCAAATTTGTTGACCAAACTGATTTCGCAAGATGGATATGATTCTTATGGATGGAAAGTATGTAAAAACATCGATTTTCCAATACCTGTGAACTTGTTTGCTACGACGTGTCATTCATAGTGCTGTTGATGTTTATCCTGCAGTGTCTTCTCCGCACGCCTCTGAGCAACTATGATGCGGTTGTTCTTCTCCACAGAGATAAATTGCCCTACCCCCAGCATCTTCTCTTTCCATCCGAACTTGAACAAGGTTCTTTTTCTCATCTTACTTTGTAATTGCATTTGTTTCCACATGATATCTACCTCTATTTCCTCCCCCATTTGCACCCATTAAGCATTGAAACTCCTGTACTAATTAAGAGTCTGAAACACTTCCATTTTTTTTTCTAGAGCGATGTGTGGTGCGTGGGCATGCATCCAAGATTTTCCATCCTTTCTTTTCTCCTCGAGACTTCAAAGTGAACTCTGGGGAACTGAAAAGTAAGCTGATGGTGAATTTTGATCCAGTAAGGTGCTTTATTGCCGATATCGAGGCAAGTACTTACATTTGCTGATATTTTTTCCACTGAGGTGCTAGTCAGTTATTCAATCCTTGAACCCCATCGTTCCTGTGATTCTGAGGATCACCCATTTCTTCTTGCCCATATCTGATGCAGAAAGGATTTAAACGATCGTGGTCAAGCGTGTGGTACGATGCTGCTGCTGTGAGGCGGTGATTGACCTCCCCTTGATGCTTCTTCGGTCCTTACATAGGAAAAGCAAGTTCACAGGTATCCTTCTAGTTGTGTTGAAGTAACAATGATGGTGGATGTTTAGTAACAAGATTGTAATTGTGGTCTGTTCTCCAGAAACGGAAGCATGATGACTCCACGGAGGAGAGCACAGATCTTTTGAATACGCTAAAAACCATAGGCGAGGTTGGGAAAGGCCTCGTAAGAAGTATTCATGTTGTCAAGGCCCGAAAGGCGTGATAATTGAAATGTTCAAAAGAATGTACACTTATGCGTATTGTTATCAAGGTTACCGACCGGCAGGGAGCTCTTCAAATTTTGCAGCATAACATTTGTATATGTGTAGTTCTCTTGTCGAAGAGCCAACAATCACTTGTATTTGTAATTGTATTGAGAAATTCATTTTATAATTCGAGAAAAAGAAGAAAAAAGAGACTGTGCGGATCTTTCTTTATTTCATTTAACCCTATTGAGCACTAACCAATTGTTGATGTAATCCGCAGAAACCTACGGGTTACATTGCAGAGGGAAGAAATGTGAGAAGTACCGCAGACATGGGCCTAGAGACTCTTACGAGGACGTGTAGTCTCTAGAAAGTAGTTGTTAGATGGAATAGGATTGATTTAGAAAGATGAATTTTACGATGATTTTTGTACTTGTACAGATTAATTTGAGGATTCGGATAAGTTGACCGTAATTGTACCTTGGTTTTATGAAGAACGTGTATTTATATTCAAGAGAAGTCTAAAGAAGAAGTATTTCAACGCTTTTCAAGACAACATAGCCATCATAGTGAAAGATGAGTGATACACTTTTTAGTTTTGGTGTTTCAAAGAAAAACTATTAGAATTATAACTTTACAAAGTGAGATGGATGTATTTTTTTGGTTTGGCAAATGTTGCCTCTAATTAGGTTGTCAAAAGAATATGAAAAAGAATAAATTAATCAAATTTTTATCACTTTTTTAATTAAAATTGTGAACTTTTGTTTAGGTGTATAACTGTTTTGACCAACTGAGAGGGTTTTTTTAATTTATAAAAAAAATTAAAAAATTTCCGAACCAAATAGTTTTACTATTTTGTATATTAATAATATGTTAAATTTAATATAACCTAGGCCCTAGATATTATAATAAATATTTCATCAAATAATACGACAAAATCTATTCAAGCACACATATTAAATATTTAAGATTAAACAATATGGTAACAAAGTTTTACATTCTTGGTATCTTGATGAAGAAGTGAAGTGCTTCTTCAAAAACTTACCTGCAAAGAAGTATTTTAATAATAGTATATTTTGAGGTGATACTTTAAAAGAATTTTTTTTAGAATAAACGAATTGTACCGATATTGAAAAGAAATCGATATGATTGGGATGGTTTTAAAAAATCTAATTTTAGTTATATATTTATAAAATACCTAAACAATTGAAATGGTATAGTTTTTTAAAAATAACCAACTAATCTGAACTATTAAAATCTCATAAAAGAAAAAGAATGTGAAAAAATAAATAGTTATTACTCTCTTCATTTTAATTTATTTGTTGTTAATATATATCTTTTGATAGCTTTTCTAGTTTCATTCGAACACAAATCAAAATATTTTAATGTGAAGTAAAAACCGGCTCAACAAAGTAAAAAGGAAGGGAAGAGTGTGGAAAATAGGCAAAGTTTATGAACAAATTCCCAGAAGAGCGGGACAAAGTATTAACATGCTAATAATACGCATGTAGATTGTGGAACAGAGAGGTTATTTTGACATGCTACCCAAATCAATCAGGGAAGAAGAAAGATGGTGCACACTGCCTATGATAACTTCCAACTCCTCAATAATTCTCCCTCCAAAATCGATGCCATCGAATCATACCGCTCGAATTTGCTCATCGCATGTTCCGATGGATCGCTCCGTGTTTACGTTCCAGAATCCTCAGTTTCCGATCAATCTGATTTCCATTCCGAAACCTTAGGGCTTCATCAAGGACCATATGTGCTTGAAAGAACTCTGAATGGATTCTCTAGAAGACAAATGCTGGCCATGGAAGTCCTCGTCTCACGAGAACTTCTGCTTTCCCTCTCCGAGTCAATTGCGTTACATCGGTTGCCTGATTTGGAGACTTTATCAGTGATTACTAAGGCTAAAGGTGCAAATGTATATTCGTGGGATGATAAACGAGGGCTACTTTGCTTCGGCAGGCAAAAAAGAGTCTGTATTTACAAACACGACGGTAATGACTTGAATGTAATTTAATTGTTGTATTGTTAATCGAAAATTTTATATTATTGTCACGGCAATGCGGTTTCGTGCATGTGTACTTGATCTGTCTCTGCCATATGTGAAAGGAAAAAGGAAGTACTTTTCTCTATGGGCTGATCAATCATTTAATGATGTTACAAACATAATGTAGAACTGTGCTTTCCCACTATCAAGTGGACGTAGAGATATTATATATGTTATAATAATCGCTGGAAAGATTGTTTGATGGAAAAAACATAAGGTAATGCCCAAAATAATTGAATAATTTAATGATTTGAATTTTTGGAAGTTGTATAGAAACGGAATGGTTCAAACATTTTGTGACATCCGAAAATAGCCGAGTGTTACATAAATTGGGACAGGGGAGTAGTATAAGTTTTCGCGTTCACTCCCAACATTTAGTTTTTAAACACAGTATCAAAAGGCTGCTATTTCTTTTTCCTTTTTTGAAAATTATCAGGCTTTGTGACTTAAAGCGTTTGGATTACTATGATCGTATTTGTTATGTATAAGAATTCTGTTACTGTAACCTGATTTTTATTTGGAACTTCTATAGGGGGGAGTGGATTTGTGGAGGTGAAAGAATTTGGAGTTCCTGACACAGTTAAGTCGATGTCATGGTGTGGTGAGAATATTTGCTTGGGGATTAGAAGAGAGTACAAGATATTGAATACCACTAATGGTGTATTGTCTGAGGTGTTCGCTTCAGGGAGGATCGCCGCACCTCTTGTGGTGGCTCTTCCACCCGGAGAACTACTTTTGGGCAAGGTAATGTTGGTTATTTCTTGTAGAAAGGTAACAATATTATATATCATTGGTACAGAGGTTATGCAGGAATCATATTTACATTTCCAAAGAAGGAAAGATATCTCCTTACTCTTCTTAGAGGGATTCTACTATATCTATCAAAGATTCAGCATCATCTAGGAATTTTACCTTACACCAAAAGTGAACCTAAGAGCAGGTAGTTCATCTTGCCAAAGCTGGTCAACTCCTATCCTTCCCACACAAAACACATGTTGAACACAACTTCAACCTGTTTTCCATCAAGTTGTCTTGAGTCAAGTATGATTCTTTTACAGCTAGCCAGAAAAATGCCACCCTACAAGGTATCTTCACTTCCTAGATATGCTTCCACGGCCATTTGCTGTCTTAAGTGGCTCTATTACCTGGAAAATGCTCCAAACTTCTGAGAGATTCAGCTATTTTATTTACTTCCCAGTCATTCAATGGTCTTCTAAAGCCTATCGCTGTCATTACATTGAGTTGATTGACATTGTAGTTCTTTTCCACACTTGCACACAACACTATGGCCTGGTTGACTGAGGTGGGACATCTTCCCTATGTGTTGTTTCTTCTCAAATTCCACATACCAGAGCTCAAATGTATCCATAGAGCAGGGGAAACATACTTTTACTTCAGAATTTTAAAATTCATGTGATTCACCTTTGATCCTCATTCCTTGGATGATATATGATTCCATAGAATCTATAGCTTTCTTTCTATGACTTAGCTGATGAAGCCCTTGTGGATCATCTTTCACTTCTCTCGAGTAAATTCCTAATCTTTGAAAACTATCTGTCCAGTTTTTTATGCATACTGAACCAGTACCGGTTGGTTCGGGTTGCCCTTTTGCAGTTTAATCGCTGTTAAGTGTTGTTGTTACAGGATAATATTGGTATCTTAGTTAACCAAAACGGGAAGTTGATCCAAGAAGGGAGGATTTGTTGGTCTGAGGCTCCTGCAGCTGTTATTATCCAGAAGCCGTATGCAATAGGTCTTTTGGGGCGACATGTTGAGGTAGCTTAGCTTGAGTATTTAGTTTGCTTTTCTGTACATTTTGTTCATTTAACCGAATCTCCTTAGATCTAATAATCTGGAATGACAATGCAGTTTGATGTTTTGGAAAATTGCAGATACGTTCTCTTCGTGTTCCTTATCCTTTGATTCAAACAGTTGTCCTTCGGAATGTTCGTCATCTTGTTCGAAGCAACAATACTGTGATTGTTGCTCTTGATAATTATGTTTTTGGATTTTTTCCTGTACCTCTTGGTGCGCAGGTAATTGTCACTCTAGAAAAATTTCTGTCATATTATGTTGAAGTATATTGCTTACGCTTCTAATCCAGTATTAAAACTGTAGCACATTTATGTCTTGTCTATTTGAAGGACTCATTTTGGACGGACTCAAGTTTGTCATGAAACTAATCTGAGAATGCCTTAGACACTCAAACAGAAAGTCTAAGTCCTGCAAAAGAAATCTATGTTGCAAGTTGTAATGATTATGATTATGAGTTTTACTTATAAGACCTCATGAGCCAAATAATTCATCTTCTTACTTCAGGTATCAAAAAAGGATCATTTTATTCTAGAGTTTTATGGAGAAAATCGTGAAAATAAATATTGCACTGGAGAATATTCTTCTTTTTTTTTTTACGACAAGGGAAACCCGCAGCCTCTATCCTTTTGGGTGCATACAGGGTAAAACCCTGCTCCTATGCAATAGCTCGCAAACCACATAGGAGAGGTAACCAGCACAAGGCAAGCCTGGTGCGACGAGCTCGACCCAGAAGGCAAACCCCTTGCTTTCGCTGGCAAGGGGTTTCGAACTTGAGACATCCAACATGGAAGTCCCAAGCTCAAACCACTGGGCCACCCCGAAGTTATAATATATCCATGGAATCTATATCCTCAAAGTTTTCTTCATTGTATGTAAAAGAGCAAATGTAGCACATTGTCCAAATTCTTATGCTGCCTCATCTCTTTGAATATTATGTGGTTTGACTAGGAGTGCAAACTAAGAAATTCGTTTGAATTGTATATCACATTCATGTGGTGGAAAAGATCAAGTTAAATATTGGAGTTCATGTGAACGGCTGGTTTGATTGGAAAATATAAGACTGCGATATAGTTTAGACTCGAAATTTTAATATGGGAAGTCATCCAAAGTGAACTGTGTAATATACGTCAGATGGGGGTATGTTCTAGTACCAGTGTATTTTGTCTTTATGATTTACCGTAACTGAAGTGCCTCAGTCAATAAATATCGGTGTTTAGCTGAGGTGATGGATATTGGAGATTGAAGAATGTTAGTGATC
The DNA here is from genome assembly GCA_027704765.1 of Solanum habrochaites. Lineage (NCBI taxonomy): Eukaryota > Viridiplantae > Streptophyta > Magnoliopsida > Solanales > Solanaceae > Solanum > Solanum habrochaites. The sequence goes on along the minus strand of JAKWJA010002490.1, from coordinate 50,471,861 downwards.
AAAACAGTATGTTGAACCTTGTACTTTAAGGTTTGGAATGTAGACTCTTGGATTACTATTATGGATCCTAGGCCCATCTACTGTTCAACTCAAGTACCACCATCTTTAGCCTTCAACTTGTAGAACTCACTACGATCCCAGGTGGCCCCATAGAGCCGAGTTCTGATGCCTAAGTGAGTTTTGACCAAAAACTTTTAGGTGTTGACCAAGGTAGAAGAAAGATTGACACAACCTTAGCACCAAAAGCTAGCTATTAAGGTGGGAGAGCCCAAGGCTATATAAGCCCCACATAGGATGGCTCTGATACCATTGATACAACCTTAGGAGAATCACACCTCAATAGCTTGCTATTAAGGTGGGAGAGCAAGGCTATATAAGCCCCACATCAGTTTCCCATTTAATCGATGAGGGACTCAAGTTCCATTCCTTGCAATAATATCATAACAAAGATGGAGAAATATGGGGTTTTGCTTGTAATCTCGTGCTTATATTGTGCTTTGTGAACTGAGGAGTGGTAGAGCCACTCTTGTTCTTGGATTGCACCTCTGGCTAGTTAATCGAGATATGAAGGCAATTATCCCATGACTTGTTAATCAAGATTTGTAGCAGTGGGACCTGGGTTCAGGCTCATACCTTGCTTCTTGGACTTGATCTACCAGTTGGCCAAAAGAACTTAAGGTCTGAATTATTGAGTTTGGATCAGGGTATGTGGAACCTGTTAGGCCATGCACCTTGAACCTGTTACCAACAGATCTTAGTAAAGGATCCCTAAATTCAACAGCATGGTAAAATAATTCCTTGACGCACTTCACAGGTACAAAAGTCGGGGGAAGACCCATTACTCACTGAGTTAATTTTGAGAGTGTGATTCCAACTTTTCTCTATGATGCAGATTGTACAACTAACAGCATCTGGAAACTTTGAGGAGGCCTTGGCTTTGTGCAAATTGCTACCACCAGAAGATTCAAGTCTTAGATCTTCAAAGGAACAGTCAATTCATATGAGGTGATTGCCCCCTTCCCTTGTCCCCACCGCCCCTCTTCTGCACTAACTTTGTGCTAAATTGTAAGTCAATAGCAACAGCATCTCACTTAGATCATTTTCAGCACCTTTTTGTTTATATAATTATATTAATGAAAGTTAATTTTTACCTGAACCAAACAAAAATATATCTCATTGAAGTCATGGTTACATTGAACCTCCTGCCTGGGGTGGGGGGTGGGTGGGTGATTTAACCAAATATTATGTGTTAACGTTGCAGTTCAATGGCAATAGTCTCTTGTTATGTCAAATCTATTGAAATTGCATCTTTTAGTATATGATGTTATGGTGTATACGTGTTTATATCTAGCTCAAGTTATAAATTGATATGGGTCCATTTCAAGGCTGATATCAATGTAGCTGTGAAGTCTTAATTTAAAACTTCTAGATCAAGAATCGGCCAAAAATTTGTGGAAACATCTGTAGTTGATATTCTTTATAACTAGGGATTTGTTCTTTCTTCTAGAGTGCTTTTGAAATCCTCAATCGGAAAGTTTTGGCTTGTTAATGGCTTTGATAATGTGGGTTCTAACAAAGTAAGTCACATATCTTGATAAAGATTAGACTATATAGAGGCTATATGGAAATTAATTCTTGTAGAAAACTTGGAAACATCTTTGATAAAATGTAGGCTTCAACCAAAATGTGAAATTATTGATAATAATGTACATTTATTCCTTTGGATAGGAACAATGTATAGGGTATTAGCACCATAAACTTATTTGAGGTGTTATGTTTGCTTAAAGTTTTACTTCATCTAGTGTAGTACGCATGAGTAGTAAGACTGACAGCATACTGGCTTGACCAGGAAACTGTCCTGGCTCGATTTTCTAGTCAGTTTCTTTTTCCCAGAAAAGATGAAATATGAACAACACCCAAGGGTGAGGCCTAGAGGCTAATGTAATTGAAAAGGCCCTGGGAGACCAGGGTTAGAATTTCAGCAAAGGCGAAAAAATATAGGTGATTACTTCTAATCCTGCTAAACCTTGGTGGGCAGGGTCAACCAGTACGTGTGCTTAAGGGAGGTAGAAGGTAACACGGATTAGTCGAGGTTTGAACAATCTGTCATTTACACCATTGTTGTGGGAAAAAATTGAAATATGAATGTTGCTTGGCAAGAAGTTACTAAATACAACTTGGTTCTTCTCTTTTATTGTTCTTTCCATTTTTTGTAGTTTTAGCTCATATAGTTTGTTTTTTTGGGGAAAGAATGAATGAAACGAAATGTGAAACTAATATACATGAAGATTGATAACAAGTCTTTGATTCAGATATGCGCACTTTCTATTTGAAAATGGGAGCTATGAAGAAGCAATGGAACATTTTCTGGCATCTCAAGTTGAAATCACTTATGTTCTCGCCTTATATCCATCCATTATTGTTCCAAAATCATCTTGCATACCTGAACCACAGAAATTTGCAGATGTTGCAGATGCACCATATCTCTCCCGAGGCTCTTCTGGTCTGTCAGATGATCTAGATTCTCCGTCTTCGGATGTATTTGAATCTGATGAAATGGATATAGAGTCCAAGAAAATGAGCCACAACACTTTGATGGCTCTGATTAAGTATTTGCAGAAAAAGAGATACAGTGTCATTGAGAAAGCCACAACTGAGGGAACTGAAGAAGTGGTTTCAGATGCTGTTGGAGATAATTTCATTTCTTATGGAACTGACCGGTCCAAAAAACCAACCAAGGTAACTTTTCAATGTGTCTTGTGCCTTCCATCAACAGCTTTTCGGGGAAATCTTTTTTGTTGAATAAGTTCTCAATTGGAAGTCAAAGTTTTGACATTAAGCAGATCTCTTCTTGATAACTGTGACTAGCAATGTATTTAGTATTTTCAGCAAAGCTTTCTAGAAATCCCAAAGATATGCAGTTGGCAGCGCGCATTATATTGAGCTGTTTAACATATACCTTTCTTTGCATCAAAGCATAAATACCTTTCTGGCTGCATGTGTTTGATCATTTATGAATTTGATGGATTATTAAAGTCATCGATCATTTATAGCCTTCTGAAAAATACTGTTTCATTTGTATCTTCCAAAAGTCTGATGTCAGGTAGGTAAGTTCTGATTCTTCCATATGCAAAAGTACTGGCTTATTCTAGTGAGTCTACTGAAGGGAGAAACCACTTACGCCTAAGAGCTGTTAGTACTTGGATAATTTCTACTTAGCTGTATTACTTGCCTAATTTAAATCTAAAATGTGTTTTCTTTGATCTATTTAGGGCAGAATTCTTATTCCTATCACTTCCATCGCTAGGGACATGGCTGCAATACTGGACACTGCACTTCTTCAAGCTCTGTTTTTAACTGGACAGTCCTCTGCTGCTACAAATTTTCTGAAAGTCCTCAACTACTGTGATGTGAAAATATGCGATGCGTTCCTGCAAGAGAGAAGCCAGTATGCTTGTCAGATAGAACTTTATAGATGCAATTCAATGCATCATGAAGCACTGAAGCTTCTTCATCAACTGGTAGAAGAGTCCAAGTCAGAGCAAACTCCTGTAGAGCTCTTAACGAAGTTCAAGCCTGATATGATCATTGAATATCTCAAAGTATGCTTCTTTCTCTGCTTTTATTTTCTTTACTTTGGGTTTTTAATTGCTTGAAAGATGTGGAAGCTTGTAAAGTTTTTGGATCAGCTATGCTGAGATTTGGCAGGTAGTTTGAGTTTTGGGTCCATATCCATTTGACCCACTAATTTCTTATCTTTTATACATGCAAATTTCTGTAATTTTTATAGTTTCCTTTTCTTTTCTTTACACGCTTCATTTATGCTTAGCACAAGGAATGAATCTCTCTTTAAGTATTTTATGGAACAATGCTTCGCCAACACAGTTATCTGATTATTTCTTCTTTTTTGGGCAGCCCCTTTGTGCAACTGACCCCATGCTTGTCCTGGAGTTCTCATTGCCTGTTCTTGAAAGCTGTCCGATGCAAACCATTGAGCTATTTTTGTCTGGTAACATTCCAGCAGACTTGGTGAATTCTTACTTAAAGCAGCATGCTCCAGACATGCAGGCAACATATCTAGAACTCATGCTTGCCATGAATGAAAATAGTATCTCAGGGAATCTGCAGAATGAAATGGTAGAGGCACTTGTCCATCTGTCTGGTTTTTCTGTAGCTTCTCTCTTTCTTTCCCCTTTTGTACCTTCTATTTCATAAAAACCATTAAAGCAACATTGCTTCAAGTGAAGCCAGAAAGCTGAGGCTTATAGTTCTCCTCGTGATATGGGCATATGGCTAAAGAAGCTCACATGTTTAGGCTTCTTTGAACTCAAATCTTTGAGAAACCCTGAGTGACAAAATTTAGGAACAATTATCTTGCCTCCTACTGTTTCTCAGGGATAAAGATTTTGCTCGGACTCTTCAAAATGGGTGCGTGTTGGATCCTCCAAAAGTAGTGTATTTTTGGAGGATCGAACACAGGTGGAGTAACATTTTTGGAGAGTCCGCTCAACAGTCTTTTGTGCTTCAATCCATGCGTCTGACAAAATGTTGAGTGTTTCTGTGATTATGATAAATTCGCTTAGCAACTTGTGGCAGGTGCAAATTTATCTCTCAGAAGTGCTTGATTTTCATGCTGAACATAATTCCCAGCAAAAGTGGGATGAGAAAACATGTCCTCCACCAAGGAAAAAGCTACTGTCTGCTTTGGAGGGTATGTCTGGATATACTCCAGAGGTGTTGCTGAAGAGACTTCCACCAGATGCTCTGTATGAAGAACGTGCAATTCTTTTGGGGAAAATGAATAAACATGAACTTGCCCTGTCTATTTATGTGCACAAGGTATTTTTCCACCTTAACTGCACATGATATTTTAGGATTGGCTTTTATCTAATGCATTGGTGCTTTCGAGGGTATTTAAGGTATGGCAAAAATCTAAAACTGTGCAAGTTCTCCATCATAAGCATTATAACAGACTTATATTGTGAACTTCACATTTGCTGTTAGATCGGTTGACTAATGTAGCAGCCATCTCAATAGTGCAATCATTTCACTCTTCTTTTAGTTAGTGTACCTGTTCGTCAGACATGTTAACCTTTTCATAGTTTAATTACATCATTGGATTTTGCATTGACCCTTTCTTTCTCTGTATGTTGTTGGGCTAGTATGCATTCCCAAGTCGGGATATTGGATATGTAATCTTTTTGTCATTAATACATGTCTAAATTTATGAATTTGATGGACATTGAAGTCTTTTCAGTTGTCTCTGTGTTGCATTTTACAAGCTTAAATTGTGGGTTTTTTCATACTGAATTGAATTTCTCTCTTTGATTTGTAGCTTCATGTTCCCGAACTTGCACTGTCCTATTGTGACCGGGTGTATGATTCAGGACTTCAACAACATTCAGCAAAATCTTACGGAAACATTTACCTGACTCTACTGCAAATCTATCTAAATCCTAGGAAGACAACAAAAAAATTTGAGAAGAAAATTACTAATCTGGTATCAGCTCAGAGCCGTAGGATTCCAAAAGTTGGTTTAGGAACTACAGGAAAGGTAAAAGGAGGCCGCTCCAAGAAAATTGCTGAAATTGGGGGCGCTGAGGACACTAGATTCAGTCTAAGCGGCACAGACAGTGGTAGGAGTGATGGAGATACAGAAGATGCTGCCGAGGAAGGTGGTTCTACTATTATGCTAGATCAGGTACTTGATCTTTTGAGCAGAAGGTGGGATCGAATCCATGGTGCCCAAGCGCTGAAACTGCTTCCAAGGGATACTAAGCTACAGGTAAAAGAAACATCAAAATGTGATGGTATACATGAGTTAGATAAGGAAGTTGGTCATTATTTAATCAAAACGGACTGAAGTAAACAAGCATCACTCCTTGTGTACAGAAGTGATTTTCTTTCTCTCACAAAAGAACCCAGAGACAGGCTCCGCTAAACCATCATGGCACAACCACCTCCCCATACCCAAAAGCTAAAAATGAAAACTCACAGAACACAAGCCAAGATATATGTTCAAGAGTAATTGTACTCTCTGCATCTGAGCACTAAACAATAAACGTGTTAATATGTCCTAAAGTTCTATGTGTGAGTGTTAGATTAGTCATGGTCCTTAACTGCATGTTAGATGTTTCCAGCTATATTATCTCTAAATATTGACTTTGAGATAATACACATTAAGGAAGATGCAAGATGAGGTTTGATCAATAAAGGGAACCCAATGCACAAAACATTTGGCGTTCACGCAGGGTATGGGGAAGGGCCGCACCCTGAGGGGTGTGATGTAGACAACCTACTTCCCCAACTCACATATGACCTATAGTTCATGCGGAGACAACTTTACCTATAGGTGACAGATTGAAATTTGATCAATCTGTCTTTCAAATTGTCGAGTATATCAAATCATCTGTTTGAAACAACTATGCCAAGTAAAATACTATCGAATGTTACTCACTATGCACTGGTAGATATCAAGTTATGAGAAGCTAAGGTAGTAGACCCTACATAGTTTTCTGAATATTCACATACACCCATAGTGGGATAGTACATGCAACATTGTTTATTTTTTTGCGTGAACATCCTTTCGTACCTAGTGAAACTGCAGAAGCATTACATCTAGCTTTGTCTGTGCATGGAATGAGCAAGAATGTTTCACATCTTGATGTTATAGTATTGTGCTGATCCATTTTGGCTTCATGCAGAACTTGCTTCCATTTCTTGGACCTCTTCTGAGGAAATCCAGTGAAGCATATCGGAACTTCTCAGTGATAAAAAGCTTGAGAGAGTGTGAAAACCTACAGGTAAGTTCTACTATTGTCACATACAGGTTCCATATCCAAAATGCTCTGAAGGAACCTTCGATATCCTACCCCACGTGGAACCTGCCCTAAGAACAGTTTTCGAGAAAAAAACTGGTCATTCTGATGCATACAACAGTTTATATGTGGTCATTTGGGTTTGCTGGCATACCTGTTATTTTGTTGCCCAGCAAGGCTTAGGGGGGCTTGTTATATCAATGTAGAGTACATTGATATTTTTTACTGGCATAAGCAGGGCATGGGCGTTTCACATCTTTTTTTCTTCTTTCTTCCCTTCTGTTTTATGGCAACTGCCAATTTTCATCATTGCTATTCAACTGTTTGAGTATACTTAATTTCTATGACTGGATTGTTTTACTAAAGCTGTGGTCTAGTATTTGTTGTCCCTCATTTTGAAGCTGTGAACGAAACAGGTTAAAGATGAACTGTATAACCAAAGAAAAGCAGTTTTGAAGATCACAAGCGATAGCATGTGCTCTCTTTGCAATAAGAGGATCGGCACCAGTGTCTTTGCAGTCTATCCTAATGGTAAGACAATTGTGCACTTTGTCTGCTTTAGAGATTCACAGAATATGAAGGCAGTTGGAAGAGGCTCTCAGTTGAGGAAAAGATGATAATGAGAAGTTGGATTTGGGATTGACTGAATGTTTTGGGTTGCTATTGGTGGTATTGATCCCATTTCTTCATGCTAGCACCATTTAACATGTTCTGCAGCTCAGTTTTAAGCTGTCATTTATCCTTAAAGTGAGACACTTCTGCTCTCAAGTCACAAGGGCTGCAACGGGTTGACAATGGTACAAGTGTGCAACCGGAGAATGACAGTGTTCCTCATGAAGGAACATGTTAATACACATTTTTTTGCAGATTATGTCCAATGTGGAAGGGAATGCAATTGATTTGATGTTGTGTAATTTTTCTGTATTAAAATGGATGAGAGCTCTTAACTTGAGGTGGTTTATAACTTAATTTTGAGTAGAGTTTTGTTACAACTCAAGGTTGTGAATGTTCAATTAAAATGCAATAATACACAACTTTCTTTGTTGATTGTATTTCCATGTAAAGCAAATAGAGTAGTTTTTTACTTCTTTGTTGGGCAAACCCCATCCCCATTGTTATAACATGACAGAAATTACATCCCACCAACATCTAACCTTGATTGACTATAGTGGCTATCTTTTCCCGGTGAAAAGGTATACAACCACCCCAATCCTAGACCCATCGGGTGGAGGCTCGGTATGTATGATTTGGACATCAAAAAGCTTCTTGGCTCTCTTGAAGAAAGCAGATTCCTTCTTCCATCTTCTCAAATGAGCCATAACAAAACCTATCTTCTTTCCACCTCCTAACAGGAAGAACCTCAACGTGTTAATCAGAGGATCATAGAGGTGATCATGGTACACCACATCAGATCCCAAAATCAGGTCATAATCTCTACCAACAGCCTCCATATGCTCGTTATCCCCCCAGCTAAGCGCCTTAACATCAACACCCCCACTCTGTTGTTCCAAAACCTGTGAGTTTGCATCAACATTGAACTGTATTAGGCATCCACTGAGGAAGGTCGTGACAGTAAAATCCTTAGACCAAGAATATCACACACTATCCAAACACCCTGTTCCTGCAACCCATTCGAGAAATACAGGGGTAGCGAAACCCCTTTTTCCTGACGTTTGAACAACTCGGAAAATGGAGTTGATTCGCCGCTACGGGTGTTATCAAGGAGAGTGACGAGAATAGTAGCGGCAGGCCAGAGTTGGAAAGAAAGGCCTTCAGATGGAAGTTGCCTGATGACTACGTTTGAGTTAATGGATTGGAGGAAATGGAGTTGCTGTTGTTGCTGCTGCGGAGTGGCGTCATTGTCATGGCCATCTTGTGGGAGAATCATAGTGAAGGGATTGAGGTCGTCCGTGTCAATGTCTCCTTTGATTTCGACAATTGGAGAAGTCGATGAGGGACAGGCGCGGCGCGGCGGCGTTCTTGAGCACCTCTTATCCGACCCAGTCTGCCGAGGTAGCTTGCCTAACAACAATATTTTTATTTTTTTGTAATATAAATGGAAAATGTATTCGCAGAGAATGTAATATAAGATTGGGTCGAGTTGCCAAACAATTTGATGGACGCCAGATGGTAATAACGAATTAAAAACCAAAAGGGTTGATTTTTTTATTTAAATAATTATCAATCAATCAAGTCTGTTTTTTTTAATACTTTGGTTATAGTAGATTTTGTTATTTTCTTCGATTTATTCAGATTTTGCTGATGTTTTCAATATATAATATATGATAATGTATTTTTAAGAACATAATCAAAATATAAAGAAGAGAATGTGATTTGCTGCCTATGTATTCCAATGTAAATTTCTCATCCGTTAATTGTTTGATGCATTTTCAACTTATGCACAAATATTTTTGGGGTTTTCAGTTCATTATTGTACTGTACATGACTCCATTCAAGTAAAAGCATATTTTGAAAGATAAATACATTTTTACCAATAGAGTGTTAAGAGAAGACAATTTTCCTAGTTGTAATTAATATTACTATGACTTAATTCCCAACATGTCACAATTATTTTCAAGGGCATTTTGCCCAATAGTTCCAAACTAATAACTTTTGCTCATGAAAATTGTATAGATCACAAATCAACTTGATTTTCACATCGAATGAGTCGTCAAAAGCTAAAATTGACAGACTAATTTCGAGTCAAAGTTGTTCAAGCAGATTGCAAAAGCTTGGAAAGCAAAGAGTCCAAGGTGAAAATGTCATTTCTAATTTTGATGAATTGTAGAATTTTCCAATTTCCTTTGTATTTAAGTGCAAAATTGCTATTTAAATCCAAAATGCAATTTAACTTATTCATGTCCAAATTATAACATATTGACTATGTCTTCTATTGATTAGTGAATATAAATATACTGTAAAAGATAATTATTTCATTAGTGTATTTTCATTAAAAACAAATCTAGTTGGTAATCTCATAATTTCTACTGGTGTGAATATGATCGCGAGTCAAAAAACAAAAGGAAACAGGTTGGGCTTTTTCAAGAGTATTGGGCCGTAGTTCGTTCTAAATCATTCATAGGGTTAGTTTACCCTAGTTTTTTTCCAAATAAGCACATAGGACAGGTAATCGGCTAAGCGCCACAATATATTTAATTACTCCATCAATCTATAGTTTTGCTATATTACCACTGGCGGCTAGCATTAGTCATTAGTTACGTGGACTGACAGTCGAGTTTGTATAAGTATCATGTTGGTATTGTATAATGTCTCATGATATACAAATACCATATATATACTATACATGTTTTAACCTCATATACGTATACAATCAACCTCTCTCCACGGTCTCCCTCTCGCACTCGCCTCTCTCCTCCCTCTCCCAATCTAGATTGTCATTATAGACATACTAATGTATAAATGATACAGTTTTTATACAATTATATACAATTATTCCATCTACACTTCATCACCTCTCCCACTCCAGACCTCTCATTGCTCGCCTCTCTCCTTCCTCTAATCAATTAATGTCGGCCTCTCTCCTCCTCGCTCCAGTCTCTCCACCTCTCCTCTCTCCTCCTCCTCAATCTCTTGTTGCTAGATATAAACAAATGCATAGTAAAATATAACAACTCATCTCAACCAATATACATCTGACAAAATTCGTCTTTCCCCACTCTTTTTTCCTCCTCTCTCTCTCTCAGCCCTCTCGCTCTCTCCTCCCAGTCCCTCACTTGCCTCTCTCCTCATATAACATGTAGCTACAAATTGTAATCATCAAACTATAGTTATAAAAAGTAATTAATTATTTTTAGTGGCTATATGTAAAAAAAAATTCATTTAACGTGTATCTATTTAAACTAGAAATTTATAAGGGAAAGCCTGCATAATGCCTAAACGAGTCCCTATATTTATCATTTATGCCTAACAGATTTCAAAGAATATCAATTACATATATTATAAATATGAATGAGTACGTGCGTAGATACATTGAATTCATATTTTTTATTGTTGTAATTTTTTTTAATCTAGTAAACTTAGAAAAAGTATATATTTAAATACCAGATAACTCGTACTATAGCTATCATAATTTTCTAATCTACCCCTAGAGATCTGTTCTCGATATTTTATGCTTATTGTATGAACAATATTTGATTGCACAAATTACATAGTAGTGTCATAAATAGTCATCTCAAATATCATCAGGGTCCTTCAAAATGTACTGGCATGTATGAGATTGAGGGGTTTATTTAATTTGTGAAGTTTCAATGCATTTTGTATACGTGCAACAGTTAAAACAAAATCCTTGTTTATTTAAAAGATACAAAGTTTTAGGAGAGAGGTACAGATTATTTAATATATTGAAGTTATAAGGAGGACAAAGAATAAAATCTTTAATAAGCTTATGGGAAAGGAGCAGGAATATTTTATATATTATATTATACATAATACAAGGCGGTCGTAATTAAATTGATGAAAGGGTTCACAGATCAAAAACAAACAAATGTTACACATATAACAAGAACACACCATACACAGCACAGCAGGAACTTTATGCTCATCATTATAACCATTTCTTATACCTAAAAATGCCGATTGTCGGCTACATTTTCTCAAACCTAGTAAAATTACATAAAATAAAATTGACACTCACTTATTCATTATCTTCGTACATTTTTATTCGTTCATGCTTGAGTTGATGTAAAGTATAAGAAGTCGTTCAGTTGAGAATAAGTTATTTTAAGATTAACTATTTTGATATAAATTATTTCAAGGTTAATTATCTCATTACTATAATATGAATGAAGAGATTGATAATCTCAAAAACTACCTAATACCCTTTCTTCAATCAAACACAAATTAAAATAATCTCACATTTTATTTTAGATTTATTATATCTTACACCCCGCACCAAAATTACTTCTAAAATAGAGAAAAAGGACAAATATACCCATGAACTATTATAAATTCTATTCAAATACCCTTTGTCTTACTTTTGAGACATTGGTGTTTCTGTCGTCCAAATTAGAACATATATACTATTTATACTAAAGAACATACATGTATCACAATCTTATTTACCAACTTGACATTTATTAATATCAAATTGATGGATTAAATTATATCACATATCCCTATTTTGTCTTCCGCTAGAATGAATAACATATATATTCTAACTTTAAAATGGCAATATCAATAATATTTTAAACGTATAATAAAAAATATTTCATATCATTTATATATTTCTAACATATATTTATCCATTTCCCTCAAAAATAAGCAGAGCGAGGAGTAATGTATTTGCCTCTCTCCAGTACAATTTATTTTATTTTCATCCAATTTTATTATCTTATCCTGTGACGGTGCATCTATCAAATTAATTTAATTAATTTTCTTACTTCTATAAACTTTTATGCTTACTGGTATTGTTGGATCCTATTTCAATAAAAAAATTGATGTGTCGATTCAATTGTTTATTCACAATCAAATTGATTTAGTGGGTGGATGAGGTGGATGTACTAAAAAAATTACTGACCCGGAAAAATCATACTATTCATAGTATCTTTTAAGATCCATTTTACCGCAATATTAATTGAAGGTTTTGTTTGATTCATATATGTACATGTCGACATACTTGGTTTACCAAATATAATTAAATATAATATGATAATATCCTAACAATTTTTTAAATACTATATCACACAATTTAATATAGTAGTATATCATAATTGTGGTAGCAAAAATTTTAGGGAAGATGGAAACCTTACTTCAATTAGTAATTTTTTATTATCTATTTCGTGTACTCTAACCAATTTTTTTTAATAGGCCAATTGATTTAACAGAGCCCCCATAAAGTTTCTACATACTTCACCTTTAGATACCTCAACGAGGACTAGTCACGATTAAATATCCTCTATTCACTCGAATTGATTGCATTTAGACATTTTTTGCTGAGGTGCAAGAACGTTTATATTAATCTTTTTGAAACGCGTGAAGTTCATTTTTGAATATTTTTTCTTTTTTTTCTTCAATCTTTCTTTTAATTTTCTCATTATTTTTTTTCACAGTAATATTTTTTTTTATCTGTCGTCCTCCGTTCACCATCTGAAACCACGTTGCTTTAAATCTATGGTCTTTTTTATTTTATATTACTTTACAAAATTATCATTTGTCTTCTTCTTTTTTAATATTCTAATATTGTCTACTTCCATATGGAGATCGCCATTCACAATCTTTTATAAAAATTGAAGATGCTATTTTATCGAAAAAACTGAAATCATCTACCGCTCTTCGTCTGAAAAAATGAAGATCATTAATAAATAGCTCTCGTCTCCCCGCTTCATACCTCTCCCGCCACAAACCCCCGTTTGAAAAATTTACGACGCCCCTTCTTTCTCCCAATCTAATAGAAACAGAAAAACAAAAAAAAAATTTGAAATCAAAATAAACAAAGGAAGAATGAGAATCTTTTAAGAAAACGCCATCAATTCAAATGAAAATAAGAAAGAAGACGTAAAAGAAATTAAAATGATACTATCTATATTTAGTAATTTGTCCTATCTGTATTTAGGAGGTTATGATGACAAACGTGTATTAAAAGAATGACAACAATCTAACATTAGTAATTAATGAGATGTGTGGACTCTTTACAAGGCTCAAACAATTTTCTTTCGTTTAAGTTAACTTTAAGGATATAAATTAGACTTAAAATCTAATATCACATGGATTCAGAGTAGTTCATCTCACTACTAATTCAATGATTCAGAGTAGAGTCCATCTCACTACTAATTCAATATTAGGGTCTTCAAAATCAAAATTATGTCCATCTCACTAATAATCTAATATTTTGAGATCTCCAAAATTAATATTATCCACGCATCAGATATTAAGCATTGGACGTGAGTTGAGGGTTAAAAGAATAATAAAAGTCTTATATTGATTGTTAATAATATTGGTACTTTTTGTAAGACTTGAATAATAATCTTCTTCTCTTCCTTTGAGCTAGTTTTTAGTATGTGAGTTAAAGGCTAAGAATTAATTTCACGAAATAGAAATTAAAGGAGTTGGGCATACATATGAAGGGAACAAAGCTTACATGCAAAATGTATAGCCATGCTTTGATTGGCAAACTATATAATCTTAGAATTGGAGAAACAAATTCTTTGAAAACTCACTTTAATGTAATTTGATCCAAAATTATACTTGTCAATTTATTTATTTATTGGTTATAAATTTATAGTAATAGAAAGAAACTCATGAAATAAGAACACTGTATCATTTTTGCACTAAAGTTACAAGACAAGGTAAATTCAATCTAGTTCAAGTACATACATCTAAATATGTAAAAAAAAAAAAAAAAAAAAAAAAACAAGCAACAAAAAAAAAATGTTACTATCACTAAAATTCATAGATGAGACGCTCTGGTAAGAAAACGTATAACATATGTATTGAATCTATCCGTTTGTTTTTCACAAACCTTTTTAATTGAAGGGGATCATAATACGTACAATTGATGATTATAAAACGCAAAAAGCAAAAAATACCACTGTTGTGCAACAGTATGAGTAGGTATTTAGCCATAGTTTTCAAATATTTTTCACTTAATTATTTTAAACTTATGGAGTTATGGATGAAAATAGAGTTGATCATATATATGCTTGAACGTACTCAATTATTTTCTTCATCCCATATAGTTAGTTATCATCTTACTAAAACAGATTCGATAGTTGTCACAGTTATCCACCTTATTAAATCAAAAAAATATTACTTACGTTTTTCATATTATCCTTGCAATTAGTTCTTTTTAGAGTGTTCATAAATAATTTTTAAGGATGAATTAATGAAATTATCTGATTTCTTAATATGCATGTAAAAAAAATGATCAATTAATATAGAATTGAGGAAGTAATACATACAATTTCAAAAGTACCTAGAAAGTGAGTTGAAAAATAAAGTATCGCTGATTTTTTAAATTTGAAATATAATTAAAAAATTTATGGTCAAACGGATCTTGAATAGGCAGGATTAACATAAATTTCCAAAAACAGGGTAGCCTCTTTGGAAAAGCAATTAGGGGTATAAATGACATTATGGGAATTAGAAGAAAAAGTCTCGAGAGAGATCTAAGTTTGCTTTGGATACAAGGCTACACCACCCTTACAGGAGACAATAAGAGGTTTCAGTTTTTATTCTTTAAGAGGAATAATATTGAGATTCATTTTTTGACCATAAAGTATGTATAAACTCAAAAAACTTTTTAATGATACAAGTACAGCTTATAAGTTGTATAGATCTATCAATAGTTGCTCTATCTTTAATTTCTCTTTTGCTTTACACCATCTATATATGATCTATACATATGTAGAACCTATACTAAACTTACTCTAATTATACACATTGAAAGCTTAAAGAAGAGACTGCATTGAGACTGACGAAATGAGATTCATCCCAGTTGTATCTTTGTGACTTTTGAGGAATCACTTCTTTCTTTCTCTTTTTAAAAAGTGTTTATACTTCATTTGAATTTTGGATTTATACAAGGCCAAATATACAACTATATATGGACAATGACAATACATTTGTTACATCCTACTCTCAATCGATCTTTATGTATAGTATTGAAAACTTTATTAAAAAGACATGTATAGAAGTTGGAATTTCTTATCACATCAATTTAAACTTTATAAGTTTGAACTATGATAGAAGCACCCGTTAGAGATTGGGTTTTGAATTTAATATTTATGCTAGCGATTTTTTAATACATAAATATAAAATTTAGACCAAAGTAAATTAGGACCCGACCCATACTTAACTTTAACTTTCTATCGAGTTATACACACTTTATTCTATAACTTTTTATGTTATCAATGTTATTTAAGCAGTGATTTATATTAAGTTAAATTATTGTTTTTAGGGAAAAAGACTTAAATATGCCATTAAATTTTTAGAAAAGGCTCATATATGTTATTAGTTAAAAGTTTGGTTCATTTATGTCATTACCGTTAAAGAATAGGCTCATTCATGCCATTATTTTTTAATAGTAGTTTTGCAAAACCATTTTTGACACGTGACCAATTATAATTCAGCCACGTCATCAATTTTTTTTATTAAAAAAATTTAAAAAAATTCAATTCAATTTTTATTCAGAATTTTGAATTTTTTATTTAAAAAATTGATGAACTGGCACATTAGATTAAACTTTTTTCATAATGATACGTTTCTAAATTAAAAATTGATGACCAATTCAATTGGCCACGTGTCAAAATGGGGGGGGGGGGGGGGGGGGGGGTTTTTTTTTTTTTTTTTTTTTGTTTTTTGCAAAAACCACTGTGAAAAAGCGGCTGAGTCGGTTCTTGAACGTACTGACTAGATGAGCCAAACGTGAACTGGCTGGGATAAATGAGCCTTGGTCAAAAGGGCGATGGCGTATTTTGAGCTTTTCCCCCTTGTTTGTTAATTTCCCCCCGCCATATATTAGTTTATAATTTTCTTTTTACCAAACGCATCGAAAAATCATAAATAAGAAAATAAATTTATTAATTTCTTCCTTAAAAAACTTCTTGAAAATTTACGTAGAACATTTTCAAAAAAGAACTAAAAGCGTAACATAGAAAAAAATTTTGATTAATGATTTTTAATAAGGTGATCAATAAAAATGAAATAATTATTTTTAATAAGATAATCAGTTAATATGAAACGGAGAGAGTGTTAATTAATGTCCCAGATACAATAGATTGATACGTTAGTTTAGCAATAATAATAGTGGGGTTGGTTATAGCTAATTTGCATGTGCATGCATTGCATAAGAGTTGGATAAGTGCATGTAAAGGGCCGGGTGGCACGTGAATTAATGAATAATGATTTAACACTTTATTGGGTTAGTGTATTAAGCAGCAAAGTACCATAATAATTAGAGGCAATATATAGAAGTATTTGGAAAATTGGTCCTAAAGTTAGAGTAGGGCCCACAAAATCTAACAAGCCACGTAAACAACATCATCATCATCATCAAAATAGAGAGTGGTGTATAATTAATGAAGGGAAGCGTGAGTATATTTGTTGGTCATCCTTAAACGATGTGAACATTTAATGGTGCTTGTTTACATCATTAACCAAATCCTAGAGAGTTCAATTAAAAATTAAAAAAAATTAATACGGTCTCATATTAATTCTTAAGATTACAAGAGTAAAAATTATGTATATTTATTTATGTTTTTCCAAGAAACGTAAAAATAAAAACAACTATCACATTTAGTTATTGGCATTTGAGATGGCTGTTTTCGTGTTTCGTTATTATTCCAATTTTCTCTTGTAGAGCCTGGCATCTGTCACTAGTAATAATCACTATGATTATCTCACCCCTTTCCCTTTCTTAATTTGAAATAAATACAGTTATGAATATTATTTTGTGAGTTTAATTTGTGGGTAGTTATTTGTTTAAAAATAGTTACATAATAAAGTCTTAAAAAGTGCAAGTTAACTCTATGTAATAACATTAATTTACATATTTAATAAAGAAATAAGTAATTTATTACTATAACAACAAGTTATCTTACATGTTCAATATAATAATTATAAATTATTTACATTTATTTTAGGCTACCAATCAATATTTATTGAATTAAGTTACGTATAATTATCTTTTACCTGACTTGACTCTCTAATATTTTCTTCTTATGTTTATAAAACTTAAATTCTTGGTGAGCAAATTTAGTTAGAAATTAGCCAGAATGATCAATTGCTGTCGAATTTCTCTGGTCATACCAAATACATGTGTATATATTGAGTGTTAAAGATGCATAATCAAAAGATAACTTGTTATATTTTTATAATCATAAATAATTTTACTTAAAAAATTCTTTTATAATGGAAAGTGCTAAATGATCAAAAAATTTAATCATAATTTTTTAAAAAACTATAATTTTTTATTTTAAAATACACTGATATTTTTTCCATTTTTTTAGTTAAAATGTCTAATAATTAAAAGGGTAAAAATATTTAAAAGGTAAAATTATATAAATAAAATATTATTCTAGCCAAATTTTCGACCCAAATTTTTTTTCCTTTAATAAAATTATATGATTCATATGGAAAAGTTAAAAGAATTATTTTGAATCATAAATTTAGAAATTCTATTTTATTTTCTTAAAATTTATGTCATGGGTTAACACATAAATCGAGAGAGGAAAGATAGTATTTGTAAAAGGCGAAGCCAGAGTTCATTGAAGCTCCTTCGGTAGAAGACATTATCAGTTTCTCCATCTACTTTTTATTTGTCATGTTGCGCTTTTAGAAAGTCAATTTGACTAATTTTAAATGTTAAATTTGACTATGTTAATGTGACATTTTAAGTAAAAAAATAAATATTTAAAAACTATATGAAAAGTTCAATAAATTGTAATTTTTTATATATCAGTAATGATGAAAAAATATATCTCAAAATATTAATCAAAATTCTTTTAGTTTGACTATAAAATAAAACCCAACAATAAAAATGAACGAAGACGTACTCTGTATATTACCTATAAAATATTTCTTATTACACATGAATAAATATCGAATCTTTCTTTACTATTCATATGTACTTTTTAAAATTTTAAATTTCTTATTAAAAATTTTAGCTTCGGTGTGATTTTTAATTCAGTAGTAGAAGATTTGAGTATATAGAGGGTAATGAAAATTGTGTAAATCGGAAGAAACATGGTGGGGTGTGTTGATAGAGCATCTTTTGGAAAGTGGAGGGTCTGGTCTGGTCTCTGGTCTTCCCGTTTGTCGAACTAAGGGTGACACCAATCTCAAGATGATCTGATTCTCTCTCTTTCTTTGTTCTTTGGACTTTGAATCTTTTAATCCCAAATCCCATTGATATTCCAGAGGTGTTTTTGTTCTCTTTTGGTTTTGGACCCCATCACATTTCATCATTAGTATATGTGATTCATGGTGGCCCCCTCTTACTTTTTTTTCTTCATAATTATAAACAAAACACACCAAATCTAGCTTCATTTCCCTTTTTCTTTCTTTTCAAACAAATTATTAAAATCCGGAGGGTACTTTTTAGCTACACTAAGTTTGCATCTTTGAGTCAAAGATTTGCTCTCTATCTCATGTTCCAAACATTTGTTGCTTTGATGACTGCAGAGTATCCAATTTTCATGATTCCTATTCCTATTCCTTATCCCTTTTTCTCTTTCTCACTTTTTTGTCTACTCCACACTAATATTTGCTTCATAATCTATCCGTGTTTTGTTTTATTTCGTAACTCGAATTTATAATCTAATAATTATTTATAGGGGGTGTTTATTACGAAATCGTCCTCTTTAGTTATTTTCTTAAATGTATGAAAATTTATCTCTAAATATTTGTTTGACTTAGATTCAAATTCAAAATATATGACCAAACGAGATGTCCTGGATCATTTTTATGTGTTATATCCAGACAACTATTAATCTTAATAGAAACAAGTCTAGAAAAATAAATCAATGTTGGAACTTGGATTGAGAAGAATAAGAGTGAAGGGTGGTTGATATAGATAGATAATCATGATGACAAGAAGACCAAGATTACCTAAAACATTCATAGATTCTCTAAGTCAGTTCACGTGATTACATGGGTAGTACGACCAATTTACTAGTGATGTTGGACAATGCCTAAAACTGCTAGTTGTTATATTCTGCACCTTAAGCTGAAGAGAGGAGTGGTGTATACTCAGTAATTAGCAACTTTTACTCCTCTTCAGTATCATGTTTCAATCACTACAGATATTCCTTAACCTCACGTGATGATTTGACTGCTATTGCCGAACGTTGGTCTTTTTGGCTTCAGAATTATACACTACTAACCTTTACCTGACCCCACCTACGCCATAAGCCTCAAGTCCCGTGGACACGTATAGTAAAAATAATTTTTAACGACAATAAATAGACACATAAATAAAGTGTTAAACTTTTTATCAGTATTAGTTAAATGTAATTAGATTTAATGTCGCAAAAACCGTTAGGAACATATAGAAAGAGTGTTAATTGTCACTAAAAGTATATATTTAGCGACAATTGCTAATTAATTACCGCTAAAAATCAATTTTGATGTAGTGTGACTTAAATTTGGTACATTTGAGATTCAAGATTTGTTCATCTAAGAGAAATTATTTTTACTATTTTACTGTCATTTAGTACATCTTAAGATATAATTTTTTTACCCATAAATGTTAATTTTCTTTAAAAGTGTTTAAAAACAATTACACTAATGACAAAATAGGAAAAATATTTTTTTCCATCTCATTTACGAATTTAAATAAGGAATAAAAACTTTTGATACTTGTAGAAAGTTATTACAAATTATTCTATTAAAACAAATATATTATATTTTTTTTAAATTGACTAAAATAAAATAAATCATATAAAATAAAACAAAAAAAATCTAATTTTATTGTAAATTTGAAAAATACCACTAATTAAAAGAGAGAAAAACAATAAATACTTTCCAGTATGATTGGGGGACAGCGAGTGCAGAAAGGTGGGGGTCGGTGAGAGCTTAAGTATTTGGGTGTTGATTTAGATTAGACAGTCGCCTCGGATACGGAGAAGGCAGTCATGGAACTGTTCCCGCCCCCTTATCCGCTGGTTTTTTCTTTTGACTAACAGATAATGAATTATGACCTATTCAGCTCTTTAGCCATAGATTTAAATGACAAAAATTTTAACATAACACATGAGAAACTAGGCAGTATAACCTGTTACTATATATGTGACCACTTGCATTGCTTAGCTTATCAAATACTATACTATAACCGTCCCTCATGTGCACATGATCATATGTCCCCTATCTGGGCCCTATCCTCTCTGTAATTTTTTCTGCAAACAAAGAATCCAAAAAAAATGTTTGACGCCTGCACCTGCTGACTGGTATTTCAACATTTTATCAACTTATATAAATCAGCTAACAGACAATACTACTAAACCCAAAGCTCTCTCTCTTACTGATTCAATTCAAACCTTGTATTATTACTCACATTTCCCTCTTTCTCTATAAACTCGTTGTTAATTTGAAGAAGTCGAAAAAAATGATGCATCGTTTAGTGGAGTAGTGTTGGCCCTGTTCGATGCGGTTCTTTTTCATCAAAGTGAATTAGTGCTCTACTAACTACTGTCATCTGCATGCTCATGCCTTCCTCCCATGAATATTCAGAAAACATGTACTCTTCGTCTTCAAATGTTGATTGTACTCTTTCCTTAGGAACTCCTTCTACTCGCCTTATCAATGAAGACAATCATGAAAAGAGATCCTCAGTTTACTCTAATCATGAACGTCTTCGCTCTTCATCTAACTGCATCTCTAATTTCTGGGATATACTTCATCCCAAACAACATGTTACTACTCCTCAATACAAGTCCACTCGTGGTGCCAACAACAACTCTACTACTACTGATCCACTTGTCGCTCGCCGCTGTGCGAACTGTGACACCACTTCTACACCTCTATGGAGAAATGGACCTAGAGGACCTAAGGTATATGTAATTCATTTTTAATTTATTATTTACATTTTATAATCATGAACAAGTAAGATTATTATTATTTTTAAAAAAATGTTTTTTGCAGTCACTTTGCAATGCGTGTGGAATTCGTTTTAAGAAAGAAGAGAGAAGAGCGAGTGCAGCAGCAGCGACGGCTAATGGTGGAGGAGGAGCGGAAACGACGACGCATCAACACTGGGTTCATCATCATCACCATTCACAGCCAACAAAAATGGCTTGTTTCTCTTCAGCTAGTTATGGAAATGAGTTCAGGTTCATTGAGGATAATGAGCATCACCGTGACTCCGATGCTGCCGCCACCGCCATTCCATTCTTTCCTTGGCGTCTCAATGTTGCTGATAGGCCTAGCCTTGTTCATGACTTTACTAGATGATTTTATTTTTATTTTTTTTTTATAATCAAAAGTAGGATCAAGGCTTAATCATTAATCTCAAGAGGAGAAGAAATTAAAACGGGAGATGAAACTATTTGATGACGTGTCATGATGATGGTGGGCCATGTTGAAGAAATTCTTTTATCTTTTTATGGTCCAAAGTCTTTCTTTCATATAGAGATGGAGTGAAAATGAGTTAATTCTATGTTTTTATGTTTCTTGGCTTTTTTCCATCCTTTTGGGTACTAGTTGTTATATACATTACTCCTAGTATCTTTAACTTTTCACTTTGATGATGATCAATCATATATATATATATATGTTACTTTTGAGACTCCATCACTTTTTCTCTGTTAGTACATATAATTTACACTTTCTTGAATATGATGATCCACCAACACTGCTCTCTTTATCAACTGAAAGTTTTCTACTGTTTACGCTGCCGGCAAATTCTGAAACACTCTCTTTTTAGCTTTCTGTGTGTCACTAGAATTATTGCTACACTATTGCTGCATGCCTGCATTTCTGAATTAGTAACCGTGGCAGATTCAAAATTTTTGTTAAGAAATTCAAGACAAAGTAAATACACATAGAAGATAAAAGAGATTTGACATTTATTATATATAATAACAAGCTACCATATGGCGAAGATACATTTAGATAAACATTTATTATATATAACATAAAATAAAAAAAAATTAACCTTTCATATATAGTGCAAATCTTACACTCTGCACCTTGTTCCGCCCCTAATTTATCAATTAGTACGAGTAGTTCGTTTCGTTTCATTTCATTCTGGGCCACAACTGAAATATTAGTTTCAATCAGTGTTTGAGTTAACTATGACTGAGCTGATTATTTTGGTAACAATTACTCTTTATGTTTTAATTTATGTGTACAAACTTTTTTTTTTGTCTTGAAAAGAATGTTATTTTCCAATAATTGGAAATATTTTAATTTTAAAATTCTATTTTATAGTTAACGAAATGGTTTATAGTCATACAAATTGAGTCAAATCAGTTGGTAAAACAAAAACTTTTTTTTTTTTGGTCTTTTCGTTTGGAGTGCAACAGGACAGAACACTGAGTACAGCATGGTCCTGAAGAACATGAAATGAAATTGCAGTGTTTAGCTGTAACAGAAAACTAAAGGGTTCTCTGTATGTATGCATTGCAAGATGTGATGTTCCATTTTGGCTCTTTCGGGTGCCTGAAATACGTTAATTATGGCTTTTAATTTGTGTCTCAATTTATCTAGGCATGACAAAAAATTATAATTAAAAAAAAAAAGATAAGAGATATTTATGTGGTATAAATTGAAACAAGAGAAATTTCAATTTACTATTGGGTCTTCAAGATTCGGTTGAAGATAAATTTACCATGTGAAAGACATATACAAAGTGAAGGAGAAATCTGGAAAAATTTAGGTGTAGCGGCTAGTTTTTGGACTGCCTATTTACCACCATTTAAAATATAAATTAGAAATAATCACATTTAAGGAACATCCATCACATAAATCATCGATATTATGAATTTTTTTTATTTTTGGACAAATTTAAACCGTCAATTTAAAAACCCCAACATTATTTATTGGAGTTCGCTCATTGTGCTCTGCTTAACTTCTCTGGCAACTCCGTTCATCAAACTCTTGAGTAGCAGAATAAGATTTTTTTTCTTTCAAATATTTAAAAGTAAATACAAGAATAAATAGATAAAATTTAATATTTATTATGTATATAAATTAAACCAAACAAGTGTATACGACATATTTGTCCAAAGAGAATCCAAATGAACTTCCTCTGCCCCGATTTCAAAGTAATGAAATTTGCACATTATCATATGAGACAAATGAAACGTCATGTAAAGAGGTCAACTTTTTCATTTTTCTGTGTCCATGGCTACTCTACTTCATTTATTCCTTCTGTTAATTGCCAGAATATGGTATTTTAATTATATGGAAAGCTATTGGATAGCAAATAAATATATTATACTATGATTAGATACAAACATATTTTGATTGAAAATGACGGAACAATATTCTAGTATCAGTTGAAATGAAGGTTGGGCTTCTAGTGTTGATCCATTTAAATAGCCCACGGAGCAGATGAAATGACCGGGCCATTATATAACTGAAGCCCATACCTCTGGCATGGACAAGGAAATTGCTTCCATAGTTAACTATAAATATTCATAATTGAAATCACCCACAAAATTATTCGAAAACAATCTCTCCATTTCATTCCTAGTAAAATACTACCCAAATTTGAAATCACCCACAAAATTATATCAAAGTACGAGTCACCTAAAATAAAATGAGTCAGTAAAAATGTTATTTAATATTGATTGTGAAGCTAGCTAGGTAGACAGAAAAGTCGTAATGCACAATACATTAATGTGTATACACATTTCTCGTATAGTCACTCTGCTTTAATTATTGGCTTACCCCCAAAAAAAAGTCTACACAAATGAAAGGGATCGGTGCAATGTGGGTCGGAAGTAGGTAGTGTGGTTGATCAAAATTTAAACATACTTTGTATTGTATAGGAAGACAAATGATAATCAGCATTCAATTAATAATAAATTGTTCAAAAGTAAACTGACCCCATCAAGGCCATAAAATATGTAAAATGACGTGCAAGAAATCCCCAATTAATTGATCAAAACTATTTGTACCGTAAAAAAATGTTCCTCAATTTTTCTCTAATGAGATTCTGTCAAATAGACTAAAAAGTGAAAATTTTCTTGGAACGTTTATTTTATGGATTTACTATATATTTTACACATAATCGTTAGTGTAAATTAGACATTTTTTTACTATCGTTATATGAAGTTTTTCAACGGATATAATCTTTAAAAAAAGATATACTGATATATATTATTATTGTTACTATTATATGTATTGGTAGGAGGTGTGCAAAAAGTTGGTTGAAGTGTACAAGGATTAATCCTGACAGTTTTCCTCAACAAGATTCAGCTTCACTTTCTCTCCGCGAATGATCATAATTAATACTTGAATTAGAAGTCTCTTTCAGTATCTATATGTCCCATTCAATCAACATATACATGTCCCATTCAACTAAACCTACGCATATAGATTTATGCGTATAAAGACATAATACACAATATGATCTTTAACTTGGTCTTAGCTGATGACATCTATGCCCTTCAACATACTCAATATATATCTAAATTTATTTAAAATTAAGTAAATAGACACATGCATTCTACGGTCCTACGAATGGTAGGCCTTTTAATTGACTAAAAAAATGGGACAAAGTACGTACCATCGGCAAATTGCACAAGTTCCATGATTACTGCGCCGTAACAATAATATTTTTCTTATGTCAAATTGGTAGATATAATTTTAAAAAAAGTATATGAAGACGTAGAAGAGGTTTGATGATAAGTCGTTCCTCTATCACTCTTAACCAGCTCAACAAAAATTATGTGAACTTGAATTGGATGTTAGACCAAAATACAGTAGCATGTAGATAGAGACATGATAGTCATATATAGCTAGATTTTAAGAAGAGAACATATCTAATTTAGTGGTAAGTATTA
This sequence comes from Solanum habrochaites, assembly GCA_027704765.1. NCBI lineage: Eukaryota > Viridiplantae > Streptophyta > Magnoliopsida > Solanales > Solanaceae > Solanum > Solanum habrochaites. The sequence goes on along the minus strand of JAKWJA010002490.1, from coordinate 50,446,579 downwards.
GGAGTAATTTGATAAATTCTAAGGTAGATTCAAGTTCTATCAAGAAGTAGTTCACCTCATTTCTATGCTAAGATAAATTTGTTAAGCTAAAATGAGTGGGACTTGTTGAATAATATAATTGAAGTCGGAAGACCCTCTTCATTGAACTACAACGTACTATATATAGTTATCACTCGTCAATATCATAATTTTGGTTCTAATTAAACGTGAATTGCGGCCAAAGCATTATTTCGACTTCCAATATACAATTCATCATATTAAATACTATCATAGCAAGACAGATAGGCAATATTCGCGGCGTGCAACCAACAAAAGTTACGGTGGAGTGATAAATACTTCATTATCTTTAAACATAAGTTTAGAGTTAGAGAGTAAACCAATACAAGAAATACAATCATTGTTGAAAATTCATTTGATCACTATACTACAATAAAAATAATTTTTAAAGGTATTAAATATTGATATTAATAAAAAATATTAAAGTCTTTGTTAACATTAGCTCTAATGATATATTTTTTTTCATGTAGTGCCTCTCACCACAAAAGATGGGGGCTTTCGGGCGTTTTTCGAGGCAACTATATGGACCATGTTGCGACTCACTTATTATATTTTAAAATGCTTGTTAATAAAAATAAAAATAAATTTTGGGTCTAATTCTAGTCTACGACTTGATATGGTTAGATGCATACTAAAGAATTTCGTGGAAAAGGTTAAATAATCCTTAAAGTTTAAAAAAAATAGTGAAGGCAAAATTATTCTCCATCCACCATGGCTCCAAAAATAACCCTTCCCACCACCTATTGGGTCCAAAATACCCTATCGATCCACCTTTGGTCAAATTGACCACTGATTTAACGATATTATATTAAACTAAACGTTAAATAGTTTTCAATACTTGCGCTCTAGTATTTTGTTTATAATTTAACTTATTTGATATAATTTATAATCAATCCACTACACCCACCCATTACTAATAAACAAACCTCCTCTCAATAATAACAACTCACATTATTAATGCGCCGCTACTGCCATTGAGTGTGTTTAAAAATATGGAGGCGAAAGATCTATAGAAGTAATAATCATACTTCAAGTGTCTAAGTAAAAATCAACTGATAAACTTAAAATCTGACTATGTTCGATCTTAATTATTCTTACGTCTCAATTACGTGATGGGTTACTTCATAGGTAACTTTTTTTCAAAAATATATTAAAGTTTTTAAAACGAATCATAACTATTTATAAAATTATATTTACAAAAGTGCATGATTTAATTCGGGATGTATTACTTCTTTACTTTTAATGCATAATTTCTACCTCAATTTTGGAAGAAAGTGTCCGTCCTAATAAGCGGCTCAACCTCATTTTAATAGGGGCTTTCGATCGACTCGAATAGATTTTTGGATGTCATTTTCAGAAATCTATAATTTCATCGTTTTTGTAGTGTTATTGACGATTTTGATATTATAATTGGATTATTAATTGGGGAATGTTAGTTAGTAATGAGTGGGAAGTGGGTTGAATTTAAATTATATTATAAATTAAAATTAGAATCATAGTTGAACGCCACGTATTTTAAAAAATATTTTACAGCGTTTAATTTTAAAACAATTGAAAAGTGGTCAATTTTGAACCCAAAGGAGGATGTCAAGGGCATTTTGGAGCCAATAGGTGAATGAATGGTAATTTTATATCATTTTCCATACTTTAAGGATATTTTATGCCCTTTTCCGAAGAAACTTTTCACACTCGGGCGGAGCTAGTAGTGGTCCTTTGTTTCTTTTTTTCTTTCTTGTTTTGGTTTGTGGGGCTTGGGGTTGTTTAGTCGTTACTGTATAAGAAGATGATACGAGTACGTCAACTAGTTCACAGAGATACACTTACGAATAGAATTATTCTAGAAGTAGATGCAACTATATATACCAACTGCATCATCTTTGGTCATTGAATTTTTGTATAATATAAGCTTTGTTACATTTAATGACGTATAACAGATAACAACTCAACACCTAACCTTACTTTAAAAATCCCCTACCTCTCATCTCTTCCATCCTTAATTCCTCCGTACACAAGAAACATTTTTCTTCAAAAAAGAAATGGTGAACTTGGTTGAAGCACAAAAACCATTGTTACATGGCCTAATGAAATTAGCTGGAATCAGACCTCATAGTATAGAGATAGAACCAGGCACAATTATGAATTTTTGGGTTCCTTCTGAAACCATAATTCAAAAACGAAGAAAAACAAAAAAATCACAACCACTACTCCTCTCTCCAACAATCAATGTGCTATTTCCCCTGATTCCACCACCGAACCCGACCCGAACAAACCCGTGGTCGTACTAATCCACGGCTTTGCCGGCGAAGGAATAGTGACGTGGCAATTTCAAATCGGTGCATTAACTAAAAAATACTCTGTTTATGTACCGGACCTACTTTTCTTCGGCGGATCAGTTACGGATAGCTCCGATAGATCGCCGGGTTTTCAAGCAGAGTGTTTAGGTAAAGGGTTAAGGAAATTAGGCGTGGAAAAATGCGTAGTGGTTGGATTTAGTTATGGAGGAATGGTGGCGTTTAAGATGGCGGAAATGTTTCCAGATTTAGTTGAGGCGTTGGTGGTGTCTGGATCGATATTAGCGATGACTGATTCGATTAGCACTACCACGCTCAATGGTTTGGGATTTTCATCTTCTTCGGAGCTGCTGCTGCCTACCTCTGTTAAGGGTCTTAAGGCCCTGCTAAAAGTGGCTGCTTATAAGAAGCTTTGGTTCCCTGATCGTCTTCATAGAGATTTTCTTGAGGTTAGTTCATTTTTCTTTTATTTGCATGAAATTTAACAAAAAGTAACAACTCTCTCTGTTTCACATGGATCGATCATGAGAATCAAAATATTTAGTTTTTCATGTAAATTCGGACGTGAATTCTTCATGTTTATCGATGTATAAACTATAAATTTGTAATTTAATTACACTAGTTAGTTGGTTGTCACAGTATAGTATATAATTACGTGTGGCTTTAATGCTCTCCACTGAGGAATCAGTTAACGGCAACTAAAATGTTCATACTTTGAAAGTTTGGTAGAGGCGACATTATATACAACAGTCTTTAACTATTTGCCAACAAAAGATAAAAAAGGGAAAATAAGAGAGGAGACAATTGAAAACATTAATAAGTTGAAGAAATTATGGCATACATTTTCCTACAAGGCCATAACTACATTTTACACATTTGTCAACAAAGAAGGAAAAAAAAAGGGGGCACCACGTAGACTTGCATAATTTGTGAGTTCATTATTACACATGGCATCCAGCCATATGTTATTGACATCACTGCCAGTTTGCTCAACCAACTAGACCTAACTGCTTTTACCGTTTTACGATCAACTATCTTCTTCTTTTTTAACTATTCTTTTTATCGTCATATCAAAATTGCTGATATTAAAAAAAAAAAGTTCACATATATATGCCAATGACTTGAATAAACCAAGTGACTAAAAAGCCCATTTCAGTCACTTCGTCAATTTCAAACCCGTTAGTGCAAGACAAATAAAATTCCAAGTTTCTTAACCAAATTCTTGAATGTCTCTCATGTTTCTTTCGTTAATATTAAAAGAATAAGTTCATAACTTTGGTGAGATAAAATTAATAATCTTGGAGAGGAATTTTTGTATTTATAGACGAGAGAGTGTAGCTCGAATGGTAAGCACTTCTCACTTTCAACCTAAAGGTTGCGAGTTCGAGTCACCAAAAAAGGTAGGAGCTCCTGGGTAAAAAAAGAAAGGAATTTTTGTATTTATACTAATACAAGTATGCAACAACATTGATGTCATCGTTGTGATTCATATCTAAAATGTCCCTCACTTGACGATATGTCAGGTAATGTTCACCAACAGAAAGGAAAGAGGAGAGCTGCTAGAAGGGTTGGTGGTGAGCAACAAAGACACAAGTATTCCAAATTTTCCACAGGTAATTGGAATTTCATGAGTTCTACTCTTCAACATTTCACACAAAAAACTAGAAAACATAGCCATTTTTCCAACTTCTTTTTTGGCAGAGAATACATCTCCTCTGGGGTGAGAATGATCAAATTTTCAATTTGGAGCTTGCTCAGAACATGAAACAGTAAGTTTTCAGGCTTATATTATATACTCAAACAAACATATCCAGGAGTAGTATACAAGATCTCACATTAGAAACTTTTTAACATATAAGTTATAGTAATAAGTAGTTCAATAATGCACCATTTTGATATATGGCCCATGTATATAATTCAAACTACTACATCAACAATAATTTTGTACAAGTGCCACAGAGAATTTGAATAAACCTGATTGTTTTGCTTTACTTGATGCCAGTCAACTGGGTGAGAAGACTACATTTCATGGCATAGACAAGGCAGGGCATCTGGTTCACCTAGAACGACCTTGCGTTTATAACAAGTGTCTCAAGCAGTTCCTTACATCCCTGCATGCAGAAAAAGCCCAAAAGTGAAGGACACTACTGCAAAGTTCACTATCATAATATCATGTAACTTTTTGTCAATGAAAAGGAAAACAACTATGTGCTTCCTCTGTAATATTAGTTACTATGTAATTTGGGTTCAGAATTTGAAATTATCATCTTAAACAAATATATACAAACATATATTGCAAATTGCAGATGTTAGCTCCACAAGCACTAGCAGTACACGAGAAGAACTTCTTGGACAATATAGCGTACATGGTGAAGTGGAAAAAAACAACTTTTCAGTCAGGCTGGAATTGCATCACTTGTTCCATATACTCGTCTTACTCAATTTTATTTTGTATCATCTGAAGGACTGCTGAATTTCTTCCAGTGTTTTTCCTTTGGTTTCTGGAACCCAAAGCTTCACAAAAACCACCGTAAAAGCTGATACCAGTGCATAGATAGCGAATGTTCCTGCCAAATTTACAGTCTTTAGAGTCACTCCAAGCATGGTGCGAATACCAACAGAGAAACGGAGAGAGAGAGAGAGAAACCTCCTTTACTCCAAGTTAAAAGCAAATTTGCTGTCATTGTAACAATCCATGCTGAAAACCAATTGGCCAAAGTTGCAACACTGCCACCCAGACTTTTGATGCTTACAGGCAGAATCTGCACAACCAATTAAAAACTTGATGTCTCAAGAGATGAAAAAAGATCATTCTTCCTATTGTCGTGCAATAGGACTATTTATTAGAGCAGTGAGGCTCTTGAATCCCAAAAAATAAAGAATCGTAAAACCTATGCTAGTGTCCTTGAATAACATCTCAAGTTCAGTAAGAATATTTTCTAGGAAGAAAGTTTGAACCAAAAATCTGTCCTGGCAGTTACTTAATATGTTAAAGAAACCTGCAATAATGCTTGATCTTCCTTTAAAACTAATATTATCTCCTTTAACGGGGTGATCTGTATGTTAGTTTTCCTCAAATTTCTCAACCACATTTTCCTGAAAATGTTACAAGTTTCATCTATGCTCTATTTTTAATTATGTTTAGGAAAATATATTTTTCCTGGTCTCCTGAACTATAGATTAGCTTTGTTATACCTCAGACATTATGATCCAAGGTATGGATCCCAATCCAACACCAAATGCCATCACCAAGGCCTGTAAAAATTAATACGTAAAGGGTCTCAGATATGCTAGAATGCAACAATGGAACAGAGATGAGAGCGGGGGAGGGGGGGGGGTAGATCATAGGGTTGGAACAATAGAAGGTAAGACAGGAACTATACCACAAGTCCAACCAGAGACAATACTGCAAAGAATGAATGCCAATTTTCAGGTGTGAACTCCTGGTTAGAGTAGAAAAAGTTTGTGGAGTGACAAATAAAGAAAGTCAATCCCAACAGAAAGAAAGAGATCTCATTAAATTCAGGAAATTGCTTGATCAATTATTATGAATGTAAATTCAACTGACCTTCAGGAAGAATGACATTGCAACAAGCAAGCTGCTAGCAGTCATTACAGATGAGGATACCTAAAGAAAAAAGTATAATCAAGTTATCCATTTGTTTTATTTTTCAGCAATAGAAACTTCATGTGAAATTTCTGGAAGGGCTTACAATGAGGAGTAGCCCTGCGTCCCGCCTTGTCCACCAGTGATGCAGAGATACCAGTGACGATGACCTATAAAAGATGTACATTAACTTGGAATAATATATAAATATAAACTAACACTAGATCCAAGGGAACCAGCTTACCTGAATAGCCCCAATACCAAATGTTGCTGCTTTACTGGATGATATTCCTGCCAATTTGAAGAGCATTACAGTTAAACTCCTATGTCAAACCAGTTGTACCTTTCATATTGTCCTATGACTATGGTGGTATATCTACAGAGTCTAATTCTGAATTACACCTGAATTTATTTGGGCAATAAGAGAGGCTCGTGATACCTTCTCGAGGGATACTGCAAACGCGTATGTAATTAAGTCAATAAGGTTTCGTAGTAACTTGCCTATTTTACTTGAATCTACTACAAAAACTTCATCCTGATATCAGATGTGGTCCCGACTTTTTGTTGTCTAATTCTCCAGTTCATCACCTCTTGCTGACAATGTAATCAAAATTTTTGTTCAAGGTGGATATCATGCTACAACATGGTTGGGTCATGAATGAATATACAAGTCTCTAGCTGGTGTTTGGTAAAGCTGTTTACCCAAACTGTAGTATATGTCGATCTGGTTAAGGGCATATTACCTTTTGGCACTGCAGTGTATGTGAATCTGGATAATGGTATATTATCTTAGATTGAGAGATCATCACAACATGGGAATCATTTCTCAGGTACCAACAAAATGAAAATGAATAGTTCAAAAAGCATGGCATATTTGAATGGACACTCATGAAATATGGCTAAGTTCCATATCAATTTCCATCAAGCAGATTTTCCAGGCATACGTTCAAGCAAAAGCAAGAAGTACTGGAAGGAATTTAAAAAGGACATAAATATCAAAACTTCGTTTTCACAAACATCAAAATAAAAATTCAAAACAACTTAAAAAAAAACTGTTTATTGTGTTTAGTCAACTTATTGTTTTTTCTTTCAAGAGTACCTTAAAAGTAGGCTTGATCTTACCAGGTGATATACATTCTATGGTTCCTTTACAGTTAATAGCTTTAACACTTTTCTTATTAATAAGTTGATAGTTTCTTTTTGAGATGGAATAAGTTGATAGTTCAAAACTTCAAACTTTGTCTTTTGAGCTCTCCCCCCTCACACAAAACGAAGTCTTTCGTCATCCCATATTTATTGCAGGGTGTTTATCTAGGATGCAGAGGAAGAAATTCATTATACTCTTCATGCAAAACGTGGAATTCTTTTTCCCATTTCTGCTATCCAGGTTGTTACTTACTCTGTTTCTACCAGCCAGAGTAAAGAACAAAAAGAATGGCGTGATAATACTTGTAACTGCCAGTTTCAAATCATTTGATGATTCAGGTATGCATTTCTTTTTCTTTTATTTTTAATGACAAGGGAAACCCGCAGCAGCTACCCCCTTTGGTGCCACACTGGAAATCCCCGCTCCTATTGCTAATTCAGGTATGCAAAACTAACAGATAATCAAGGAACGGAACTGACCAGCTGATTTGAAGATGTTACTGGAATAGAATAAAACACCATTAACTCCACTGAGTTGCTGGAGTGCGAGTAGTCCAATACCTACCTGAATAAAATCAGCCGATAAAATGAGTCTTGACAAGAGTAGGGGGTTTCCTTTCAAGTCCTTGTCTAGTCAAGGATACCAGACATAAATCAGCATAATTAAGGAATCCAACACAAATGTGTACCAGCAAAGGATAGTAATATCGCCGTATCTTAAGCTCAGAAAACCGAATGGTAGCTTTTTTAGTTGATGATCTCACAGATTTCTGAGACAAGGACAGGAGAAACAAATGATGATGAACACATTTTTAGTATTTTTGCTTGCAAGAATTTTGATTGGCAATTGAGGTTTCAAATAGTTGACAATCATCATTTACACCTTCCTAACATTTTACCTGTCGTCATTACTGCTGAGGATTATCGTGTCAATCCCCGTAAACTTGCAAAGATTTCATTCAAAATCTTCTTCATCCATTTTTAGCCTAAATAATGCAGCATTGACATCAGTATAATGTAAAAATGAAAACCTAGTTGTGACAAACATAAGTTTGGAACTCATACCAACCAACGAGGAGATTCAGGTATAAAAAATAGACCAGGTATCAAAACCATGCATGGTAACATTCCTGCAGAGTGACATAAAGGATTATTAATAAATATGTTCAAAATCAAGTATACAAATGACTTCACATTATAACAGAAAGACAACAGCTCATTCAATGTTTTTGAGTTGCTTCAATGAACTTGCAGATGAAGATACTTCAAAAATTCAGAAGGAAGGGAATGTTTAAGAAAGAGGAAAAACTTTGGTTTTCATTCAGCAGAATACGTCGTCAAATGCTTACTTGATTAAAAAAAAATCCTACTAATTCTACCATCTTAAAATAGAGAAGTTAATAAGATAACAATCAGTTTGTCAATCACCAAATGGTTAGGGAAACTATTGCAATTAAGCTAATTTAAACAAGAAAAACTGTATTGCTCACCTATAACAGCAAGCACTCTCCAGCTTACAAATAATCCCAACAGATATACCAGCATAATCCCCACTGTTACAGAGAGCTAATGCCAAGATATCAAATTATTTCTTTTTTCAATTAAAAATGAGCCATTTTTATGTATATATCATAAAACCTAGAGAATTGAGTGACCAGGGATATCTCTAAATCCCAATACAAAACCAACCTGGTTAATGGATCCAAGAACTCCCCTCATGTTTTTAGGTGAAATCTCTGCTATATATACAGGCACCTGCAGATAACAAGCAAGAAGATTCAGCAAGCTGGACTATTAACCATAACTTCAAGAAGAACAAGTAGAGAAGATTACCACATAGGAAATAATGCCGACACCAAAACCTTCCAACAGCCTTCCCATATATAAAAATGAGACATCCTGTTAAAAGTGGGAAAAGGGCATGTACGCTCAAGTTAATTACCTATAAAATTGCAGATTCAATCAGAATGAGCAAGAGATAACAACTAATCACTTACAGTGGCAAATGAAACGGCAAGCCATCCAATAATATTAGGAATTGATGCAATCATTAGAGTCTGTATTTCAGAGAGAGATGAGGTAACTGGGAAAGTTACTAAAGAACCAAAGGAAGAAAAATATAAGATTATCATAGTGTTGAACTATTGTTAGAAAAGTTTTAGACCAACGGTAGAGTTGCGCCTTCGGTGACATGTAGCTCACAGATTTGATGTGTGAAAACTTTTTATTTCTTTTTTAAGCAGAAATGCGAAGGAAAGGTTGTGGCATTAAGAATACAAGACTAAACAGTTGAAAGTGCCTTAGAATCATACCCCTTTTCGTCCAATGTATTCTGATATTTGACCGCTTGCAATTGCGCCAATCATTGCACCAACATTTGCTAAAGATCCAAAGATCGAGAACTGTCCATGAAAAAATAACACTATGTTTAATAATACATCAGCAAGAAGATACTAAATAAAATCGGCCACCTATGAACTTTTTCAAGAAAAGCCCCACGGTTTCTTTCAGTCACTAATTCTATTGTTTCCGTTTAGAACTTGTAGCTTCACTACACTAGATACACGGTGTTTCTGGTAGGAAGGTAAGTGTTTTCCATGAAAACCTTCATTTTCTATTCCTTATAATTATTTTCAATTGTAACTTCATATCACTTGCTTCAATTAGCATTATTATTCATCTCTAGATACTCAAAAGAAAAGTCTAATCAAACACTCTAATAAAAGTATTAGTATCAATCGTTTGATATATACTTGTGTATATATATAGGGAGAGAAACAAATTTTCATTTTACCGTACCACATACACCCCCAAAAAACTACCCCTGTTTCCCTGCTGTTGTTGAAAAAAACGGAAATAAATGTACTAAGACAAAATATATACCTCTGAAATGGTAAGTCTAAGGTCGCTGGTGATTTCGGATTGGGTAGGGTTAGAGTAGCCACACTACAAAATTACAAAAGCAACCATAATACAATTATTATATAAAATTTGTATATGCAAATGCAAGGTGATGAAGAAATTAATCGTCATACAGTGAAGCCAAATTGAATTGGGCCTAATGCAACAATGAGAACACAAAGATAAATGGAGATAGATTCGCGGAGGATTTGGACTGAGGATCCCATCATACTGGACTGGCGGGAGCTCATCCGGTACCAGCTACCGGTATGCAGCAAGGGCTTCCGAAGCCCGTCCTCGGTGTTATCATCTCGGAAACTCATCGTTATTCCGTGTCTTCTGTTTCCGTTTAGGATAAAGGTGAAAAAAGATGAGAGGAGAAGTAGAATGGTGAAAGGGATTATTCATGAAAACGTTAATGGCGTATGTTTCGCAACTGACTCTAAAATAACGGTGAAACATTTCCCGCGCCACTTGAAGCGGAATGGACACACCTTTTTTATTTAACTTCCTTTTAATAGTTCCAATTTTGGTTTAATATCAGTGACATAATTGAAATATGAATAATGGGCGGCTATTACAGTACAGTATCAGTTTCGACTTGCTGTAAAATCATGAGGGTGGACAAAAGTTTAATGACACCTCAATTATATTTTACCGGCAGGTTTTTTTTCTGGGTTTTCCATTATCACTATGCGAGGGCAATGGTCAAAAGTGATCACTCTTCAACTCGAAAAAAACGTATTTTACTTCAAGGTTGCTGCTTATTAAGACCAATATATTCTTTTCATAAAGTAAAATGGAGATTCTGTATACACCATTATTTCTTATCCGGGCGGGTCGGGGATGCCACCATTACATAAATGTGTCGTCGTGCGCATAGATCAACATAATTAAACTAAGACAAGACAATTCCCCCAAAATTTTGAAAAAATGACGACTGGGCGGTTTTAGTTGGGGTCGGCTGGGTCTCGGGGACCTGTTGATATTGTTTTTAATCCGATTTTGATTATTTATATAGATTAAAATAGTGATAATAAAATTCTTTGTTAATTTAACAAAGATATTAGGTCAATGATGACAATGTGTCGAGTTATTTATAAACAGTTAATTGATGTTGGAAATATAAATATAAAATTTTTATACGTTACCAAAATAAGGTATAAACCTTGGAAAAAAATATTATTCTATCTTGAATTGATCGTTAAAAAAATTGTAGAATGACAACGGTAGAGTTATATGATTGAAAAACTTAATAAGAAAAACACAAGAAAAAGCCTCATCAAATGGAATAAAATGGGGGCGAATTTATGGTAATTATTTTAATACTCAGTTATTCAAAATAAGATTTATAATTTAAAAAAGGCAACTTCACTTCTACACTCTACCGATGTACTAAACGTAAATATAACCGATCCGAAAAAACACAGTCAAGTGACAGTCTTAGTGGCTACAACTATTTATAGAAGGACGAGCTTGTTGAAACTACTGTATCAGTATAAAAGTGTAAAAATTAAAAAAAATGGCTAGAGCAAACAACAAAATAGCCACATAAACATCAACATAATCAAAAAAACACTTATTGTCATCTATTTACAAACGATATTTTAACTTTCTGACAGTCAGAGTATGTCGCGGCCACAGCTAAGAAAGAAAGGTGGATGGAAACCACATGATTGAGGGTAACAATAAATTAAATTGCTGTATCTACCTTTTCGGTTAACACAAAAAAGTTATTTTGCGCAGAAATGCTTATTGGCAGTAAATAATAATTTCTCAGAGAACGGAATTGTATGAGTAGCGGAATCGTCTTGAGGAAGTAGAACACGTTGTTTATTGGTTGAACAGGGTAATTGTACAAAATTATTTGACATTGTATATCAGAAAACACACCACTGTTGGACACAGGTGTGTGGGTTATACTGCACCTAACTGTATGGGACTTCTTAATTTTATATAAATACACTAAAAAAAATTTCAAACAATATTTATTAATTAAATAAAGAAAGCATGGAATAGAAAAAATAATATTGAAATAATAGACTAAAAACTTCTATAATGAATCTAAAAATTAAAATTCAGTACGTAAAAAAAAAGGCAAAACCTAATTAGATCAGCAAATAAAATTCTTAAAAGATTTGATTAACATAATTTTAGAGAATAAAAAAAAATAAAAAGATCAAAACACAAAATATATTGAACAAAGGAACATAAAACCCAAAAAAAATAAATAGAGCATAATCATCATATGATCGCTAAATGGGCCGTCAATTAACAATTGACATGACATGTGGTGGAATTTTGGTATGTATAAGTAAAGTAGGCCCTTATAAAGTTTAAAAACTTGTATAAATTGAGGCAAATAAACATATTAGCCTATAATAGGCAATTTGCATCCCTACACTAGGGCATCTTACGTGTATTATGATATGAAAGACACTTTTCTCTACTTGTTCATATTTTATAATTGTTTAAGTGTCTACGTGTACACATTCAAAGTTGAAGGATATAATTGTTAGTTAACGTCAAGTTAAGAATAATGTTTATGTATTATGCCAAAATACAAAGGCAACTTAACGATATCCCTTTATTAGCTTGACAAATGGGTTTCATCTTATGTCGATTTTCAAACAAAGAATGCCTAATACAAGTATGACATGGCGTGCCTCATACCTAATAAATTTTTTCTAAAATCTCTTATTTTTGGAAGCATTTTTCTTAAATAGCTTTTTAGAAAATGCTTTGGAAAAGCAAGTTATTTTGGAAAATTACTTCCAAAAAGATTTTGATAATCAATTTGTGATTGACTAGTTTTTTTTTAAAAGTGCTTTTGATAATCAAATTACGAAAAAGAATAAGTATTAATATACTTTCAATATTAAAATTATTTTATAGAGAAAAACTATTTTAAACATGCAAAAACTCTAATTACGTTTTTAATTTAATTATTTAAAATATACATATTCAAATTTTCAATCTTGTATATAGTTAATATTGTTAAAAAATATTAAAAAGAGAAATCATTTTCTCCTTTTTAATCCTACAATAATATTGTTGGCACATTTATTTTTAATTCTGTAAAATAATACAACATAATATATAGATAATAATATGAAACATAAATATGTAGAAAATTTACTGTATAAAAATAAAAAATAAAAATAAATCAAACTTATGAAATTCGATAATTTATTAATTAGGGATATATATATATAATAATATGTATATATGTAAGAATATTTAGTCTTAAAAAATTAATTTTCTATTTCTATTTTTATTTTTTTTGGAAAAAAATATAAATATTTTAGATTCTTTCCTATCTACAGGGCATAACCCGCTTAAAACGAAAACAGAGACAAGTCTTTGACTCTTCTTAATAATCTTATAGGCATAGCATAGCTCTCTCAATTTGCTTTCTGTTTGCCTCTGTCGGCAACAAATTTACATGGTTATAATTATGTAAATTACTAACTAATTACTCCTATATTATATTGAGAAATAACATACAAAGAGATTAAAAATACACATTAGTTAATTGATGATTAAATATACCAAGTATTAAAATTAATGATTATCAATTACTCGGTAGCCAACCAAAAATGCTCTGATTGTCCCTTTGAATATTCATCATTTAATTACTAGTATTATTTCTTTTTGTGCGTTTTTTTCAATTTTTGGCTTTTGGGGGGGGGGGGGGTGGGAGGCCTCATTCTCATCCATGGTGATGTATAGATTTTGTACATGGGCATATTGAGGATTATATAAAGAGTGATTATATAATTTATTCTCTTTGAGTTTTTTGGGTGTATGAGTAGGGGGGTAATAGGGGTGGGTGTAATATAATTGATTGTAGTTATTTTTCCGATTAGTATAAAATACTGAATCTTTCATTTCTCACATGAAAGTAATCTATAATTTAGATTAATTAGAATTTAATGAATTGAATAAATATAGTTAAAGATCCGACAACAGATAATGGTACTTCTTCATTACAATGATATGGCATTTTAGATATGATTTCAAAATAATATTCTACACTTAAAATATGTAAATTGAATGAATTTTTTTTTAAAAAATAAAATATAAAAATTTATAGTAAAATTATTTTTTTTTATAAATTTTCATACTAATCTTTAAAAATTAAAAATTAGAATGGGCTTTGATCTTTTGGGGCAACACTCCCGGAATTTGGCAGAGGCCTTTAGTAAGAGACGCCTAGAGAGAGGGAAAACTGATGCACGGCGGGGCGGGGCGGGGCCTTAGTTCCCTGACACATGTTGGCATAGGGGCGGTTCGTCTGGATTAACGCATCGGGCAACTTTCGCGTGCAATTTTAGAATTTGTGCTGGTCTGATTAATTTAGTGTAATTATTATAGGGAAAACTTACATAAATATATAAAAGTAAAAAAATATTATATCATTTATGGGGGGGGGGGGGGGGGGGAAACAATAAAAAACCGGTCAATAATCATGTTGTGGGGGTTTCACTGAATCCTCTTTTAATTTCGATGTTATAATGGACAAATTGTAAGTACATATTACAAAAGAATTTATCATTCTATATATATACAAAATTTTTCAATAATCGAATATACATTTAGCACACTTTTATACACTTAATAATACAATTTTTGTCGGGAAATTTTACCAAAACAAACATAATATATTTCAGAAAAACATTATAATAATCGATATCTATAAGATAAGGGGGGGGGGCGGGAAAAGGGGTCACACAGTACAAATGTCACTGAAGGTAGGGGAAAAAAAAAAAAATTTTAATTCTTATTGGGGCAAAGATTTGACATAGTATTGTTATAAACAACTGGTAATAAATAACAAGTATTGGAGGCTAAAAAAATGAAATAAGTTATATTGAGTATATTAACTAGTAATGTATCTTTAAACAAGTAATTTTCATGGTCTAAGGTACGAATGTGTTGACAAATTATTTTGCTGGGTACAGGGAACAGCTGATTGGTTATAGGTCTAAATGGTGTTGTATTTTGTATAAGCAATTGAGGATTGAAGGGAAAATGTTTTGTATATTGATATAATTATGGTGTGTATATGTATATCTGTGTAATATGAAATATAATAAAATTTGTTTAGTTGAAGTTTATCTATAGTATAAGACCGAAATTCATGCCTTTTTTTGCTTTTTTTTAATACGGCTCTATTCGTGAAGTCAGATGTCATTTAATTGTATACTTTATTTCTGAATCTCCGCGCGTAGCGCAGAGAAGGCAGTCATTTTGGCTCAAGAATTGCTATAAGGTCAAATTTATATGAAAAAATAGTTGCGAATTGAACATAAAGTAAAATATAATCATGATATTTAATTCAAATTGATAATTTACTATTATATACATTTCCTTCCTGTACCAAACTGTATTATGTATTTTTGCAGTAAATTAATTTGAATGAAGTTGAAAGGTATGACTCATGAGTGACAAATAGAGGAATTTATTCTGTTCGCTTTCGGCTTTTGTACCCATCCAAACCTGATAAAAAAAAAATTATTTTTAAGTAATACTTCAGTTGAAAGAGCCAATAATGTGTTGATGTTGTTTGGGGGGTCTTACATAGAAATTTTAGTAGGGATACAAGTGTAGTTTTCTATGATACATTGTTCCGTACGGAGGATTTATTCATCTTTATCATAACCCCCTCATAAATAATCCTTGAGGGGGGGGTTAGGTTTGACATAAACGTAAGGGTGAAAAGCCAGGCAAGCGTAGGAAACTTTATTTATCATGACAACTTATATTAGACTTTCACAATTAAACACTTGATTTATTGTGTGCATATCTATAATAAAGCATAGTATATATGGGGGTGATTTGAAAGGGATTGACTATGCTAGTGGAGAAGTATATATGGGCGGGATTTGTCTACTTTTCTCCTTGTTTTATTCCCTTAAGAAACGACAAAATAACCTTTGCAATAGTGGTGGAGCAGCCATCAGAAATTTTAAAATACTAAAAAATAATACAAAGAAGTAATATATTTTTTTGTCAAAAGAATTTCAAAAAAACTCCTTGATCTTACCTGACTCTGCTTATGCTTCGTACCCTCCCCATACTCATGGAAACACCAAACCTAATTTTACGGCGAACGCCACGCATAACATGGGTTTTAGCTTAATGACAAGATCATAAATTTTTTTTTTTCAGCTCACCTATCGCAAATAGTTTTTCATAATAAATGG
Source organism: Solanum habrochaites (assembly GCA_027704765.1). Lineage (NCBI taxonomy): Eukaryota > Viridiplantae > Streptophyta > Magnoliopsida > Solanales > Solanaceae > Solanum > Solanum habrochaites. The sequence goes on along the minus strand of JAKWJA010002490.1, from coordinate 50,430,368 downwards.
ACGCTAGTATAAGTTTACGGAGAATAATATTACTTCTTATGTTTTATAAAATGCTATAATTGTTAGGGGCCAGAAGGCACGTGAGATTTGAGAATGCCAATTTGGCAAAAACAGTGAAAATTAAATTAGTTATGACTTATGATAATACTCCTTTGCACAGTAAGTAATTAGAGTAAAAGAGATAGCATGTTAGTTATAAAAAAAATACGAGCGTTATTTTGGATTTATTTCTCAACTAACAGTTACTTTATTTTGGATAGTCATATATCTTTTTTGTTCTAATTTAGTTTAATAAAAGAATGATTTTTTAAAGATAATAATTATTAATTGGAATCACTATCGACTTTCATGTGACTTTGTTAGAACAACGGTTGGGCAATTCCTTTTTTTTTTTCTCCAAATCAATTTCTTTGATTTTGTGGTTTGTCAACGTTTGACCTGATCAAACTAATTAAAACAAACTCGCTTTGGGTACGGTAATTAAATTCTAACGGGCGCTGGGTCAACTTAGTTATCATAATGATATAAGGTCTGCAGTCAGCGACTGTGATTTATAAAGGGAGTTGGAGTCAAAAAGGTAAAAAAAATTGTTAAAAATTTTAAAAAAGTATATCAATTTTCTTTTTTATCAAAACGGTAAAATCGCTCACGGGGGCTTAGGCGATTTATCATATTCGTGGGAGAAGAGTGGCAGCGACAAGGGCCAATTCGCTGTTGTATCGAAACGATTTCTTTCTTAAATTTTTCTTTTTTTTCTAAAAAATAAATTAACAAGTCGCCGTCCAAGTGGCGGCGATTTTCAAAATTAAACTTTTAAATTTTTTTTGCTTTAATAATAAACTTAAATTGTTTTTTTTTTAAACATTAATTCAAGGGTGAAAAAACATGCGTTGAAATTAATTTTTTGTGGCAGCGATATAATTAAATTTTCAAAAAAAAAATTGTATAAATTAAGTGTAAAATCCGCTGCTTTACACAAAACAAAGCAAAACGATTTGATTTTTTTGGTTTAAAAAATACTTAAAAATCACTGTCCAATGATTTTTTTTAAAAGGATACAGCCCAAAAAATAATCAAAATGTTAATGGAGTCGCTGCAGAGGAGCGACTTATAAAAAAATTTTAAAAATCGCTGTCAACCCATGTGGTAAGGCGGATTTTGTTTAATTTTAATTTTTTTTTTTTTTAATTTTTTTTTTAAAAAAATTGCTCTGGCCTGCTAAAAAAAAGTTGCATGTCGACAAAATTTGCTTTTCCCGACGGCCTAAAGTCACTACAGGGGGGACTACATCCGAGGGTCGTAGAGGCGATTTGAAACCAGTTGTTTTTGTGTTTTTAAAAAAAAATTATATGGCTCTTTTGAAATTTTTGATTAATTTTTGTTTACCCCACTTTATAACCTCGTCGGGGGGGACGCGGTCCATTGATAAATGGTTAGTGTAGAGGTATAACGTACTCTTCATCCTAGGTAATGCAAGTGGTTTTTGTGGCAAGGATCCATTGTATCGACTGTCTTCTTCACAATAGAGGCCTTGGTATATGAATGTCAATCAAAACGAGCTCCTCGGATATGGAACTCAAGAACCTTCTAAAAATATTTGACACATAGGATTTTACAATGCGAATAAAAATTTAACCAAACTTTAATGTATATATATATATGCGAAACAAAAACCAAAAATGACGGGTATTTGAATGTATACATTCTTTTGTTATTTTCTCTTCTATGATTATAAAATAAATCAATGTAGTCGGGTGTGAAGAAAGGATATGATGTGGGACAGTGGGACTAAAGAACATAATAATATGTGGGCTCAAAAATGAGAATGCTCGAGTAAACCATATTACTTGAGGGATCCTGGAATATTGATTTTGATAAATTTTTACACAAAGAGCTAATCTTTTAAAATTTTGAGTTAGGTTCGATAAAGTAATATGTGATTTAATGCACACAAGTGTGAAATAAATAAACAAAGAAAATCATGGGGAAAAAAGGAGGGGGGGACAAGAGTAAAAGAGAAGGGGACGGGGGAGGGGGGGGGGAGGGGAAGGGGGGCCCATCCCTATTCATTAGACGGGGGGAAGGGGAAGACTGTTTTCCTAGTTCCTAATTCTTGCTCTCATCTTCTACTATCTTCACGGGTACATTTTCTTTGTGACGGCCGGCGCGTCAAAATTTGAGAAGAGGGGCGATCGCCAGGATAATGAAATTATGGTGAGGGGAATGAAGAGCATTCTTCGCGTTGTGATTCGACTTCACCAACCCCCAACCCGGCTAGGAGGGTGCAAAGTATATTATTTGGAATAATATATAAATCTGTTCTTTAAATTGATTTTAAATTATATTAATGTCCTTAAATTTTGGGTGTGGTCAGCAAAAAAAAAAATTACAGAGGCAGTTAAAGCTACATAAATTGAACAAATAAATACAAGCAATGACCAGAGCGACAGTCTTACCAATGTCTGTTTTTTGTCCCTAAGTGGGCCTCTGCGCGTACCCTTGGGAAGCTACGTAAGGAACTCATGTGTTTACTTGTTTAACTTTATTTAATCACAACATTTGAATTTTATGCTTATTAGATCCTACTTAGACATTATTTTGTGAATAAATATTAACTAAAAGTAATTTTAATAAGGAGAATTCAATATATATATATATATATATTATTATTTTTTTTTTTTAAATTTTTTTTTATATATTGAAAAACCTTTGATAGTAGTATCAAATAAATTTAGACGTAACAAATGTGTGCAGATTCCACTAATTTCTGAGGAGACTCAGATTTAACTTTTATTTTTTTTTGGGAGTAGGAAGCGTGAAGCTGGTGATGTGACTTGTCCATAATCTCCCATTAGATTTTGCCTGTTCGTCTTTCAATTATAACTGTGCGTTTGCGCATGACTCTGTAATGGACTATGGGAGCTCCCATCCCCCCTTCACCCATATTTTCTTACTTTCTCCTATCACTTTAGTAAAAAGGGTAGTTTAGCGGTTGATTTTTTAAATAATATTTGAATTTTTTTTTGATAAATAATATTGTTTATATAATGTTATTATTTGACAAATACAAATATTTACAAAAAACTGTTTTAATATTAGTTTTTTTTTCCCTATTTAGTGGTCAAATCATTATTATTTGGATCTTTTAAAAATAAATTATACCCAAAAATCGTTTATTTTTAACAAAAATACCTTCTATAGTAATTTTGCGTTGTATTACAGTAATTTTATATGTGAATCACTCACAATATTGACATTCAATATTTCGTGACTGCTTACCCTAGATAATGCTTGTTGTTTATGCACTTGATGCACAATTAGGCCTCAAGCGGTAACAAGTATAACTAAGTGTTTCGTGTAGGGAAAGGAAGGACAGGTGAAGTGGGCTACATTCGACATATGGGTTGGGAGGGGGGGTGGGAGGGGAAAAGGGGGATGATACTTGTGTATTCAATCTCAAATTAAGGGGGGGGGCAAAAAAGCACAAAAAAAAAAAAAAAAAAAAAGGGGAGGGGGGGACCACATTGCTATAGTTTCAATGGACAAACTATTTGGTTCTTGTTGTAACAGAAAGCATCCAATCGACTTGTAAGACAATCATAGTTAGTTTTGATAGTTTTTAAAAATTTAGTATATAATTCATATTTTTCTAAAAGGGTAAAATATATTGCCCAAATTCTATGGTCAAAGGAAACACTAGTGAAGAACTCCCACTCAAATTTTTCAACTCAACATAAAATAATATTTGAAAATTTTTTGGGCCAAAACCCCCCCCACGTGAGTGGCCAATAAAATTCTTTAAACTCTCCCATAAATATATTTATTTACCAAAAACCTAACAAAATAATTTTTTTATTTTCCAATCCGATTAGCTCATTTGCACGATCCTGTTGAAAAGCGACACTTTCAATTAAAAAAATTCTCAATACACAAAGCTCAAAATAAAAATTTCGGATTAAAAGTGAAATATTTTTAATCACTCTCAAAAAGAATCACTCACATGATGCCCGGAGGGCAATTTTTATACTTTTGTAGGAATAGGTTTTTATAAGTGCTAGATAGTTTAAGAGAGACCTAACAAATGAGTCATCTTGTAATCGGCAGATCTTAGGACAAGAACGCCAATTCTCTGGAAACATGATACCCAAGTTAAACACTCAACAATGCAAGTCTCTTCAAAGAACTGTTTTCTATCCTATGGAACCGTAATAAATCGTCTTTAAGCAAGAACCATACCCGACATTTGTTTCTTTTTATTAGTAATGATTACTAATCTGATGTTTACATTGATAATTTCGTATAGAATATTTTTCAGTCGGGTCGTGAGAAATCTTATGTGAACGATATTTTTTTATGATGAAAAATTTCGTAGTCGTAATCTTACTTAAGATTGTTAACATTAAAAAAAAAATAAAAAATTTATGGCTATATTGATCAAATATTATTTAAATAGTGCTATTGCAGACAAAAAATCTTGAAACCAGTTATGTCATGACAGAGACATTTGATTGTATATGAGTTTTCAGGTAAGAAAACACTAGGAAATGTTACTCCATCAATTCCACATTACGCAACAAAGATAAATTCGATATGGAATTTATCTCAACTAGTGGATGTTGTGTGAATAAGAGTTTATAAAATAGAAAAAGAAATCCTCAAACCAAAATCAATCGCCGATGCACGCGTCACGGCCGGTTTGTCTTGTTTACTATCTTGACTCTGAACAGCCACAAAAATTACGCCTCGTTAAAACGTCATGAGGCCCAATAGGCCTACACTTGACTAAAAGTATATAGATGCTTGAATAATAAGACAAGCCAAAATAAAAGACGAAAAGGACGCCTAAAGTGAATCCTTTAAAATTTTGAAATACCAGTATAAAATTGATCTCTATCTACTTAGGTGGGCTCCAAAAACTATTACTTCTCATTATATAAGGTCTTTATCATCTAGCCTTTGGATTCAAAATTGACCCACCGTTATTTAATGCTTTTTTAAAAATTAAAATACGATTTAAAAAATATTTTTTTAAAATATTGTGTGATGTCAGGGTGCGGACTCAACTATTGGTTATCCTTTGAATATAGTACGATATTTTAAAATAAACCTACTACTCACTCATTACTAACTAAACTCGGCACCTAATATAAACCATTATAATACGTCAAACTCGTCGTACCACTACTAAAACCGAGCCAATTATAGATTCCAAAAAATGACAATCACAATTATTCGAGTTAAATCGAGGCCCGACCCGCCAGATTAAATATTTATGTTGTAGTGAGACCAACTAATTTAGAAGGACACTTTCAATAGAATTCTCTCAGTTGTGAATTTGAATTTTATATTAAATGTACAGAAAGTACTACATTCCCTCAATTAATTTATAATACTTTTTTTAATAATAGTCTTATAAATATTTAGGATTTATTTAAAAACAACCTTTAATATATTGATTAATTTTTACAAAATTTATCTACGAAAAACATCAGCATAATTAAGATGAATGAATAATAAATGAACATGAGTCAGGGAAACTTTTAATTTATTCGTAATTTTTGTTTAGGCCGCACTTAAATGTATCGATAATTTACATTTCTAATTTTCGCCTCAAATTTATATAAAACAAACCTCATTGGCAATTAGTTTTCATGTTGATTGCAAATTTAATGTTACAGGATTTATTAATTTTGTAGGGTTTAATTAGTAATAAAAGGGCAAGGAAAAAAGAGGGAGAGATCGAACAAGCATGAAGGGGTGAGAAGTAGAGGTCGCGTCAACGGTGAGAGCCGGAACGGTGGGGAGGGGGGGGGCTTGCGTAACGGTGCGGCGATGCGGATAGTCCGAACTGTTTCTCTTTCATTTTTCTTATTCTTCCATCCCTGTTCATCCGTCTCCCGTTCCCTTATGCCCCCCTCAGTTGCGTGTCCCGCAGTTTTTCCCCTCCTCTCTCGGCCCGTTCCTTTCCCCTGGTTCCCGACGTGGGTACTCATTTTGAACAAAGGTAGAATGACATCCTCATCTTCTTCGAAACCACTCAGTGGGATGGGGGACCACGAGTCTGTTTGGAACGACCCCTCGTGGCCTGGCCGTGTCCTTTTCTCTCCTCATCCTACCCATTTTCCCCCCCTACTCTCAACGTCTCTTTTCTCCTTTTTTACCCAATCCACCTCCCCTTTACCCTTCCCTGTCCGTCTTCCCACGACCTCTCCCTATTCCTCCCCTCTCGCCCTCTCCTCGGCTATCGCCACCTATCCTTCCTACACCGCCACCTCTCCTCCGTGCTACCTCTTCGTTCTCCCAGCCTTTTCTCTTCTCCTCTGTTTTTTCCCCTTCTCGTCTTTTTTCGCCGTTTTCCTCCCTCTCCTCCCTTCCCTTTTCAATTCATTTTCGCTATATTAATAATTATCTGAAAGATCGACAGAATAAGAACAAAAAACAATCGTATCACTTTAATTGCAGTACAATTATTTTCTTCTACTTCAAAGTTAGAGAAGAGGGAGAGGGATATTCGTGAAATGGGACGAAACTACCATCTAAATGAGTAAAATAATACTTCCTCAAGACTGTTTGACTTAATATAACATTTTTTTTTAAAAATTATAATTTAAAATAATTCTTAAACATTCATGTAGTTATTAATTATTTCATTAAAAAATAATAAACGAAAGTTCTGAAGTTAGAATATATCTAATTATAGCAAAGTCGTATTCAATCTGTTCACTTTTAATTATCAAGTTTCAATTTCTAAAATTAAATTCGATTACTTTTAAATATTACATTAAATTATATTGATCATATCTTTTTAAATAAAAAATTAAATATTCAAAAATTGTACAAAATTATGATATTTTACATATTACTATGACTAGAATATATATTATAAAATATTAATAAAATTCTTATGGCAATAATTAGAAGCGAATGGCGGGAGTTTAATTTTGGGACTAATAAAAAGGACGCATTAAATGAGAGTCACAAATAATAAGGTTAGGGTTCTGGCACGTGTATCCATATGAAGCTACTCGTTGTAGTACTTAAATTAATGATTAGTAAGACCCTTATCTCTTAATTTAATAATTGAAACCCTAATCCAACATTAGATTTAAAATAACATACTACATGTTCCACCAATCAAGAAAAGCGCAGTCTATGCAGATCAATTAAACAAATGGTTTTTAGCTTTCCGTTTTTTGTGATGGGCAACTTCAGTCATCAATGATTAAACTAGTCTACTAATGGATTAAAGATTATTTAATTGCTTAATTTTAGAATTAAAAAATGTGCAAACACTGATCTTGGACTCTTTATTCTTACTATTTTCAGTAATTCTAATAATTTATCCTGTTCGTATGTTATCATTGGACGGTGGTGCAGTGATGGCCAGGAACAATTTCCAAATCCTTCTCCGACTGATAATCAAAAGCAAAGATTATAAAAGTTGCACAGTGTTATCTTCTTTCCAGCTCCTAACAGAATAACAGCTAAGCTGATTGCCTAATATAATGACAAGTTGAACTTTCTATGTGTAGTATTATTTTTAAAAAAGTAATCACGAACAACTCTAATTTGATTTATTAGTTTTAAGTAGAGGAAATTTTCAATGTCAAAAGTTACTTTTTTAACCCACAATGACTACCGTCAGATTTAATTATATTTGTAAGCAATCAGATGACGAATTTTTGTGTTTCTCCATACATGTCTTTTCTCCCTCATTTTTCGTATTTTAAAGTTCTGGTGTGCATTTCAATTGCAATACTAAAATAGTTATGTTGCCAAGCCGTATCGCACAAACAGAAGAGGCCATTCAGTATCGTCTTTGTTTGTGAATATTAATGTATCCATAAGAAGTTCTGATGGCAAACAGTATCCTCACTTAAAACAATATCCTATTGAGAGACATAAAGAACAATCAACCTCTTCATCTCGAAACTTCTAAAATAGTTAATTGTAGATAGAGAACGGGCCCTCTACCTCTAATACTAAGATTTCATTTAGCTTTAAATTTTGAAGTTTGAAACTTGAAATTTTGAATTTTGAAAAATCTAAATTATATTTTAAATGATTTTTTTTTTTCTTTGTGAATTTTAGTTTTGGAAACCTAAAATACTTGAAACAAATTAAATTTCATTACCAAACAAACAATTGAAGATGAACTTTCGAAATCTACTCTCAATACCCAAGCTAGCTAAGTCAAGCATTACTCCCCCCAAAACTCATGTCACTTCAAATAATATCTATCACTTACTAGCACCCTTTATTTTATTTTTTTCGACAACCCCACGCCAAACAAATTCCGTGGAAATTCATATAAGAGGTACAAATACGGAAGTCCCACACCTTAGGCTGTCACGAAGTCCCAAATTTTGACTATACCTCTCCCCAAATGGGGAACTGGATATCATCGAAATAATTATCTGCCTCTTAATAATATGGAAGTAAAAAATTAAAGGTAAGATCACTTTAATAAAACAAAGTGAGAAAACCAGGGAGCAGAGATGCCATTTTGCTTGTAGAAACAGTTACATTTCACTACTATCATCATCATCAGAAAACTAAAGGCAAATCTCCTTTACAGATTCTCTTAATTTGCAAGCACTGCCTTGTCGTTTTAGAAAGAAAAGAGAGAGTGTGTATAACATCTGACACACACACTAACGGAAACAAATTGCTGCAATTGCTTTACCGTGGACCATAATACACGACCCCCACTTTATCTTTCCAGTACCAAAAAGCCCCCCCCTTTCTCTTTCTAATATAACCTCTGAGTTTGTCTTATCTTTGAAAATTAGGGCTAATGCAATTGTTAACTTGTGTTTTGGTGAAGAATTTAAACTACATATTAGATTAGATGGACCCTATTTAGTTAGGTCACCATCTATAATTTCTTCTCATATATATATTTCCACGTTTTCTGACATAGTGAGAGGAAGCGTTAAGCGTAATAATAATGAGATTGTTGGACCAGTGTGCAGGCTGCAGAAAGAGGACGAACATGACCTTGTCGGTTGTTTAGTGGAGTAAGTCTTACTTTCATCAATGTCTTATGGCAACTCATTACTATTTCTTTACCTACCAAACTCTCTTTCTTCGGTTGGATGCCTCTTAAGGAGACACAAGATCATTTAATTTCTTCTCTAAAAATAATCTTCATTTTCTTGATAAATTTCTGTATTTTACCTCAATTTTCTTGAAATTAATTACTTCCCCCCACCTCCCCTTAATTAGTAGGAGGCTATACTCCGCCACCCCCATGTCCCATTGGGTCAATGTTTCTGTCCAAGTTATTAGGCTCGCTTAGTTTATAGTACATTTACAAAGTGGATTTAGCACTAAAAATATATCACACTCAATTGATTAGTCCTCCAATTATGAAGAACAAATCACTGTGTTACCTTTAAAAAAGAAGATTACCATGATAATTTTAGTTTGGTAAACTTAGGATAGATTTACCGAAGGAGGTTGAAATGATAGAGTTTAAGAATTTAGTTTCAGGATAGATTAGCAAAAAAAATTTAGGATTTTATGGAAAACAACATGAGGGCCAAGGAAAAGGAATATTTGGGGCTTGGGCTTAATCCCAATTTCCCCATGAGTTATAAAAAACCCATTCGCAAACTTTAAACCCAAGCAAGGAATTCATCGTCCTGCTTGAAGCAAACAAATCCTGAACTGAGCACCCCAATAGAAAAAACAACCAACCACTGGACACATTGAGCATGCCATTTGAGCCCTAAAACCAAAAAAACCCTAGTAGAATCAAAGCAAATATCACTCAAAAATTCAAGAATCCAAGATTTCCAGTCGACTAAAAACTATCAAAAAATAGTTTCAGCAATGTTCGAGAGGAATATTACCCCCCCCGTCAGGTACAAAAGGAATGTCTCAAAAAAAAATCCATTCCATGCTGCCCAAAAATTTTGGGGAGGAATGGGTACTAGGGACGGTTTGGCGGGAAGAAGTCATGCCAAAGCGGAGAAGAAAGAGGAACAAACCAGAATACCAAAAATGTGCACAGGATTTGTGATGTCACCGCAATTGTTTCAAGGAAAAGGAGGGGGGGGACTTGAGGGAGACGATCACAAAAAACAACCTGGTGTGCATAGAAAATAAAAACCAACGTTAAACCAAACCAAAACCCGGCCTTGCTCTTCCAGCTGTTTGCCTTTTTTAGCTAAGCCACACAAAACAAAAACAAACCACGCATTAACATACTTTCACAGCATTCCAAGCGGGGTCACATGGGCCCCAGGAATGATGACGTTCTGGCGGGGCAACACGGGAGTTGCAGCTGAACTCATTCCCGCACGCCGAGAGCAGAGACCTAGAAAGTTGCTGGAAAATAAATGACCACGGCGGGGGTGAGACACAAGCTGGCCAGTCTCCTTCCAGCTTGTACTTTTTTCGGCCCGGCAGAAAAGCGATTGGAGGAGCCCGATAGAAATCCAGTCAACACCAACATAGAAGCAGATAGAAGAATGCTAGCGTCGGTTTGCCGCTGAGAAAAATTTGGTAATTGGAGAATTTTCAGAAAAAACACGAAGATGGAACAAGAAGGTTTTCATTCAATTTGGTAATTAAGTGGCCGGGGCCAGCGTTTGAGTGAAGGAGGACAAGTGTTCAAGGTAAAAAGTGGGGATTGCACCACACAACCAGCAGCAAAGCAAACCAAAGAAGGAAAGAAAAAAAAAAATTAAAACAGGCGCAAAGGATACCAAATCCCAATTTAGGATAAATTTAATTAGAGGGGGGACACCTTTTTTTTTTTTGTGCATAAAAAGCTGATAGATATTTATTAGAAAATAGTTAGTAATTACGATCCTTTCATACACAAAATTTAAAACCTTATGGGTTAAGGGAAAAACTCAAGTAATTTTATCACAAAAAAGTTTCCCTAGTTCTGTTGCAAATGGGGATTGCGATTGGCTAAGTTTACTTTTAAGATTTGTAGTTTTTTCCGTTTTGTTGTGTTTGTTGTCGGGGGGGTGGGGTATTTCAATCATGGAACTCACAAGACAAATTAAAAAAATAATATTTTCTCTTTTTCACGTTGCTTTGCTATAAATTGAGTAGCCAAAGTAAAAGGAAATAAAAAATTACTTGCACTAATCATAGGTAGGGTAGGTAAATAGGGAATTAATGAATCGTACAATGATTTTATGCTCTACAAATATAAAAGATACTAGTAGGATTATATTTACATACTATGATATTATTAGTAAGTAGTTGCTCAATAGGCTTAATAATGCTTGAAAGGTTGTTCTTGTAGATAATCTTAATTATTACTAGTACGTATAGGGCCCTCACTATATCATCCCAGAAAAAAAAAACTCTTTCCGTCAAAACATGTGGGACAAAACCATAAAAAACAAACACCGTACCATCGTTTTGGCCAAAAAAAAAACCAAGTGACATGTGAGATTAAGAGGCTATTTAAAAAGGTTTTGTTTTACTCTTCTAGTGTTAGCAAAATTAATCACCTGGATGCAGCAGTAGAACTTATTACTATCTGTTATTTCTGCAAGATAAGTCTCTTTCTATAAATGTAAAAAACTATAGATAGATGAAACTTGTAATATATCCCACCTTGTACAACAAACAAAATAACAAACAGGGACAAAGCATTTTACATGTTAGTTTTGATTACTTGTGGTATTGTTGATTGTGTTTTTGGTACCTTTTAATGTGATACCGATAGTGATTTTTTCATGGAAGAATTTGAAAAAACAATTTTTAAAAAATCAAGACCAGAAATTACTATCCGAAGAGTGTTTCCAACAAGAAACTTCTCTATAATTAGGCTTTTTTACTGAATCAAAAGTTAGTTAAAAGGGTAATTAGGATTACTTGCATTATTTGACTTTGTTTTACTAAAAAAATTCGGTTTTTCTTTTTCTATAGGCAGTTGAATTTTCTCCCTTAATCACAAAAAAAAAACAAAAATGGAGTTCAAAAGTATAAAAAAAAAAAAAAAAAAAAAAAAAAGGTCCATTTGTTCCCATTAGGTTTATTTATGTGAGGATTTTTTCATTTCCCATGCTCGAAAAAGGAAAAGGGGGAAAACACATTTTTTGCGGGAACTGAATTTGTATGTTATTAAAATTAAAAAATTTAGTGTAAAAAAACGGGATTCATTGGCAAGATTAATGTTAGGATTTCAGTAATCATTCTATGTATTTTCATAAAGCAGAAAAGAAACAAATTGGAAAGACGTCAAAATTACCGAAGGACGAAAAATTTAAACGGGAAATTTTACCAAATGATTATTTTCTGATACCTTTAACCCAAAAATTAACTTAGTTCTAAGATAATTTGGAAACGGTCCAATTGAAAAAAGGATTTTTGGATTGGCCCATCCAGAACTTAGGGCCATAAATAAAATTCTATGACGAAAAAAAAAACATTCACAAAAAAACTCACTACGAAAAAAAAATGCCAGATTTTTGATGAAAAAATATATATTTAGAGAATTCCCGAAATGAGAAAAGAAGAAAAGGGGGGACAAAAAAAATGTCATACAAAGGGGAAATTTTTTGTTGTAGAAAGTATTATCTATTTGCCAATTTGATTTTTTTTTGTACCAAAGCGATTAAAAAAAAAAAAATATTGGAAAAAAAAATCCCGTTTCGAATCAAACACATCTTTTTCGTGGAGCCTCCTTCCTGTATTTTGAAGGTTACATGACTTTGGAAAAAAAAAAAAAACAGTTATTAATTAATTCTGGTAGGCCACAATATTTTAAAGAATTAAAGTTCTTGTTCATTTACAAGTAGTCATTGAAAAAAATTGGGAAATAAAGTGGATCTCGTACACGGAAACGACTTTGCTCCAAATTTCAACAACGGATAGTAAACCAGTATTATTTTAAATAGCTTGGTAAGTTGGTACACTCACTATTTGCCCCAACCTATTTATTTTGGTCAAATGGGAAAGTAGGGACAAAAAGTTTCAAAGGAAAAATAGTATGCATTTTAAAAAAACCTTTTACAGGAATTGAAAAAATATTTAAAAGTATGTTCCCAACTTTAAAAAAATTGAGAACAAAAAAGAATTATAGTAAAATCTAAGGCACTCACCAGATAGAAAATGTAATTCAGTAAATTGAGGGATTTCTGGGGCTGGTGATATATGGGCTAAAATTGATCATTTTAATATCATAAATTTCATTTTGACCCAATCGCACTCTTCAATTGCTCCAGCCGGGTTACCTTGCCAAGCGTCCGGACGCCTTTCTCTTTGGGCCGTTTTATATTTATCCTTGCTTGGTGAATTCATCGTGTTTCTTGGGCACTGTTGTAAAGTTTCATGCACTTTTGAAATTGGGGCCCGCCCCTTTTCATATCCCCAGCATTTTAAGTCTTTGTTCTCTCGCTTCTATACGGTATAAAGGCCATTTTATGGGTGATCGGATTACCAGAGGGCATTAAACTTTTTTCATAGGCATCCCGATGCCTTTATTGGAAAAGCTTTCGTTCCATTGCTGGTTCATTCTTTTCCGGGATACAAAAATTCCAGAAAGGCATAATGTACGGGCTTTTGTCTTTTCCCCACTTTCTTTTCCGTCAATGCACTTGCTTATTAGAAGCAAAAAAACCATAAGCCTCCGATTGCTTTATTCCTAGCTGAAACTAACCCATTCCGGAACAAGCGGCCCATTCATGGAATCAACCGCACGCGCCTTTCTCCAGAGGCGTAACATCTTTGGGCCATTGTGTGAGGCTTTATGTTTACGATTTTTTTGGGGCATTCAGCGCCATATTTTCAGAGAGGCAATGTTTAGTGGCTTGGATTGCCTATTCCGAAAGGCATAAGCAAAGGCAATTTCATTGTGCTTCTCTTTTGGCAAAACAATTCAGAAATGTAGGCATCATAAGCCTATGTTGGCACTTTCTTTAAAGCATCGGCCAGGCAGTTCCTAAAGCCAAAATTTTTTTGGTGCTTGGCTTGACCTGCCTTATCAGATGCAAGGCATAAAAAGAATTTCATGAGACGTTTCCTTTGGCAAAAAAAACTCGGCAGCTGTTTTTTTGTTGGGGCTTGGCCGAGGTTTTTGTTCGATTGCTTAGGCTATTTAAAGCAATTTCATTAACGGCATTTCTTTTCCTATTTCTTGGGGCAATTGCTTAGCGTGGTATTCTGCTGCTGGCATCATAGCTTGATTGGCAGTCTTGGGGACGGCATTATTTTTCGCAATCCATACAAAAATTTGTCCCAGATTGCTACATTTACCAGCCACTTCTCCTTTAGGCCTTTGAAGGAACCATTGTACCTTTGGGTTTCTGAAAAAAAAAAAAAAACATTTGATTATTTAGAAAACTCTTTCGCAATACAGTTGGTCTCTCTCGGTTTCTTTTAGAGAAAAGAAGCGCTGTTTCTGGATGGGGGGGCTTATTAGGTTTTCATAAGTTTAAAAGAAATCCGAATTCTTGACTTTGACTTATTTTGTATGTTTTCTGACTGAAAAAAAACCCAAGTGCAAAAAAAAACACTTATTTATTTTTAACCAAAAACCATAGGAAAAGTGTTTAAAAAAAATGATGTTCGCGAAAAAAAAAAAAAAAAAAAAGGCCACCCAAAACAGGACTCTGAAAAACTTTAACGGCAAGGAACGACGGAAAAAAAACAAGGGTTGTTGACCATTTGTTGCAGCAGAATTAACAGAATCTCTTGCATTTGATGCAGTTTCCTTTGCTCTATCCGCTAATCTTTGGGCTTCATCTTTCGCATCGTCTTGGTGCCTGAAAATAAGAGTGGTAATTTAGATTAGCGTACCTGCGCCCAATTTAGAAAAAAATGAAGTGATCGGGAAACAATTTTTGAAAAGAAGGCCAATGTTCCGATACCGAAAACAAAAAAAACAAAAGAAACTTTTTAAACTTACAGTATTCATTGTTGTAAACAACGAAGTAGGTAAACAAAACATTTTGCCTAAAACCATTCAAATAAACAAATGTTTCAAACCTTTCACTGAAAAACATTGCGTAGGATTTACTTTTGTTTTGGCGGTTCTTCAAAAGGTTTCCGAATTTAAAAAAATGTATGAAAAAAAACTATTTGTATGGGAATGTTTTTTTTGACATCACAAAAAAGGGTTGATAAATGGAGGGACTCTATTCCTATTGCAAAAATAAAGGGTTCATGTTTGGAACAGTTGCACAAAAACTAGATTCGATTAATAACCAACTGGTTCTTAAGAGTTTTTTAACCATAGAGGGAAATGATACAAATTTGAACCTACATTTAGCTAGGGACTAGTTTTGTAAAAAGGCATCCAAATGCTATGTCTACGAGCCCAAAAAGATTTGTAGAGCATCACTTGCTCAAATAAGGCAGACTCATTGAAGATCACAAAGAAGGATAAAGGGAAACTTACATACACTACATTAACATAAAAATATCGTTAGGGGGGACAAATTAAAACATCTTTTTTATGTTCTTAAAAGGGGACTTTTAAACGACATCGTGGGGACCCAATGTAAAAAAACACCTCTTTATTAATATCAATATTTATTGCCACTTAAAATTGTCGTGTTTTTTTTGGGTAGTTGATTAAAAAAAATTATACTTACACCCCCTCGATCGGTTCTCAATTTAAGTACGATATAAAAAAAAATTACGAAATTAATGTTAAAAAAAATTTATTTATAAACGAGATATATTTAAACTAAAAATTTTGTTTGGGGCAATAGCTAAAAAAGTTTATAAAGGTTAGGGGTCAAAAAAAAACAAAATTCACCTCTTGTTTTTTTATTTGGGTCCAATTTTATGCATTTTGATTTAAAAAAAAAGAAAATTGAAAGAAAAAAAGATTTATAAGGCCAGAAAAAAACAGGTTTCTTGAACCAGAAACAAAAACCTTAAAGGCCTTTTTGGTTAAACGAATGTTCTGGCTTTTACCCTAATCGGTTTTCGTACTCTCTAAGGGCAAAAACTTTTAATTTAAGTATTAATCTACTTTTTCCGCAGTTTTGTGTACCTTTTTTTTTTTTTAAAGGAAAAAACTAAAAAAAACAAACTCTCAGTTCATTATAGTTTTCTGCAAACGCGGCGAGGGGATATTTCGGATAGTTTTTAATTTTAAAAAAAGTTCTATATCCAAAACCGCCCTTTTAACAAAAAAAAGGTTACTCCCTCTGCCATATTACTTGTTCCCTTTCCTAGTGAAAAAACGTACTAATTGAGCCTTTTAAGGAAAAACTTGTTAAATTTAAAAAGTTGGGAACTAGTTTACTTTACCTGTCAAAAAAAAAAAAAAAAAAAAAAACTAGTTCTATAAGTGTAAATAAGAAAAATTTCGTTAATTTATTTTTTGGATTTTGTGGACGAGTTTAAAAAACACATTGGACAAGAGAAAAGTTTTGTTCCTTTTTAAAAGAGTTGGTAATACAAAAAACCAACAAAAAAATTACTTACTTAATTTATTAAAAAAAAAATCAATTGGGGTGAATGAATGTTATGTTATGATAAATAGAGGGAGTAAAAATAATTTAGCTTTACTGCGACAATTTTGGGATTTGAGAAAACCCAATCAGTTCCAAAAGACTACTTTGCTTCGACTGTTGTGATTGTAATTTATTGCCCTTCCCGCAGCCATTTGTACTCGCTCTCTTGCCCACGCAAATCTCCCGCCCGCTTTCCCGCTCCCCAAACAACCAAAACTCCACCACTGTACAAAAAAAAATAAAATTAACACCCCCAATTTAAAAACAATAGAAACCCAACGTGCCAATCTTCAAAAACCCAATTTGTATACTTATAGTACGGAATGTTTTTTTTTTCAAGTTTCCAAAACTTGATGCGTTTTTTTTTTGTGGTTTTTGTTTTTTTGGTGGGGCAATTATTATGAAATAGGTTTAGAAATTGGGAAGAGGGAGGATAATAAAGAGGGCGATATAGTAACTATTAAACTTGGGGAAAAGTTGGAGAGACGTTTTCTTTTAGAGAAACAAAAAAATAAGGGCAAACGTGGATTGTCCTGTGAAAATGAAGGTTCTTATGTTTTTTACTCCAACGTAATTTAAAAATTGGTAAAGACAACGTCTTTTTACCGTGATTTTTTAACGTGTTTTTTTTTTCTTTCTTCTCTCACTATTGGGAAACTTTCTGTTTGTTTCCCAAAACCAATTATTATATTATTGACAAAAAAATTCAAAATCATTTTGAAAAAAAACCTTTGTTGTGTTTTACAAAAAGGGCATGACAAAAACAAAAAATACTTTTTAGGCAAAGAAATTTTAAGCATGTTTCTTTACGTTGTAAAATGAGGGAGAAATTAAAAAGTGAAAAAAAAAAAAATGTAATATCAAGAAAGGATAAAATTTTTTATCAAACTTGTAGTTTTTAGTTCTATTATGGAAAAAAATTGTTACCAAAAGGATTTTTTCAATAAATTAAGGGAAAAAGGACAAACGGAAAACGGGGGAAAGTTATATGTAATATGTCATAAACCCCACAAAAATAGGAAATAGTCCATTGGGATTCTTCAGCGACAACCAGGAGGAAAGGTTTTGAAAATTATTCCCAAAAAATTTTAATAAATAAAAATGGGCTAATTTGGGAACCATCCCTTTCTCCTTTAATCTAAAAAATTTCACTTTTCAAATAGAGGTTAAAGTTTTTAGATAATAGACTTCAGGAACTTTCAAATAAGTTCCTATTAGCCAAACGAATAAACAATTCAAAGTAAAGAAACGAACAAATGTTCATCAAGTAAGTGGCAATTAGTACAATTTATTGTTAGGCTACTAAAAAAGTGGGACCTTCCCCCGTAAAAAGGTCAAAAGTCGGTTGAAAATTATAGGGGAGTGGTTAATTTGTAATTGAAAAAAACGGTTGCACTTTAGGTTCGATCTATTCCTTGAATAGTTTTTCAATATTGTAATCTCAAAGTCTGTCAATGAAAATGTTGGGGGCCCAGTTAAAATTAATTTTGAGAATGTTCACTAACCATACAAAATGGTCATTCAAAAAAAAAGATATTTGATCTCCAATTTTATGGTTTTTACAACAAGTGTACGATGTTACTGCGCAATCAACAAGTATGATAATTATTGTGGGTTTGAAGTGGGAATGGAAAAAAAGGAATTAGAGCGGGAATATTCAAAAAGTGAGGGGAAACTTAATTTTTGGAGGAAAAAAATGGAAAAAGTCATTTACCAAAAGTGCAAATTGGAAAAAAAGTCAATTCTTGGATTGGGATTTGGATTTGCCAAATGATGTGATGAAAATTGTGTTGGATTAAAAATTTTTAATTTAATTAATTTGTTTTAAATCAAAATTAAAAATTCTGGTTAATTATTACTCTTATAAATGTTGCGGGTGGGGGGGGTAAGGGGGTTTAAAACGGTAACAAAACATCCAAAAAAAGTTCGTGTACTTTTCCCAAAAAAAGTAGTTATTTTTTCCTAACGACACCAATTTTTGAAAAAGGGTATTTTTCCAAACAAGGGACACCAACTTTCTGGATTTAAAAATGGGGCTGAAAAAGATTTCCACTGAAACAGGACAGTTGTTCCCATTGCTGAAAAAAAAATGGCTATAAAAAAGGAAGTTAAAGTCTTCATTTTTTGATTTTTCAAAGACTGAAAAATTTTATTTCGCTGCAATTTTATTTTTCGCTCAAATTTTAAAAATCAAACTCAAGTTTGGTCGAATCGAGTGAGTTTCTGGTGTGGGACTTGGTTGTTTGTTTCTTTTTTAGTTGTGAAGGTAAAGAAGAAGGTATTGAGGGTTAGGGGTTACCGCTATTTCTTTAAAACAGGGTTTAAATCCGTTTTTATTCTTTGGGAAGAAAAAAATTAAAACCCTAAATAACATTTGGTGTAACCAGTGAGGGGATTAAAATTCTTAAGGGGAAAACAGTAGTTTTTGTGGGGAACTCGGATAATTCTTGTAGTTTAAAGTTTTTTTTCTGCTTCATTTGTTGTATGTTTCGGTTCAGTTAACTTATTTAAATACAAGGTATAGTTATGTAAAGACGAACAATTTAGCATAACAAGCAAAAAAAACCAACAATAAATTTACTTTCAAATCCATAACAATTATAATGATGGCTCATTAATTGAGAAAAAACGAATAATAAAGGGTATAAACAAAATTTTGATAAAAAAAACACTTAACCACATTCCACTAGATATAAGGAGAAAGAAAAAATTATAAAAACTTAAGGTGTGTAATTCAAATTTGAGGAGAATTTAATATGTCTTTCCAACGGTTCTACCCACATTATTCTTTGAACTTTGACTGGTATATTACCTAGTGTTTAACTTCCGTTCAAAGGAAAGAAACTTGAAAAATTCAAATTTTAACATGAAAAACCAAAAAAAAAAAGTTTTGGACATCTCATTATTTGAATTGGGGACGGGGTTTGCTTTAACATGTAAAGTAAAACAATTGCTTTTACTAAAACAGGACTTGATAAATAAAAAAAAAAAATCACAAAAAAATAAAAAAACTCCCATATTGTCCAAGGGGACCAAAAACTTTATTGGTAGTATAGGGAAAAATTCACATTATTTATTAGAATTCAAAAAAGGTATTGGAATAAAATGATTGAGTTTAGATAAATTGGTCGGGTACGGAAGTATCTTAAGTATATTAGGGGAAAAAGGAAGTCGCGCCAATTACTTTACCTGTATTTAGAAAAAAAATATTGGGAACCTTAAGAAATTTATCCAAAAAAAAAAAGGATAGCTAGACGGGATAAAATTCCTTTCATGTGGGGCTTTCTCAATTTGGGGAAGATAAAACACAATTGGGGAATGGAATATTGTGCATGGCCAAGGCATACTAAAAAAATATTTTTTACATTTGTTTTATCGCGTAAAAACCATATATTTAAATTCCAAAAGTTAAATTATATTGTTTACCTTTAAATAGGAGTTAAACGGAGGGGGGACTTTCCACCCTGGGACTTGTAATTTGGGAAATGGGAACCGTCACCCGGATTTCAATGGTGCTTACAGATTTCCTTCTACAAAGTATAGCATTAGGTGATGTTGAAAACTGTCTTTAAAAATGATTTTCACACAAAAAAAGTATTCTAGCAGTTTTTTGGCCATGCGAAGCAGATTTTGTGTCCCTAATCGGTAGGACCGAGTGCCCCGGCTCGGAAATTTCTTGTTTTTTCTTCTTGGTGTCAAAAGCCGTGAGGGGGAATTTGTTTGCCATTTCTTTATGATTAAAATATACTGAAAAGTATATATTAGTTGTTGAGCAAAATTCTTGAGAAACTATGGAATGGGTTTAAAAACCATGGAAGTGAGTGAGAAGTTGTCAAGGGAGGTGTTGATTGGGGAAAATTTATAAACAAGGAGGAAGGATGCTGGGTGGGTTTGTGGGGGGGTAATTTGCCAAGGTGGGGAATATAGAAATTCTACCAAATGGGAAAAAAAAGAATCATTGGGGTTGATTTTCGTCAATTAGGAAAACCACAAAAGTTTTTACGTTTAGAACAAATTAAATGGTGAAGAAGGGAAGGAAATTCAGTACTTAAGTTAACCATAAATATAAAGAAACATGGTTGTTATTATTCAGGGGGTCTCTTGATGTATAAACCATTTGGAGTGGAATATGGATTGTTAAATTGATAAAAAGGGGGAACTAAAAATTGGAAGTAATTTAGGGAAATCAATTTAAGGGGAAAGAAAAAAAAAGTTATTAAAAACCATTGTAAAATTAGATTAAAAATGAAGTTTGGCGATATTGGTTATTGGTGACGGTGGTTGAGATGATGGAAGGAATTTTTATTAGCCTGTTCCGTTATCTTAAAAATTCACTAGGAAAAACTTGATTGGATATTCATTCCTTTTTCTGATCAAGAATCTATTAAAGGAAAGTTTTTTCTGGTATGATTTTGGAGGAGTTAGTTTGACACTTTTTGAAAAATTAAAAATAAAGGAATTTAAAAAGTTGTAATTTAAAAAATAAGTTATAAAAATTATTATAAGGATTACTTTAAAAATTAAAATCATTAAACTTTATAAAGAAAATTTATGTCTCTCTTCTGAAAAAAAAAAAAAACCGATAATTTACAATGAAAGAAATTTCTTTTGACTCACGTAGCGAGCTTAATGGTTTGGGCTGATTCCAAGCTTCTGTTTAAAGGCCATATACTGCTAAGAAAATTCTAAATGTTTAAGGGTCAAAAGGGGATTTGAGGGCGTGGGGTTATAATTTTTCCATTCTCAATCCAAGGATTTTTGTGTAATAATTTCCTAATTGACCTGAAAGTGATAATACTAGCTAAGGAGGTATGTTGATTATCGATTAAAAAAAATAATTAATTTGTTCAGAAGTGGAAATTTTTAAAATAGTTTTTTAAAAGTAAAATGGTATATTTTCTTAATTATTTTAGGGTTGTTTTAGAGTAACTTATGCCGAAGGAAACAATAAAATTAAATTAAATTATTGCTTTTAATATCAAAAAATTATTCATAGAAAAGAAAAAAAAAGGCTAATTTTTAAATTATTAAAATACAGAAAAATAATTCAGTTTACATTTTTAATTTAATTATGTTAAATGTACAAATACAACTTTCAGGATATTATTACTTAGAATAAATATGGAAAAAAGAGGGAATTCTTTTGTTATTTTATTTTTACCTAATTTTTTATTGTAATCTCAAACGCATTATCTTTTTTTTTGTTTGTTTGCATAATTTACTTTTAAGTTTAAAAAAAAAAATTAAATAAAAATAAATAAAGACGTAAAAAAGTAAAGAAGAAAAAAGATTTTTTTATTTTGTTTACTTTTGGGGAACGGGGTCGAAATCTATTAATGGTACTTTGTTCCTTTTTTTAATTCTACAAAATATAGTTGGTTTTACTTTTGTTTCAATATTATTAAAATAATAATGCGTAGTAACAAATAACAAATTATACTTTCATAAAAAATAATCATAGAAAAACATAAATAAATAAAAATTATATAAAAAAATAATAAAAAAACAAACTTTTTTGAATAAAAAATAAACCAAAAAACAGATTGGAAAGATAGTTAATTAATTAAATAAAAGTGATAGATTAATAAATTATAGTATATTATATAGGGGGATATATTATATATTATGCTTAGCCATTAAAAAACAAAAAGTGTTTTCTGGGGTTATATACCATAAAAATTGCTGTTCAAAGGCCTTTAGAGTGAAAGTAAGGGTTTAGGTTCAAAGTTAGAAGCATTCTTGATGGCATGATGTGGAGGGTTAAAAATATACAATAGAGTCCAAAAAAATATTTTTACCAAAATTTTCGTCCAAAAATTTCATCAAAAAACAAATTTAAACATTGGAAAAAAAAAAAATGTTTAGTATTTAAGTATTTATCGTTATTATTCCAGGGAAAAACATTATGACATGGTATTTTTGTTGAGCAGTGGCTTTTTTGTATTTTTTTATTGGTTGTTTTGCCCAAGTTGGACCATGTTACCGGCCCCATATATTTAGTATTTACCTTGCAAAAAGGACCATTGACTTTTGTGTTAGTGGAAAACCAAGTATGTCACGTCTCCACTGCACGGAAAACCATCTCCATGTATTTGAAAGTGGGGACAAAAAATTTAACGTTGATATGTCAATTAATTAATTTTTTTATATGATGAGTTAATTCACTAAAAAATTATGAGGAATATTAGAAAAAAAAATAATTTAAACTCAATTTTCACTAGAAAAAAAACTAAACCAGGGTTTACACAAAATTTCCCTATAGAAGAAATTTTCAAAGCCTTCTAGGACTACGCACCTTGTAGATGCTATCAAAAAAAGAAGGAAAAAAAAAAAAATTGTTTGATTTTATTTTGCCCCGCCTTTTCTGGCACAAAATAGTTTTCTAGGACAAAAAAGGTTTTTAATTGGAATAGGTCTTTCTTGTTTAGCAGAATCTTAGGACTCTATAATATATTGTGTGTTCTTCTAAATTAATCAAACTTTCACACATGTAATATAGAGTTTTGATTATGTGGGAGAATTTGTGACAACTTTTATTATTCGCGAGTGAACACTATGGGAAAAAAAAATGATCATAGCGGCAAGTAATTCTTTAAAAGTGCCCATTAAAAATTATGTATTTTTTAGCGCAAATTGACACTATTTTGTATAATGTTCCTAAAATCCTTTGCCGACCTTGGTTCTAACTGACAATAAAACTAATTGCCAGTTTAAACGAAACTTTTAACCGCTCTTTATTAGGGTCAATATTTTACATGAAGCTCAAAAAAAGTTTATGTTTTGTTTTGTGAGTGTGAATGTGATTAGAGGGATATTTCTTTCTATTATTTGATTATTTTCTATAGTATTGTGGGGGATTGATCATCTCTTTGTGAAACGTTAGGTCGATTGGAACCCCAAACAAACCATTGTTAAAATTTTGTGGTTTTTGTAATTTTTCTTCGTTTATCTTTCTTTTTATTTCATTATCTTTGGAGGGCTTGCTTCTTAAAAAACTTTTGGTATTTTACATCTAAAAACCATTTCAATACTTAAAAAAATTATAGATGATTTAAATCGTGTAAAAAAATAATTATCGTTAAATTACCGTCTAGCACTATATGAAGCTGGGGGGGGAGAGTGGTTAAAGTAGAATGGGGATGCCAATTCATAGGATGGAAAGGGGAACCTGTGGAAAATTTGAGGTTGGGGATAAATGGGGATATTTCTGCGACAAAGTATTTGGTTGGTCCTTTCTTCATTCATTTATAAGGGTAATATTTGGGAGTCCTGTCAGTTTAATTATTTTACAACTTTGGCCTAAAATTCTCCCATTTTGGGGCATTTTTTTTTTTTACCAATTGAGGTGCTTCCTGAAAAAGTATTAGTGGATTATGTTTTTTCGTTTCAATTTCTTTATTCGGATTAAAGTTTGGAACCATTTGATTGACTGAGATTAAAAAAGTAATATTATTTTTTTTTTGATTTATAGTCCTTTTTAAACTCTTTAAATTATAAGGTAATGTACAAATATGCACGTCAAGTAAACGATATGGAGGATGAGTAGTATTTGTCCATTTTGTTTAAATTTTAGTAGCTAATTGAAAACTAAAAAGTTTGCATGTTATGCGTTTAACTTGTGGCTAGGATATTAGCGTTAAAAAAAAGTTGAAAATGGCCTTTTGGAAGAAAATCGTAGAAAAAAGGCCAAAAATATATTCAAAAAGGGAAATGAAATGACGGTTAGTCTGGATTTATTGTGATTTGGTCTCAAAAGATAATTTACTAAAAAAAAAAGAATTATAGAGGATGGGTTCAAATTATATTTGTTTATACGTAAAAAACATTAATTAAAAAGGATAGGGCCCACTTACCATGGTTTATTATGAGTGGCCATACGTAAAAAACACATTTTCTCTGGAGGAAAAAAAAAAGCTAAGCTTACAATGGCATCCAAAGATGTATTCAGGATAAGGTGATATATTCAGTCATTATCCCTTAACTTAAATTGGTTTTTATACTAGGCTGAATTCCTCATTAATAGAGGGCTTCACTCATATTTAATGGGGAACTGAATCAACAAATGAGAAAAATGTTCAAAATTTCTTTTGCTAAATTTACTGACTAAACGTAGTTGTTGCTGTTCTATGAAAAACGGTTATAAACTGCAATCAAACAAAAATAATTATGCTTTTTACAATTTTTGTTATTGACATATTGAAATCATGGTTAGCTACTTAGTGTCATTTTTATCTATTACCACCTGGTGGTTGTGATAAATACACATGATTATGATTTGTTGAGATAATATCAAGTGCGCATAAATATCTCTCATGATATTCATTCAATAAAGAAATGGAAATAAAAAAAGATATGATGCTCTATTCTATGTACGTCATTCAATTCCAAGAAATTTAATTTACTTAATTTGTGTCTTGTACAATTGATACAAATTGCGTTAAGACTCTTCAGATCCCAAAAATATAAGATTTGGATTCACTAATTTGGAAAATAAATAGAAATCTCGCACACAATACACTAGCCAATGATGTGACGTGCTCAAAACTAACGTTTCTCCATCCATAAAAAAATGAAAAAGATCCAAAGAAAATAGGTAATAATTTGGGAGTGCGTGGGGGGAGGAGGAGCTGTTTCTTTCTGTTTTGTGCATATAATTTGTTGACAAAAGTTGTTCTTTGTATAGATCCAGGACCTCCAACCCAATTGGAAAAAGTATATATGAAGGGAATCCTCTTCGAAACTATCCTCGAATTTGGCTCGAATCTTTTCACCATTTGCCAAAAAATCATCTACCTTTGTCCATTATCAATATGTTTATTTTATCTATCGTAAATTGTTATAAAGGGACTCATAAGTCTACTAGAATACTTGGAAGGAAGGCCGTCTATAACTAATATCTTTAGATTTTTAGTATCTCACTTATCTGACAAGGTTCTATTCTCCACCTTATAATCTGTTATCAAACTTTTTCCCTTAAATGAAATAATCAATAACTCTCTTTTCAGTATAATTCAGTTGTGAACAATCATACTTGAACTTAGGTAAATTTAAGTAGAGGTAACCTCCGGCGAAAACTATAAAGTATGACGCTACATATTTTGTAATCTAGATGCATGATGATATTGGGCTATAATTTTCTCTCTGGGCCTTCTAAAATTATCTGAAGCCCATTCAAAGCCCACATCTACTGACCGATTCAATTGTGGTTTAGAACTCTAAATTAGTCCAAGGCATGACGTTAATTTGTCATTTCTCATACGTGTCACCGTCGTCTAATGTTGATGTTTATTTTACAATGTTCTGTTTTTAAGAATTATTATTCATTTATGTTATGCTAATAATTTATATCTCTGTGTTGACTGACACATTGAAAAGACGACAATGTCTTTTTCGTTAATTTCTGTGATTACAAATGAATAGGTTAAATTAGTGCTTTCTTTTTTGTTTCTGAGTTTGTGTCTAGCACCATCCTGCAAGTTGTTCGTGATTCGTTAAACACCATGTATTCTCTTTTTGGGGAAAAAAAAACGATAGATAATAGATTAAATTACTTGATCATATATTTTACATGTCCATAAGGTACTTGTACTTTTTTTACAATTCAACTTGGGAAAAGAGATCATTCAGCCATATTATGAGCTAGTATATTTCATACACAAAATATATACTATTAAAATCAATCGCTTGAAAAAAATTCACCAATCTCAAATATTCTGATTTTGTACCCAACACTTAAAACTTATAAAAGATATTTTAATGTTATGACAAAACTCTATATTACGATGATATTAGAAATGTTTATAATTCATCTAACACGCAAGTTGCAACTGATTGGATATTTCAACGTGCTGCACCTAATGCACCTTCATTGTTATTTTTTACTCAGAAAGCCCCCCATTTATTTTCATTAATGAAATGTCCACACAGTAGTTCTATCCTATTTTTATTTTTTTTATTCTTAAAATTTTCATTATTTTAACATTTTTTTTTTATTTTTATTTTGTTTAATTTAATTAATTTATTGTTTTCTTTTATTTTATTATTTTTTTTTTTTTTTTTAATTGTTTATTTTTTCTTATCATTATGTTTTTTTCTTTTATTAATTTTTTCTCACAATCTTATTCCTTTTGTCGTAACTTCTTTATCTTTATTCATTTATTGTTATTTTTTTATTTTTTATTTTTTTTTTTTTTGCAACGGTGGTTTGGTTAAGTTTTTTATTTTGACCCTTGGATTTGTGCGTTCTTTTTGTGATAGATTTTTTTTCTTTTTGTTTCCGTTTTTTTCTTTGTATTTTTGTTGTTTTTGATTATGGTTGGTAGTATCCGGCTTAATGTTGTTGCTTTGTTTTTTGTTTCCTTTTTTTCCGCTTTGTTTATTCTTGGTTTCTTTCGTTATTTTGATTTTATCCTTTATTATTTTGTTCTTGTTCAAACTTTCTAGTTGTTTTGTTATGTATTTTTGTTTTGTTTCTTTACTAGCCTACTTGGAGCGATGGTGTTGCAGTATTTTAGTTTTATTTTGCGTCGGGGTGGTGTGTCTTCCTTTTGTATTACGTTCTTCAGTCCCCTTTCTATTTCACTTTTTGGGTGCTATTGTTATTGTTCTTTATTAGTTGATGTTTTTTTTTTCCCCTTTCCCTTTTTTCCCTTTTTATCCTTTTGTTTTTCTTTCCTTTTTTTTCTCCTCTTCTTTACTCTCTTCTTTGATCCCCCTCTTTCCTTTTTTCCTTTTTTCTGTTATTCTTTCTTTTTTTCTTCCCCTGGTTTTTTTATTTCTTTTTTTTCTTTTCTCTTTCCATGTTTTATGTTTTTTTTTTTTTTTTGTTCTCTTGTTCCTTTCCCCTTTACCTCTTCTTTTGTCTACTTCCCCTTTTTCCCTTTTTATATTTCTTTCTTTCTTTTCTCTTTTTTTTTCCTTTTTTTTTCACCTTTTTTTCTTTTTTTTCTTTTCTTTTTTTTTTTTTTCTTAAATTTCCCGCTTTTTCGTCTTTCTATTATCTGTTCTTTGATCCCCATTTCTTTCGTTATATTTTTTTTTTTATAAAATTTGATTACCTTTTCTTCCTCTCAATCCTTCTTGATATTTTTTTTTTTTCTTTTTTTGTTCTTTTTTTACTTTTGCCCCTTTTAGTTTTTTTGTTGGGGGCGGTGCCTTCCTCTTTCCCTTTTCCTTTCTTTTTTTTGCTTATTTCTTCTTTTTTTTTGTCTTTCCTTTTTTTTATTCTCTTTTTTTCTACTTACTTTTTCCTTTCTTTTTCCCCTTTTTTGTTTATTTCCCTCTTTCTTGTTGCTTTTCTCTCTTTTATTTGTCTTTCTCTGTTTTTTTGTTTTTTGCTTTTTTTTTTTCTTTCGTTCCTCTCCCTTTTCCTTTTCTTGTGTTTTTTCTTTCCTTCTTTTCTTATTTTTCTCGCTCGTGCCCTCTGCGTCGGCCCGTGGCTCGCCCTACCCTTTCCCCTGGTTGTTTCTCCACCCTTCCCTTCCGCTCCCTTGTCCGTCGCCTCTTCTGCCTTCCTCTCCCCTCCGCTCTTTTTTTCTGTCTTTTTTCCCTGTTCACCCTCCCCCTTTTCTTCTCCCCGTTTTTTTTTTTCCGCCTTTTCCCTCGCTCTCCCCCTCCCTCTCTCTGCTAATATATTTTTTTATATATATTGTGTCTTTTGTTAACATAGTGAAGTAATTAAAATATATATATATCTCTGAGGATATGACGAAAAGAAGGAAAAGTTACACATTTAATTGCTCGATCACATTAAAATATATACTTATATCTCCGAGGCCGATTCAACGAAAAGAATACGAAATTACACATGTAGTCGGTTGGTTAGATATTTCTAACGGCTAGTCACTAATACACTAATGCTTAGAGTTTGGTGAAGTCAAATATGTTGCACATTCATTTTCCCAGCAGATGCCTATGATTTTGACTTCTCAATATATTCTCAACTGCAACGAATCCTCTTAGCTACAACCTCTTATTTGCTTTTGCTTAATACTATTTTTATTATGACTCATTATTAAGGACGAAGTCTTTAAAAGGTACACTTTGCATGAAAATTAAGTAGCATCAACTGCCAAATATATCCAATTACTATCGGGGCCGATTCAATAAGATTGGAGGCTTAAAGCCAAATCTTAAAGAGGAGCTTTAATATTTATTAAACTTTTTTAAAAAAAGATATATATTTATGTACTATATATTTATTTAAAAAAGCTATTTTTATTGCTTTTTAGATGTGAAGTCATTAATTACTATTTTCTAATCAATTTATTTTACCAATTTCTTTTCAGTTGATAATACAACTAATACATTCAATCTCACATTGTTGATCTTAGATAAGATTTTTATCAATTTTAGTTTCGAAAAATTTCTTTCGGCCGTGGCAATAGTTACAGGAATGGTTAACATTATTCTATAAACAATATATCCATTCGGAAAAGAATCAAGTCTTTTTATTCGATTGAGTATTTCCAATAAATCATTATCTTCTACTTGTATTATTTCTCTTAATAATAACTAAGAATATCAACAATGACAAAAATTCAAAATAATTTATAAAATAAATTTAGAATAATAAAACCTTGATCACAAATTTGATAAGATTATACATTAATATTGAAATAATCTTACATTCCTTCAATATAATGATTGTTTGTTGAACTTATTAAGATTTTAAAAAAACTCTCAAAAACAAATTTTGTTCATTTTTGATTTGTAAGCAACAGTAAAAAAAAAATTTAGGAGAAGCTCAATAACGTTGGAGGAATAACATAATACAACCGAGAAGAACAAACGATTAGTCTCCGGTCATTAATAATTAAAGGTCAAAATTGTTCGGGATAAATAAACAACACACTTTCTCATTTTAAGAAAATTATATTGATAAATATTTCATTTTCTTAGAAAAGTGGGAAAAATAACGGCTATTTTATTTTTTTATATTTCTTACATGTTTTTTTTTTTAAAAAAAATTTAAACATGCATATAATTTTAATTTTAAGTAAAATGTATAAGTATTTTTACAAAAATTGGGAGCCCCGAACGATCGGTTTAGCGATTTAGTGATTAAAACGATCCTAATTATTACGAGCTTAGCCTACAAAACCTAGATTAGGCAGATTAATTAGTAGCTCACTAACAAATGGATGTACTGCATGTCTGCATCATTATTTTATCTATGATGCTAGCAAAATAATTTAAAGTTTGCCTTTACTTATTTTTAAACGAGTATGATC
This sequence comes from Solanum habrochaites, assembly GCA_027704765.1. Lineage (NCBI taxonomy): Eukaryota > Viridiplantae > Streptophyta > Magnoliopsida > Solanales > Solanaceae > Solanum > Solanum habrochaites. The sequence continues at coordinate 50,400,694 of JAKWJA010002490.1, read as the reverse complement.
TTATTATATATAATTTTAATTTCACGCTAAAAGGTAATAAATTCTCTGATTGTTGGGGTTGAATTTTAGTATTGAAAATGAAATTAACTGGGCAAATCAACAGATTTTTGTTTTTAGGTTTTGGGTATAATTAGTGAAATTGGGCTCACTTTACGTTCACGTGCATTGACTCTTAATTAACATGCATATACACTGTTCTCCTAATTAATCTAAAATCGACAAGTTGATAGTAAATGCATAAAGCTAATCCTTCAATGATGTATTAGTACTTGGTCAAAAGTTTTCACAGTATATAGTGACTCTGTGGACTAATAAATTATGGTAGAGCGGGGGCTGTGACGGTATAAGAGAGCTATCGCATACTATATTAGGGTATACGCGTGGGAAGGTAAAGATAGTCTTAGTAGTCCACAGATGTCAATGGGTTATTTTAGTTACACGAGAAAATTATGTCATGTATTTTAAATTTTGAGATTCAAATAAATTTAATTAATTTTTATTATAATCTTTTTTTATATTTTTTAAATGATTAATTATTATTACTTATAGTATTTTTTACGTAATTTACAAATTTTTAGATTTAATTTTTATAAAATTTACAAATTTCATGTGTATTCTCGATCAAACTTAAATTATTTGACATTAAATAACGAAATGTCTCACCTAATTAGAACGGGGAGGGGGGGGGGGGGGGGTAGAGTAGTTTGGTATATACGTCCGATTTTTCTTTGAGAGTGTGTTTGAAAATATTTTTATTTTTCTATTTTATTAGGTTTGATTGGTAGAAATTTTCAATAAGTATTTTATTTAAGAAAATAAATTTCTTAAAATAAGAAAGATGTTTCTAATTAGGCAGAGAACACTAGTTTGTATGTTTTTAAATATTTAAATTATAACTTACAAAATATAAAATAAATTTAATTTAATTGATTTCTCATAAGCATAAAACAATTAGTATAAAACCCCGAGTAATTTTTGCCCACAAATCATAATCTCCACACAATTTACTCTTGACAAAGTCAGTAGCTACACTTTTGTGATTTGTCGTTATCAGAGTCTAACCCTCCAAACAATAAAACTAAACAGAAAAAAGAAATTAACAATAAAGTATTAATCCTATCCTTTTCTTTTTTTTTTTTTACGCCACTGTAGAAAAGTGATAAATATAGACATCATCGTTTAATATATTGTGAGTACACTAATTATTTGAGACAATCTATAACTAATATACTCTTTTAGCATCATTCTTATAATATACTCTATTAAATTTAATAACGCTATTAGAAATATCCGAAGTAGATAAAATAATTATTCTTTCTTTGCTTCCCCCCCCACGCCTGCTAACGTCCTCCATAGGGTTCCCCCCGCCAGTCACCTCTCCTTTTTGCTCCACACCCCCATCCAATTCTTGGCCTACTATGCCTTTGCTTTGTCCGACCCCTTTTGAACTTATATTGTCAAAGATGGTAGGCTAAATTTTACCTTTAAAGATAGTTGAATTGAACTTTTATTTTTTAGTGAACAAATTTAGCTTGCTTAGCAAATCGCTGACATAATCTAAATAGAATCTTCTTAAAATGTTATTTGTGAAGATCATAGATTTATTTAATGATTTTATCTTTATTAATAAAAGATGAAAAATATATTACATTAATTTTTTTATATATATAATATATATATATATATATCCGTCAAAGAAAGACAAAATATACAGCTGGTAGCGGGGCCCACGATTTATAAAGTGATCTCATGGGCCTTACAATTATTTGGCTGGGCCTTTAAGCATCAAGAGGGCCCAGTGGTCACATCACTATTTCCTCTTTTAAAGGTTCAAACGACAGCGAATCGCAAACCAGCTTTAACTTTATAGCCAACTTAGGCGATTGGCTAATGGAACAAGCTAAATAGTTAAAACTTTTTGTCTCGTTTTATGTGATATTTTTTTATGTTTAAAATAATACAAGCTTATTATAATTTGATATAATTTAAGTTAATATTTTTTTATTTTTAATTAAATGATAATAAATAAATACACAATTATCTAAGAATTATTGTAGATCGTAAATGTTTAAAAAATTCTTTTATTGTTTGTTAATAATTATGTCAAGTCAAACACCACCATATAATTAGGTAATTTAAAATTTTCATTTTATTTTTAATAAGATGATATATAAACACTAAGTATTTAAAAATTATTTTAAAAAAATAATTTCAAAAAATTATATTTCATTAATAACTCATCAAAAATTTGCTACATGAAAGAGGAAGAAAAGTTTTAATTTGTTTTTGTAGCATTTTGTTTTATTTAAGACTAGCTATGGAGATTTTATGACCCAATGAGAAATCAAGTTCAAAGAAATAATTTGATACATTTTATATATCTTTTCATTTGGATCACGATTTTTTTTAAAATAGTTTCGTGATAAATTAAAATTACTGAATAAATTGAAGGGGATTAGAAAATGACTTGTGTCTTTATCCTAAAAAGAACACTCCCTGTTGGCTGCTCTGCCTTTTCCATTACTTAATTATTACTTCTTCTACCCTTTTGCTTTTGTTAGTAGTAATATATTATTTTATATATGTATAACATTTGACCAATTCTACCATATTCCTTAAAGAAAATATCAAGGGGTTGTTTGGTTAGAATATAAGAAAAATTAGTTTGATAATAATATTCCCTATTATTTTCAAAAAATTAATTTAATTTTCGGATGAAACATATGTTGAATCGAAATATCTTCTTCAAATACGATTTTCAACTTTAACTGCTACTTTTCAAATGTAATTTAAGTCCTGTCCAGATGTCCACTAATACTACTTCACATATACACAATTTAGTATCAGATAAAAATATTTGTACTAGAGTATTTATGGTCAAATGGGCTACATGTGAATTGTGGTATAGTAATGATAGTGACATATACAAGATTTTTTAAATAAAATATTAATAACAGTAAATAATTAATGTAATGACATTATATTAATAAAAAATATTCAAAACCTATCAAGTATACTACTAAATTTTACTTGATAAATTTTCATATTTTGAAATGTATTGATAATAGCCTCTTTGAAGACAGTACTAAGTACTAAATATTTTAGTGCAATTGGTTTAATTTTGTCTAATTTAGATTTGATTATAAATGGGAGAGGTTAGAGGTTCGAATTAAAAGACAAACTCGAATTAAACTTTTCTCTAAAAATGTTTCAAATATAAAAGAAAGCAGTATCATTGACATTATTCGTAGGTTATCTTTCTAAATTTTTAAATATATATACAATACTAAATTTTTTAACGAAGCAGTGTCGGTCGACACTCCATGACATAGGATGGGTCCGTTGCTAGTGATGCCACTGCTTCATCCCTAACTAAAGATTTTGAATTTTAGCTTTGTGTATGATTCTTTTTATTAGGATTGCCACCAACCCTGTCGTGTGCGACCGAATTTAATAGGAATTTCAATGTATGTTCCGAATAACATGGCGGGCAAAAAAAAAAGAAGAAGAAAAAGGTTAAAATGGATTAAATTAAAATAGACAATTCCAATTCTTATGAATTCATCAGACACCAATTTACACATTATTATTCATCATATAATATCTTTGTATTATTAGCTTATTAAACAAACCATACATTATAATTTGTATTATTAGCTTATTAAACAAACCATACATTATAATTTGTCAGTATAAACCAAATATCCAAACATCCCTTAGTGAGCAGTTTTTGTAGTTAGTATGCTAAAATATTAAAATACAATGGTTAGTTGTGTGGGGTTGATTGACTGGACAAAGGTGAAAAATTGTATCTTTATGCTGAGTGCGGTCTTCTTTGGAGTTTTGAGATTATTATTATTATTATGTGTTGACTCTTGACAAAGTTAAGCTCTCTCATATTCAAAAGAAAATCTTCCACGCCTGCTTCTACAAACATAATTATCATATATTCATATGATTATTGTTTCTGAGGTTCGTCAAAAAGGTGTAAAGATTGCAGCTTTAATTAATGTTTTCTTAATAATTGCGAATATGAGTATGTTTTTCTAGTCTTGACGAGAAAGAATAGGGTCTTATTTCTCCTTGTGTAGAATTGGGAAAAGTATTCGCTTTTGCTGGGAATTTGATGAGGTTTTTGAAAGTGGACTTCAGTTTTTTGCTGCTGGAACTGTAAAGAAACAATTGGAACTATACAGAATTTTGAGTTTTCATCTTAATCAGAGAGGGGTTCTTTGTTACTCTCCCCTAGGTATGGATACTATGCATCTTACCTATTTATTTAGGTTTTGGTGCTATCAGCTATGGGTACAAAAAGAAATTCTGAATTTTAAATCTTAATTGCTTGTTAAGTAAAGTTTGTTCTCTTTGGCTTTTCAATGTCAACTTTCTTATTTCTAGAGTTAAGTCTGTGAAGGAGAACAGATGTGGTTATGCATCTGTCTTTGTGTTTCTTGATTATTTTGAAAATTGAAGAGAGGAGAAAGTGAGTATTTGTTATAGCCTGAGATGTAATGATTTTATAGGTAAAATTTTATTTGTGTATAGATTTTCTCACCTTTAAGATAAATATGATATATGATGCTCAACCATCATGTTGTTGTATGACAGATCTGTTTTTTTTTGAATTGTGTGACTATCTGTTCTTGTGTTTACTTGATTAGGCTATGTCATGTGTGGGGCTGGTTCTTTTTGTGAGCCAAGCCGTGGAAATAGTTTTTTGCTCTTTGGTTGGCCGTGAGATTTAAACCCAAGAACACTTGCTAGCTCTAATACCTTATTGAATTGTGTGACTGTTTCATCTAAATGCTTTAGAGAGAACTCCACTTTTGATTGTGTGATTATATAGGTTTTTGTTAATCAGAAACTTAGAGTGTGTAAACACAAAGCTGTTGCTGTCAATTTATGCTAATGAAGCCATGAATTCCTGATATAGAACAATTGCCTAGTTATATGCCTAAATATATATTATTTTATTTTGGAAATATTTCTATTTCTGATGAATTTTGTCCTTTCTTCATATGGATTTTCATGTTTGTTTTATTCTCTGTTATATTCTGACTGGTTGATACTTGTATTTATTACTCAATATTACAAATTTAGTTTTCTGCTCTTCTCTAGCAGAATTTCCTTATGGGGAGTGATGCTGCTTCAGTTGCTGGGTTACCATCTCCTCGTGACATTAAGGTATAGAAATCTGTGCTCTTCCATCTGTTCTCTTTAGCTCCTGATATTATCTTCACGCTTAGTTTAATTAAGTCAATTTACCCTCAAGTCATTCTTCTAATCACAAATGAGATGTGTCAAAAATTCCGGATTTCACCCATCTCTAGAGCAACACTCCTCTTAATCTTGGGGCCTTCACATTAAGAAGGAGTAATAGTCACTATGTCGTATATAAAGAGAATGGAAAAAATGTTTTCTGGTAATGGAGTTTTGCATGTGTCAGCTCTAGCTCCTGATGAACTATAAAAGGGTTATTTAACTCTTGGACTGAATCTTCATGAGGAGGCTATAATTCAAATCTGAAATTTAAAGTGGTTACCTCATTTGCAGCATTATAGGTTTTAATTTTTTCCTTCAGAGTTTGCAGAATGCTAAGTTTTGTTCATGGATTATGTACCTGTCAAATTTCATGGTTTCCTTGTCATTATCGAGTCCCATTGTGCTATTTATGTTTTGCCATACAATCCTTTCTATGACTAAATATATCCTACATTGGATAATGATTACAGGTGCATCGTCTAATGTGCATGGAACTAATTAAATTTGTAACTGGAGTTTTAATGTTACTTCCAGCAATTGAAGAAGCCCGTCCTGGATCCAACCCTGGAATACAGGTACTTTGCCAGATAAACAGAGCACTTGACAAAGCCAAGGACATTCTTCAGCATTGTAGTGAATCCAGTAAACTATACTTGGTAAGCATCTTTACTCAATCTTACAGAACTAATTCTGTCTGTTTTTCTTATTTAATATATATCCAATTATACCCTTCAGGGTTTCGGGGTGGCCCAGTGGTTTGAGCTTGGGACTTTCATGTTGGATGTCTCAAGTTCGAAACCCCTTGCCAGCGAAAGCAAGGGGTTTACCTTCTGGGTCGAGCTCGTCGCACCAGGCTTGCCTGGTGCGGGTTACCTCTCCTATGTGGTTTGCGAGCTATTGCATAGGAGCGCGGTTTTACCCTGTGCGGATCCAAAAAGGATATCGGCTGCGGTTTCCCTTGTCGTCAAAAAGAATATATATATATATCCCATTAATAGGAGATTACTTGCTTCAGAAATTAGTTGAAAAGAGTGTATAATATTTGGCTAGTGGCTGGCATTTAATTGATCATCAACATCTGTAGGTTTTCCAGTGGATTTTTTTTATTACATTTCTATATATCATAGGAAGGGAGAGAAGATCCAAAGAGTTCCAACTACTAGCACACTCGAAGGTCATGCAATTAAGTTGTAAAAATGTAAATGCTGCAAGTGCAATCCTTCTTTATGTTATCAATCTACCTGTTTGGATAATTAATGTGTTCATTCATATAATGGAGAACTAAGTCTTAATAAAAATTAGCACCGTATTTTCAGGCACTAACTGGAAATGTTATACTTTCAAGATGCAACAAATCAAAAAAATTGCTTGAGCAAAGCTTGAGCTGTGTGCAGAATATGGTTCCTGTAATGTTGGCTACACAGGTGAGTCAGAATATTTTCTTTTTAGAGATTTGTCTGTGTTTATTTGCTTTCTTTTTCTGTCCATCTTGATGGCAAAGACATTGATGGTGTGTCCTGATTATTAATTCTACATCCAAGCCAGAGTGTATGCAGTTTTAATCGAAAATAACTTTGCTGTGTTAAACTAAATGACAATGTCTGCAGTTTACATTAGGCTATCCATTTACTGTTGCCAGAGCTTTTTGTTTCTTTATCCTGCGAGCTCGTCCAATTTATTTCCTTCATCTTTATTTTCAAAGATTTGCTTTACAATGAAAGAGAAGGAAGAAGGATCACTCTTAAACTGTGAATTCTTCTTTTTCTTTCTTTCCCTTTCTCTACCTGGTTGGTTTCTGTTTCTGTTTGATTGCTCTGACAGCACTTCAATGGCATTATTGGCTGCAGATATCGCAACTGGTAGCTGACCTGGGAGCTGGAATATTCAGCTTGGACCCATCTGAAGAGGAGGCAAGGAAGGTATTGAGCAAGCTACTTCATCAGTATACGTCTAAAACACATTCAGGGGAAGAACATGTCTTTGAGGCTATTCAAATTGCTATGGAGAACCTGCGTATCACATCTCCAAAAGATCTTTTGATAGAGAAAAGATCCATCAAAAAACAGCTGGAGAAAATTGGGGACGGTGATCCACCAAAAAGGAAAATCTTACTGTTCTTTCTGAGTCTTCTCAACAAAAATGGCAAATCTATTGTGGCAGAGCACACAGAGAATGGATCTCTGCAGCATGAAGACTCCCTTGAATTTGAAGTGGAATCTCGTCTGAAATGTAATTATAATGATGCTCAAAGGGATATCTTCAACGGCTCTCGACTTCCGGATGAGTTCAAATGTCCTTTATCATCAAGACTAATGTACGATCCCGTTGTCATTGCTTCTGGACAAACATATGAAAGATTTTGGATTGAAAAATGGTTTGCTCAAGGTAATGATACATGTCCAAAAACCAAAAGGAAATTGGTTCATTTGTCTTCAACCCCAAATAACTCAATGAAGGACCTTATATCAAGGTGGACTGCAGCACATGGGGTCAGCGTTGTTGATCCCAGTGTACAAGCAGCAGTAGGTCACTCATGGGAATCATCTTCCACTTCAATTGCTAGCTTGAGCAGTTCAATGATGGATCTATCTATAAATATAGACTTCAGCAATTTATCAATGGGAACTTCAGATGCTAGTTTTGCATCACATTCTTCGCATTCTAAGATTTCAAATGACTTTCATAAAGGTCAATCTCGTGAAACCATACATGAAATGGAACTGGAGCGTTTAACAAGGCTCAGTTCACTCTCTTGGGAGTCTCAATGCAACTTGGTTGGAAACATCAGAAACATATTGACACAAAACGGTGAAGCTAGCAATTGGATGTCATCGGACAATTTTATTCAAAAACTTTTCAGATTCTTGAAAGATGCACATAAATGTGATGATCAGGATGCTCAATTATTGGGATGTCAGTCATTATTAGCAGTTCTGGATGAATGCGGGTAAACCTGCTCTCTCTCTCTCTTTCTCTCTCAGTGTCTGATTCTTTATCGTAGATGGCATCCCCCACCTAAGAGGATTAGTAAACGGGTAACTGCTCAAAGAACCTCTGTGGTAACAAATCATTCTAACAAAATCTCTGGGGGGAGAAATCCATGTTACAAAATTTTGAAATCCCTTTCAAGTTGTTACTTTTTCTGATGAAAATGTGAACATGTCTGACTTCTTCCCCTTAGGAAGAATTTATTTATTTTACTCAAATCCAATTTGAAATTCAATTAATTATCTTGATACACTCGGTATTTAATGCTTCTGGGCCTTTTTAAAATACTAGTAAGTGACGTCTTCTATCTTATTCTGCTTCCACATACTGATACTTGTATGGTTCCTCCGTCTCAGAAGCAGTTTGCCATACTTGAATGATGATGCATTTGCTCTTTTGACTTCATTGCTTGGTTCGAAGGTTTCTAAAGAAGCTATTGCTATATTCGAAGTGTTGTCCCGCCACCAAAACTGTCACCATAAAATTACCATGTCTGGTGCACTACCTATTCTCCTGGAGATTCTTGATGCCCACAGTAGAGAATTGCAAAAGGAAAACAAAAATAAAAAAAAAAAAAAACCATACCAGAAAAAAAAAAACAAAACAGAAAAAAAAACAAAAAAAACAAGACAACACAAAACAAAAAAAAAAAAAACAAAACAACAGACAAACCTAAACCACCACCATCCACGAGAAACACACAAGAAAAGCAGTAAAAAAACCAAGCAACAACACCACCCCCAGACGCCAACAACAACAAACAAGAACAAGACAACCAAACACCAACAACACCCCAACGATAACGCAGCGGACCCAAGACCCAACACAAAACCACCCACACACCAAAGGGAAAAAAAACCACCACATAAAAAAACCAGAAAAAATAAAAAAAATTAAAAAAAAAACCATAACAAAAACAAAAAAAAAGCAAACAACTAAAAAAAAAAAAAGAAAAAAGAAAAAACACCCGAATGACAAAAACAAAAAAAAGAAACCAATGTGACACAAGAAACAGGCCGACCGGAAAAAAAAGCCAAAACTAAGACAACACATACCATGAAATAGCCCACACACACAACAAAAACCCCCGCCCACATCCCAGCCATCAAAATACTATGTAACATGTCAGGAAGTAGCAAAATTGGTTCCTTGATTGCACCTTCAGAGTTGGTTCCTAAATTGGTTCCTTTTCTCGAAGATACAGCACTCGCAAGAAATTGTGTTATCATTTTGCATAGTTTGTGCAACAAAGAAGATGCTAGAATTGCTATAGCTGAAACTGATGGATGCATTGCAGCAGTTGTGAAACTGCTTGAGCGTGAGAGTCGCAAGGACCAGGAACATGCTGTGGATTTTCTTCTTTCTTTATGCCTTCAACGGGTTCAATATTGTCAACTGGTAATGGATGAAGGTGTCATCCCTGAACTTGTCTCTGTATCTATTAATGGAAACAACAAAGCAAAGGCAATGGCTTTGGAGTTGCTGAGACTGCTGAAGGGAGAATTTAGTGATACTGGAGAATCTTACAAACCGGAAGTCGACATTCCTAAACCCCCTACCACTGACTTTACTCAACAGAAATCTCGTGCTGAAGGAACAGGAATTTTTGGGAAATTTTTCTCAAAACGTAGTTCGACTACTGCCAGAAGGATAAACAGAAAGTGATGCTGTTTGAAGATTTTTGTATGATAGGATGTGTATAATTTCACAGGTTAATCTAGTTTTTGTTAGGGAGAGGCATAGACAGTAAGCATTTATATTGTTATAGCTGCTTGGGAGTTGGGATAGAAGGTGTAATTATTGTTGTTGTATCTAGTTTTTGTTTCAATTTAATTGATTTAACATTTCACTGGACAACATATTCAGGTGTATAGTGTATTTTGTATGTACAAATATGATAAATTTTCAAAGAGATGGGTCATTTTTTGATTAAAAAGTTGAGAGTTGATGAATATCCATCTGTGCCCTCTACTTTCCTGTTCTTCTCAAGTGTTAACAATTACTCTGTTTCTTAAGACATTATTGTATATTGTTTCATTGACTTGTGTCTTTTGATATTAGACTATTTTGGGAAAGATTCAAACAAGGAGATCATCGTTGCTGTATAAGTAATTTTATTGTGTTAAATAAGCAAAATATTATCGCAACAACAAAAATGATCATAGCGGCAATTAATTTTTAATTGCCACGAAATATGTATTTTTAGCGGCAATTGTCACTCTTCGTATATGTCCCTAAATAAAGCCTTAGCTACTTTTGTTCTAATGAACACTGGAACTAATGCCGATAACTCCTTAGCACTTTTTATGATGTCAATATTTAATAATCCACTAAAAGTTTTTTGTTTCTGTCTCACACCTTGTGCTTGGGTCAATTTTTCCTTGGCTTGTTCCCTACTTAGACTTTGGTACAACCTCCTTATTAATCAACAGTATTTGCACACAATCACACGGATAAATCTTAGTAGCCAGTTGTTGGTTTACTGTAAACTTTTTCTACATAGTTTTAATTTTATTCGTACACCCCAAACAAAATGGTAGTGAACAGAATGTTTAATCGTCTTCTACTTTTTCTTCTTCTTTTTTTTTTTTTATTCCAACTTCCCCACTCCAATGTATGCGTATTTTTTGTTCAATTTTGACGAGCGAATTAGTTCTGAAAGTTGACTAATAATAATTGGGAATTCTTGATGTGCTATACTTTCTGTATTTAGTCCTCTTTCTGTTTTGGCTCTATCTTCTTTAAAAGTAAAACTTATAGCCTGGGAAGAGTCAAGGAAATTTCTCGCTTTTTGTATATTTTCTTCTCCTCAAACCTCAACACATACATAACACAACACAACATGTGGAATTTGCTTGTTTTTATTTGTTTTGTTGGACAAAGAAATCTTTATTTCAAAAAGACCTTTCAATCAGTTTTGTTGTACTTTAACACGAGGATCTAAGAAACAGACATTTTGTTTTCACCAAACTTTTTGTCATAGTTTCTGGATCTAAAATGTTGTTACTCAAACAAGGTGAGGTACATGCACTAGGGCATAAAATTGCACATTTGAATTGCATCAAGCTAAGACCGTGCGTATTGGCCGCAGTCCTCCCTCCACATCCTCCCTTGACATAGTAACTTTCACGTCATTCAACAAGTAATATGTCTATTGTCAAAGAACTTGGAGATGTTCAAAATAAGAAAAAGGACTTTGAGATCATCGTGAAACAAAGATAACGTGTTTAAAGAATGGACAAATATTAGTATTATTTATAAAGAGTTTCGGTACAGACAAAGTCACCCAACTATCTAGCTGGAAGTAGTCCAAAACAGCAGCTTCAAGCCTTCAACCAGATACCAATTCAACACAAACAATCTGAAATTTCCAAGGGACTATTACACTTACAACAAGAAATAGCTAAGGGAAACTTAGTTTAACGAGACATTTGACGTATAGTTTCCACAACCTTGGGAAAAATTAGTTGAAAATAGTGATATATGCAAAGGGATAGATAGGTGAATAATTTATCGAATGGTAGGAACAATATAATTTATTATGATGACCAAGACTAGTCATTGAACTAATGAAAAATTGGTGTGTATCACAGTACAAATGCAAATTCAGCTTTGAAGTATCAGAAATGATGCAAGTTAGCAACTCAAAGGTCGAGACTGAGAACTAATGCTCATGAAAAAACATTGGAAGGGGATTGTATGGATCATAATTATCTTTTGCACATGAAAGTGGCTATATAGATCATCGAAAATTTACACAATTTACGTGGCAAAAAGCTGAATTAACAAATTTAAAAGATCAAGGATAATATTAGTACAAGGAAACTGTAAACATGAGAATGCTATTGGAGAAACTGGCACAACGAATATTCTCATTTATACAAAGGGTCATGCGTTGAGAACTTTCTCAGGGACTCTACATGAATTTGGAACATTACTAAGCAACCAAAGAGAAGAAAGGGAGCTTATCTTGATTTGCAATCTGCATGAAATCATTCACAGGCTGGTTTCGTGTCAAAGCTGCTCAAGCAGATTGCAAAAGCTTGGAAAGCAGAAAGTGGATAGCGGTAGTCCATGGTGAAGATGTCTTTTCCAATTTTTCCAAACTGTAAAATTACTTTTTCTTGTTCTGCGACTGGTATATTGTGAGATGGATCAACTGCTGCCACTAGCTGAAAATTTTTCACAGAAGCAACTGTAACACGGCCTTTAAAATTTAAGCACCAGCACTGCAATTGTTCATGCCACCTAGGAGCCTTGTTTTTTAGTACAAGTATATCTTGAGAAGTCGTCGTTACTGCTGACCTTGAAATGCCAGAGGAGCTGATATCCATAGCTGACTCCTTTGCTATTGCAAGTGGTGCAGAAAATGGCATCTCATCAAAAGATTGTGGGAATGATTTAGGTGTTGGAGCACTGCCACCCTCCTGGATTGAAGACAAGGGGATAGAGTGCATGGCAGAATGCATTCTCCTAGGTCCTCTAGTACGAAGAACATTGAGTTCATACGAAATGGTAGCTACTCTATAGTTGCACGCAGGAACTCTTGGAGAAACTTGTTTTGCATGAAATCTCCGACTGAGACGACCAGGTTGTTGAATGGCTGCATCACTTGGAGGTTGGCTATCATGTATGGAGAACTTGGTCCCAAGAAAGTTAGACCTGGTCAAAAATGGTTTTCAAACATTATTAAAATGGAAATTAGATTCTTTTCTCTGCCTCCTGCCAATCTGAAGGGTCGACGAGGAGTGAGAAAAGGAAATATAATTGGAAATTTGATTGAACTTGCCTCAGTTTACCGGCATACATATTGCTAGCTCGAGAAAAATCATCTGCAACAAATGATATCACAAAGTCTGTGTTTGTTGCCCTTCTGATTTTTTTGGCAGACAACAATAGTTTATCCCTCTCATCCTCAGCTGTCGTGAAGTAAAATATCAGTTATGCATCTTTCATTGACTTGGAAGAATTTCCGATGAAAAAGATAGACCACAAACATCACTAGAAGTTCTAAAACGTATCTGGTGTACTAACTTGAATGTACATCAGCCTAAGTGCAAGTTTCCCATTAAAGTAGGATCTTAAAATCTTTACATGACAAACAGGATAGGCAGACGATATTACTTACACGGAGTCATGCCAAAGTAGAGACGATAAACTGAATTAGCTCTGTCCCGTTTAATAAAGCACTGGATTGGGGATTCACGGGGACCCGGCTGGTTTAAACAATAAAAGTTCTGTATTAATATCAATCAACATCATAAATAGACATAGACTAAGGTGATTACCTGTTTCAGTGAAATGGAAAAGGTAAGGCTACCACATTCTTCAGGAGTCTTAACAATCTCCTTGGTAATTTCCCTCCACGATTTGCAAACAGATGCACAAAAGAGAAGGGCGGATCGAGCAGGCCATGATGCCTCACTCTCTTCAACCCTACGGATGATATCAAAAAGAAGTTCCGGTGGTAAATTTGCCCATTGCCCTTGTTCAATTTGATCAGAAAGGGCCACATCAGGGACTATATATGACCGGGTTCTGTTGCTCCAATGCTTTCTTTCTGTTCCCCTCCTTGATATATTCCCTATACCATCTTTCATCTCCCTCAGCTCACGAACAATGCTCTTCAAAGACATTTCTATCAATCACATCAACTGCAACTTCCCTTCAAATGGAAGGGTAAAGCAATTACAACTTTGCCTTTTAACCACAGCATCAATCAATTATCGAAACCTCAATTTCAAACATTCTGCTCTACTCGGACCCATATAATTCCTATCCATAATATGGCTATATTTTGATCAAAATCCATAGCTTTTGTGAGGGAGAAAAAAACATCTACAAGAATGTAAGAACAGGTGCTTTATCTCATTTCAAGCATATCCCAAGTTTCAAAATCTAAACCTCAGCACTCAAAATCGGAATTCTGAGATTCCGCCACTACCTTTTTTTTTTAAAAAAAAAAAAAACAGAAATTTAAAATGTGAGTTTCTTTACAAAGGCAAAAAAATACCCTGGAATAAAAAACAATCAAAATGTGCGATCTTGTAGCATTTTGGTACTATCTCCGACGGAAACCAAAAGCAGAGTCGACATGCAGCTAGGAAGAGAAGAAGAGATTATGAAAATGAAATACATCCATAGAACATAAATGCATCAAAACACAGAAAAGGGTAGGAGAAAACCTAAAAAACACGAGTTACAAAGAAGATGAAATCGTTGAAAGCAAGCTGCGGGATGCAGAGATCGAATTGAAGGAAAAACCAGTGGAACACTGGATCGGCGACGCTTTAGACTTCATGTCATGTCGCCGGAAACACCAGTGGCACCACCACCGAAAAACCGCCGTTAATTCCGCCAACAAATTGAAGGAAAAATGTTAGGAGCTAGGAAGACGAAAGGGGCTTCTCTGTGTGCGTATCTATCAAAGTTTTCCCACACCCAGATGTCTCAAAATGACAAAAATTGTCCCTCATATTTGATGCTATTTATAAAATATTTTAAATGAAATTTTTCTATGGAGTTTATTTTTTAACAATATTTATTTTTAATATTCTTTTCCTTAAAAATGGAAAATTAATTTATTTAAAGCACACCTCTTATATTGTTTTAAATTTCTGATCAAATTTTGATAAATTTTTTGTTCATTTAGCACTTCTCTTAAAAGTTTCACTATACGTTTTGATGCTCAAATTTCTCAAAGGTAAACACTAAAATATATATATACTATTACACCTACAAATTATGGCATACAACTTTATATTACATCAAGTATAGTAGATATTAGAAACTAAAAAAAAATTAAATCTCTAAATGATGTGAGTTTTTGCTATATACAGTTCTATCAAATTTAAAGTATAGTAGATGTAGTATAAGCGTATAATTAAAAAAATTATTGTTTTTTTAGTTTCTAGCATTACACTTGTTTTTGGATAATCTTTTCAAAACTAAAATGACACTTGTTTTAAAATTAAAAAAATAAAAAACTATGCTCTAAATAAACATAAAGCTGCAATTTATACATGGATAAATCTATATTCGTATTAGCAAGTGCATGAATTTTGGTTTGGTTAAAATTGATTTTATGTACTTTAAAAAATGGATGGTAAAATCAGAAAACCGTTAAATATTCAAAAATAACGTTTTTTTAATTGTGGTCACAAGGAGTCAAACGCACTAATCTAGTTAACTATTGTTTTATTGTCCTAAAATACATATTACATTTTTTATTCATATGTTTTTTAAGAAAATATTAGTGTTTTAATTACTATTTTATTATTCCTATCATTATGATGTCTTAAGATATAATTTTATTTACTGAATGGCTATTTAATTTAAGTGTTATTAAAATATTTGTAGTTTTTAGATCTTTTACGGCTACATATATATACAATATACTTACTTATTTCTTAAAATATTAAATAATATAAAATATATTATTTTAAGTCGTCTTAACTTGATCTCATTTTACATTATATTTTTTAACTTTAAATATTTATAAGTAGGCATTTAAAATTATATAAAGTTAAATATACAAACATATAAATCATATATAAAATAATACATATAAGACGTAAATTATGATATAAAATTTTATAACTCAAATTTTAAAAGAAACATATACATTTTAACAATTTCGATAAAAAGTTTAAGACGACAGTTTTGTGTTCAGATGTCATGAGGATGGTTTGGTCTGCCAACAGAGGTTGTCACGCAGAATATTTGTGTTTGTAATAAATTTTAAACATATGAAAAATAAATGAATCATAGAAAAAAATATAAAGAAATTTAATTTTATTTATCAAAATAGCAAGTGCAATTTTGTTGATCACTTAATATTATTCTCCTAAGATTTATTCATGATTCGAGGGCTATTTAGTGACGTATTTTTCAAACTAAAATTTAGATTTTGACCTCTCTATATGAATAAACAACATCAATTTGTGGAGTATTCGAGATCTTGATCTCTTTATGAAATTTCTGAATTGTAAAAGGGAATTTAGTAGCCTTCAAAAATTCTAATTTGAGTTGAACACAATTTGTAGAATCCCAACTCGAATTGAACGCATCTTGTAGAGTCCCACAAAATTTCAACTGTAGAATTTCACCTCTAATTAAAAGTTTTGTATTTAAGCTATGGATATAGAGAAAATTTTATTAGAAGCATTATTATTGAATAAAAGCCGTAAGCACAATCTAAATTTAATAAAAAAATTTAAATGTCAGAAAAAAAAAGTTTGGGTTTTGTCTGCTTTTTCATCACTTTTTGGGGACGCGTGTGAGTGTCATTACCTTACTCATATGTCCCTCTCCACCATATGCTTCCCAAGCACGTAATGATGGTGACACAAATATAAATCTCTTATATACAAAATTAACAAAACTTATTCAATAAATCAAAATCTTTCCTAAGCCTCCCACTCATCTAACAATTGGAGGAGCGTTATATTAATTAATTGAGAAATTTTACAAGAGAGAGATAAATATAATTTCAGACAAATATTCTCGTGATTAAGTACGTCATTAAGTATATTTTTTTCTCAACTAAAAAATAAATTAAAAGACATATAGTATATGTATGAACCAATTAAGTACTTATTATATTCTAAATCACCAAATGCAGAGCATTTTCTTTTTCTATTTATAGAAGCATCGATCTATTATTGAAAAGCAACAACCATTCATGAGCAGTAAAAAGATTATAAATTCTTATACGTATTCGCTGAAAATGATTAAACAGACACAATATGCTGTGTGACTATACATATCGCTCTTATTTTCCTTTTTTTCCTTCTTTTCAATCGTATTAGTGTCAAACGAAATTTAAATTTAGATATTAACGTCAAGGGGGGGGGGGGTAGTTTCTTATGGGATTTTGGTGTAGTGGTAGTATGAGACTAGTCCGACCTGATGAAGTTTGGTCGTGAGTTGGGAGCCGGGGGTGGCTAGGGTCACTTTCGCAACACAACGAAAGGGTGCAATACAAAATTCGAGGCAAATGGTTAGGAAGCGGGGCTCCTTAGCGTCTTGGGGAGGTGCTCAGCGGGGTTTTTGGGGGGGAAGCAGCAACAAGGCAAGTCAGTAGTTGAGTGAGGGGTGGGTGGTTGGGCTAGTCCGGGTTTGGGTTGTGATATGGGTGTGGGAGGCCCTGTGGGGGAACAGGGGTAAAGTTAGCCGGTTTCGATCGGAGTGGGGGGGTTGGTGTGAAGGCTGGGGGGAGAGCAGTCGGAGAACACAGAATTGCAACCGAGCATGCGGGGTGGTGTGACAACCACACGAGGAAAATGCGACGGTGGGTCTGTCGAGAAGAGGCGGTAGGCTAAAAGATGGGTGGGCCAGTACGCCGCAGCGGGCCATAGAGATATGACAAAGAACCGGACAAAAGAAAAAGAAGAGCTAGAAAAACCGGGCGGAAAAAAAGCAGAGGAAACAGGAGCGAAGCGAAGAGAGGACTAAATACGGGGACAAGAAAGCAAACAAAGGGGGGGGAACCTAGGGAGAGAGGCAGTGTGGCAGGGCGCGGGAAAGGATGGGCACGCGGAGGTGTAGCCCCCAAGCATCTCAACGTTAGCGATCTGATTGTCGGCATTTGATGGTTAATAGGAATTAATATGGTATACGCTCTTTTTGTGTCTTCCGGGCTTCCGCGGGTGCTCCCCCTTGCCCTGTCTCGCTTTTGCGATCTTGGTTGAGTCCTTAATTTCTCCTTTCCCCTTCGCTGCCTCTTTTTCTTTCCTTTCCCCTGCCTTCCATGTTTTTGTGGACCGCCATACCTTTCTCGCTTCCCCCTGGCCCAGGCACTCTGGCTTCTCGGTGGTCACGCTCCCCCCCCCTCTCCCGCGCGCTTTTCCTTCGCCCGGGCTGCATTCTTTACTTCTGTCTAACCTTCGACCCTTCTCCCTCCTTCGTTCCCTATTACTCTTTCCCTCTTTCCTTCCCCGCTTGATCCTTTCCTTTGTTTACCTTCCTCTCATTTTCCTTGTCCCTCCCTTTCTCTTTTGTTCCTTTTCTTTTTTTCCTGTTCCTCCGTGCTCTTTTTCCTCCTTTATATACATCATTCAATTTTGGTGTCGAGTTAAAATGATACTAAAAATTAGATGAAATAAGTATTATAGAGGACTAGAGGAGTTGAAAGTAGAGTAAGGCCCCTCTGACAGTAGATGTACTTCGTGGGTATCTTGTCATGTGATGTTCGATATTTCATGTTTGGGCATCCATTCCGTATCACTCATCATTCTATCCCATGACTTGCCCACTCACAAACTTTGAGATTTTCTATTTTCTCACTTCTATATTTTAAAAATTATTTTATTCAAGATGATTTCAATTGTGTGTATTTAATATTCATAGAGTGAAAAGTTTCTATGTCCACTTAATTATCATATCATCGAGTAATATCGTTGATTATATACGATTAAATGTGGTTTATTATTAAATAATAAATCGATTAAAATTTTTGTGTATTATTAAAGTGGGTTTACTTTAATCTCAAATGAGAAGTTCGTACAGTTATTGATAAAAATGAGATTTTATATTTTTAATCTTTGTGACTGTTACAGGAATTTTTATTCCATGTCTAATTTTGAGAAAACTATCTAGCAATTGATTTTTTTTTAAAAAAAACTAACTTATGGATCTTTCAAAATGTGGGGTAAAAAATCTATTTTGAGTAAATTGATAATTTTATGAGAAAACATTAAACTATGATTTAAAATTTGTATGTTTTGGCTAGACGATAATCTAATGTTTTACTGGTAAGGTTGAGATATGAGCTAGACTCGAGTCTAAAGTTATCTGAAAGGATAATTTTTCAAAGGTTATATTTGTGTAACTTGTAAAATATGGACAAAATTTAAATGATGGCATGAAAAGTTCAGCATTTTCTAGTTGGGCTAGAAATAGGTTCTTGTTAGTCCAAGCTAAGTGGGCTGCGTCCTCCTTTGCTGCTTTTAAGCCCAAATAGCAGTTACTTACTAACAACATTGGCATTCTCTATTCATTTTCTTAACATGATTAATACTACGTCAATATTGTATTTATGGTGCAGTAATGAGATTATTTCATTCTAAATTAGATCTCTTACATTCGAGTTTCGGGTATGAAGAAATCATGTTGGAAACGCTACACCCGAATGGGCCCAACAATGCAAGGTTCCAATATAGACTCCAAACATTGCATGACAAAAAAATCATATTTTTTCATACTTAATCAAAAAAGGTTAAGGAGATCTATGTATTTCTATTGTGAAAATGCTTGATTAATTGCATAAAGTTAATTTATAATATATTACATTTTTTTCTCATTAAGTATTTAAGTCAACTGAGACATTTTATGTTTTGATGTGAGAATGTATGAATAAAATTATAATGTAATATTTGTGACTTTTAGGTGAAGAGTTACATCTGCTAAATGTCTACCAATCTTCATCCTCCTCCATTGTAATCTGTTATACTTCTATCTCACTTTTTAAAAATATATATTTGTATTTTTACTGATGATTATTTGCATTTTTCCTTTTGGTGATTTAATAATGTAAAAAAATTTCTTACATGTCATGTTTAATAGAAATTAAGCTCTCTTAGAATACTTACATAATAATAATAATATAACTAATAATAATAATAATAATAATAATAATAATAATCTAGTTTAGAGAAGAATAAAAGATAAACAATGTTAAATATTTATTCACATTAAGTATTTACATTAAATTAATATAACTTATCATACTTAGATGATTAAATACAGTAAAAATATATATATTAATTAAACAATGATATAAAGTAATAGTTAACTTGTATTCAAACTCACAGATAATAAAAAAATATCTAAAAAATGATGATACTCATGATAGATCTTCATGATTATAAAAGCATAACGAATTTATTTTATTTTAGTAATATTCCCTTCAATTTTATAAATGTCTAAATCAATTGCTAGGATGAGCAGCCAATGAAACTGAGAGTTCAACTACCATTCATTTCTAATATTTCCCATGAGCTCGATAGGACACTTCCAATGAATTTAATCTTTATATAACTTTTTTTAATCTATTTTGTAGTTTAACTGAGTAATATTTATTTTTTAAAAAAAAATTATCAGAGCAATAAATACTTAATGTTCTACATATTTTTTTTCCTTCCAAAAATGAACTACAAGTATAATATAATAATTCATCCTTTAATGTAAACCTACTTTACCTGAGATTTATTTTAATATTTATGTTATACTTAATTCACCAACCCATTACTTAACATGTACTAATATATCAGATTCATAAGTGATATTTCCCTTTTTGTTCTTCTATTATTTCCTTTCCTTAAATTACCGAATTAAAATTAAAAATCTTGAGCATGTGATAAAACTTGCATATGCGTTTGGTTTGGAAAAATTATTAAAAAAACAATGTCGGATACATGTTTGGAAAAAATAGAGTACTAATTTAGGGAGTTATTTTGAGTTGAGTTAAATTTAAAAATTTATTTTCTTAACATGATACTTGAGCAAGACTTATCCCAATTTTCGTGATTGATGTCACGTTGCCCTCCATATTAAATTGTCCAATATGCTTCAAATGTCTTGTGTGTGAAGACTCCGCATCAGAGCGTAAAAGTGATGGATTATATGCATCTATTTTGGGTTGAGTTAAACCCAAATAAACATGACATTGGAGCAATATTCATCCCAATTTTTGTTTACCTATATGAAATCGCCCAATGCAATTTAGATGTCCAACCCAAAGCATGAATATTTGTGTGAAGAGTCCACATTGATCTCTTCTTGAACTAACTGTTGAGATTGACTTAAACTCAAAATTCATTTCTTTTAACACAGTTCAACTATATCTATTTGTTCATTGATCAAATGCAATGCAGTAAATTAAACCTGGTAGTTTAACATTTTTTAGCTGCACAAGTTGTTTTTTTCTGCTACTAATGTACAATTTGTTTCGAATGAGGGGTTGTTCATCGTTAAAGGAAACACATTTTAAGTGAAATCTAAGCAAAATGTGGCCACGAATTCGAGGAAATAAAGAAAAGCAACTAAATCTTAGAAGTAAAATTAGCACTTAGAATTAATAAGTCTCTGCAGAATCTTTATTACTTTACTCCTTTTCGTATGTGTTTTTATCTTTTATTATATACTAATAAAATTAAATTTTTTGTTTACGCTATCAATCTATTTTAACTTATCATATTTTATCTTTGAGAATTATTAGTATATGGAAACTATGGAAGTAAGTTAGAGACATATGTCCTTATTACATGCGTCAACCTCAATATGCAATAGCACCAAACAGTGAAATTACCTTCTTCCTTTACGGTTAAGGTAAAGTTGATATACTAAGTACTATTTTATATTCTTGTTTGAGTATATTCGCTTTAATTTTGAATTTAGCCTCTACGTTAGTCAATGGCTCACAAAATGTCTTCATCAGTATTTGCTTAAAAGCTTTGCAGTGCAGGCCATTGGAATCCTTTTCCACCTAATCTCTGTTACAACAAACTGATCGAATTTGCCTAGTATAAATGTACCTCTAATTTACATTCTTTCTCTCATCATCCAAACAGTTGTTCAATAGCTTCTAGCAAAGAAAATGGCACCGGCAGACCCCGTTTTTTATGGCGGTCCTTGCCTTGGTTTTTCTTTGTTTCATTTTTTTTGTCTAACCTCTGAGGGCCGCGACCGGCCCTTAAGAAATACAATTTGGATGTTCGTCCTCTTTAATTTTCAAAATGTGCTTTTGTTTATTTTGGTTCTTATCTGCTAGCTAGCTCATTTGGCACTTCTTTTCGTCTTTTACAGGTTAAAGTGTCAAATGTGAGCAGATTATGCCATGCAAAACAAATGGTTACAGTTAATGGAGGATTTCCGGGGCCAACTATATATGCTAGAGAAGGAGATAGAGTTCAAATCAATGTTACTAACTACGCACAATATAACTTGTCCATCCATTGGTAAGAGCATTAAATTTAGATGGAATTGAAGTTTCTAAGCTTTCAAGGGGCTAAAACAGAATATTTTTGTTCGGATTCTTGCAGGCATGGTTTGAAACAATATCGCAATGGTTGGGCAGACGGTCCGCATTACATACTCCGTGCCCCTATCCAACAGGATATAGCTTGTTTTTATGACTTCACTTAACGGACTGCAAAGAGGTACCTTATGGTGGCATGCACATAATTCTTTGCTCAGGGCAAACTGTCCTATGGTGTCAATATGAGATGCCACAACAAGGAACTCCCTTCCCTTTTCCTCAACCAGATAGGGAAGAAGTACTTGTACTAGGTGAGCCTTGGCACTCATTAATATACACAGACCAAAATTTCTTGAACTTCTCTTAGTGCAAAGCATGAACGAAACATGACACTTCTTATGCTTAAATATTGATAGGGGAATGGTGGAATGCTGATGTTGAACAAGTTGAGAAACAAGGAAATGCATTAGGTTTACCTCCTAATATGTCTGATGCTCACACGATCAACGGAAAGCCAGGGCCTCTTTTTCCATGTTCTGAGAAACGTAAGAATTAAGATACTGATATTCGTTCAAGTATTCAAACCCTGTCTTATCAAAATAAATATGACTAGCAACAATGTTAGCATGCAAATCATACACATACTAACCATGATTCAATTACTTGTCAGATACTTTTGCTATGGAAGTTGAAAAAGGAAAGACATACCTGTTGAGAATTATCAATGCTGCTCTCAATGATGAGCTCTTTTTTGCCCTGGCTAACCATACCTTCACAGTGGTAGAAATTGATGCAGTCTACACGAAACCATTCACCACAGACGCAATTCTAATTGCACCAGGCCAGACTACAAATGTTCTGGTTCGCGCCAACCAAGTTCCAGGAAGATACTTCATGGCTGCAAGGGCCTTCATGGATGCTCCAATCAGTGTGGATAACAAGACTGCCACTGCTATATTCCAGTACAAGGGAATCCCAGAAACCGTGATTCCAAAACTTCCTACCTTGCCTGCACAAAATGACTCAGACTTTGCTTTGAGCTATAACTCTAAACTCAAAAGCCTAAATACTCCCAAATATCCAGCAAACGTTCCCCTAAATGTTGATCGACACCTCCTGTTAACAGTTGGCCTTGGGATAAATCCCTGCCCCACCTGTCTAAATGGAACTAGGCTAACAGCTTCTTTGAACAACATATCCTTTATCATGCCACAAACTGCACTTCTTCAATCTCATTACTTCAACATTAAGGGTGTGTATACTCCAGATTTCCCAGACAAACCACCTACTCCATTCAATTTTACAGGGGCACCCCTTACA
This sequence comes from Solanum habrochaites, assembly GCA_027704765.1. Lineage (NCBI taxonomy): Eukaryota > Viridiplantae > Streptophyta > Magnoliopsida > Solanales > Solanaceae > Solanum > Solanum habrochaites. The sequence continues at coordinate 50,377,146 of JAKWJA010002490.1, read as the reverse complement.
GCCAACCTAAGGACAAATGTAGGCACAAGGATCAGTAAAATTGCTTTCAATTCCACAGTTGAAATAGTAATCCAAGACACCAACTTGTTATCAGTGGAATCACATCCTTTCCATCTCCATGGCTACAATTTCTTTGTGGTTGGAACTGGCATTGGAAACTTTGACCCCAAAAAGGATCCAGCAAAATACAACTTGATTGATCCTATTGAAAGAAATACTGTAGGTGTTCCAACTGGTGGTTGGACTGCTATTCGATTCAGAGCTGATAATCCAGGTACCCAGTTTTCGGCCAAATTTAGTTAAAACTTTTCTATTGTTTTGAAAATTTATTGTTAACATATCCTAATTTTTTGTGAAGGGGTGTGGTTTTTCCACTGTCATCTGGAGTTGCACACAGGCTGGGGACTGAAAACAGCATTTTTAGTGGAAAATGGAGCAGGATCAGATTATAGTATTCTGCCTCCACCAAAGGACCTTCCATCATGCTAAGGCTTTACTTTTATATGTTCAGATGGATTTCTTGTGCAAGTTTTACACATTTGTTTGATTTTCCCATAAGGAAGCAAAAGACTTTGATGATTAAATATATACACACTTTAGACAGTGTGAATAGGAAAAATATGCAAAATTGGAAAAATGAAGGAGGAATTTTAATGTAATTTGAGTTGTAATAAAGGTCCACACATAAAAATGTGACTTTGGGCTGTTGTTTTTTATGAACTTCCCTATCTACTTGGATTGAAATATAGTCTGTTGATACTGCTTGACTTGACAGTTTAAACAATTATAGCAAACCTGAATTAGTACCTGCTATTTTAAGAAAATTTCTAAAATTTATGTTCGATCATCCATATATTAAAGTTGCTATAAATTTAGAGCAAAAGCCCAAAAAAATCCCCTCAAGTTTGAGAACAAAAAATTTACACGACTGCACAAACAGTTCTTTGAGTATTTATTCAGGTAATGGAAGTCTTAAAAAGTTGAACAGAAACTTAAGGGGAAGACATTACCAGAATTTTCTATTGGAAATTCTGATTTTTTCTAGTAGTGCCTGATTTGGAAAGTGATGCAAGTGAAATAGGGATTAATTTCATACATATATAACTCTAATTCTATGAAGAATTTGACCATGCGTTTTTAGGGGAAAATTGTACTAGCACTTTGAAGTTTAAAACTTAGGGTGGATGCCTTTATAGAATGTATGTAGTATTTCATCTGGTGAAATAAATAAAATTGAAAGCATTGGTTACGTAGAACAATGTTTAAATGAAAGTGTACCGTATCTTTTGTTTTATTCTTGTCGATTAAATATTTTTCATTCCCAAAATGATCCTAAAAGGTGTACTATATTAATTTTACTGAATTTCACGTATTTATTAGCGGTTCATTTTACTTGTAAAATATTCTCTACGTATACAATTATTTGTCACGGTAAAGTTTAATGATTCATCTCAAGAAAAATTTAATACAAGGTGTAATTTGACTAATATAATCTAACTGTACCAACGATATCAAAAGTCTATATAACTTTTCAATTGAACAAAATGGAGTAATTATTAAGGGCAAAATTGGAAAAATGACCAATTATTTCTTGATTGTTTAAATTGACAATTGATAGTATACCTGTCAAACAATTGTGGACGGAGGGAATACCATTAAAAATTGATAAAAAGTTATAGTGCGGGATAAGTTGGACGGATCTATATGTATTTGAAAAATAAGACACTTAGGGGCCGTTTGATTATGGTATAACTTGTCTCTTATTCATGTATGAAATAATGTAATAAGTTATACATTGTTTGGTATAAATTTTTGTTTAGATAGAAAAGTGAACATAACTTATACCATGTTTAATTGCAATTTTGTAGTTTTACATAATTAATATCAACATAACTGATTATGGAAATCTATGTATAAAAGTTATGCAGGTGTAGACGGTGGTAATAAGTTTATGTGAGTATTAATTTACATGTATTAATGCCAATTAGCATATTTTACACTAATTAATTATTTTATTGTTTTTTAATTGGAATTCTTTATTGTTTTCCTATATATAAGTTTGTTGTTTTTATTTCTTTTTTTATATTTAGACCTTTTTTTTTTTTGTTTTGGTTTTTAATTGGAAACCTTTATATTTCCTATCATGCGTTGTTTTTATATTGCTTATTATATATAGATAATTTTCATTTCTTTTATTATACTTACTATTTTAATGTGATAGACGCAATAGTATTTTGTTTAAATATTAGAATTGATATATATTTTTGTAACGGTACAATATGTTAATTCAATATTAATCATTTAAATTATTCAATATATATTTTACATTTGTAGTATGTATTATTATTTTGTGAATAATCATATTAATAATTTCAACAAGATTTAATAGTCACTACTTATATTCATGTATTGTAATCTCTAAACTCTGCATAATTAATACAGCATAACTAAACATTGCATACTAATACTTGCATACTAATACTTGTATAACTAATACCTGCATAATTAAACCATGCATAGCTAATACCTGCATAACTCTAACCAGTAACCACACAACCCCTTACTTTAGGCCTCCAAATGTAAAGATTCTATTTAACAATAGTAAGATTATTACAACTACTCTTAAAAATTAGAGAAAAATTATACAGTTAGTTTTAATCTTTATTTTAAGACTATACGATTTAAAAAATATTACTATTTCTTATTAAACTTCAAATTCTATATCAAGTCAAAATTAGACAAATAAATTGAAATGGAGAAAGTACTATTTTTACGAAGAAACAAATATTTTTTTTTTCATATAATAAAAAAAGAAACAACTTGCAATCTCAATCTCAAAATAGTTTTATTTAAAAACGAATATGTATTTTGGTCTTCCCAACACTTTTGGCAATTGGCAAGCATCTTAAAAAAAAAAAAGATGAAATCTTAAAAAAAATCTTAAATAAATCTTAACGAAAACTAGAATAATAGATTTTAAATTAAAAAAAAAAGTATTATTTTTATTAAAAAATTTAAGAGCTCTGATTTATTTTTGATTTTAAGCCATTAAAATGCTTGAGTCGCCTCAATTACCATTCTGAGTTATTAAAATTATATTTTTTTAGTTAACATACCATGCAAGAAAAAAAAGAGTAAAGCAGCTTGTTGAGAGAAGAGTAAATCTATAGAAAATTCTAATGAATGAAGGTGCTATTTCAGTGTCATAGATGATAAAATTAGCCATAAAAACATATGAAAATGGTGATATTCATAGTAGGTTTACATGACTACAATAGCACAACGAACATTTATTTATTTTAGTAATATTATGATAATTTCTTTCCTTCCTACGTCTAAATCAATATACTATTTTTTTGACCAACCAATAAAACTGCCGTCAAAAATATACCTACATTCTAATTAACATGCACCTTCTTATAGCTGGGCAAACTTGTTTTCTTTACCGTTAAGGTAAAGTTCATAAAACTAATTTATATTTTTGTTAGCTTGAATGTGGTGGATTTTGAATTTAGCCTCTACGTCAGTCAATGGCTTTAAAAATGTCTACATCTTTGTATTGCTTAAAGGCTTTGCAGTAACAGCAAATTCAAATACTTTATGTACCTAATATATCTCCTTTTCCCTTAACAACTTACATGACATTTCCCTTGTATATAAATATGCTTAGTCTCATCCCATTCCACATACTTGTCATAGAGTTTCTAAGCCAATTAAGGAAATGGCAAAGCAGACAAGTTTTTTAGGCTTACTTGTCGTTGGATTTCTCTGTTTCATTTGTCTACCTGTTGAGGCTGCCCTTAAGAAATATCAATTTGATGTTAGTGCTTTTAATTTGTTTACTTATGGTTGATTTCTTTTCATCATGGTAAACTTTTTGTGGTTTACAGGTGAAATTGTCAAATGTGAGCAGATTGTGCAATGCAAAACAAATGGTTACGGTAAATGGCGGATTTCCAGGGCCAACTATATATGCTAGAGAAGGAGATAGAGTTCAAATCAATGTTACTAACTATGTACAATATAACTTGTCCATCCATTGGTAAGATAAAATTAGAAGTAGATGAAAATTGAAGTCTCTCAACTTTCAGATGCTGAAACAGAATGTTTTTGTTCTGATTCTTGTAGGCATGGTTTGAAACAATATCGTAATGGTTGGGCAGACGGTCCAGCTTACATAACTCAATGCCCTATCCAGACAGGAAATAGCTATGTTTATGATTTCAATGTAACAGGACAAAGAGGAACCTTATGGTGGCATGCACATATTCTTTGGCTAAGGGCAACTGTCTATGGTTTCAATAGTGATATGCCACACAAGGAAATCACTTCCCGTTCCTCCACCATGATAGGAAAGAAGTAATACGTACTAGTGTGAGTGTGGCAATCTTAATCTAGATTATTTATAAGTGGGAAGGACTTACTTTAAAGTAGGTTACGAAAAATGCCCTCACCATATTTTTAATTTAAAAAATCTGTGTACTAATTTGTAAAAATATTATAACAATAATGACAATTTAAAATAGACCAAATACCATTTATTAGATGTCAACTGATCATTTTCCATTTCTTAATGAATTGATGTTAAAACTTTTAGAGATGTGTTTCTACAGAAACACATTCAGACAAACATTTCATGTAAGTAATTCTCCCTTTATAAATTCAATAAAAAATATAAATCCACCAGACTTTGTTTTTACTCTAATAGTTCTTTTAAGGAGTATTTTTTTATGGTCACTATTTTCTTATTGATTGTGCCTTCGTTAATTTTTATTCATAGTTGGTTCGAGAAGAAACACATTCCCCCCCCCCCCAAAAATTAATAGGTCTTGTAAATCTTTGGTGTTGGTCCACTCGTTTTCTTATTGTTTGTGTCCTTCAATTAATTTTTTATTTTAATGATTGTTGTAGTATTTATGTCCCAGAAATTTCAAACCTTGGGGGCTTAGTTCTAGACTTTACAATTTGCTCATTCATTCACCAAACAAATTATTGATATTTAAGTTCTAGAAAAAGTAAAATCACAAAAAAAGTTGATTTTATATGCACAAAAGGCATATAGGAGTACGTCAGACAATGTTGAACAATTTTATATCTTGAACCTATATAAATTATACAGTAACAGAGATCAAACGTTACGTTTCGAGAACTAGTATACATAGAATTTCACCACCATAATTTCTTGAACTTCTCTTATAGCAAAGAATGAAAGAAATTGAATGACAGCAATGCTTCTATGTGATTGTGATGCAGGGGAATGGTGGAATGCTGATGTTGAAGCAGTTGAGAAACAAGGAAATGCATTGGGTATTCCTCCTAACATGTCTGATGCTCACACGATCAATGGAAAGCCAGGGCCTCTTTTTCCATGTTCAGAGAAACGTAAGAATGGAAGATTTTGATATTGAGTGGAATATTTCAATCATATATGGTTGTTAAGAGTATTTGCTTCCAACATAATCCAATGTTTGAATTTCTTTTTCAGATACTTTTGCCATGGAAGTTGAAAAAGGAAAGACATACCTGTTGAGAATTGTCAATGCTGCTCTCAATGATGAGCTCTTTTTTGCCCTGGCTAACCATACCTTCACAGTGGTAGAAATTGATGCAGTCTACACGAAACCATTCACCCAGAGCAATATATTGCACAGGCCAGACCTACAAGGGTTCTGGTTCGCGCCAAACCAAGTTCCCAGGAAGATTACTTCATGGATTGCAAGGGCTTCCCAGGGATGCTCAATCAGTGTGGATAACAAGACTGCCACTGCTATATTCCAGTACAAGGGAATCCCAGAAACGGTGCTGCAAAAACTTCCTACCTTGCCTGCACAAAATGACTCAGACTTTGCTTTGAGCTATAACTCTAAACTCAAAAGCCTAAATACTCCCAAATATCCAGCAAACGTTCCCCTAAATGTTGATCGACACCTCTTGTTTACAGTTGGCCTAGGAATTAATCCTTGTCCCACCTGTCTAAATGGAACTAGGCTTACAGCATCTCTGAACAACATATCCTTTATCATGCACAAATCACTGCACTCTATAAGCTCTCATTACTTCCAAAATTAGGGTTTGTTGTACACTCCAGATTTCCCAGACAAACCACCTACTCCATTCAATTTTAAAGGGGCACCCCTTACAGCCAACCTAAGGACAAATGTAGGCACAAGGATCAGTAAAATTGCTTTCAATTCCACAGTTGAAATAGTAATCCAAGACACCAACTTGTTATCAGTGGAATCACATCCTTTCCATCTCCATGGTTACAACTTCTTTGTGGTTGGAACTGGCGTAGGAAATTTTGACCCCAAAAAAGATCCAGCAAAGTATAACTTGATCGATCCTATAGAAAGAAATACTGTTGGTGTTCCTACTGGCGGTTGGACTGCTATTCGATTCAGGGCTGATAATCCAGGTACCTTGCTAGTTTTCAACCAACTTTAGTAAATGAACTTTTTGCTATTGTTTCAAAACTTTTTCTTTACATATCCAATTTTGTCTGAAGGGGTCTGGTTTTTCCACTGTCATCTGGAGTTGCACACAGGCTGGGGACTGAAAACAGCATTTTTAGTGGAAGATGGACCAGGATCAGATCATAATGTTCTGCCTCCACCAAAGGATCTTCCAACTTGCTAACTTCACAAGGCTTTCTGTTTTCTGTACAAATGGATTTTTTGTGCAGGTTTTCAATTCTCTTCATGCACCATAAGCTAAGGAAGCAAAGGCTTCGAGGATCATACAAATTTAGAAAGGAGTTTCAGACAGAAAAAGTTTAAAGCTTTCTTTTGCTGGAATTCGTTGTATTTGAGCGATATTAAACTTTCCACACAAAAAAATGTGGTTTTGGATTGTGTTTTTTTTTTCTTTTGTTGTCAATTTGGATTGTGTTTTCATGAACTTTGCTAATTTGTTTGATATTTATCATTGAATTGAAATACGTTTGTTTATACTTGCTTTTGATTTGTCTCTATCTAACCTATATGATATGACGAAGATTCAAGTCTTGCAATCAGTCAGTAATGTTTTTATCACGATACCAAATATTACCATTTAGATTTATCAACTATAGCAAACCTGAATTAATCCAGTTAAGCACCTGGAAACCTATGGCTAATGAGAAGTCCTAAAATATTTCGAATACTCCATCTGAAAAAATGCAAGCGCCAAAACCAAGAAAACACTTTGAAGTATATGTCGAAACTCAGATAACCACACATCCTAGCTACTTACAACAGAAAAGGACATCCTAGCTACTTTGTTTTTAATTTTCTAGGTGGCATTTGATGGGTTTGGGAGATAAAGTTTTTGACTTAAGCTTTTGAAAAATAATTTGCAACCAGACTCTTAAGAACACGAGCATTAAAATGGGTGAAAAATTATGACAGACAACTAAACAAATATTCAACTATAAATAGAAAAAATTGGCTTACAATTATGGTCTATTTTGGGATTACTTTTCTTTAAAGCCAATTTCTTCAATAAATATTCAAAACAATAAAAGCAAAAGAAAAAAAAAAGAATATTCGAACTTATTGTAGAGGCACAATATCCAGTTTAAGTAGTTCAGTGGACAACAAGGACTGCACAGAGCAATAAAAAGAGAACTTCAGTTGAAAGCAAAAAAGACTTACTTTTTGCAAATCCTTAGTAATTTTGCCATCAAATAGAAGATGGCTGCATTGTCTATGACCTGGTCTTGCTCTCCCTTAACCTCCTCAAAATTTCGGCGAGTCAATCGGTGAGTTTCACTTTCATTTTTCATCTCTCTATCATAATTTTTGGGTATGTCTTCTTCTTTCATTTCACCCATTTATCAATCAATTTTCTGCTCCCAGACTAGTGATTAATTCTTCAAAGATTTAAGCTCTTTTTTTTGGTTCCAAGTCTTGAAAAATGCGATCTTTTTATGTGGGGTTTTGTGTTTAATGAGAAATTGGCTGAATTGACGGGTTGCGGTTGGTCACAGATATTCAGGAATGGCATTTGCAAGTGTGAAATCTACTGAAGGGTTGGGGAATTTACCCAAGGTCGTTTTGACTTCTCCTCATGGAAGGTACATTCTTAGATTTTAAAATTGATGATTCTGGTGCTATGATGGTAAATTTGTTGGATAACAAGTAGGATTGTAAGAAATAGTTGTAGCAAAAGTAGGCTGTTTGATATTGAACCTTAATCTGATATCTAAATGGTACTGCATTTTGCAGAAAAGATCTAATCTTAAAGGATTAAATATTACTACCTTGGTTCCAATTTGTTAGTAAAAGTGACTTTTGAATCTTGTGGTCTTAAACTAATGAAAGGTAGAACGTACTAAAATGCTCTTTAATTTTTGGTCTTAAACATGACATACGAAAAGTTAGAATTAAAGAGTTGCCAAAAAAGGAAAGGGACATACTTTCTCACTAATGCATTATGTAATGAGGTGGGTGGGGAAGATCTTCCAAGTTCTTCATGTTGAACTGATCCCGATCTGGACCAATAGCTAGATTCTCTAGAAACAAAAGTGATGTCTGATGGTGCTATGAGCTGTTTATCAGTGATATTAGTGGTACTGCATTAGTCATTCCTATGGCAATATCATTTCTTGAGTAATGCAGCAATTCATAATTCCTATAGCTTTACAAGTTCAAAACACTGGGTTTGTACTATGTAGAGATATTGAATAGGCTCGTCAAAATTGTTCCTGGGTACTTACCTGAAAGTTGGCTTATGTGGTCAATTGGCTAAAGCCTTCTTTCCTTCATTTTGCAGTGAGGCTGAGCTATATCTATTTGGAGCTTGTGTCACATCTTGGAAAGTAGACAGTAAAGATCTACTTTTTGTTCGACCAGATGCTGTATTCAATGGTCAGAAACCAATCAGGTCATCAGCCAGTTTTCAAGTTTTAGAATTTAGGTCACAGTATTATTTGCTCTTTTAAACAGCTAAAACTTAAGCTTTCCTCTTCCTCAACACAGTAGAGCACGTTTGATTATTTACAATTCACCTGACTAGAAGCATTTTTCCTTACTTTTGTTAAAGATGCAGTATCATCAATCTTCTACTATCTTTCAAAATTTAAAATTGGAAAAAACTAAAGAGGTTATATCACCTTCCTTACTAACTATTTTACATTGTACAGTGGAGGAATACCACATTGTTTCCCACAATTTGGACCTGGCCCAATCCAGCAGGTAAATTACTTCTCATGTTTCAATGTATATAGTTTAGACTTCTTAAAGTTAGAGAGGTTGCATTTCTTTATTGAGAAGCAACTCCTTTACAAAAGCATCAAGTGACAGTTTCTTCTGCCAATGCACTCTATCCCTTAGCTACATACTAGAAAAATAGTTATATCTCTACTTACAGTTCTATTGGTAATTGTGTGATGCAATACCTTAACTTATTCTTGAATATTTCATGCTATCCGATCAGTTTCTGAATGCTGGTTTTGAGTCTTAAATATATGCTCATCTGGTTGACAGCACGGATTTGGAAGGAACATGAATTGGTCCCTTGTTAGCTCTGAAAGTGTGGAGGAGAAACCTGTTGTTACTGTGGAGCTAAGGGATGGGCCTTACAGCCGTGCAATGTGGGACTATAGTTTCCATGCTCTTTACAAGGTTTGAGTAGTACATATTTATCTTTCGCCTTTCTAATCAAAATTTGGAACTAGTTTCTAGGATCACTTCTGTAACTAATTACAGTCACAGACAGCTAAACTGGACGAATACCTGTTTGAGTAAACAGAAGGGTGAAAGCTAATGGCAGATCTATAGGGGGAATGCCCAGCTACCTTTGCATCTGCTAATAATATTTGCCTATGTTAATTTTTAACTTTTCTAAAGTAACTTCATAGAATGTGCTAATCCCCCCTTTCCCGACATATATTAGCCCACAACTTTCAAATCCAAGCCCTATAATTGGTATGTGACTTTTTGTTATAGAGAAATTTGATAAAGGACTCTCATTTACATACCTTGGTAAAGTACCTATTTGATTTGATAGATGTCTATGATATACCTTGCGCTCTCTCATAGTTACAAGGACGATTCTTTTGATCATGATTCATGTGTGGTGCATAATAAAACTTCTAATTTCTCATTTTGCAATTGCTTGCAGATCACTCTTGATAAGAAGACCCTGTCAACAGAACTCACAGTTAAAAATACTGACAACAAACCATTTTCATTCACTACTGCACTGCATACTTACTTCAGTGTAAGTATTTCTCTGGCAACTTGTGCTTGGAAATTTCCTTAGTTTGGGTGCATCTCCTAAAACTCCTAAAATTTATCAGGGATTCAAGACCTGTCCAATTGTATGCTAATAAATAATCCTGTTCTGCTGTCTCACTCTTCAAGTCAAATAGACCTCACTTGTTCCTTTTCTTTTTTCTTTTACCTCAAGCATTTTGGCTCCATGGTTGATGTAGGCTAACTCATTTCCTTAGAATTTCATAATCTTTGGGGTAAAATTGATTCATGATCATTGTTGAGATTGTTATCCTCTAAAAAGAGAATATTTTATCATCTAATATTCTCTTCTTCAGGCTTCTGTAACAGGTGCATCAGTTAGTGGTTTAAAAGGTTGCAAAACTCTTAACAAGGTTCCTGATCCCACAAACCCTGTCGAGGGAAAAGAGGAAAGGTCAGTATGAGATCTCAAATATATCAAGAAATCATCATTTCTTTCTCCAGAACAGACTTTTATCTTTAAAGAAATTCTGTGACGGAAACTTGAGAATTATATTCTCTGCAAGTATTGTCTCATGGGAGATGTCTGGTGGGCTGTGATTTTGTCATGAGAGCGCTAGGTTAAATTCTTAATGAATAAAATGATGAAAATCATAATGCACATACAAATACTCACATATTGCCTAAAACCAACCCATATTTCTAGAATTCTGAAGTACTTATACTTAAGCACTAGTTTGTCGTCAAGGAAATCTAAGAAATGTTACGATTCTAGTACATGCATATAGGTCATTCTCTCAAGAACCTAATCCTCATTCTGATTATTTTACCTGTTTCAGAGATGTGGTAACATTTCCTGGATTTGTGGACTGTGTTTATCTTGATGCACCTAACGAGTTACAACTAGATAATGGCCTGGGTGATGAGATATCTATCAAAAACACCAAGTGAGTTACTAGTACCCAGACACATTGCCGTGATGGAGTTTATTAAAAGAACTATCTAGCCCCCCTAGTTGTCTAATTTAGCAAGTTGCTGTGTTTTGTATGTGCAGTTGGTCTGATGCTGTTCTATGGAACCCTCATTTGACCATGGAACAAAGCTATAAAGATTTTGTTTGTGTTGAAAATGCCAAGGTATTTACAATGAATCTCTCTGTATTTCTAAATTGACGTGTGTGATTAGATTTCTGTGTCCCATTTACTTTGAGGTGCCCCGTGTGATCTCTTCATACATTTGATCAAATTGCTGACAAATATCCTATTGTCTGTCGAAATGTGTGGTCTTTCCTCTTACTTGTGGTTGAGAAGATTCAAATGCTTGACCTAATAAGCAATTTATATCATTTTTTGGTGTCTTTTCCTCTGGATCATATCAGATTGGAACAGTTACGCTTGGACCCAGAGCATCTTGGACGGTCTGACAAATCTAAAACTGTTGACTTACAGATTTACATCCCGAAGAGAAATCAACTTTTTGGAGAAACCCTCCCCTGCTTTTCAATTTAAAAGACTCACTTGAGAAAATGATTGAAAATGGCTATACAAAATAAAGAATAATGTTGTATCTAACATGACCTGCATTTCATAGCAGTTGAGAGTGTTAAGTGATATTTTCATCTTCTCTCCCATCAATCTTCTCTGTATTTGCAAAATCCTAATTGTACAAGTAAACGATATGAAGCTGCAAAATGCATAAGCTGAATTATCCAAGATTTATGATTGAACAGGAAAAAGTACTAGGTAAAGAAATGCTAGTTCCTGTTTTATGATTCAATATGAAATGAATCGTACATTATGATTGTAGCATTCTAAACATTTCTAACTATCTCTAATAATGGTAAATACTCGAGTCCAGAAAGGCCTAATGAGAAGAATAACAGAGCCGAAACTAAAATGAAATGACATTGTATTTTCAAGTGCTATCAAGAGCTCAATGTAGCAATTAAGCAGACAACCAAAATGATCAATACCACAGCCCATACCCAACATATCCATGCCCTTCCCTTCTTCTGCTGCTGCTTAGCATAGAAAAGACTGTTGGTTCCACCACTGATGAAGCTTCCAGCAATGGCCATATTATGCTCAATGTCATCAATCTGTTCACCTTGAGTCTCAACTAGAACCGCCATATCAAGAAACACTTGATGAAGTTTGTCCAGGCTCTTCTTTATGTCCATTACAGCCTCGTGCCTATCTTTGTCATCAAGATTCATCTCTGTTTTTGCTGCAAATATTTGAACTTTTCCGCTTTCTCCTGAAACCATCTTCTCAATCACATCCTCGGTTGGCTCCTTCCCCGTCTCGTTGTAATATCTTCTTCTGAGGCAGTCTTTGTAATCTGACAAGATCTTTTCTCTCAAAGCCTGAAAATCATTCATGATGTCCCTAAGCTTGACCCTCAATCCATTAGTCATGTTAACTCTGGTTCGATCAACCACAGAGCCTTGTGCATATGCCACTGATAATTTGCGATTCCCCACATTTGATTTGTCAAGTGCTTCAAGTTTTGCCTTGACAATCTTGGCTTTGCGAAGGACAGAGACCATAGAATCCATTCTGTCTCTAATGCCACGAAGAACTTTGGGACCGTGAGTAGTTTTTGTCTCCTCATTCAAATTTTGAAGATCCATCAAGAGATTAGTTATCTCTTGAATATCACCCTTCACTGCCTCGATTTCACGGAAGAAGTTGGAAAGATTGTCTTCATCTGTGCGGCTGAGTTGGCCCATCTCCAAATCCCTCTCTGTTTCAAGATCCAGATGGGCTTGTTTCTTTAATTCCATATAACTTAAGAACGATTTCGTCATGAGATCATTCATCTTCACTCCAGTTTACTGAATATTCTGCAATTAGTCAAGAACAGCTTAACAAATACACCAAGGAAACAGATAAGTTTTCAAGAAAAGATTTCTCTACCCTTTCCCACAAGATGACAATTTGTTATTGAAATTCAACACCAATAAAAACAAGAAAACAGAGGAAGTAACTGAATGCAAGAAAAGATTTCTACCCTTCTGTTGAAGATGGAAATTTACCCGATTGAATATGAAATTGAACACCAAGAAACATGAATAAAGCAGGAAGAGATAGATAAGAATGAAACGAGTGAATTGAAGAAGAGATTTTTTCACTAAAAATCTCGATAGAACTGAAGAGGGGGTATTACCCAATTTTGAAGAGCTTTGTGTTCTTCTTCTTCTTCGTCTTCTTGATGATGATGGTGCCTGTCTTCTTCTTGGTACTGTTTGGGAGGGGGAAAGAGGGATTCTGAGAAGTTTGAAATATTTCAAAGTTTCGTAAGGCAGAGATAGTGAGAAGTAGCCGTTTATATTGATGTTCCGCTTAAGGCGGTTACGGTTAGTAACCCAACCATGAAGTGCGAAAAATGTTTTTTTTTTTTAAAATTATTTATTGTTTTAACACCTAAGTAAATTCATGTTAAATATTAAAAAAATTGTTTCAATTAAAGATTAATTTATGGGTAGAGTTTGAATGTCTACTTTTGAGATGATGAAATGCATTAATAAAGAAGTTAAGATTTTATTTGACCACAAATTTGAAAAAAAACTCTTTAAAAAAATAATTGAATATTTATTTGACTATAGAATTTATCTAGTTTTTTTTTGGAGATTTTGTAAATCAAATCTTTAAACGTCAAATTCTATTTTAGACCTCTTTTTGACCCAAGATATAGCTGTTGACCTATTATAAAATTTTAAAACTAAACTTTTTTGTACGGTTAGTCTGCTATTACCCCCCTGTCCCAATATGATATTTTCCCTTTTTAAAAAATTAAAGGTTTATTTTGACGATAAACACGTATGAAATTTTATGTTTTTTGAAATATAGATTACTATGTAAAAAGATTATCAAGTAGCCTAATTACAATTGAAACAAAATTTAAAAAATATAGAAAAAATTATGAAAAAGTAGATTTTGTTTGAATTTAAAATCCAATAAACCCACGGGAATGGTGGAGTATTCGTTTTGGTTGTGGCACTAATAATCTTTGTAAGTAATTGTAAAATTTGACAAATTATAGTGCTAGTAATGTATTGTAGTTAGTTGTTATTAAAACCCATATGTTATGATTAAGGATAATGGATAACAAGTTCATTTATAAAATTATTTAATATTTCTACTGAATAAAAAAATCTATCTATATATAGGATTTGGGTTATGATGTGTGTGCTAATAATAATGATCATAATCAATGAAGGTACTGCATAATTTGAGATTAACAAACATGTTTGTTTGGTAATGTTCGATATAGCTGATAGTTTTTAAGACTTACTAGTATAAGTCATATTTCGTGTTTACCAAACACAATTCCAAGTTCAATCCAAACTTCACTGTAACTAAGTAATCTATTACCAAATCAGTAGAAACATCTGTAGAAATTATGCAAAGGACGAAACAACATGCTCACTTTTAAAAATTAAATAAAACACAAATAAAGACTTAGAAAACATTGGCTGGAGATGTAAGTCTACTTTGGACCAATTTGCAACTACTACCCGTCCACTTGCAGCAAAGCCTCTTCATTGCAGAATGTTACTGCCTGAGTAGCAATTGACAGCACTTAACACAAGACCAGTTTGCAACTCTTAAGATACATTGCTCCAATTAAAGCAATTCAATAACGACTGCGAGGAATGGTTAATCACCCTCAACTCCTTTGATATATTAACGTCTTTTCCCTATGGGTATGAGTGTACATTCTTGGAGAAATTTCTGTAATACAGATACATATTTGTCTGGAAAAGTTCGGTAATGATCTACATGAGGAGAAGAGCCAAAGTTGAAAGAGTGAACCTCTCTCCCACTTTTCCTCTGCTCTTGAATAAAAGATTCAACTGACTGAATTGGAATGACCTTGTCAGCTGTACTGTAAAGATATAGCTGAGGACAGGAAGGCTGGTTCTTGACAAGGACAGTAATTATCTTTGTCAGCCGTCTGTAAATTGGAAATAACCAATAATTAGAAGTATCTATGAACTTTTTCAATAGACCAAACCTTCTAATCAATAGCTGAATACTTGCTGCAAACCATATTTCTCTGAACTATTTCCTAATTGATAAGTAAACAAAAAGAACATAACATGTTGTACTGCTTACTCATTAACATCAGGCAAATTAAGAAGCAACGAGAAAAGCTTCTCAAGAGTTGCAAAAAGAACGGTTTCCATCATCATGGCTCCCTTAGTTTGAATGTTTCCCAAGGTTAACGGACGTTCCACTTCATTTCCTTCTCCAGCTTCTACTGAAGAATATGCAAAGGAGCTACGCTTCTTCAGCATGGCTGCAGTAAATCCGGCTGCCCAGACCTGCAAGCAGTTAAGACTGAATTACCATACAACTTTCCTCATTACTCAATTCTGTAGGATCAGAATCAACACTATACAACAAGAGCAAAAATAATGCAGTGCGTTTTTAATAGGAAAGAATAAAAAAGTGCACCAGAAGAACAAAGAATCTTCCAAAATGAAAAGAACAGAATTCCCCCACAAAAAGAAGAGAAAAAATTGCCAAGCATTCTTGGAATGGAATTTCCCCAAGTTGTGAGAAAAACTCCATCAAATAGTTCAACCTATCAAAGAAAGACAATGGCAAAGAGCAATGCTGAAATCTCAAAGAATATTTAAAGAGGCTTGTGTCCTGGCTATACCCAACCAAGAGGTTGTTACAATAGAAACGATCATCTTTAAATTGAAATTTCTATGATAACTTAAACAGTATGAAACACATTCCATACCCAAACCATTTCCTTTGCAATGAGAAAAGTCAAAAACTTTTCAGGTATCCGTATGTTGATTAGTGAACAAAGAACCCTTGGTATAATGATGAATCCATAGTTACATTTTACTAAACCAAAATCAATTTTAGAAAAAAGAGTAATTAAGGTTCAACCAAATGGATAGCATCAAAAGCAGCTGAATGCTATCCTATAAAGCATCAGATAAAGGGAAGTGATGGTAGGATGAGGTAAAAAAAAACAACCTTAGGGCTTATATCTGGATCACCACCGGAATCCACGACACAACCCTTGATCTTTTCCAACAAATCCTGTCTATTTTTCAGATTCTCAAGAATAGCACCATAACTGCACAGAAACAAATACTAATAAAGGTTATAACAGCTGAAAATTACTATTAACTTTAGCATGATCAATATTTGAAGTCCCATTAATCAACCTACGCAAGCCAACCGGTATTACTGAAGGTGTGAAAAATCAAACACCGTTCACGACCATCCTTATCGGATTCCGACAACCACAAAGCAAGCTCATTTGCCAATACAGCAATCCTCTCTTCCAATTTCTTGCCAAGATCGAAAGAAAGAACATCTTTCACAGAAGCAACAAATGTTAGAGCGTGAATACCCTTAGAGTTATACAAGTCGATATACCTCCTCAAATGTTTCGGCTTTGACCCGAGCCAACCCAACATCACAACCGTCACAATTGGGCCTTCTTTGGGTATTGCCCCAATTTCATTACCCTTTTCACTGCCAGCAGCAAAATGCCAATTGAATAATTTATCTTGGGTACCAGATACTATTCGAGCAAAACGATCGCTGGATAAGATGGGATTCAAGAATTGCGATGGGAAGGGTTTTTTCGAAAACCCAAATGGAGAAGAAAGTGGGGAGGAGGGATTGCGATGTGATAAGAAAATGCGGGGGCGATTCTTTGGGGGAGAAGAAAGTGAAGGGGTTCGAAATGAAGGAAGGGGCTTGTGATTGAGTTTGAGGAAGAGAGAAGGGGAGACATGGTGGCGATTAGAACAAGTGAGTAGTCTGACAGAGGCTTCCATTGAATGAGGAGGATTTGCGACTTTGTTTTTTTGCTTACAGGTGATGCTATTTGTACCGAGAGAAATGAGAGTAGTATTTTCTTCTTCTTCTTATCAATTCAAATTTATACATTGTGCATTATTGTAGGACCCGTATACCACAACAATCCATCAACTGTTGTGAAATGAATTACACACTTGCTTTATCCAACTTCTTTAGCTTTAGTGCTTAGCGTTTGGAACAAGTAAAGTTAACAATTCCTTACCTGATGTTTACCTACACAAGCAAAGAATTTTTTTTTATTTTTTTTGACATGATATACACAACGGATCCAATTTTATTTTTTATTATTTTCTTGAGATTTAATGCTGGACTGATTTGATTGAAGGGAAAGAATACATTTCTTCTATTTTCACGGCTCGATTTCAACATATGTAATCAAGTGTGGAAAGATTTATTTCATCCAATTGCTCTTACTCAACGAAAAATGAGTTAAGGATTTGTATGTTCATGATCTTTCTTTATCCCCTTTGAAAATTAGTTTTCTTTTATCAAGTAGAGTCACTGCTGAAAACATGCTTATAAGTATAAAATAAAAATGTTCCGATCAAATGGTTTCGAAAAAAAATTCATTTCAGTCTCTTTGGAATAGTGTGTCAGGCAAAGTGTGAGGTGCAAAATTTATGTATTGTAGGAACTTGGTGAAGCAACAAAAAATCAATCTTTCATGGCTTACTGAGTGTGCTGAGAGATGAGAGCACTTAACATTAACAAGGGTGAACTATTATCTTCACTAGACCTCAGTGGCTCAGTCTAATTATCTCTTCAGTCTTTCGGTGTCTTAAATGATCAATCTATTCAGGAAAAGATAATTGAACAAGATGAAATTTCTTATCGTAGGGCAGTACACTTCGATAAAACATACTCTACTGCATATGTTAGCAATGAGGCTAAATTTCTGATGCCAAGGTTGACAACCAATCTAGTAAAGCTTTATTCACTTGTTCTGGAACTTCATCCTGGGGGTAATGCCCTGCCTGCAAGTTTACAAGGGATGTGTTCGGGTAGAAATCCTTAATTCGATTTGGCTTTGCACGATCATGAACCCAAGGGTCTAGGTCCCCCCACAACAACAACAATGGGCAAGAGAGTTGGCTCAAAACACTGTCAAGTGTGTACTTTGTTGGGTTTGACATGAGTTGTTTTAATAATCTGCAGAAATGCAAAGTAGACAATATTAGCTCACTTTCTTAGCCTAAACTTTTGGTACATAAACAGGTTGGAACTTAAAAGTATATGTATCTGACAAAGGAGATGTAGTAAATCTCTAGTCTTTTGTACACTTCTAAATGTTAGTAGTATCTCAACATTATCTTTGCACTTCTATCAATTTGCAAAACACTCTTGGCATATGCTGGAAAAGGCCTAACCATCTCAGTTTGAAGTTCCAAAGACAACTCGTCAAACAGGCTTGAGTCATGAGAGTCAAGGACTTCAATATGAATGGTGGGGAGATTTCTATTAAGATTCTAGACTAATAAGGCAGATAATGGTGTTCCAACCAAGAAAATGATAATGGCTTTTAGCTGCCAAAAGGAGGCGAAAACCTATAAGCTATAGCTGCATTCATACCGGTAGTAAACTTCATAGGCATTTGGGTCAGCTGCAGGCCTTAAAATTGAATTGATGAGGTAATCATCCACATTTGAATGGTTTCTGTAGACCTTGAAACAAGAAAAACATCAAGGAATTAGTTCTTCTATCTAATGTTCGTCAATATTATCAGCGGTAGTGGCTAAATAACAAAGGAAATGCAAATGCAGAAACCAGCCATCCGTTTCTGATGCATCGTGCAAATAGCAAGAAGATATAAGGTTCAAATTTAGCTAGGAAGGAACATACACCACTCTTTAGTACAGCTTCAATTTGATCTGGTTGCATTGTTAACCAGAAAGCTGATCTGACAACAACACGTTGAAAAATTTCCTCCATTGGTTTTACAATGAACTTATGTAAGGCAGACTCTTCAGTTTTGTCAGTTGTACTAACGTCATCCCCAAATCGTCCTGCACTATTTAATAAGGAAACTCCCCTGATTTTATCTGGTAGTGCTGCTGCTGCTAACAAAGTAGTAAACCCTCAAGACTGTTTAAATAATACAAGAGTCATCATATTACATACTACTTATATATTACTGAAGCTCTACCAATTAAAGCTACTAATTGCTTCTTGTAGATTCATTACAATGACAAGTTGGTAAATAAATGAACTCACCTGTTTCCAACTAAAACAGCAGGTTGTTTAACTACCTCCTTTAAGAAGTCCACAACCTGATCTCTCCAAAGCAAGGCATCATAATCTATTAGTGTCTTTTCACTCCAGCCAAATCCTAGCAAATCCAAAGCATAAACCTTGTATCTTTTAGCCAGTTCTGGTATGTTATACCTAAAATTTGATGCAAATAAGCCCACTAAATCTTTTAATTAAACTCAAAGCCACACAAACACAAATATTATAGAATTACCTCCAATGAAAAGAAGAAGAAGCAAATCCATGAATCAAAACTATTGGAAACCCTTCCCCTTTCTCCACATAATGAATTCTGTAGCTTCGCCATTTCCAATAGTTGTATCCCTCCAGCTTGAATGGCAATTGCTGCAAGCCTGTTTATATCGATCTTTGTTAAGTAGACATACACACAATAAACAGACACCAATAAATTAGAAGGTACAAATGGGGTGATGAACTCACCTTGAGAGGATACAGCAACAACAGATGGGGTCATAATCGAAGTACCAGTAGCAACAGTTTTATTAACAGCAAAATTCCTACTACTTATTAATTTCAATCTGCCCCCTTCAAACAAAAAGAAATTGAGAAGAGAGATCAAAACTCAATGAGTTTCACATAATAGTTAAGAACTGGTCTGGTGTAAGATTAGATGAAAAGCTTACTAAAATGATTACTTCTTCCAGGTATAGCCAACTTATTGCCTATTGGATTCAGCCATTGTGTCCTAATCGTGGCAGTAGAACTTGACATCGATTATACTTACCAAATAGAAGGATTGAAGAATCTTTATGAACTTCGGGAACAGTTGATCGTGATACTTAGAAGTTGATGGCAGTTTAGAAGATTCTCATGAGCTTTTTCTGAAAAAAGACAATTATTTTTATCTTTTTCAGAGACTATGTGAGACCTTGATAGGGATTTAGGGAATTGTTTTTTTCCATGTAGAGACAACAAATTAGCAAGTTGTCATCCTCGGCAATACGCTTAGAAGTTTCAGAACATCCTTGTAAATTACAGATGCTGCACACAATGTTAAAAACTAACTCTTATTTCTTTATTATACCATATTAGCTGGTCTTAAATATGCCCCAGCTCATTGTTTTCACCAATGTTTCTGCTTTGCCTTCATCGCTCTTTTCATATTTTACTATATATTTCGTGCCATTTCTCCACCTCTTTGGTACCACTTCAGAATATTCCTGTTCCACTCAATGTGATATCATATGTTGAATTATGATGATCTTATTGAAAAAGTTTTAACAGGTTATGGAGAACAAATTTTCATTTACTTACACTGAGACTTGAACTCACAACATCTGTCTACTTCAATACCATGTTAAAAATTATGTGACCACGTAGTATAAAATTTTAAAGCTGTAATAAAGAGCATATTCCTATTTTATTTAATTACATCTTGAATACCATAGCTGTTCTTTTATTGTGCTTTTCACACACACACAAAAAAATCTTATTGGTACAATTTTGTTGCCATTCTCTGTATGTTGTTGTCTTCACAGAATACGTTGGATTCTAATTGCCACCTATGTGTATTTTTTTCCTCTTAGACCAGAAAATTATTACTATAATTTTTCTACTGTTCAAATTATAGCTAATTACAGAGAAAAATATCTTCTAAAATGGAGGGAGCTTCAACATATAACAGAGCTTTACAACTGAAACTCTCGTCGACCATGAGGCAAAGAAGAAGTGGTTATGAGCCATCAGATACGGAGACAGACTGGACATTGGAGAAGAGTCCACACAGGGAAGCAAACGGAAAGAATGAAAAAGAAATAGATCTTGAAGAACATGAACCGGAAGAGCCCAACGTAGGATTTGAGAGAGCAAAGGACAATAGTTCTTTTAATTTAAGCTGGAGAACTAATAATTTTCCAAGTTCTGCTCGAAGGAGAAGTACTAAGTCTCCTTATAAGCTTCGCAGAGATATTGATGATGGTGAATTTCCGTCTTCTCCAAAGGCTTTACCAAGAAGTGTTAGCACATTTCCACGCAGACCTGATCATTCATATTCTCATAGAAATGTTAGTCCTTTTCAAAAATCTGAGAACCGTAGACATATGTCTCCATATAAATATGCTGGTGATGATCATGACAGGATTTTTGCTGATTCAAATAGGAAGCAAAATCAAACACAAGGTAATAATAATGTTCTTAGTAGACTAGGGGAGAAATCAAATTATAATCGCAGGTACGCTTCTGCTCCTAGACCTGACAGACAACACAAGTTTGATGCTTCCAAGGAGAGAAGAAAAGCAAATAATAAGACACAGACACCTTCCCAATTGCCAGTTAGGAGCTTGTCGCGGAAAGAAAGGGAAACTCCCTATAAGCATGGACCTACAGGAGGTGAACTTAATGAAATGATTGCCGAAGCAAAGATTTCTGGTAGTACTACTGGTGCTAATCATATGTTTGAAAGCACAGAAACTGTTTCACCTGGTGATATTTTCTTTTCTCGGGACTATGAAGCTTTGAACATGCAGAAGATTACTGAAAGGAAATTTGATAAAAAGCCTCAGGTACTGACTGATAGAAATGTTGAATCAGTGAAAACGCCTGGTAATTTGAATCAGAGTGGAAGAGGAAATTTATCTAGTAATACTCAAAGAACTATAAGCACAAGCACTTTTGTAAGTAGACAGAGCAGTAATTTGAGTGATACTAGTGGAAGGACAACCAAAAGTATGAAAAAGTTCACCGCGAACAGGCAAAAGAGTCAATCAGAACCATGGTTTTCTTGTCTCAAGAAGGGAACATGCAGCACGTCAAGAAGAGAATCTCCAGAAAAAGGGCGTCCGATTGATGAAGCTTTAGTAATTGCTAAGGCATCTGTAGTTCAAAGCTTGAGACCCTTCTGGGCTGACAAGCATCAACCTAATTCACTAGAGGGATTTGCTTGCCACAAGCAAGAAGCTTTACTACTTAAAGACCTGGTAAACATGATCTGAACTCCCTTTTTCTGATGAATCAAGTGGTGAAGCACACAAAGATACACTCACTAGGACATTTTGTTTTAACATTTTCTGCTTAATTAGATCACAACTTCCTTTGGCTTTCTAATGCCTTTTCTTTTAGGTTTCTTCAAGTGAAATCATTCCACAGATCTTATTCAAGGGTCCTCCTGGTTCTGGAAGGAGAACACTCACGATGGCTTTTTTGCGTGAAATATATGGTGATGCTATCTGCAATGTAAGCAAAGCCAGACTTAGAATTAAGATGCAGATATGCTACATTTTCATGGTTCATCATCAATACAAAATATTCCAGTTTTTTCTTTTGTTTTTCTGTTTCGCAGATATCCCATGATTTGAGATACTTCCAAATTAAGGTACCTCAGACTTGATTTATTTTCTGCTATTTATTTTCATTTATACAAGTCTCTGTTGATCATGGAAGTTAGGGCTCTAAGTCTGCTTAAATTTTCTAACTTCCATTTTCCAATCAAACAACAACAAAAACACCATTATCTTGATCAAATTGTAATCTATTTGGCACAATTTTTTAATACAGTTTTCATTTTTAAAAAGATACTATAAAGGATAAAATCTCTTGTGACCGAAAATAAGCATGTGTAATGAGGAAGCTAGCAATGCAAACCTCGAAATACCATAAGTAATAAGACAAACAAGAAATATACCAAAAGACACAGAGATTTAACGTGGTTTGATCAATCGACCTACGTCCACAAAGGAGATGAGCAATCCACTATAAATATGAGAATAGAAAATATAGAGAAAAACAACCTCAACCAATTCACTCGGAATACATGCGAGGTTCACACAAGTGATACCGTATCAAAGTTGTGACCCATAACCAAAACTCTCAAAGCCCTTAAGACTACATTGTGAATGTTGATTAAGTTAGAAGGAACAAGCCTATATTTATAGAGACCTAAACCTTTTCCTACTAGAAAAAGTATTAGTCAATCCAAAACCTTTTCCTAAAAAGAAAACTTATTTATGGTAAGAAATTTAGGACAAATAAAACCCAATAAAATCGACTATAAGATCATGATTTTCAACAGAATCTGGATTCATATGTTTAGTGCTTGATTTATGTAGACAATACATTGTTAATTATCACACATTATTTGGTGAATGGGCAGCGTTAAATGCAGTTTAATTTGTTTCCATGCTGCGGAATTTCATTCTATTCCCCTATCTGCTAATAGGAAACAAGGCCACTGCAAGTTGTCGTACCAGTAAGCTCAAGTCCTCACCATATCGAGCTCAACGTTCAGTTGGAGCCTAATGCTAGATATGTGATAATGGCTTTAGTTAAACAAATAACTTCAGAGTATGCACTGACCCCTGAAATCAGCAGAGTAAATAAGAAGGCTGATTACAAAGGTGATCATGTCTATCAAAGCAAAAGACTATTTTAACCATCAATCACTTCAGTCTTGACCTAATTAAGAAATACTCTGAGTCTTACAGTTATAGTTCTTTATAATGTGGACAAAGCCGCGGAGAACATACAGCACCTAGTTAAATGGATAATGGACTGCTATTCAGATGCTTGCAAGCTCATTCTCTGCTGTGAAGATGATGTAGCCATACTTGACTCAGTGAAAAGCCGCAGCAAAGTTTTTGAAGTTGCAGCTCCTGTAACTCATGAAGTAAGTGTAAAAATAGGAAGTACATTCTAATATAATTAACATTAGCTATGAATGTAACATGTCATTTTGGCCATTATATCTTCAACCGGACACAAGAATTTCCTTCTAACTTCATATTTTGGGTTGCTTAGATCATGGAAGTTCTTATTCAGATAGCAAGAAAGGAAGATTTTGAACTACCAATGGGGTTTGCTGCTAAGATAGCCGCCAAGTCAAAGCAAAACCTGCGAAGAGCAATTATGGCTCTAGAAGCCTGCAAAGCACACAAGTAATACTACTATACTTTACAGAGTATGCCTTTGCTAGTTTATGGATTACTGATCCACACACTTTATACAGCTATCCTTTTGCTGAAGACCAACCGATTTCAATAGGATGGGAAGAAGTAGTAACCGAACTTGCAGCAGAAATTCTCGCTGATCCCAACCAAACAAGGTATCAAAATTCTAAATAGCAATTAACAAAGTTGTTCTTCTAACTAAAGAATATCAAAGTTGACATTAAAGGTGTCTATTTTTAATCAGGTTATTTTCTGTTCGAGGGAAGTTCCAAAAACTTTTGGTGGAGTTTGTGCATCCAAAACTTATTCTCCTGGTAAAGTATATAAATTTGAATGAGGATTTTTAAAGAGTTACTAATATCTAAGGAAGATCATTTCATGTTTATGTTGAATGCAATGCAGAAACTAGTTGAAGAATTCGTTAAGAAAGTTGATGCTGGTATAAGAAGGGAAATTCATTACTGGCATGCTTATTATGTAAGTACTATACTTGTATGTTAAAATACATATTCGAGAAGTTAAAAGTTCATCAAGTAACAACAAGACGATCTGCAGGAGAAAAGGCTCCCTCTTGGAACGACTGCTTTGTTAAAATTAGAAGGTAACTCGTTAAACTGTAGTATTGAACTATGTTTTTACTATGACATTTTAGTGACATTAGTTCTCCTAACATGTATATTTATTGATTCATATGTATAATTGCAGAATTTGTGGCCAAATTTATGAGCATATACAGGAAAAGTTTGAGCAATCGTCAGCAGTTTTTGTAATTCATGACTACACATGGACGCGCGCTAGTCTGATTGAGAGAAGGCTCAAATTTTCGGTCCTACAAATTAAATCTTCTTCTTTTATCAAACACTCTGCCTTTCATAACAGGATCACACAGCCATTCTTAGCAGATAAATCTTGTGTTTATATGTTAGATGCAAGAGTCAAGACTCGTACGCATCTGCTCCTTTACGTGATATAAGCACTAGGGCATCTGTTATTATAAAAGTAAAATTATGTTGTCATTTTCATTTCTACTTAAAAGTATACTTTACCTCTCTCTCCATTTGTAATTTAAATGAAGAATAAGAAATGTAACCAAATATAGAACCTAAACATAGTGCATGTAAAGAAAGAGATAAATGGTAATGGTAATATATGGTTCCTTATTTAAAGTAAGTATCTATGTTGATGAGGAGATTTTGTTTGATTCCATTTAATGGTTCACAAAAAGGGAAGGCTTTAATTAATGACCATATTTATTTAAGTTGATAATAAGATTCAGATTGAGTTAGATTATGATGGATCTTCCAAATCTGAATAAAGTAAAATAAGGAAAGTGTACCATGGAAAAAGATTATGCATTTATGTTATTTCCTTCCAAATGTAGAAATTTGCCTTAACTTTTCCATTTCTGGGAGTTAAAACTTGGAAAATTTTGTTTGATCATAAATCAATTTTCAAAAAATAATTAATCTTTTTACTTTAAATTATTTCTAAAAAGTTTAAATAAAATACAGTTTTAATTTATATTAATGACCAAACATAATTTAATTTTGAAAATCTCATAATAATTTAAGGATATAATTGGGAAAAAACTTTTTATAGAATTTTAATCTGCATTAGACGCATCTCCAACCCAAACATCAAATTTGGTTTTAGCACTATTTAAGTGTAAATCAACTTCAACTCACTTCACTATATTTTATACCAAAAGAAATATTTTTCTCTCTTTTCATTAACTAACATATTATTATTTCTTATTTCATTTATATTTTCTTATTATTTAAAATAAATTCTTTGTAAAACATTCACCATATATAATTTATATTATTTTCTTTTATAGTAATTCAATATAAAATTATTTATACCATAACTTTTTAAATAATATGAATTTTTTGAGAATATTATACATTATACATAATAATAAATAATACAAATAAAAGTGAAATCATTAATAAAATTCAATTAAGTAAACATTGCATGATTAAAAAAAATATTTTAAATTCTAAATAAATATTAAACTTTCAAGATCACTATGGTGCTCTCATAAACGCTCTATTAATGCATTACATAGTTCAAAATGAGCTTCTTTATGTCAAGCTAAAAATTGTTGAAATCGTTAACTTTCATATGTTGTCATTTCTTTAATCAGAATTAGACCTTCTGACGTATCTTGAATTTGTGCATTAATCATGGTTATCATAAATAATCATGTTGTGCATTGTAATATATGAAGTTTATATGTCATGTAGCATTTTTTTTCTCAAAAAATGTGACGACCCTGCGATAATTGCAAAACAAGATTACAAAACTCCAAGTGTCGTTCAACATCTTTTCTACATGACTCTTGTTTCATGGCATTTTTTTTTTTGAGAACGTGACTGTATGTATGTAATTGTGATGATGAGAGTGTAGTGTTATATATCTATAGGAGTAGAGTGCGTACTAATCTAATAAAAAAAAAGGTGCACAAATAGTTTCTTTTAAGTACATTGTATTATTTGTTTAGTAATTTATATGGTTGCATTTTTTATTTTTTGTGATGTTTAATTATAGATATCTAATTGCAATTTATAGTAGAAATAACACAATTTTTTTTAAAATCATATGTAGAAAAATTAATTTATAAAAAGGCTAACTTTTATATCTAAAATTAATATTATAAAAATATTGTATAAAAGATAATTAAATATACAAGAGATTTAATTAAAACATATAATTTATACAACGTATCATTAAAGTTTGTATAATAAAATTAATATTAAAAATTTAATAAAGTGAATTGTGGATGAATAGTGTTGCAACGATGTGTAACATTATTCAACACCAAATGATGTAAAATTGAGTTTGAGTTGGAGCTCTAAAACCCATATATTGTACTATCTCAGGTTACTTTATGAATATTGTATAGAATGACAAACCTAATAATATAAATAATTTATAGTAGCTATCTTTGATTTATTGTGTTCCTAACAAAACTGTTTGTCAGTCCCTCTCTCCTATATCTCGCTCGCCACTCTCCTTCTCGCCGCTTATTCCTGTCACTTCCTCTCTCGCTTGTGTACATAGGAATTGTATAAATTGTGCTTCTAATTTATAAAGCGGAGAAAATATATAAATGCGTGGCAAATACAGATATCTTGTCCCTATCCATCATAATTAGGACAATTATAAATATTTGTCTTGCCCAAGTCTCTTTTTGTATTTTCATGTTATACAAATCAAATTGTAGATAATTTTCTCTCTACTTTATACAATTGATTCAATTGTATATCACTGGAAACAAGTCTCTTTTTGTCTTTCTCTCTTTCTCTATTTTATATAAATTCAATGTTATTAATTTATTCTTTCTAGTTTTATACAATTCAATTTTGTCTTTCCGATTCTCGTTTTATACAATTCAAATTGTATAAATTTCTCTTTTTATTTTATACAATTAGTTTTATTACATTATATATATAAGGGAATCAGACATATAGAAGTTTGCGATTAAAGGACATTTACAAACTTTACTATAACACACAAATATGAATTTTATGTTTGCTATATATGAAAGTTGCCTTACTTTTATTTGTCATATTGCATTTTTCGAAAGTCAATTTGACGAATTTTCAAAGTTAAATTAGATTGCATTAATTTAATATTTTAAATAAAAAATTTAGACATTTAAAAATAAAAAAAAAGTATTATACAATTAATTTTTTTTTATATGAATATGATAAAAAAATATATTTTAAAATATTGATAATTTTTTTTTTATAGTTTAATTTTAAAAATAAAAAATATAATAATTAATGATAAACAATGAGTCAGGAGATATCTTACTGATTCATGAATTACTAGCCGTATATTATTAATTTTTCTATCAAATGACGCGATTTCATCAATACAGAAATTGCGTGGCGATCAGTGATTGGTCCCCTGGTTTCGCATTTTCTATTACAGTTCCTTTGCTTTTACTACTACTATAAAAATTCATTTCCCAAGAAAGGTAAAAATATATAATATTTTATTATATACAATAAATAAATGAAAGCATATCAACCGTTGGATTTAAGCAATTTGACGATCCGACGACGCAACTTGACTGTAACTGACTAGTGGAAACTTTTGGTAGAAAGTGAACGTATATGACGCGTACACACCGCAAAAGTTGTATATATATTGCCCCTAACCCATCAGCAAAATACTGAGCACAGTGTCCTTCTCCTTCGCCCATTCTCTCTCTCTCTCTCTCTGTAAGTTATTCATCTTTTGATTCTTTCTTCTTTATTGAAGTTTTTTTTTTTTTTTGTGTCGACTTGCAGATAGATTTTTCTGTTTCTGTTTGTCATTTGATTGCTATAAATGTATTTGTCGTTTTTTGGATGGGTTCTTGCAACATTATTTCTGGTGACGATTAGATTGTAGTTGTAGTTTTGCTTATTTGATATTTTTCTTTCTGGGTTGATTTTGCCAGTGGGTTTTACTTCGGCTTGTTGTTTGTGCCTGGCATTGGTTAGC
This sequence comes from Solanum habrochaites, assembly GCA_027704765.1. Taxonomy (NCBI): domain Eukaryota; kingdom Viridiplantae; phylum Streptophyta; class Magnoliopsida; order Solanales; family Solanaceae; genus Solanum; species Solanum habrochaites. Next base: position 50,348,466 of record JAKWJA010002490.1, on the reverse strand, counting down.
GTTCTTTTCACTCCAACCCTACCATCTTTTCTAATTTTCAGCTCTTCTTTAAGGGTTTTACAAGCAATCTTCTTTTCTTCATCCTTTTTGAATCCACATTCCATCTATCAATTTCTTCTTCTTTTCTTGTTACCTTTTTGGGGTTCTAAAGTGGCTTTCAATACACTTAGTAATTCGGGTAATCTGACAGGGAAAAAGAATACGCTTCTCTGCTTGTGAAAATTTAATTTGTATTGCTAGCAACCTGGGCTGGATTTGTATGTCCTGATAGTCTGATCATATTTGTTACTTAATTACATTATTACTTTGAATTACGATCGTCTAGATATATGCTAATTGTTGGGTTTCCTTTTTGTTGTTCAGTTAAACATGGCTGAAAATAGTGGAAAAGCGATTGGAAGACACTCAGGAACCTCCCGTGTTGCGCTTAATGAAAGAATTCTTTCCTCCATGTCACGAAAATCTATTGCTGCTCATCCATGGCATGACCTAGAGATTGGTAACAATAGCTATTTAATTCTTGTAACAAGAAAAACGAAAGAAAAGAACTAGACAATCTATTTTGGTGAATTTGCTTTTAATCAGCGTTAGTATAATACGATTATCCATTTCAGTGTCTGGGTGTTATTTCATGGTCTTGTTATACATTGCACTGTATGGGGCTTGGTGTCTTTTTGTACTTATGTTTGATGTTCTGCTTGTGCAGGGCCAGGTGCACCTTCAGTTTTCAACTGTGTAAGTGTTTAAGTGCCAGTAATTCTTTTCTGAAATTATTTGATAAGGTACTTAAGTTACTCCAACAACCATAACCTTCTTATCTGGCTGTATTTGTCCACTTCTTTTTTGTTAGTAGTGATTTTCATTCTCTCCAGAAGATCATTTATTAAGTTCAAAGCAAAGGTGTTTCAATATATTTATACTGGTTTACTCTTTTTGTTTATCTAGTCAATAGTGGTCTTTGAATATTCTACAGTTCTCAACTGGAAATATATAACAATGATTGGCAGTTTGACATACAGGAAAAAAATTCTAATGATATCATCCTACCTGCTATCTGACACGGGCTTGCACACCCATTATTATCTCTGTGATAGTTGTGATTATTTGTCGGGTGATATAGTCCCAACTCCCAAGTACTACACAGATGGCATTAAGTTTCACGCAAACTTATATCTTAAAGAGTTATTTGGCAGGTGGTTGAAATAGGCAAAGGCAGCAAAGTCAAGTATGAGCTTGACAAGGCAAGTGGCCTTATAAAGGTGCTATTCTAACCCAGTGATCTTTAGTTCTTTCCAGCCTTTTGAAATTCATTTAAGAGTTTTCATGGTTATGATAATCATTTGACTGAATTGCTCAACTTGTGTCTAAAAGGTTGACCGAATACTGTACTCATCAGTTGTTTATCCACACAACTATGGTTTCATCCCAAGAACCCTTTGTGAAGACAGTGATCCAATGGACGTCTTGGTACTGATGCAGGTATGTCTTTGTTTACACATGCACATACACACATCTTCCTTAGGCCCAATCTAGCATTACTTGCATCAGTGTAACCTTATTCCTAGGTACTCTTACATCCATCCTATATGTTGTATAGGAACCTGTGTTACCAAGTACCTTTCTTCGTGCTCGTGCAATTGGATTGATGCCTATGATTGATCAGGTAAGGTTTTTCAATCGAGTAAACTTTCTGCCACATGTACTTTAGGATATTGAAAATTGCTGAACAAAAAAAAAACATTTGCTTATAAAAAATCTGATAGTTTTGTTTTAATTTCCTTAAGTTTTGTTGTGTACATATTTTTAACCTTGAGAGCTCAATAACACTTGATAACTTCTCCCTTTGTCAACTTGATGAAGGGTGATGATAACTTCTCATCCGTTGCAGTTGATAGAAAACTATGAGAGGGAATATTGAAACCAGAATTAGAATTTTAATAGACGCAAACCAAATAACTTGGTTGTGTGTGACATTGTGGCACCACAGTTAAATTTCCCTTTTTTGTGAGTGAATTGCAACAACTATAGTGTAATGCTAGTCCTTTAGCAAAATATGGGATAACTGATAGATATTAATGCTCTGTTACAGGGTGAGAAAGATGACAAGATAATAGCAGTGTGTGCAGATGATCCCGAGTTTCGCCACTACACAGACATCAAGGAGCTTCCTCCTCATCGTCTTGCTGAAATCAGGCGCTTTTTTGAAGACTGTATCCTCGATATGGAATTTTGTTAATTTAAGAAGGAAATACTCCATATTCATCCTGATAGGTCTGAGGCTGCTGGATGTGTATGGAGGATTCTGGCTTTATATGTTACCCCAATGGATGTCTATTTCCATTTCTTATAAATTTCAAGAATATATTTAAGACAATGTTTGCATATCGTAAGGCTTTTGACAACCTTTGCTAGGGTATGTATCTACTGTTTCTGCTATACATCCTTGACTCTCTATCAACAGATAAAAAGAATGAGAACAAGTCAGTTGCCGTTGAGGACTTTCTTCCTGCTGAAGCAGCTGTAGATGCCATCAAGTATTCCATGTCAGTTCTTTTGAGTTCTCTCATGTTGTAACTTGTAAGATTGTTTATTCTTTTGTGTTATCAATTTTCCTAACCAAAAAATATTCGTCTCCACGGTTGTGATCACAGGGACCTGTATGCTTCTTACATTGTGGAAAGTTTGAGGAAGTGACCTTGTTGAGGACTTGTTGTCACTACTGGAAATCGAAGCAGAAAAGCCGGTTGACTTGTCGAAGATGGCTCCCTGAATTTCATATGCGTACTTTAGTTTAATGTGGTATTATCAAATACTATTTGAAATGCATGTAGAACTTTCAATTTTCATGAATTCAGTAAAGACGTGGAACAGAAAGCATCAAGAAAACCACTGGTAATGTGCAGTGGTGGTGCTGTAGAAAAAATGTTTGCTTAGTCTCAGCATCTACAAAAGTTTACATCATATTGAACTTGCTAGCTATCTTGTTTTGATTGGGTTTTGTTTCTCTTATTCTCTATCTTAATATCCATCCCAAAAATCTTAAAGCTGTGCGTGAGCGTTGATATTTTTACAAAATTCATGGGATACCTTATACAACAATTAGAGAGAAAATTGTTCTACTTCACGAGATATAAATTCACTTGAATTTTTGCTAAACTGATAATCTACATAGCAAATAATTTATGCTTCGTGACTTCAAAACAGAATGGCAGCCACTTGAGGGTGGTGGGTTCTCGGTCATATTTCTAATTTGGAACGGTAGAGAGATTGTTATTGATAAAGGCCTTGGGCACAAAATCAGTTATGAAAAAAGAAAATATAGTGATGAGCAGCAACAAATAGTATGATAGACAAAATAGAGGGAATAACAAACAAAAATAATAGAATTTGTTAGTCGGAGAGTATCAGTAGTACTGTTAATAATAGAATTTGATAATGCTTCCTCAATTTCCATATCCTTCAATTTGGCATCAGGTTGTGTATCATGTCTATTTGGTGACCTCTCAAATAGTTCTTATGTCTACCTCTAACCCCTCCTCACAAAACCATTCATGCATCTCTTTTTCGTATGTCTAAATCATTTCAGTCTAGTCTTCCTTCCTTATTATGTTTATCACAGAGATTCTCCCATCTTATTTTGGATATTTTCGTTCTTAGTCTGATCTCTTTTAATATGCTAATACATCCATTTCAATATCCTCATTTCTGTCATTTTCATTTTTTGTTTATGCGGGTTCTTGATTGATCAACTCTTCACCCTATATAACATAGTGAGTTTAACAATATTTTATATTAATATTTACTTTTTAAGTTTTAGTAACATATTTTTATTACTACACAGACACAATATCCATGCTAAAACACAATAAAATTATCGATCTAGAACGATTGAAGTATTTTTTTAACATTTTATTATCCTCTTTCATTTTTATTTTGTTTATTCCATTTTGATTTGTTTATGAATTTTGAGAAAAAAAAATAAACTGAATCATATGATTTTAAATATGTTTAGTTACTAAAAGAGTGATTCCTTTTTAAATGAACTAACTAAAAGGAAAAATTAAACAAATAAATTGAAACTATGCCACGGAGAATAACATTTCCAAACAATAGTAACATTGAATAAATATGCGGAAGTATCATTAATTTTCTTATGATGGTGAAATATAATTACTCAAGAGTTACGTTTTTTTTTGGTAATAAGGAGTATTATGTTAGAGTTTGAAATAATAAATAACAAAGTCAATAACAGCACTGGAAATAATAAAAATAAATTATTTCATAATAACTCCTTTATAGCACTGGAAATAATACTTCATAAAAACTTGTTAAAACGAGAGCACTCAATAGGAGTCGGGGTTTGGGTTCAGCTCACTTCACCTTTTGCCCTTTGTGGTATCAACGCTCCTCATTTCTCAACTCCTCAGCTAAATAATCAAACAAATATACGTTTGAATTTGGAGAAATCCGGTTGTTGAATCGGAAGCAATAGAGGATGGGTTCGGCGATGAAAGCAATCTACACCGTTGGATTCTGGATCCGGGAGACAGGCCAAGCCCTTGATCGGTTGGGCTGCCGCCTCCAGGGAAACTATTACTTCCAAGAACACCGTAAGTCTCTTCTTTCTCCTCACTTCTTCACATCTATCACCTTTAAACATGTTATGTTTTCATATAACCCACAATTAGGGCTTTAGCTATTTGAACGATACACATTAGTTCAAGTCACAGAACGCTTTCAATTGTATAAATTTAGTAGGCTTCGTTCTGCCATTTCTATTTAGCTGCATTTTCTGTACTGTGTTGTCTGAACATTAATTTTATTAGCTCAGATAGCACCGTGAAGGTGACATTGCAATGTTTGATGACAAGTACTGAAGTTTTAGTATTGTTTTTTGAGCTGCATAGAGCTATTTGTATCTGATTATCTCTTATTTTAGGGGATAATCCCCTCTTGATAAATGTCGACTTATGATAGTGTAATTTTTCTCTTGTCTATTTCCCTTAAAAAAAACTACGAATGGATACTTTCCCTTTTAGTTTCAGGAAAAAGAATGTTGTTATATTGATACATAAAGTAAAACAACCACTTCGTAAAGCTAGAATGAATTAAGTGACATCAAATTTCATTGGCATTTTATATTTTCTCTATTCGAAACAGTCATTCAATGCTCTAACTTTGAAAGTGTAGTTTCAAAGTATTTTACTGATTATCAGTCTCAAGGAGATGGATTGTGGTTGTGGCATAAAATAACAACCTAGACATCTTTGGTATGAATTCCCCTATGACGCTTAGTATGAACTTACTTCACAACCTTGGTGCACAGGATTTCCCGTCACTTGTGGTTGTGGGCTGTAGTAGGCGCTGTAGTTGAAGTTACAATTTTTTGCTTAAAAAGATAAGGTCGATTACAAGTATTGTTGATTCAAGGTTATCAAGAGTGATGAGTCATCATGTAGGGTTGCTAATTTGAAGGCTGCTCATGATACTTAGTACTTATAGCATAGTATTACTATGACATATATGATCTATCTTACAATATGTCTTAACAACAATCCGAGAGCTAAATTATTAATTCTGATCTCACCCAGTTCTCGATAACCATGCACTCAACATTGTGACTAGCATAAGTAGCTCGGGTCAATTTTGATGAATTATTAGTCTATAAATATTTTCATCAGGGTGAGTCACTGAGGCTTGGGATCTTTGACAAGCATTCTACCGGTGTCGATTGTGATGATCTTAGTTACATTCATATTTATTCACAATCAGCCAATCTCACCATCTTAGGTTCTGTTCTCTATGTTTGGCTGTACTTCTAGAATTATTTCCTAGTCTTCTACTCTTTCCTGTGTTCTGTTGTTATATGGTTTTCCTCTTTATGTCAAACCACATATTTTTTATTTCACGTCTAAACTTATTGGTTGTTGATGTGCTTTCTCCAATATGCAACATGCCTTCTTGCTTTAACGTTTTTTATTCTCTACCTCTTTTTTATTCCAGTGTCGAGGCATAGAACTTTGATGAACCTGTTTGACAAAGTACCAGTTGTTGAGAAAGATGCATTTGTGGCCCCAAGTGCCTCTATAATTGGTGATGTTCACATTGGTCGTAGTGCTTCTATTTGGTATGGGTGTGTTCTGCGAGGTATGTTTTGCTTCTGCATATGATGGTAGTGTCGGTGCTGCTTTATTAAAAAAAGGTAGTGTCAGTGTTTAAAACCCTTCTTATAGAAGTATGCGGCTGTTATACTGATTGATTTTGAAATATACATTTTTTGTCGTGGTAAAATTTTCCTGGAGACAGTTGACGAGTGTGAGAAAAGTATTCCTTCTTGTATCACAAAATATTTGTCTTTACTTGAATTATGGTAATGGGTAGATATTTAGGAGACAACTGCATTATGGACTCGTCAAGCTTTATAGTTGAATCAACAGTATGTCCCATGCCAAATCTTTATTTATAAAATGTTGTTTGTTGATAGTTAGCTCAGCATGTAGAGATTGCTTATTTCTTGAAATGCAGCATTATGATGTTACCTGTTTTTCAGAACTGATAAGTTTGATATATCATGCAGTGGTAGTTTTCTATAAGACAAAGACAGTAGATATTGCTAATTTCTTGAAATACAACAGTATAAGGTCACATGCCTTGCCGAACCTGGTAGTCCTGTTGTTTATGTCGTCCAGTAGTTCTTATTTGTAAGATAAGTAGTAAGACTGAGTGTACAATCTTTTCTGCACATTATAGGTAATTAAGCCTTTCTTCTAATTTAGTTACGATGTATTAATTCTTTTTAAGGTGTACCCAAACACCAGTTGTGAACAATAATATCGGGCTTTTTAAAAGATACAAGACTCGATTAATTTGAATGATTCTGAACCGAATAAGTCTCTTGAATTGGAATATGAAAAAATTGGTTGAAAGAACCCAATAGAAATTGGCATTGAGGAATGAGGATTGGCACTAAGGATATCTGGACAAGTCTGCACTTGAGCAGAAGGTCTTTCAAAAACAACCTCTCTACCTCCACTAGGTAGGGGTAAGGTTTGCGTACCCTCCCCAGATCTCACTTGTGGTTTTACATTGGGTATGTTGTTGTTGTTATGTATTTAGTTTTAACGATTCAAAAAAATAATTTAAAGAAATGATGTAGGCCATTTATGCTTTTACAATCTAAATAAGACTTAAGATTTTGGGGTTTGTGATAAAACTTAATGTGTAGATCTCAACGAAACTCAAAGTTGTGGACTCATGGTACGATCATTCTTAATTTTGAGAACTTCTAGCTATCAAGAGTACTATGCTACTCTTTGACGAGTTAAGAATTGTATTGGAAACTTCATGTATAGCACAAGCGAAGACTGGCAGCACTTGATAAATATAGTTTTTTCCCTACATAACAATCATAATCTATATATGTTTTTTAAAAGTGACGGTGGTTTCATTACAACTTACATGTACATTCATGAGTGATGACAAAGGTGAGTTTCATTTTAGAAAAGAAATTAGTAAACTTTTCTGTTGCAGCGAAAACATGTTTTTCTCTAAAAATAAAATTTGTCAAATAATTCTCTTTTTTGAATATTGATCTTTGAGAGGATGTTAACGTATGAAAAGGTCAAATTTGTGAAATAAAAGATTGCTATAGGACTATTTATCAGACTGTTATCTGCTTCCACCCAATGGTATTATTAGAAATATCAAATTAGATTGGACCTGATAACTTGGGCTCATTCAAAGTTGAAACTTATATTATTTGTTCAGGGACAAGACACAAAGCCCAAACTTGCCTTCACTCAGGCAACTCAACTTTTGACTTACTCCACAAGCACTACTCCTTGAATCTCTTCAATTGTAATGTTATCTTTTGAAAGCTCAATCTATAACTTAGCCGACTAAAAGTTCGAGCAAATTTTGGTTTATGCACACTCATGGCAGCCTTTGAATGAAATACTTTGGAAGTATGTGTCTTTCTTAATGCATATTGCCAACGATATTTGACTGAGTGAATATGCTCCCACGCTTACAGTATTGAATAAAGTTTTGTTCCTTCTTCCTTGGTTATAAAACTTACATTGCGCCTCTTATAATATCACTTTGTCCTATCTTAGCTTCCTTAAGGGCAAGAATATGAGTTCTGCATTGGGCTCTAATTCTGTGAAGAAGTTTGGGCTTCAATCAAACTATGATTGCATAGTGTTTTTCCTTTTTGTGTGTGTGGAGTGCCCTGGATGTTTGTGCTCTTTAGTTTTCTTGTTCTTTCTCAACATGAAACTCCATGCAGGTGATGTGAACAGTGTCAGCATTGGAGCCGGAACTAATGTCCAGGACAATTCTCTAATCCATGTAGCTAAATCGAATATCAGTGGAAAGGTTTTGCCTACGATAATTGGCAAAAATGTTACCATAGGTGAGAAATTTCTGGCAATTTAGAGCATAATATACATCTGCCATTAATTTTTGAGTTGGCTTGATGGTTGACTTTTGACATCAACAAAAGTAAGGTCCATTAGCGCTGTATTACATGAGATGTTAACTCGTTGAAGACGAGGCCATTTAGTGCCGTATGGTGCAACCGACCTGCTTAGATGGAGATGTTGTGCCGAGAAAAATGGCTATGGTTGCCTTGATGCGTGCCCATGCTAAGAAAGCTACAAGGATTCCATTCGGAGAGGTTTGTGGCAGACGTTAAGTCACTCATTTTGCCATTATTGGGGTTTTTGCATGTGTGTACAAGTTCCTACATGGGTATTTACCAATTGGTGAAAAAAATATTATTTGTTCATACTGATGCTAGTTTCCATGTTAATCTTTAGTAAGTTGTTTAACCTCCCTATTATACACTTGTGAAACTGTGCATGTTACTGTTGACAAATGGACGAAGATTTGTTAGGATGTGGACTGATACAAGGAATTCCCAAAGAAAAGCCCTTCCCTTCCCTAGTTTTGTCTTGTATTCTAGCTTGTTATGAAATATGTAGTGAATTTTTTTGTAGCAAATTTCAACTTGCTCACATGTGTAATTATGACAACTAAAAAACATAGGTCTGGGGAGGAAATCCAGCGAGGTTCTTGAGGAAACTCACAGAAGAAGAAATAGCGTTCATCTCAGAGTCAGCCGCAAACTATTCTAATTTAGCGCAGGTTCATGCAGCTGAAAATGCAAAGGAGTTGGATAAGATTGAATTTGAGAAGGTGCTGCGGAAGAAACTAGCGCGCAAGGATGAGGAGTATGACTCTATGTTGGGTGTTAGTGAAACACCTCCAGAGCTTGTCCTGCCTGATAGTAGCCTACCAGACAAGGCACCAAAGGCCTCCTAAGTGTGGTTTCCATCTGGGGTATCCTGGGATTTTGTGATGTTATTGGGTAACTCTTTTTTGTTTTGGACGGATTAACGTCAAAATGCCTGTGATTAGTTTCCAATAATTATGGCCAAGCTGAAATATCAAAGTTTAATACAGGTATGCAGCTCTAGCATTTTTCTATTTATCATGTCTGGCTGATCAGAGCCTTTTGATGTTCTAAAAAACCAAAGTTACAGTAGAGCTTATATTTGTCTGTTTAAGCAATATGAGAAACTACACATATTTTCCTCAACCTCAATCTCTTGATGCGCATTTCCTTCTGAATCAAGACTTTAGAGGACACTTATCTGGTATAACACACAATGCTCTGGGTAGCCAATTTGAAAAAATTATTATCTGATTTCTATTGTGTTGTATCCGCAGTAGGTGACAAACCACAGTCTTTGAATGTGCAGGGAATCCCAGAAAGCAAATTCAAAACCTATGGCCTAATATGGGTGTTCACTTTTTTAAAAAAGACATAATACATAAATATATCCTTCAATTTTGAATGTGCACAAGTGGACACTTAAACTTGTACAAAGTTGAACAAATAGACACGCATGTCCTACATGTCATCCTACATATTATTTTGTTCTACGTGGTGTCTTACATGTATTTTGTCATGTAGGATTCGTGTGTTTATTTATTTAAAAGTTAAATAGTTAAAATATCTGTTTGTGCATTATGAAAGTTGAAGGTCAAAATTAAAAATTTGAAATCAAGTTTATGTATTATGCCTTTTAAAAATGGTGTCCTATTAAGACATTCAAAACAAAATGAAATTTATGTTTTTGAAGATCTTACATACCTTTTGAATAAGTTGCGTAAAGGCCAGGGACACCAGACAGTTTCCCTTCAAAACTTTTTACATTTGTGAATTGTGGACACAGCGTTAGTGTTTCTCTTTAAAGTTTAAATACAGAAAACAAGATTAAAAAAATTTATTCTTGGGAGTATAATTAGTCTATCTATTTGGGTTTCTCCTATAAAATAACAACGTTCTCTTGTCACCTAGTAAAAAGATGTACGAGAGATGGGAAGAGTTATTCTTGCATTCATTAAATTTTATAGCTAGATATAGTTGAATTGCATATAATTTTGTAAAGTGATGTATAGATACCCTTCTCTCTGTAGCTTTTTGGTTAGCAAGATATGAGTAGGATTTAATAACTTTTTTGACGGCTAACCTCGTAATAGGAGACATAGTAGCTTGTTATTTCAAAAAGCTTACTTATAAGGGGCATAATTTATCTTCTTAATTTGATTATAAATGTATTTTGTCCCAAAAGCAACTAGGGATCAATACTATGCTCTCTCCATTTCTTTTTTGCTTTTTTTAGCATTGTGATATTGATTGGACATATTTAGTCTAAGACTTTTTCTATTGCCATATCTGTTACTGTATTTTTAGTCGATCTGCAGCCATGATGCCATTTTGAAAAGTAGAAAAAGCATTATGATTTCACGTCACAAAAATATTGGAGTAATAACAAATAAACCCAAGTGATAAATATCGATCATGAGGAGCGGATACAGGAGATTTGTATATTATGTTGGCTGCACGCTTGTGTTTTATTTACAGTTCTTGTCCATGCAATCATACTAAACTTCTTTCATGAGCTTTATTAAATCTATATATTATATATGGAACCTTAATCTACAAGATTAGATTAATAAGTACTACACACTGTATATCCATACATGATTAAGTTTATAGACATTAATGATTGAAATTGAGTATTTAGCTTTAGCAAGCTGTGACTTTGAATAAAGTTAACCAACATATTGGACCCAGAGGGACATACACTCTTTAGCCTTTTTTTTTTCCTTCATAGACTCAATTGCGCAATGCCATTATTCACATTTGCCCTTCCTTTTCCAATATAATTTTCAATAAGGAATTTGCAAAAGCATTCATCATTTGGCATTTCATAATTGGTTGGTTTATGCAAAGAGTAACCAAGAAGAAGAGCCTACCTCTTCTTTCTTTAGACATATTAAAGTAGTTAGAATAATTACATATGTTCGATCTAAATCTTGTCTTTCCTATATATATAATACAAACAATTTCTTTGAATAAAATATAAAGGTATTGATGAGAGAAAAAAAAGAGAAATAGTGGATTTTACTTATATCAATAGTACCACACAACTTTTATATATCTTTGAAAAATCAATTCAAAATCTTATCCGATTAGTGAGCATTTGAAATTAGGTTATGCCAGCCCATATATATTTAGGATAACATTAATGCCCTGGCAAAATACTCATTTGCAATTATTATGACAATTGTGTTTATTGATGAGTACTAAGGTAAACTCTGAAATTTAGTTGAAATAATAACAGAGTTGTCATCAATAACCAACATGGATTTGTTTGTTTTGTGGTGGCGGAACCCTTAACTAGAAGTTTCTGGTTAGAGTCTTGAGTATTGAGAAAACTTTATTGGGAATATTACGCATGCAATGTGCAATTCAAATTTTGTCAGGACTCTGAATACCGAGTGTGAAATCAGAAAAAAAGTAGTCAACAATAAGAGCTTGTGGTCCCATTCACCAATTCATCAATTGAATTATATACATTAATATTATTGAAGCAAGTAATACAATATAGGGTTAGTAGTGTTGGGATCATATTAAGTAAGGGACAGAGCATAACCTAATTAGAAACATCTATTTATTTGTTGTAATATTGTTCATATTTCTACATGAACAATAGTTGTAAGGAGGCTATCAAAATGCTATCACCAAATATATTTAATGCACTTATGACCAAGAAACCGTTTAGGTTCCCTAAATATATATTTCTCTATCTAAACTAATGCTATCCACCTACCATAATATACTCTTCTTAATTGCGTTTATTTAATTATTAGGAAAAATAGCTTTCATTTTCAGTTGAAATAAGAAATTATTTAAACAAGAAAAATAAGTGTGTATTCTTTGTCTGTATATATTGTTAGGCTGGCCTACAAATTAGAGAGGGGATCGCAAAACGCGCAGATATTTTGTATTTTTCTTACCAGACTAATAATGAAAACAACCTTGGATAACTAAGTACATATTAAAAATTCAAATTATTGAATTTTAATTTCTGAAACAAGATGAGCACTATTCGTTATGTTCTTCAGTATTAATTTACTACATTATTTCAAACCTTTTTCTTCTTCTTTTATGACATATAATTTTTATATATATTAATTAAAGATGATAGTACGTACGTATATTATAAAAAGAAGTTTGGGGGCAGTTATATGATTCGTTGTTTGAAAATTGAAATACATGGGATGGGGCCAATTAAAAGTCTTACGTGCAATCCACAAAGTTTGAGTTGTTTTGATTTTTTTTTCAGTATCTAAGAATCTCACCAATAAGGCTAACCATAGACAGTTGCTTAATTTAAAGCTTTTTGAAATGAAAAAAAATAAATAGCACCTCATTGGTCTTTGTAGTTATAGGTGGTATATGGGTAAATTATTCTTTTAAAAATTAGTTAAATTTGAACAACTCTTTAATAATCTATTTTCTCACTTGTAATTATACGCTCAATAAATTTAAATATATATATTTATTATTAAATATTAAATTTACGTGTATCTGTTTATGTATTATGCTGTATAACATTCCGGAAAGCTGCCGGAGTTTTATCCAATGGGCGACTCTTTTGTCACCACGCTTACTGTCGTCTTTGTCTTTTTCTTTTTCCCCTTTTTGCCACTAACGATAATCGCCCATCACAATATATTTTACTAACCAAAAAGTTTCCTCGATATTCAAAATCCTAAACAAAATATGTCTTCTTCCTAACATTAGTTTCAAAAAAGCAACTTCCCATATTACCCCCTTTCACGCTTCATTCTTTCTAGTTTCCACCTGAACTTTTCTTTGAGAATTCAGAGTGACATTTCCATGGAAAATCTGTCACATTCACTTGCTAAAAAGAGTTACCATGGAAGTGGCTTCATTACAACACCAAGTAAGTCTGTATACGACGACGTTTTTGGTGGTACGCCCAAGTTCGGAGTGCCAACATTAGCTCCTCGTTATGAGGATTATACTGAGATTTTTGGAGGTTTTCACTCTTCCCGAGCTTCCTCTATTCCCGTTTTGGATCTTCCGGTGCTTGATGAAGACGATGATCGGTTGTCCTTCGATATTCAGACTTCTCATTTGGACTACTCTGAGATTTTTGGAGGTTTTCCTGTTTTTGATTCTGCCCTTTCGTACGAAGATTTGGTTCGGCAGTCTACTTCTGGCTATGATTCTTCGGACGAGGGCTGGTATGATCTTCTTCATTTTCTTTGTTTATTTTTCGATTCCTTTTTCTTTGAAAATGTCATTAGTCTGGCAAAAACTGCTTTGCATTCACTCCATTTTTTCGTATGGGACTTTGGAAATGTTGAGTTGCTTTTTACAAATTTAGGGAGAATTTTTTGCTGCAAACGCTGCGGGAAGTAAGAACGCAAATTCTACTTTTTTAAAAAAAAAAATAAAATTTGAACGCTGGTGTTCATGTTTTGGTAGCTCTATCCACCACTGGGAAAGCATCATCTAATTTTTCTGCCCAGTTTCGTTGACCGTTAGGCCCTAGTTGTGCTTGTGCTGTCCTTAATTTCTCTAATTTGAGCATGTCTGTAAAACTTTGTTTCTATTGGAAATTAACAAGTTGAGATTGTGGTTTCTCATCTTGGACCCTGCAGCTAAGAGTGAGAATCTGTAATTTGTGAAGTATGAATTAAGAGCTAATCTCTTTAATCAAATGTCTTAAACACTTATTTTTGCGGAGAAGTTTAGATTACATGTCTATGTCCGAACTGAAACAAATCAAAAGAATGTATTAATCAATTTTCTTAACCAAATCTCATTTTTCACTTAGTAGAATCAGTTTTATCTTTCTCAGTGCTCTCAATATGAACAGGTGGCTTTTTTTTTCTTTTTCTGTTCAAAGGGGTTATAGTTTTATGTTTCATTTATTTCTTTTATTGATAAAAGGAGTCCAGTTCAGAGTGAGACCCTGTCAAATGAGTCGGATCCTTCAGCTTTTTCAGAAAGGAGTCAGAGCTCTTCTAGTGCTGATGTTCATCATTCATCTGACGACACCAAACAGTTCAACATTTCATATCACAAGACTTTCCAGAGAAGCGAAGGAGTTATGTCAAATGGCATGACACATGTTGCTCATCTGCATGCTATTCCTGGATATACTTACATGGTCAGTGGAAGTCAGGCTTCTCAAAATACAGAAGATGAGGAGCCACCTGGACAGGCAAACCTTGATATCAACTACAATGTGAACTTCAGTGGACCGCTTGTAGAAGACCAGCAATACAAAAGAAGCACGCCACGTAATATGAGCAGCAGCTATATCATGCATGGAAGTGATTCAAAACATCCAGAGAAATGTAGTGAGGCTAGTTGTACTCCAGATAAGCCATTCTTAACTGTCTCAGATATCAGCTTAAGAACTAGGCCATCAGGGTTGCCCCCACCATCAAGACCGCCACCTGCCATGGCTGCCAAGAAAGGGAACTCTGATAGACTTAATTCAAGACTCAAAGCGTCTAACAGTTGTGCATTTGAGCAAAAACAAGGGGATAGTTCACAGCCTTACTTTGACATGGAAGTATATGCAAGTTCATCTGCAGCGGCGTCCTCTGCAGCTATAAAAGATGCAATGGAGAAGGCTCAAGCAAAGCTCAGAAGTGCAAAAGAGCTAATGGAGAGGAAGAAGCAAGATTTAAAATGTTATGCAGACCTCCATTTGGAGAAGGGTATTTTGGAGGAAAGACCAAGTAAGACATTTGACAAAGATGGCATGGAACAAAGCATGTGTGTTGGAAGAATTGAAGAAGTCCTTAAGAACAATGATGTTATTTCTGGTAATATTAAAGATGGAGAACATTTCAAATCTACTGGAAAACATGAAGAAAGTGAGCAGGATAAGCCGAATATGTCATCTCAACAACCAATAAAAGCTGAAGGAAGAGTTGCATGGAGGGAAGGTGCGGAATTTTTTGAAGTTGTTGAAACTTACCCATCTTGTGGGTCTCCTGAGGAAGTCAAGATTGAATCTGATTTGCTGCATAATATGGAGTCACATGAAGACAGACAATCCAAAGCAGCCACTGACAGATTTGACCATCTAGAAACTTGCAAAAATGTTGCAGCAAAGGAGGCTCGTGACTGCATAGAGGAAAGTGAAGAAAAAATGGGTAAAGGGTCCTACCAATTGGCCAATACGCATCAAAGGTCAAAAGAAGAAGATTTGTGTGGTCAATTGGAGCACAAGGAGACGCTAAAAGCAGAAGAAAACTCACCGGATGTTAGTATGAGTGAGAAACATGTTAAAGTCCAGCAAGAGGGAACAAGTGAGAAGCTAAGTAGCAGTTCTCACAAAAGTGTAGAGTACATCAGAGGAAGTGGCCAGAATGTGAGTGAATGTAAGGCTACTGTGAAATTAAGTGGTGGAAGGAGAAAATTAAATGATCAAAAGAGATGTATAAATACTGATTCTAGACATATCGATTTAGAGCTGATGGTAGAATCTGAGATTGAAGAATGTGAGGGAGGACTTTGGGATGTTGTTGATGAAACAGGAAATGGACAGAGAGTGAATGAGATACTCAAGCAGGAAACGAAGAAGCAACTCGATGCAGTTTCTGAAAGAGAAGAAGGCGCTATTTATTGGGAGGAGAATGCAAAGAAACCAAACAAGGATTTTAAATCAGAAAAGAACGATGAGAAGTCAGAGGTAGCTTGCAAACAAGACAAGAATGAGAGGGACAACACGGCGAGTTTCAAGATGGACCCAATAGATCAGGATGCAAAAGGTGCTTTTGAGTGGGAGCAGGAGGACAGCCAATTTAGAGTGTCTCTCGAGAGAAAAGAGCATGAAGGAGAACAAAATGATGCTGAAGAAGGAGAAGAAACTGAGGGAAGACTGAATGTTAGTTGTGAAGGAGAAGATGATGATATGGAAATGACTGAGGTTTTGGAGCACCAAGAAAATAAGAGAGAATCCCCTTTGACATCCAGATTAGAATTTGAGAACATATCTGAAAAGGCCGGTAAGATTGAAGAAACTGAGCAAACAATTGTTTGTGATGTTAAGTGGGATGAATTGCGCGAACAGACCGAAGATAGCGCCCCAATTGAAATGGTTGGGTCTGTTTTGAAGCAGAACTCTAATGTTGAAGTTCGCAAGGATGTTACGACGATTGATTGGGCTGGCCAACCAAACTATGAGACTCCACTTGTGAACAAAATGTCCAAGAAGACGGAGGAAGATGGAGAAAAGCTGAAAGCAACTCAATCAGCCTTTTCCTGCGAAGAAAATGAGAGATTAGAAACTGAGTTGCAAAATTGTGAAAAAGAATCAGAAGTTGGAATGACCAATCTGCTGCCTAAAGATGGATGCAACTCTGTTTGCAAGAGACAAGATATCTTGGAGCATGGGAAAGACCCAACTAGAAGAGAAGATGCAGTAGGGTCTACTTCTTCAAATGAGCATTTGACCAATCCAAGTGGAGCTGGTATCTACACAGATAAAGCATCGGATAGACTGAAGAAGACAGCCTTTGAAATGGGAAACCATCCTGATCAAAGAAATGGAAAACCTCCTGAATGTCTGGCAGTGAATACCAATGGATTTCAGTCTGGCAGTAACCAGGAAGTTTCAGAGGAAAAGTTTACAGCTGATAATCACTCTAACCATAGAAATGGAACAAATGCTGAAGGGCCAAGAGTGAACACCAAGGTTGTTCAGTCTGGAACTAAACAGGAAGTTATGGAAGAAAAGTTTACATCTCAAAACATTGTCGGGGAATGGGCCACAAATGCAAAGAAAATTGGAGATGCTTTGGCTGCTGTGCTAGAGGATGTTGAAATCCTGTCAAGTATAGACCAGAGAGCCGCAACTGGAAGTTCCCAGAAGAAAGAGAGAAATTCAAATAAAATCATTACTCCTGAGGCCCAAAAAACGGATGAGCGACTGAAAAAAGAAAGAGAAATAGAGGAAGAATATATGAGAAAGTTAGAAGAAGAGAGGGAAAGAGAAAGGGAAAGAGAAAAGGATCGGATGTCTGTAACTCGTGAAGCTCTGGAAAGGTCATATCTTGAAGCCCGTGGGAGAGTAGAAAGAGCTGCCATGGAGAAATCTGCAACTGAAATACGTCAAAGAGCTATGGCGGAGGCCCGAGAAAGATTAGAGAAAGTATCTGCAGAGGCTAGAGAGAGATCTTCAGCAGAGCAGGCAGCTAAGGAGGCTAGGCTCAAGGCTGAGCGGGCTGCAGTAGAAAGAGCAACTGCAGAGGCTCGACAACGAGCTTTTGAGAAAACAATGGCTGAGAAGGCTACCCAGGAATCATGTGACCGAGTGGAAAGATCATCTTCTGAAAAGTTTTCTGGTTATTCTAGGAGCACAGAAATGAGACAAAGCTCTTCTTCTGTGAGTATCTCTTCCTTCTTAAATGTAGAAATGCATGCTGGCTGCCTACTTATTGGGGTTTGTTGACAGGAACAACATGCACATCGGAGCACAGAAACCTCGAAATTGAGATATTCATATTCTTCAGCTCATGCTGGTATGTAGATGAAGCACAAAGATTCTCCTTCTTTCTTTGGTTTATAGTCTAGTTTTCCCTCATGTTTCCTGATCCATTAGTTAGGCATTCTGAATTTCCTGTTTGTTTAGTCGCATAAGTAACTTTTTTGCGATTAAATTTTTCTTGTGAAGCTTCTAGTAAGATTAAATGCTTTGTAGGCATTGAAGGTGAATCACCTCAAAGATGTAAAGCACGGTTGGAGAGGTATCGCAGAACATCAGAGCGTGCAGTATGTGCTTCCTAACCATCTTGTTCCTTTAAGAGTTAATTTTCTTTTATATATATTAAACTTTTTTTGGCTTGATTTTAGGCCAAGGCCCTAGCAGAAAAAAATATGCGTGATTTTCAAGCTCAGAGAGAGCAAGCAGAGAGAAATGTATGTATCCATATCTTTGAATAACACCATATATCATGAATGATCTACATTTCGTATTGTCTTATTTGAGGCATTTCTGTGCAGAGATTGGCTGAAACTCTGGATGCTGAAGTGAAAAGATGGTCAAGCGGGAAAGAAGGCAATCTACGTGCATTGCTTTCAACGTTGCAATATGTATGCCTGCTCTTCTAATGCTTTTTCTTAAGTTAATCAACTATTGAATGCTTGTTAAAATAGTTTTCTTAATACTATACCAAATATATATTCATCAGTATAGCCGAAACAATATTTGATTTATGTTTTACAGATTGACCTTTGCTTAGTCATTTGACTGCTTAAGTCGAAGGTGTTTCAATGTTTCATTCTCATTTAATAGTTCTTTTCAACTAAAAAAAGTTGATGTATTGACTCATAAATCTTAAGCCAAATTTGGCTGCTCAATCTAGCCTTTACTTGGTCTCTTCCTTTAATTACCTCTGTCAAATTATTGGAGTGGGTAAATGTGACTAACAAAATGAATAGTCCTAACATTTGCCTACTTATGTGCTTCTTGGTCATTTTTATTGAGGATTTTACTAGTCAAATTGTTACATGTGGCCTGTACTATTAATCATAGCACTGAGAAAGCTCAGGCTGACATCAGAACATGACTGCATGACATGTCAGTAGTATAGATTAATTTTGAGTTCTTAGTAGTAACTTATAGCAAACTTGTCATCGTCTGATTTTTGGTCAACCTCCACAATTTTGAATCTCAAGAGTATCTATTCATTATTGCAGATTCTTGGGCCTAATAGCGGTTGGCAGCCTATTCCACTAACAGAAGTTATAACTTCTGCAGCGGTGAAGAAAGCTTATAGGAAAGCTACACTTTGTGTGCATCCCGACAAATTACAACAGCGAGGTGCTAGTATTCATCAGAAGTATATATGCGAGAAAGTCTTTGATCTTTTAAAGGTGTGTTTCATGATTTAGCTTTCCTTACTTATCAACTTGATACAGCCCGTCCATTTTCTGTACACCAACGCAAGCTTCTGGTAGTTTGAATTAGCCAGCAAGAAAATATTCTTTATGTACCTATTCATTGCCAGTTAGAACCTAGATTCAGACACAGATTCAAGTTCTTGGAAATTAAATTTATATTTGGAAACCACATAAAAGTACTATAAGTCATTTAATAGTTAATAGTTCAAAATATCTAAAAGTATTTATGAGAAACGTAGTCAAGGAAGAACCACTTTGACTTCCCAAATAGTAATGTTGCCACATAAATTGGGACAGAGGGAGGGAGTACTTTGGAACTGTACTAGTTGCCATGTTAATCATCTTAACCCTAATCCAAACTAGTTGGCTGGCTCAATATATCCTCTGTACAAATTCCATTCTATTCAAGCCCATTTTAGTAGTTGTAAGATGCCAACCGAAAATTGATTTACAGTGTCTAGTTAGTTATAGAACAAACAGGGTGACATTTATTACGTAGTATTTTGGCTATCACGATAGCGAAGTTTCATTTGATGACCTTACTAATCGGAAAAAGAAAAAGAAAAAAGAACTCTATTAATTAATATGTAATGTGATGTTCCATGTGGCTTCTTCATTTCTTTTGTTCCCTCTTCATACTCCTCTTCTTTAAGCCCTTTTTTTTTTTTCTGTTAATTGTCTGTCCTGTATGAATCAGTAACTCTAGTCAGAATGGCCTTATTTTGTGGTGACCTAATAACAGACTATCATCTGCGACCTAATAGAATTTACCCCAGCCTCCATACACTTAAAAGCTTTTCTTCCTACCAGCTTCACCTCCCCCTCTTCTTCCCATGATCCGTTCCCTTTTATTATCTTCTTTGAATTATCTTAGTGGTTATCGTTCTTCTGTGTCTACAGGAAGCATGGAACAGATTCAACTCTGAGGAGAGGTAGTTGAAGACTTGTTTGCTCAGTTGAACATATAATTTGCACAGTAGCGAGTAAATTCTGTTTCTCATAATTTTTTTTGTTTCTTCATGTAAGCAACCACAAACTTTCCTGACAGAAAATGGGCTAACATGGCTATTCATTGAAATGAAATTTTACATGAAAAGGCTATATTATTGTGTTATGATGATATTTGTTCTTCTTCTTATTATTATTATTACTATGGATATTATCAATATTATCTCTAGTTTCCCAGAATGAGTACAAAAGATGGTATTTATTTTGGCAAATGATACGCGAGAGCCTTCAGTTCTTCCATAAAATTAGATCTTGCTTGTGCAAAGCTTATAAAATGG
Organism: Solanum habrochaites; assembly: GCA_027704765.1. Taxonomy (NCBI): domain Eukaryota; kingdom Viridiplantae; phylum Streptophyta; class Magnoliopsida; order Solanales; family Solanaceae; genus Solanum; species Solanum habrochaites. The sequence goes on along the minus strand of JAKWJA010002490.1, from coordinate 50,327,868 downwards.
AATATTAATATGTCCTTGTATTAGGATCCAGATCCTGAAGAGATTCTAGTTTTTGTTCCCTACAAAATATACATAGAATTCTCTGATGCCCGAATCAAGCAAGATCAGAATTTCCATAATTTTTGACCATTTTACTCATGTTGTGTTGGAAAACCTCAAGCAGCCATCAAGAACCAAGAACATGTTGGTGAGGTATCTCGCCTTTTTATTTTGTATGGTTGGGTTTCTAGATTTCACCATTGGTAAACTTTCCTGTACAATTGGCAACTGGTGCATTTTCCTTGCCATTTGAATAGTTTTCAGTAGAAATGGGAATTGCTTCTTTGTCTTTTCCATTGTCTGCAGTGCTTCGGGTAGAAAAGGGAAGCAACTGCTTCTGTCGGCAAGTCTCAATGGCCCCTTTATACATATCCTCCAAAGTGTGTTTGAATTGAAACCCCATATCCGTAAGCTTCTTTGATGAAAAAGACACTACGGGCAAGTCCTTATCGATACCCTTAAACCTGTTATTTTACCAGATTGAGTTACCAATCCATCACTCTACGAAGGAGCCAATTATACTTAGGAATACAGAGGAGCAGAGTGGCTTACTCAGTAGGAACATAGTACTCTGGCCATTTCTGTCGCACCATCTTAGCCACATCGTAGATGATAGCATGATGGGATGAGCAAATGAATCTTCCCTCTGCCTTGGGGTGCTCATACAGGAATATATGAGCCTCACAAAGATCATCCAAATGCACATATTGACCTTGTTTAATGATGCCGTAGTGAGCTTCATTCCCTGCACATCTCTATCTGATTAAGCCCATGATTGTGAAAAGCTGTTAAGTAATAACTGGAATTAAAGGATTTGAGTGTCTTCTTGACTGTGATTAATCATACCGGTAATTAGTGAAAGGGCAGTGATTAAGCTTGGTGGGAACGTAGGTGTGATGAATGGACCAACAACCAGTGGTGGTATGATGCTAATGAAATCAATGTTATTCTTTTTAGCTTCTTCCATTGCAGCCTTCTCTGCCAGTATCTTGGAAACAAAATACATCTGCAATCAAATTAAATTCGCAAAGCAATGTGATGAAAATACTTTTTTTTCTTTTTAAACATAGAAAGGGTATTCTTAAAAGAGAAGAATTGCCAAACGAACCCATCCTGTCATCTTCTTAGCATATATGAAGTCCAAATCGCTCCAGCTGGTCTCGTCATAGAAGAGTTTTTGGTCCTCTTGGACATCAAGAGTTCCAGCAGATGAAGTGAAAACCAGCCTCTTCACTGTGTTAGCTTTAGCACATGATTCTATGATACTTAACATTCCCCTGACTGTTGGTTTGATTACTTCGTTCTGTATATCAATGTCATGAGAGTTATTTTAGTATTAGTCGTCCAGAAATGTAACAAGTCCATAAGTATTGATAAGCTACTCTGTTACTTTATAGTACCTCTGGATCCTTGGACTCGAAATCCATGGGTGTAGCCACATGAAATACTCCTTGACAGCCTTGAATGGCTTCATCAAAGCTTCCTTCCACTGCCAAGTCTGCTTTCCACAGCGTCAAGTTTGTATCAGCTTTTGGCAATTCCAACAGATGTTTCACCTTCTTCTGGTTCTCTACAAAAGTTCATGCATCTTATATTAAGGGTCACTGCATACAAACAGACACTTCTAGGCGCTGTTATACACCTCTCTGGATCCTCGTAATGCAGCTTTGTACGGATTGGTTAATGGGTTTATAAATTATTTGACGGTCTATAGAAGTTAAACTCTTGAAAAAAACGAAAACATACCAGGATCACGAACAGTAGCATGGACATTATAACCGCGTTCAAGGAGTCTCATGACAAGCCAAGAGCCGATAAATCCAGCTGCTCCTGTGACGCAAACCGTTGGCGTCTTCGGAGGAGAGTGGGCATCAACAACTGCATGAGCTTCACTTGCCATTTTCAGAAATGAAAGGTAAAAAGAGTCAGCAAATTTAACCTCAAGTGTGACTGGACTTAATTACCACTAGTATATGACAATAACAACGATATGAGCTTTTAGTTATGTTTATGTATTTTGTTTTTATACTGCTTGCACGTAGAGGTATTAGGAGTGGTAATGTTAGATGGTAAGCACGTGCTCAACATACCGTTCAATAACTTGGTTGGATTAACCAAATGTGACTGGTTGGTGAGAGAGGAAGGGCTAGTGTGAAGTGTCTGGCCACTTTCTTATCAGCACATATAATAAAAGGAAAAATGACAAATATATCCTGAACTATCGTAAATGGTAATGTTGAACACATGCGGTTGAAATTTTCTTTTCTTTTTTAAGGACAAATATACCCGAACTATCATAAATGGTAATAGTCCGGAGTATATTTGTCCTTTTTCCCTATAATAGAATTATTATGTAGTACGGTATTTGATTTCACTTTTTTAAGCCGAAGATTCTATCAAATACAACTTCTCAATCAAATGTTTGTATGTTGTTGAATTATATCGAGTATATTATTATTTTGTTCGAAAGCTCATTACATCTAAAGTTAATAATGAATCAATTTCACATTAATGCTTTCGAAATTTAAAAATAATTATTTTCTTTGTTTCGATTTGTTTATCATACTTCATTTTAATCTACTTAAAAAAAGAATGTATCTTTTCTTTTTTGACACAACTTTTTAATTTCAATTTGGTACATTCGATGTATCATTAGTTTAAGTCTACAGAATTTAAAAGTTAAAATCAGAAAATCAAATTAATAAAATAAAGTATAAAATGGACGAACTTTTTTGTTTTGCAGGCATGCTAAACATTTTCTTTACCTGTTTACAAATTTGAATTTGAATTTGAATCGTTCTAGAGATGTTTGTTTATATGTACTTCAGTACTTTGCAATGCTTGTCGCAGTTTTAAGGGACACTATATAGTCATCACTATTCACTGAAAACAGCTTGCAGGTATATAATATGCATAAACTGTTAGATTTTATTTGTCCTAAATTTCTTACCATAAATAGGTTTTCCTTTAAGGAAAATTTTGAATTGGACTAATCCTTTTCTTGTAGGAAAAGTTGGGACTCTATAAATAGAGGAATGCTTCTCTACTTAATCAGCCTTCACAATTATAGTTTTATGGACTGTGAGAGTTTTGGTTAGGGGGAAAATTTGGTGGGTCACAAGCTGATACGTTATCACTTGTGTAACCTCCATGTAGTCGAGTAATTGGTTGAGGTTGTTTCTCTTGTATTTTTTCCTCTCATATTTAGAGTGGATTTGCTCACTCTTTGTGGATGCTAGATCGATCGACTGAACCACGTTAAATCTTTGTTTCTTTGGTATATTTCTCGTTGTCTTCTTACTCGTGGTCTTCGAGGTTTGCATGCTAGTCTTCCGAGTTTTACAAATGCTTACATTTCAATCCTAACATAAACTATACATAATTAGTGTATAAATTATGTATATTTAATTAGTGGATATAACTATTTTCGTCCTGTGTCAAATATGTAACTTGTGTTTCTTTAACCTATAAAAGGATCCAAATAGTGATGAATATCATAGACTTTGAGAAGGTTTCAAGTTCTTAAAAAAGAAAAGAAAATTTCAACAGCTGATGAAATCTTTTCAGAAGAAAAATTAACCATGTGCCGTTTAATTAAGACTCCTGGATAGAAACTTAACAAATAATATTTCACAAGTTGTAGTAGTGCGATAATATTGCTACATTTTCTACACATAACCAATGTTTTTTTTTAATTTATTTTATTTTAAAATTTCATAATGTATTCCATTTATATAAGGATAAAAAACTATAACTGCATTCAGGTCCTTGGAAGTGCTTCTTTCTTTAAAACGAACTGGATCCATTCAAACACGTTGATCTTTTACTAATCATATATATATCCAAATTGATTTGTTTTCAACAAAACATATATAGTTAAAAACTAAAATTTGTCATATATTAGTATAATATTCGTAGCATGCCTAATTTGAATTTGGAAGCTCTATAGTCACACTTTCATTATTAATATTGTTGTTGGCCAGATATAGTCAGATTTTCATTAAGCAGGAGAAGTCAAAACAAGGATTAATTCCTCAGATATGTATATATTATAAAGTAGTACTTAATTTCAACACCCTTAACAATAACATAGCGCACGCAAATTTTGACCAAGGAATTAATTAATTAAATAATTAACAGAGCAGGATTTAGTAATGTTGGTTTGTTTCCTAATTTTCTTTCTCACGTGATCATTCGAGATTCTATTATCGCTATAACAAAAATAAATATTAAATATTTACATTAATAAAAAGGGTTAGCGGTTTAATTTATTTATTTATTTATTTTTTATGAAATTCTCCTAAATTATGCAAACGTCTCTTTTCAAATTAAACCGCTAGTCTTCGTTTCACCTAAGGATAAAAGAATCACTCCGGCCACCACAGTTCTTATTGGTATTAATTAGGACACAATATGGAAAAGAGTTGAGGCCTAAATCAGTCGAAACATTTCTTATTTGTGATTTCATAAAGAGTATGTAAAAATGAAATGCGACAACTAATATAGAACAAAGAGAATACAATAAGTAGTATATTTATGCCAAAATGTATATCCAGGCAATTTCGGTGTAGAAATGATTTTGTATGTTCTTAACCGCTTTGCTAGAAGTATATACTTAGATCATCTCCAACCCTACTTTATTTTACTCTTCATTCTTTATATTTGGAGAGTAAAATAGAAAATATCATCTTTAACTACTCTCTATTTTACTCTCTATTCTCCAATTATAGAAATAGTAGTTCTTCAATATTTCACCTTTTTAATATTATATTATTGTTTTTACTTCTTTTTTTTTGGTAATTAACGTATTATTTTTTATATAAGGCTATTAATTAAATCTCTAATATATGCAATTCTATTTAAAATTAACATTACATTTTTAAAAAATATTTGATTTATATATTTACTTACTTTCATTTCAAATTGTAATATTTTTATTTTCGTAACTTTGTGATTACAATTTGATGTTATATTAATTTCCACTACGAAGCATGCACAAAATTAAAACGATAAGATTAAAAAGTTTAATGAAAATTATAGTACATAAAATAATAATGTAAACATACAATATAAAAAGGATACCATGCATAAACATAAGAATTTGAAACGTCAAACCAATAATTAGAACTCAGTAAGTCGTTCTAAATTGAAGATATTCGAAAAAAAGGAAACTAATGTATGATTAAAGAAATTGTGATTCTGATTGTGGTTGTGTTTGTTGATTTTTTTTTCATATCTATAAGTGTTCTTTAAATTTAGAATAATATATAATGAATATTCAAATAAAAAAAATTAACAAGTAAAATTTTATATTCATGAAAATTATATCTTGGATGATTCTAATTAAAAAGAAAAAAAAATTAGATTACGAAATAAGAAAGAAACAAAAAGAAAAAGTAACTAATAATATAATATTGAGGAGACAGGAAAAAAATTCTATTTTTGACAACAAAATAGAGAATTGGGTTGGAGTTATTTGTCTAAAAAATTAGAGAACTATATATTTGAAGAGTAAAATAGAGTGTAGGGTTGGAAATGCATGCTACATCTGTCACATTTTCCTCTAACTTACCAAAAGGGATGTACAAGTCAAATCGTAATCGAACCGACGAACCAAATCAAACAGGGAAAAAAATAACTTGTGGTTTGGTTTGATTAGTTTGGTGGTTGAAAAAAAAAACGATCACTCTTGATTTAGATTGGTATTAGAAGAAAAAAGTAAAATCGAAACCAAATCAAATCGACATATATTTATATTATAAAACTTAGTATTTATTTATAGATAGAATATATTATTTACATATAAACCACTTGGTTGATATATTTTTACTTAGTTTATAGTTTTCAAATTTATTTATATTTGATTTCAAATTTGGACTTGTAAAAACTCTGTAAAAATATATATATATAAAAATATAATCTAACTAAAAAAATATATAAACTAGATATAAATGACTATATATAGATATATATATATATAATATATTAAGATATCTATTGAAATTGAATGGTAAAAGTTGTAAATATTTAATTTTTATTAAGATCAGAACTTCTAATTTATATTGTTATAGTTTTCAAATTCGTAGTTAACAATTCACTTTGTGAATATTTTTTGTATTCAGTTTGTCTTTAACCTTTAATCTTATTAAGTTAACATGATGATCGTTGATATTTCAAAAAAATATTTTGTACCCTAATGAAATTTACTGTCTTTTCAAAAAATTATGTTCACTTAACTTTTTAAGTTTAATTTATCACACAGGTGAGTGAAAAAGTATTTGATTGCTTTTAAAAATATCGTATAGTTGTAAAAATCCGAAAAAACTAGAAATTGAAAAAACTCAAAAGAACCGAATAAAGCCAAAACTGAGAAAACCGACTTTATATGATTTGATTTGATTTTTAAATTTAAAAAACCGACATTATTGGTATAGATTTTTTTAAATAAAAAATCAAATCGAACCGACCTATGTACACCTCTACTTAGCAAATTCTTTTAAAATTTGATAAATATTATACATGTAACCTCTAGGTGTTTGATATTGAGATATAGGTTTAATTAATTTAATCGACTTCTTTATATTATGCAGGAAAAATTTAAGTCTTGAATTGGAAATATAAAAAGGTTCATCTAAAACTTAATCAATTACGTTGTAAAGGTGGTACAATAATTTAATAAAAGATGTAATAAAGAAATACTCATACGGGCATGTACACGTACGTTCAATTACATACGTTGGCTTAGAGTAATTAAATAGTTAATCCGAATTGATTTATTTTCATCTAGAAGGAACATGTGATAATCATAGCATGCCTTGTTAGAATCAACAAAAATTAATTGTATTTCTGACAATAAAGTCAATCAAACTCTGCTCAGCCATGTATACTTACAATCACAAGATTCACCAATAAAATGATCCTCATCAAATTAAATAACGGCGAATGGCAGTTATCTATAATGGCAGACAACAAACTTCTTATCAATATTTTTGTATTAGAGAGGAATACTCGTCCAAACATTGTTGGTCTTTACTAATCCAACTTTCAAATTTGTGTGAGGCAATTTCATTTTGAGATTTAGATTTTAAATTTTAATAGCAAATTTAAAAAACTAAGAAGAATTCAGTTTTTGAATAAAAATTTAAATCACAATATTTAAAAAGCGTATAAAATAAAATTTGATTAATTTTTAATATTTCAATTGTGTCACATAAATTAGAATAGAAAAAGTAATATTTATCCAAATTAATTATTTTCAATCAATGAAGAGAGAGATATAAAAATTAAAATAAAAATATTATGAATCATAATATTTAAAAAGCACGTAAAAAGAAATTTGATTGATTTTCATATTTTAATTATGTCATATAAATTAGAATAGAGAAAATACAATATTTATTCAAATTAATTATTTTCAATCTACGAAAAGAAAGATACAAAAACTGAGATAAATTTTTTTATATTTAACATCTACTGACATATGTTTCCATAGTAATTATTTATCCAAAATTATTTGTTTTTTCTGCTATATATTATGGTCAGAGTAGTAGCACTATATAATAAACATTTATTAGAAGAAGTCAAAACAAGGAAAGTTCCAGCTTTCTTCAGCAATAGACTTTCAAAGCCTTTAAGGAAGCATGTGCGAACACGCAATTTTTCAAAAATGAGACCACAGTTGCTTTAAAATACGTAGCCCCTAACCTAACTACTACTCCTATATAACATATGTTTTATTTTCTTCATCTCTCTCAATCTCTTTCTTCATTTTAAACAGCCTATAATTCAAGAGATTTGGGTGCTGTTTCCCTTTTTGCGTGACTTATACACTAAATAATTAAAGCTAAGCCATGTTAAGAGCAATGAGTACGCGAAGGGACTATAGAGGATACGGAGTATTGAATAAGGGAGAGGAAGATGAAGAGGAGGCTTGTGCTCCAATATTGGGAAAGCCTAAATTGAGCAGAAACAGAACAGTTCCTGCTTCTGCTGCTGCTAAATTCTTTAGCTCTTCATCGAAGAAGGTTACATCGGAGGACAATTTTCGTGCAAGTGCTCAGCTAAAAGAAGCGAAAAAGGCGAGCAAGATTCACCCGATATTTAGTTTATTTGAAACGAAGAGGAAGAAGAAGGCAACTGCTAGGCCTGAATTCTCAAGGTACATTCAGTATCTTAGAGAGGGAGGTTTTGGTGATGTATTGCAGACGACTACTTAATTAATTCCTACAAAATCAACTTGGCTGCAGTTAATTAGTGATCTAAAATAAGTTAAAGTTAATTTGGATTTTGTGGTACAGAAGACGATCATTGATTTTTTTTATTTTATAAATTGGTGTACTATATATGGTCGGTCTGACGGAACTAAACAATTTGGAGCTGAAGAGCATGATATTCAATTGTGTAAATATACGTCATAATGCAAACTTGTTTTAGATTAAGAATGTTAATTATCTTATTTCTTCGGAATAAAACTGTTCAAGTTATAAATAGATTCAGAATAACAATCTATACATATTATTAAGTGAATTTCTTATTAAAAAAAATTAAAATTAGATATCAACTTTGGTTGGTATGGGATACCAACAAAAATATTAGATTAATAACAAAACATAAATTCACTTGACCTCCGTTTAGTCTTTGAATGAATTAAAAACCATAATTTGGAACAAGGTTTTCCATCATTTTTGAATTATGTATTTGCTTGGTTAGAAGGACTAAAGGAAATGCATTAATATTAATATTATTTAAAATAAATTAAGTTGAAAGAAACAAACTACTAATCCTTTTTCTAAAAGGGGCATACTCATTCAAACATGTCGGTTATTTGGCTAATAAATTACTTTACATTTATCTATCCATCTTTCAGTTTCATGATTTCTCTGGAAAGGGCAGGGCATACTCATTCAAACATGTCTGCTTTTCGCTAGTCAATTCGTAATACCCAATTTTCTTTTTTAATACAAAAATAAACTTAAAATAAATAGTGCCAGGCCTTAATATATCCAAGCATTAATTGACTCTTCATAGCATATAGATACACGTGATGGCAAGTGGCAATTAAAAATTTGTGATTAAGATAAATTTTAAAAAAAAATCTCAAAGGTTTTTGATTATCATTTTGAGCTTTGAATTAGAAATATCTTACTAGGAATTTTTTTTTTTTAAATCGATCTTATACAAAGTTAAAATTAAATTTATTGTGACTCTATAACATATACTGAGTATTAAATCAGAAATCAAGGAAAAAATATATTATTATCAAATGATAATATTAAATTAATGTAATTTTATTATTATATAATTTAATAAAATTATATATTTATTAATTAATTATAATAAAATAAAATAAAATATAAATTTAATATACATATATTAATTTGATGTAAACATAGCGTGCGGCGCGAATTTTAGCCATAGATAAATGAAGAATGCATAGTGCAAGCTAACTCTATGGCCTTTTATTTTCTTCATGTGGTCCCACTTCCATAAAGTTATTTGATTTTGTTACTAGAAAAGTCAGACAGTTAGCTGTTAGCTTCGCAGTTGATAAGGCGTACGCAAATATTGAAAAATAAGGCCACATATCGTATTAATGTCAGAATACCTCAACTAATAACAATTAAACAATTCCACTTTCCGGCCAATTAAACTATTTAATACTACTTCATTGTTACATTAACATTTCTCAATAGGATCTCTAAATTTTCTCATCTTCTCTCCATCATATTAATTAAATAGATCTTTCTCTGTTTTGTTGCTTTTGTTTTTATAAGTTAATTAATTTAGCTTAGCCATGTTTAGAGCACTGAGCACACGAAGAGATTACAGGGGATATGATGAATTGATTAAAGAGGAGGCACCGTCAACTCCACTAGTAGATCCAAAATTGAACCGAAACAGAAGCGTTTCAGCAGCTTATAAATTTTTTAGTCCATCCAGGAAGGAGCAAAATTCTCCGATGAGTCCTCAAGTGAATAAGGAAGCGAAAAAAGCGAGCAAAATTCACCCGATATTCAGTCTATTCGAAACGAAGAAGAAGAAGAAGGCAACTGCTAGGCCCGAATTCTCCAGATACATTCAGTATGTTAGAGAGGGGGGTTTTGGTGATGTGTTGCAGACTTCTTCAGTTCCTCCAACTTCACCACGGCCGTGAATTGATTCAATAAATTCGGTAATTATGATGAGATAGCTTCTTCTTCTTTTTTTAAAAAATTTTCTGGTATAGAAGATCTATCGATAACATTTAATTAATAATAATAATAATTCATATCATCATGTGATTTTAGAGATCCTTAAAATTTGGAGTTGATATAAATGATCATGATGATATATATATATATATACACACACTCTTGTTAAGCTGTCCATGTAATCATACAAATTACGGTTAAATTGTTGTTACTGATTAAGATGATCTTTTTATTTTTTTTCCCGAAAGCTCCTCAAAGAAAATCCAATAGATAAGCCAAAGGAGCACGGAGATTAACAAGAAACTGTTTTTGCAAAATGTCAGTGCACAATTTTAATTTGGACTTTGGGTTCAAGTTACATTGTTGACAATTTTAACTGGAAATTAATGCTGCAAATAATAATACACCAAATCTGGAGTTTGCTGGTTTTGCCTGGTGAAGAGAACATGGGATGAAGAGTAATGAATTTGATTACGTAAATAAAATGTGAGATATGATTAATATTCATTTTCCTTCTTAATTTATTAATTACGTTTAAAAAAATCTCTTGATTTCCTTTAACTTTGATGCACCGGCCTCTTAAATCCTACTCCTATATACAAAGTGTACGCACGAAATAAGGAGCTAAGAAATGGAACAATACAGAAAAATTTAGTGATTTATGAAAAATATAATCCAATTTTTTTTAAAAAAAAAAAACTTAAGAAAGTCAACTTGGAGTATCATGTGGCCATCATGAGCATCAGTTAATAATTCCATCCGCCCATCCGTTCCTTTTAGTTGTCACGTCACACGTGTTCTTCTGAGGATCAAATTATATAAGTTTGATATTTAAATTATATAAAAAATATAATAAATTGTATTTTTTTATTAATATACATAAAAGTATATGTTGATCAAAATTTCTATTATTTAATTCTTAAAAAAAAAGTAATAAATAAAAAGAGACGAAAGAATCCTCACTCACTTATTAAGTCAAAAGTATACATATGTATATGTTGAATACACAACATGTATACTTTTGAAATTTTTTAATTTTTATTTCAAATTCAATATCTTGTATCTTTTCATCAAGGTTATGACCCTTCTGGACAAATATTGCGTGAGAATCAAATTCAAGACATAAATTTTTTGTGATAAATTCCATATTTCTGTATGAACAAATGGGAATAACGGAGAAGTACCACACCAGCAAGTCAGGCTATTTATTTGTGTTTCTAGAACACGAGTAAGTGGCATGGGCGGTACAATAAAATGATGTTATTTGGTTGAAATCTAGTTATTACAAGATTAACTATTTTGAGATTAATTATTTCGAAATAATTTATCTCATCATATATATAAGATAATTTATCTCATTATTATGCTATAAATGGTGTGATAAGTCATCCCAAATATGTCAGCCAAACAAGACTTCTAAATTTTATTTCAGGACTATTTATGCTTATTTTTCACACCAAACAAACATATAATATTTGAGTACATACATATAAACATTAAATTTTTGAATCAGGCAATTGTTGAAGAAGGTGGAGCGAATTGTTATTCTATTGATTCATTGCGGATATTTATTTTCTTTCGTGAATTAAATTCTTTTTTTACCATTTTATAGTAGTTCTTCATAAAATTCACTTTAAAAAAGAGGTGGCACAAGTATCGTCAAAAGTCTTTTCTAAACTAAATTTTTAAGACTACATTATGAATGTTCATTTCCTTTTGTGAATTAGATTAATTAATTAAATTACATTAAATATTTATGTCTTTTTCTTTTTAACATATCTGTCTTTTGTTTTTATGTTTTTTTCTAAGTTTAATTTTGTAGATTATGCATAACACATGATTACCTTGATCTAACTTAGTTTGATGATTACGTAAACTTTCACACTATTAATAACGTACAGTTCTCCACCTACTAATTTCCTCTCTCATTACCCCTTCCCTGCCCCTAATTAAAAAATAAACGATGCCTTTTCCTACTTCTAAACAGTGCACAAATTAAAGAAAGTCGTCTTAGAGAAGCAGTGAGGAAATGATCATTCTAGAAATATGGAACTTGTTTATTAATGTAAATTATTATAGTCAATGTTTATTTATGAAGGGAAGAATAACAGAGATCTACACGTGGTCCAAAATTATTAGACTTTGCATTTATGATCACAACCTTTTTGTTGTTGTTGATGATGGTGTGAATCTATTTTTTTTCTTTTTTTAAAAAGGCATGATTTTTTTTAAAATTTGTGAGTTACATACTTTAATTATCATAATGATCTATTACACATTTTTATTATTTCAAAGTAAATATATGTGCAATACCATTCTCAACTCTCAGAGTATATAGTATGTTACATTCACTGTCACATTAGCACTATATCAGCGCCATATCAGAAATTGTATTCTTTAAGCTTTTTTACTTTTTTTTTTATTATTTATGTTTTATTTTATTAATTATATTTTACACTAATTAATTTTTAATCAATTATTAAAGTTCATTAATAATTATGTCTTCTTCATAGTAAAATGGTAAAGAAGAAACTTTTAGCAATGACCATTAAAAAGATTATCCAAAATCTGGAGTTTAGTCATGGAGTTGAAGAGTTCTTCCATTTCAAAATGTATCCACAAGAAGGTTGTTTCCATTGATTGGTCATGAAAAATGAGCTCTCTTTGTTATTTGTTGTGGTTCGTATTTGTAAATATTTTTCAGATATGGACAAACATTCTTTGTTCTTTTCCTATGTTTTCTCAAGGAGGTTTCTTAAAAAATCAAGATAATATAAAAATAATTTTCTTTCCATTTCAATCGATCACCCATTTTCACTCAAAATGTCTGGTCGAAGCTTCAACAATTGAAACCTCCCAAATTTTTACTCCTATGAAGTAATTTGTTTCTTAGTTACTTCTTGTTATTGATTTATTTTAAATTTAATGAGGTGTGAAGAAGATGAAAATTGTGGGGTGTGAAGAAGAAGAGATGTGAGGGGGTGGGGTGTAACAAATATTTTTATTTTTATTTTACTTTCTTAATTATCTGACGCGCATGATTTTTTTTTAATTATTATTATTTTTTCATGTCAGCTTTAGAAGGTAAATAAATTCACTTTTAAATCTCAGCGATGTGTAATAGATCATTATGATAGTTAGGGGTGTTCATGGTTCGACTTGAATCGGTTATTGACTAAAACCGAAACCAAACCGATCTAGTCGATTTTTAAGTTTCTAAAATCAAATCAAACCAAATAAAAAAAATAATCATCAGTTTGGTTATTGTCGGTTTTGTTCGGTTTTACTGGTTTATTCGATTTGAAAGTAATAATTTTTTTGAGGACGCATGTAACTCGACAGACACAAACACCAAGTACATGAACAATCTACAAAAAAGTGAATGTCGTTTCAGTCAAGCAATATTAGAGTTATCATTACACGAACAAAGTAATTCATTTAAGAGAAAGTGTGACTATTTTATGTGAAGTATAATAGGTAAAGACTAAATTGAATTTTGATGGACTTGAATTTGATATTGTTATATTTGGCCTAAGTGTTCGGCTTGAGAAAATGGTAAAGCTAAAGACTAAGTTAATTAAAATTTAATAAAATATTTTTAATATATTTATGAATAATATATAAATAATTAAAAAATCTAAATATCTAATTTATCGGTTCGATTTAATTATTTTTACGGTTGTTTTTTAGTAAAACCAAATAGTACCAATTTTCAAAATTTAAAAATCAAACCTAACTAAACTAAACCAAATATCAATTTTTTAAAATCGATTTGGTTCAAATTGCAATTTGATTTGATTGTTAATCGTAACTATAAACAATCTTTAAGTGTATAACTGACTTTTCAATACAAGATTAGAGGAAAATCTGTCTTTTCCCTAATTATTTTTACCCCTTGTGGAAACTTGTGTATTTTTTACTTGTAAAGAATGTCAACCCATATGACATTGAGGATTAAAAATTTCAACACTATGCAAATTTGAGAAAAGAAATAGGTAGAGCCGCCAAATTATAACTGCCGGTCCACTCCTTGCAGCTGCTAACGGTCCTACCTCGGCAAATATATTTTGCGCTTTCTAGCCTTTTCGGTTGACTACCAAAGTCCGTGATGACACTTGGCAGAAATTCCTGGAAATTAGGTGGAATATATGGTCCTTAGAGCTTCCCCTTCACATTTCCAACACATCAATAAAAAAAACAAAATTCATTTTGGCCTTTCACATGTATTATATTATAGCTTGGAATAAATTAAAGGGAACTAACTCCCAATGAAAAAGTGTTGTCAACGAATTTGGTCAATTTAAGAAAACCACACAACTTATTATCTAGTCTTTCAATCAATAAAATGTATGTAACAAAATAAATAGAAAATTTGGTCACGCGTGTTATAAGTATGAATTAAAAAAAGAAAAGTAAAGGACGTGGGCTGTTGATGGTAGGACAAAATAAAAGAATCTTATAGAATAAAAATAAAAGTAGGAGGTGCGTGCATTTTGGCCTTTGATTGTGAGAATGAGCAGAAAGATAGAGGATGGTGCAAATGCAATGATAGAAGAGAGGAAAGGAAAAGACGCTACTTGCTTCTTAACAAACAGACAGAGAAACAAGGAAGAAAGAAGCATTCCATGACCGTGAGGGTACCTTGCCTCTAGGGAACAGGCTCTTTGCCTTCTCCGAAAGGCCAGGGTCTTCGTCACTGTCAGAGTAAGGGGAGAGAGAGAGAGAACAAGTCCTCTGCATCAATGGTAACTTGTTCCACACTGAATCTTCACCTTCTTCTACCTTTAATCAAATATCATGACCTTTAACAATCGCGATTCTCAATTTCTGCATCTCTCCCCCTACCGTCTGACTCCCCTTCCTTTTCTTTAGGGTTTCTTTCCCATCTTCAGGTAACTTATCTCTCATCTCTATTCAATTCTATTGTTTGTGTTTGTTGAAAGCTTTGATTTCATCATATTGGACCTAATAATATTACCATTTCAATTATTATGCTTATTTCATTCATCTTCATTTTTCTTTCTAAGTCTGGATTAATGGAGGAGGATTAACATGTAATCATGATTCTGGACTTAAGAATTCGAACATATATATACCACTATTTTTAGATTTTGTCGACTTGCCTTTGTGATTCCATGGAATTTAGAACATCCTTTAGTTTTCCCTTTTTCTTAACCTGCTATTCTTTGTCTTAAGGATCAGATTATTTGCTAGGATGTCTTTTATGTATTCGTAATGGAAACGAATTAATTGGTGGTTGTGCAATGTGTCTTTCTGTTATTTTTTATAGGTGTTGTTGGTATAGTAAGCCATGCCGACATATACAGCAATAGCTATGGATAGATTAATAGAATCCGGGGGCCGAAATCCATGACAACGTCCAAGAGCATTTATGAATCAAAGTTTGAGAGGAAGAACAACGTTCCTAATTCAAGTTTTGATAGAAGCAAGAATGGTTCTAGTTCAAAACTAGAAAGGAAAATCATCCAGACTAATGTAAAGATGGATGATAGCAATGGTAAGCCCTCGATAATAGGAGATAGAAAAGATCACTGGACTCAAATATCTCCTGCACTATACACAATTCCCAAGCCAACACCACTTCCAGATTCTCCTTCGTTTCCAGATTCTCCTTCGTCATTTCCTCCATCACCCTACATAATTAATCACAAGCGCCGAGGTCCTCGCCTTTCACAAAGTTTCACCGAAGATGATTTTGGCACTCAACAAGAAGCTCTTGATGGAGAGAAGATGGATGAGAAATTAAGAGAGACGAAGAAAGACCTCCCCAGTACATCTCTTGATGACCCTTCCATTTTCCCGGGAGCATGTTGCATGCTGCGGAAGAGGAGGAAGAGGATATTGCTACTATTCGCTACTGCTAACTGGGGTAAGGGGTGTGAAGAAGTGGTGAAGTGACTGACCTCTGTGATGGAGAGCTTCTTCACCGAGATATGCATAATGGTTTATCTGGGCAAAATGGTACAATGAAGTCTGTGGCATTCAATTTGCGGAGAGGGGGTGAAGCTGATGATTTCTTCGACCCACAGGAATCTCTGAGTGTCAGAAGTTTTGGTGAGAGTGAGAGTAATGGTGGATTCCACCGCTGTTTAAGTTCCATGACCCCAATGGGAGAATTTTATGATGCTTGGGAAGGTAGTCACCTTTTCATAATTTGATACTTTTCGTAGTTGTGTCTTTTTATCTTACATTAAAATTGAACTTGAGGTGTTTATTTGTTCCTCTTCTAGTAATAACTTGGATGTTCTTTTTGCTGTTTTCTTCCTTTTCTTTTTCCTGGCTGTCACATTGGCTTCATTGTCATTTCTCCTTGATGCATAGTTGTAGGCTTTACATTTTCAGTCAACTATGCAACTTTTGGTGTTCTATGTAAATACCTTGTTACCACTGAGTCTCTTTTCCTTCTTCTTGTGACAAGTTATTGAGAATTTTATGTCATCACCGTGCTTACTGTAATTACTTAGTATAACAGGAGGTGTTGGTGGTGTTTAGGGGTCATACCCTCTTCAGAAACTATCTTCAGAGAATGGGGCCACAGTTACCTACAAAATTGATTTGAAAAAGAGCTACCAGAAATAAGTATGGAGCTTATAAGGAAATGAAAAGCGAAAGCAAGTAGAAGAAGTTCTAAGTTAATATGCAAAAAATTCAGTGGGCAGACGATTCTCGTTGATAACGGATTATCTCTAGTGGGGATTGAACACACTTCACTCCTACGGCATGTTTGCTGGAGAGGAATTGGACAATGAACAGCCAGATGATCAGGTGGAAGATTTGTGTCAACAAGTCCACATCCTTCGGGTCGTATCAGAGTCCATTGGTAAGGGAATAGCAAAGGCTGAGATGGAGACAGAAATTGAGACTCAAATTGAGTCAAAGAACTTTGAGATAGCTCGACTATGGGACAGGTTGAATTATTATGAAGCTGTGAATCGAGAAATGTCACAGAGGAACCAGGAAGCTATAGGTGAGTTTATGCTCCATGTCACTACTTATAATTTGAAGCTGATGTGTTGTTGTACATTTAAAGTAGGTATGTGTCTATTCTCTCAACATTGTTTGGCCAAATGCTTGGGGGAGATCTTACATTTGTTGTTCATACTTCTGTGTCTAATTTTTGACTTGTTGCATCCACAAAAAATAGATGAGGTATGCTGATAGGTACTGAGATTTGTGAAAGAATAAGCACTTTATGTTGGTATCTGCTATTCAAGAGGGAAAATATTCTTTTTAATTTGCAAATTCAGTTGACTGCATTGAGTCGGAGAAACAAGAGGGGCCAAAAAACTATTAAATAGTAAATTCTTTTCCCCTACAAATTTGGAATCTAAGTTCAGCATAAGCCAGACATGGTGTTTTTTGTTCCAACTGAACTGATTTATGAAGTCATCATTAGTGGTTTCGTGTGAACTGCAACTATCTTCCCCGCTATCCATGCCAAATGTCATGTTTCATCTTTAGTGTATCCAGAATAATGTCTTGGGCTATCCGTTATTCTACAACCAAACTTCAGTGTGAACTTTTTCACTCATAAATGCAGTCTTTTCTGTATTCTTTTCTTAAAATAAAAGAATAACATAAGATATGTACTCAATTCTAATATTCAGATCTATAATGTGTTGGTCAAAGTAGGACATTTAATTCAAAATAATGTGAACAAAAAAAAAATACTATATGCAAGGCATATTGACTCCTTAATATATGTCAAATTAGATTGTATGCATACAGGTTATCCTATTTGCTGAACTGTATGAAAGACCAAATTGAGGCTAGTGGCTTCCTTGCTAACATATAATTTACATCAGGAGTACATTTGGTTTATTGGCCAATTTGTAGGTCAGTGCTTCATCAAAGACCTTACAGATGTAGTTGTATTATTCTGAGTAACAACTATTCAGGCTGCTTCTCTGAGTATCTAATCTTGGTAACCGCAGTTGATCAGGGTGATATCTACCAGTAGGCGTAGAGAAAATGACAGTTTCTCTGTTTTTGTTTGGATTGTGCAGAGACAGCACGTCGTCTTAGGCAAATAAGGAAGAGAAGGCAGAAGAAATTGATATGGGGTTCAATTGCTGCTACAATTACTATAGGCTCTGCTGTCTTAGCCTGGTCTTACTTTTTTACTGGAAGAGAATCATCTTCTTTGGATCAATCTCATAGTCGTGAGGGAGACTCTGCATCAGAACTATGAGTTCTCAATTAATAGGTTAAAGTGTGCTTATTTATTATACAGGGAAATAAGGAAGCAGGAGATGAATCTTGCTGTCTTGTGAATATCATCATATATTTTTTTGTCCTTTTTGATACATAAAGCATATTTTTGCTACTACACATGTACAGATCCTCAAAAATAAATAAAGTTTTTACTCTGTGGTTGTTAGCACCACTAACTTGAAGTTGTTGGGCAAATTTGTTCTATGTGAGCTTGGCAGGCCTTGAGAAGAAATTGTACTCTTGATTAGATTTAAAAAATAATTTTGTCAATCAATGACCAGCTAAACTTTTCAATTGCCAAAAATGGAGGCCCAACACTCATTTGTTGCAACATTATCGTACTAGAAGGATGGTGAATTAGAACATGCATGATACAATAAAGATGAAGCAAGAAACTTGGCTGCACAATTAGATTCCCAAATCCCAGAGATAATTGTTTGATTACGTTAAGTCCTTTAGAAGACGATCACGACTCATGGTGTTGGCCCAGGTAGAATCCAAGATTGTTTAGTTGATTAGAAGTATGGTATCACTGACTCTACTAAAGTAGGTAGCTTTCACCCATCAGTGAGTATAATAGGGCCCCTTTCAACAAATGAGATTGATTGATACTTTTGTGAATTTGTGATGAAGAAGAATCAGATGAACAGACACGCCACTCAACGTGTCTTCCACCAAATCAGGGCGCACATCTCGCCTCCATATCTTTTTTAACCAAACCAATTAGGATTTAGGAGGACCTACAACCTAATTTCAGAATTCTGTCTTTATTAGCAATAAAAAAAAGCAACTTCTTCCTCTCCACTTTTTTTTAATTACATCTTTGCCCTTTTTATTTGCTTGCTTTATTTTTAAAAATGTATTTTGTGATTTCAAAGTTAAAAGTATGTTGAACATTTAAAAAATGACATTTTATCTTGTCTTCTTAGATATGACACGTGAAAAAGAAATTAAGATATTGTTATAAAGAAATTAATTGTATACCAACTTAAAAGGCAAGTAGGAAAAACAATTCAAAGACATTTTAGTAATTTGAAGAGTCCTTAATTTTTATTATTTTCTAAAATATATAGAGAGAGAAAAGAGAACTCTAGACCCGCCTATGTGGTGTCATTACAAAAAAAAATTTTTTTTTAAATTTATTTATTTTCAAAACTAGCATTTCTTTTAATGATGAAAAATTGCAATTTTTATGACGTCATCATTCTACTTTTACATATCCAGGTATGTTTTTTGCACTCATTAATTTATGCCTATGATATTAATTGTTATTTTTTAGTACATATTTTAAACTCAGTTGTTTATGTTTCTGCAAAGTTATTATCTGCGGTTATATTAAAAATATACACATATAGTACGTATATTCATTGTGTAAAAAATAATTATTGTAATCAGTTCAAGAATTTATGTTTTGATATTCTATAAGCTTACATATTATCTATTTCTACGTAGATATGAAATTTTTCATTTATCAATTAAAGAAATTCATTATGCATGTTCAAAACTTATAATTACTTTCATGTTCAAGCGTAATTTCTTTTTCTAATATGTTAACAAATTTTTGAATTTTCTACTTAGACATATATCACAATTGTATAATCTATGCAACCTAAATGTTTCTTTTTATTACGAAATGTCTTTGTATACATATTCTTATTTTCTTTTTGTTTATTTCCTTTAATTTGATTAAAGAACCAAACGCGATTTATTATTTTCATGCATTAATTCATTGCAATTAGAGGTTCTTAATTTATTGTGTAATGAACAAAAGAATCAAATTCAGTGGGAATATTGGTGATATACTTTTAAGAAACCATATTTTCCCCATTATTTTTAGTGTTGAATATAGAAAAAACTATTACAAGTTCAATTGCATAATTATTTATTGAATACGACGAAAGCTAGGACAACTTTCCTGAATATAATTATATATACTATATATATATAGATATATATATATATATATAGAAATATTATATAGATATATTAAGATTATATTTAATTATAACTTTTCATATGATATGTTTCAATAATAAAATTAAAAAAATATTTTGATACATTCAACATATTATTTTTTTTTTTGAATTTAGTTTCAAAGTCAAAATCAATCATATAAATAGGAGACTATTAAAAGAAAAAATATAATAAAAAGAATCTTAGTGTGAGATGTGAACGAAGATCTATCTAATTTTCTGTGAATGTGTTAAAAGTCAATTTCTTGTTCAACAAAACAAAATTTCGATACATAAAAGAAGTGTTAGAACTATTTATCATCATTCTAATAGTACTATCTTGACATTATTTTCGAAAGAGAAGATGTATGGAAATCAGAAGGAATTGTATGGTGTCCTCTTCTCACATGGGCTGTTGAAAAACTTGAAACCCTACCTTGATGTTCATAACTTGTAACCACATGGCACGTTACATGCCTTAAAAACCTGGATAAAGATAGAAAATCGATAGAAAATCGATAGAAAACATAGTATTCATAGCCTCGTGATCTTGCTATGTGATGCACATCTATCTTTAAATAAAGATAGAAAATCGAATCGAGTTTTCGTTAAGGAGATGCACAAAATTAAATGTAGTAGAGACGTGTCACTATTCACAATGCTTCCAGAATATATAGCACATTAATTGTCCACAAAGTTGTGTGTCTGTTTTCCTCGATAAAATATAGCACGTTACTTGTCATGATTCGAAAGATATATTTCATTCGTTCATTTTTAATTGTCTACCATTTATTTAAATTTAGTTGTTTAGCAATAATTCTTTATTTTGAAAAATCAGTAATAATTTATTTTCTGTTTCTATTGTTACTCTTAACATTAAATATTAGTATCTAATATCTAATAAATTTTTCAATTAATTAAATTTAAGATATTGAAAGTGTACATTAGATTTTTCAATCAATTAAATTTAATATGTTGAAAGTGTACTATGAATTATGATCATATTATCCATTACTTCATGTATTATTGATCTTTATATGAAATCAATAATAGACAATTATTATTTGACGAATAATATACACACCTCCGATTATAGACAGTCCTCTTTCCATAAAATCAGTAATAATAATGGTTGGTTGGTCATTATAATTTATATGTTTATCTGTCACCAGTCTAACCTGTTGGTTATAATAGTAGTAAGCAGCAGTTGATAGCCTTTAATAATCCTGCGCACATACGGATTCTTGAACCACCGTATCAAGTAAAGTGTTTGTTTTAGACCTGTTTTAGACCTGTTTAGGCCTTCAAAATGTTTTTAAAAAACACTTTCATCATTAAATATTTGTATCATCAAACATTAACAAAAATATTCTTTTATCATAAACTTTTTAGAACTTCAAATTAAATAACTAAAGCTTCATATTAATAATAAAGAAAATATTTCTCATCATTAATGTAATTTGTATCATTTCCTTAAATTGATTTTTTCCTTTTTTTGTTCTTTATTTTTTAATTATTATTTTAAAAATTGATTGTTATACCTTATAAGAATTGCATTTTTTTTTATACATAAATAGATTTAAATTTGTCATTTATTTTTAATTTCCCTTTTTTTTTTCTTAAAACTTTTTTTTTCTTATCTATCTTTAATTATAGTTTTTTTTTTAATTTTGTTTTATATAACTTAATTGAAGTTTGTTTTACTTCTTTAATTAATCTTGATTAAGGTGTATATATATTATAATATATCTGTTTGAAGGATATATAATATATATATATATAAATATATCTATAATAATTATTTTAGGATGTTGTATAAAAAGTAATTGGGGTGAAGAAGAAAAATTACGTTTTATAGGAATTATAAAATAGGTTTACCAGGATATTATAAGTTTTTGGAATGAAGAAGAAAAAAATATGTATTATAGCATTATATATTTAATTTTTAATTATTTAAGTTGGGATACAGTTCATTATTCATAAATATTAAAATAATTATAAATTTTCAATAATTTAAATAAGCAAAAAAGCAAAAATAGGATTTACTTTGTAAAACGATTTTGAAAAATAGAATTATCTATAGTTTTTAATCTATAAATAAAATATTTATTATTTTTCTTTTCTATAGTTTTTAAAATTTCTTTTCTTAATTTTAAAGCTGATAATTCTACCTTACAATTTCATCTTTAAGATATATTTAATCACTTTCATCCTATTAATGTCTTTTCTTACCATTCTTCAATTTATTCATTAATGTTATTTATATCATTTTCTTAAGTTATTCATTTATTTGTTTTTTTATTTATCTATTTAATTTAAGGAATTAGCTATTATTATAACTTTATAAGCATTGTATTTTACTTATTTTTTAAATTGTTTTACATAATAGTTTGATTCTTGTTCTCCAATTCTATAAGAGCTATGTTGTATCAAATATAATGGTTATACTATATCCAATTCAAAGATTTAAACTTGAATTTAATTACAATTTCAATTACTCCTTCATTCTAGGTCGGATTGAGTCTTTGGTACGAAATCATCTTTATTAAGGATCATTTTAATCCACTCCAAAATTAGGATCTCTTTAACAATGAATGGGAATTATTTTCCTCTGCCAATTATATTTTTTAAAATTATTTTATATTGCACTAAATTTATTTGTTAGCATGTTGCATCAAATTTATTTTTAATGAGCATGTAAAAAAAAATTAAAATCTAAATTATCACTGTTTTGTATGTATTTATTTATACTTAAAGGTCTCACATTAAAAGTTTTTTTCTTATCATCCATTATAATAACACACTTTGTATTACGAAGTGCTTTATTTCAATATAACATTTTAGCATAAATTTAAATAATCAAATTTTAAGATAAATATCGAACACTCGATCTGGAAAAAAATTTAACAAACTCTCTATGGGATTGTTGTGTAGGACAAAGTTAAAAGGAAACGGTATTCCACATGTCTCTACATTGGTATTTCAACAAGGGTCATAACTCTCTTTACCAAAGTGTCGGCATTTGTGCTGCATTATTTCTTTAGTTCATAATCATATACATGCACTCAACTATATCTTGTACACATGCAAATATTTATTTGTTTTGTGTTTGTATATGGTAAATCAAGCTTAAAAAGGATAAAGTTGAAATCGACTAGTCAATGTATCGATTTAGTCAGAATCAAATTCACAATAAGTTTTTTAATTGTAATCGAATAATATTTTAAATTTAATATCTCGATATATTTAAGAATACTGATATTATGATTTATCAACGATTACCTTAAGGTGACCACCGATATCCATGTCCGGTGCTCAAAGGGAGCATATTGACAATGATATTTGTCCTAACACCAATCAACCCAAACACAACGCCATATTCCAAATATGGAAAAATAGTATTTCCAGATTTATTTTGCCTCGTTAAATAAACTTGGGAGGGATTATGACCATTTTCACTTATAAAACAATACATTGTCAAGATTGAAAATATAATCGAAGTTTTTTTTTTTTTTAATTTACCACTAATTGTTAATTACACCTATTATTCGTGCAATTTATACTCTCATATATACTTAACTTTATCAATTTAGCTATAATTAAAAAAAAAAGAGTTTGATGACCATTATTCACGTCAAACATGTATTCAAGTGTATAGCTCTATGGTTGATGACTCGAAGCAACGAAATATTCCCTAAGTTAAAAAGTTTTCTCAACTATCATGCGAAATATATCAGGTTGAGCTTCGAATTCAGCAAAATATAATAGTTTTGATATTTAGTAAATTATATTGTCTAGAAACCAAAATACTCAAAACTTAACCCTGTCCTTACTCTAACGATCAAAATCAAAGACGCAACTCAAGTGCTTAGCACGGCTTTTCTAACTAGGGATGCAATGACTATGGACGAACGTATGTACACGGATAACACATGTTAATGTATTTACCTTACTTCATTCAATTTAGAGACAAATATAAAATTAATTTTTATTTACTACTTTAAAATAAATTATCTAATTAATAAATCATATAAAAATTTTAAATACAAATATAAAATTTTATAATTAAATTGTTGGAGTAACATACTAAAAATATAATAAACTACAGCTGGAAATAAAATGATAAAAATAAAAGTAAAAAGTATTCCAGTGATTGTCTTTTAAACGATTTAAAATTCACTGTGACATAATTTATACCGATCCCACAGTAATAATACTCTTGATTTATCCCCTCCAGGATACAACAGTCTAACAACGTCGTACAGAACAAGTAAGTCCAGATTAGTTGAAGAGATCAAAGCTCCATAAAAGGAACGTCTTCCTTCAACATATAAATACTCTCTCTTTCATTCAGTGAATGAAGTTGAAAACTTAAAATATTTTGTTTGTCTCAACTCTCTCTTTCACTATTACACACTATAATATTTTTATACACTTAATATATTTCATCTACTTCCTAACACAAATAAAAATATACTACTATTTATTGGTGAAGAAGTCTTCCATGTAACCAATAATAGAATGAAGGGTAATTATATGAATAGATAAATGTGATAGATTACATAAGTTATAAAAAAATAATTTTTATATGAGTTTCAAGAAAATAATGACCATGATAATAACAAAAACTAATAGTCATCTTCTATCACAATTTATATATATTAACATACACCGTTAATATTTTATTTTAACAATAAAATGGTTATGCACCAACATAAATTATATCAAACTTGTAATTAATACATGTACACACGCAGTTAAAACTTAAAAACCAAGTGTGAATTTATGAGGCCTATTTATGCGTATTGTTGCAAATGTTAAGAGAAATGAGAATAGAGAAGTTCAAAATTTACATTTCTACTGTATCTAAAATGTAAATTTATGCGCATTGTTGAATACCCTTTTCTTTAGTTTGTTTTAAAAAACATTATTTTATTATGATTATAAAGAATTTTTTATTTGACCTTAATAAAGTAATTTACAACTTCCTTAAAAATTTTATTCTCTATTATATTCTTTTAGTCATTCATATCTGTAATAAATTACTCTATATTTAGAATAATATGTCATAATGCTAACGAATTTCGCACCGACGAACTTGACATTTTTTACCTTTAATTTGAAAAAAAAAAAATGGTTCGTGACTTAAAAATCTCAGCCCAGTACTTTTTTTTTCTTTTTTTTTTAGAACCTATCAAAACCAACCAATTGGCAGTCACTGTTAACTTTTCTCCCATACCTGATAATACTTGTGGTGGTGGGGCCACACTATTGCACAGAGCTTTACAAATCCCCACCCCATTCTCAACTGCCATGCTTTAATTCTGTGAACTTCATTGGCATTCCAAAATCCACAATATTGAAAAATCAAAATAGAAATGAAGCAGCATTTCGCTTACGCATTTGTTCTAATTTTCTTGTTGCAGCAAGTATGTTTATTCGTTCAAGTTGAAGCAGGGGATGGGTTCATTAGGACCAGAGGAATACATTTCATGTTGAATGGTGACCCTTTTTATGCTAATGGATTTAATGCCTACTGGTTAATGTATATTGCTGCTGACCCATCTCAAAGATCTAAAGTAACAGATGCATTTAGAGAAGCTTCGAGCCATGGACTCACTGTTGCTAGAACTTGGGCTTTTAGTGATGGTGGATACAGGCCATTACAATATGCTCCTGGATCTTACAATGAGGACATGTTTAAGGTCTTTTTGTACTACTCATTGAGTTCTATTTTTTTAAGCCTAGTCCTAACTTTTGTGTAACTAATTGATTTTGAAGGGTTTGGATTTTGTGATATCTGAAGCAAGAAGGTATGGGATTAAGGTTATATTAAGCTTTGCAAACAATTACGAGAGCTTTGGGGGAAAGAAACAGTATGTGAATTGGGCTAGAAGTCATGGACAGTACCTCAATTCAGATGATGATTTCTTCAAAAACTCAGTTGTTAAGGGCTATTACAAGAATCATATTATGGTAACCAGAAATTTAATTGCATTTTACAAAAATCAGAATCGTTTGTTTCTAATTGGTTTATGTTCTGTTTTTACTACTGCAGACTGTACTGAACAGATACAACAGATTCAATGGAGTTGTTTACAAGAATGATCCTACAATCATGGCGTGGGAACTTATGAATGAACCTAGATGCACATCAGATCATTCAGGAAGAACCATTCAGGTACTTAGTGCTTTGAGGAGCTCTCTACTTTTCTCTTTCTCTGCTTTAAATTTTAAGAAGCAGAGTCTTAAATCAATTGGTATACTCCCAGCGTCCCACATGAGTGGTTCATTTTCTCTCCACACTTCACTTTAATGAATCATAAATACTCCAAGGATAATTTCATTAATTTATTTGATTTTTCCTTTAAAAAAATTATAACCTCATTTATATTATTTTAATAACTTAATTATAAAGATAAAATAGAAAGAAATTTAATTAATTTTTTAAATTGACAAGTAACTTGGATAATCAATAAATATGAAAATGGAGGCAATATCTTTTAATTCCTCTTCGCTGAATTTTTAATTAAACTGTGGTCGGATTCCTTTTTTGTTTTGCTGGTTTTACTTTTACACTTTTGCAAGTTTAGATGCAGACAATTAAGCCGTGAAATGCGGGGATGAGTTTTGATATCAGTATGAGTATATCAAATAATATTGATTTATTTGTCTGATTTAATTTGAGATTATAAAAAATTAAAAATAGTTTATATCTTATGATTTTCTTAAAGTGAAGAATCTTTAAATAAATTTTTTTTTTTAATTTTATAAATATATCAGGTTAAAAATTGAAATTAAAGAACAATCAACAAAGGAAAATATAAAACAATTTTTTTAAATTGACTCAAAAGGGAAGATAAAGAGGAAACAATGTTACATTTAAGGGAAGACATGAATATTAAAGGAGGAGTAAATTAATACATAAACCATTATCTTGTGTTTGGTTTGTCCTACTAAAATGAGTATGTGACATAATGATTATATGGCTTGCAACTAGAGCAACTTTTTTTCTCAATTTTAACTTTGTGGGACTTTCATAATGGAACACCCTAAACTCATATTAGTAAATATATAGCCTTTGTTAGCAATAAATATGACCAAAGTTGGTGAATATCATAATAGCACAGATCAGGGGTGGATCCACGTTGGGTCTGGGTGTTCATCCGAACATCCTCGTCAAAAAAATACACAATATATATAAGGTAATTTTCTGTATTTTTATAGATGCATAAATTTTGAACCCCCTAAATAACAAATAAAAATAGATGGTTCAATGGTAAGACCCTGAATATTAAGCTGCATGCCGCAGGTTCGCATCCCTGCTACTTATTTTACACGTTTATATTTTTATTTTTCAAACTTTTTGAATGAAAATTCTAGGTCCGCCACTGGGTCTGCCACTGAGCACAGATAGGTAGATACATACGTAATCTAGAGAATTGGAAGATTTAGAATGTGCAACTTTTATTATATATGCATAATTCGATTCGAAAGCATTAAGTTGTCATCGAATACATGATCCCATCAAGTTCTCAATTAGTTTTCATAGGACAACCCTCTCATAAGAGCCGCAAATTGACTAGAAATTAATGTCATCTGTTTTCCCTGCCATTTTCAAGTGCACTCATTTATTGCTTCTATTTTCTGGAGGGGAACAATATAGAAAGGATTTATGCTAAGTTTGATTTGTTGTTTGCAGGCATGGGCAACAGAGATGGCCTCTTATGTTAAGTCCATTGACAGAAACCATTTGTTAGAAGTTGGCTTAGAAGGATTCTACGGACAAACAACTCCTCAGAGGAGAAATCTGAATCCTAATTTTGACATAGGAACTGATTTCATCGCCAACAACCGCATCCCTGGCATTGATTTTGCCACTGTTCATGCCTATCCTGATCAATGGTAAAATTTTCAGGACCACATTGCACATTGCAATAATATCCTTTACAGAAATTACATCATTTTCATTAGCTGTCTTAAAAATTCAAGTGTTTTATGTCATCATCTCATTTAAATGTTTAAACTATTAAATAGAGTAGTGATACAATTCATTATGATATCGAACCAGCAATCCTGAGTTTCACATAGAAACAAAAATAGTTATGTGCTTGACATGGAAAAAGAATCAGGCAGAAGCGTGTTTATGAGTTTCTTAATGATAAAGTTGTGATATGACAGGGTAACAAACTCAAATGATCAAGGCCAACTATCATTTCTGAACAAGTGGCTAGACTCCCACATTCAAGATGCTCAATATATTCTCCGTAAGCCATTGCTGATCACAGAGTTTGGAAAATCTTCGAAAGATTCAGGTTTCAGCTCCTACCAAAGGGACCTTCTTTACAATACAGTCTACTACAAGATATATTCATCAGCTAAGCGCGGGGGAGCAGCAGCAGGGGGACTCTTCTGGCAACTTTTAAGTGAAGGAATGAACTCATTTGGAGATGGATATGAGATTATCTTAAGCCAGAACCCTTCAACTGCAAATTTGATTGCTCAACAATCTCATAAGCTGTACCAAATTCGGAAAATATTTGCAAGAATGAGAAACATTCAAAGGTGGAAGAGAGCAAAGGCTGCTAGAAGGAGTGATTGGACAAATAGGAACAAAGGAAAGCGAATCGGAAACTAATGATAAGATGCTTTAAGTTTGAAGCTATAACTTGTGATTTAAAGTAGTGTGTGTGACAGAAAAAACTGTCCTGAAGGATTTTGTATGACATATAGTGTTTGCAAAAGCCCCTCTTAGAGATGATTATGGTTCATCCAGGTGGCTTAATAGAGATTATTACTAACGGTAACTATGTTGTTTTCTGGATACTTGACTACTTGTATTGGTACTTGCATGTTTGTTGTTTTCCCTTCCAATTATAGTACTGTCAGCAATGGAAGAGGAAAAGAAAGATATTTAAATTTTCATTCTGTGTTTTACCTTATTATTAACTACAGAAATCTGTTCAGAAGATTATCTTATAGCCAAAGTAACATTTTAAATTCCAAATGTGATGGAATTAACTATCTAGATAAATGTCTGTGTATCAACTATCTTAGACGGTACTCTAAAAAGAATAATGCATGAGAAAATTCTTAGAATTGATGATGAAAATCTTTGGCTAATTTTACACACTGATGAAGCATTTAGGTGGGTTCATGAAATGATGAACCAAAAGTGGCTGTGTTTGAAACTTCACAAAAGGCCTGGAACGGCTAGCCAGGCTTGCATGAGTTAAGGCCCTTTTCTCAGCACCAAACGGAATATTACGCGAAATGACAAACATTTATAGTATATTACGCTTCATGGCTACAGTTTTGGATATTTATGATTCACGGATACAGTTTCTTAAATTTTGCTACTTGTTTTCTAATTGTATGAATTCAGAATTTATTGTTTAGTTTTTGATTGTATAAATTAAGATTTTGTATATTTCCACCCTAGCTATTTATTTATGATTTGCTCATACATTTGATTTGTATATGTTAAGAAAAATTCATTAAATTACGTTATTCGTATATTAGCAAGCGAAATATACAAATAGACTTCTGAAAAATTCCTATGGGTAGCAAAATATACAAAAGGTGTTTCGAAAAAATCTAAATATATATAAATATAGAATTTGTATATACTTGCCCTATTTGTATATTGACAAACAAAATATACAAACAAAAATACACATATCAAACGAAATTATAACTATGGAACGTAATTAAACACGTTGTAGATGTGGAACATAACTAAGTTTAATCTCTTTGCAATTTATGAATATTGGAAAATTAATGGATCTCTTTTTAGAGGCCCCTGTTCGGGTTGGCATAGCAAGGCCTTTTTTTCAGCCAGGGCTCCTTGATCCGTTGGAAATTCTAGGCCCATAACCAATTTTACAAGAGTAAATCCTTCTTCTCAGATCCAATTACTATCATCGTTAATCTCACTAAAGTTGGCAAATTTGAATTTCTACATTTTTAGAGTCAATAGTCAACAATGTTGCTAAGCTTAACTGAAAATTTGAGCATCTTTTGTAACAACTCTTTTCTTAATCCTAATCAAAAATCAAAATAAAGAAGAAATTGTTAAAGAAGAAGTATTATGAATAATGTAGCTGTAATCTTTCAATTACGACGTTCTTTAATCTTACTAAGGTATTTTTATTTTTTTTTACATTTTTTGGACTGAATATATAGTTAATACTATCACTTAGAATACTAAATCGTTTAAAAAAAAGAATTGTACGCTAAATTCTTTAAATGGTTCAAGGTCTCCTTCTCCTTTGCGAGGATAGAGCCGATTCCATTTCTTAACATTGGGAAAATTTGAGATGGCATAATCCACTCTCCAGACCGCGGCACAACTGGAGACTTTTTGTTGTAAGCAACAAATCACACCATTTTTCATAATAATACCAAAATTATTAGAATATTGTTGAAAATTTTTACTCGTATTGTTATTCACAATTGACTGGGCGCACTTTTTAATTTTATAAACGACTGAACAATTTGAATATTCACATTTTTATCATAGTCAATATTGAACGTTAACCATAGCACAAACTCGGTAAAATTTGATAACGATGGACCACTCCTCCAAGCCCCACCATCAAATAGACTCTTCATTTTAATATCAAATAATCTCATCTTCCTTAATCACATCATGAATTTTTTTAAAATAAATAATGTAAGTCTATTTTACTATTCAAAATTATTGTCCTCGTTAATTTTATTGAAGTTATCAAATTAAAATTTTCTACGCTTTTCAGTGAATAGTCAATACGATTACTTAACTTACGCAATAAACTCTTCAAAATTTTGGGAACTACCGCAATGCAATACTCTTTGTTATAGTATCAAATCCCATCTTCCAAAATCACATCAAAATATTTAAAATAATATAAGCCTATCAATTATTTCCCCTGCTAAATTACTATCATTTATAGTCCTATATATTAAAGGTGTCAAATTTGAATTTTCTACATTTTTAGAATGAATAATCAATAATATCGCTTAGGCTATCCACTACTCGTCTCTGGTAATTTTTTTAGAACGCATGACCTAGCATCCATCCGACCCCCGATCACGAATCTAAGTAGGCAACTAAAATACAATATCAGCTTCCTTAATCACTTCATTCCTTATACACTCAATTTCCATTTATATATTTTGGTTTTACTAAAAATAAATTATTCTTAATATTTCTATTTCACAAAGTTAATGCATTAATGACACTATTTTTTCTATTTTATCCTTTAAAAGTTATCAACCTTGAAGTTATGCATTTATCCAATATAAACAAACTAAATAATTAATTCATTTTCATTAGTCAAATTAGTTCATCAAAGTAAATCAATTCATGTTTATACACTGAAACTTTAATAAAAAAAACACTAAATAAAAATATAATGACAAAATTACATCTTTCTTTTAAGAAATATGAAACCTAAATAGTGATACTAAATAGGAAAGGAGGAGGTAATACTATTTCAGTAAATGCCAAGGTTGCTCACTACTCATCAGTTAGCAGTCAAAAGGCTATGACTCAACTACTCTATTTCTATTATGGGAGATACGTTTTGGATCGGTTTGGTGTGTGACAGCAATTATCTTCGCTTATCTTAACGCTAAACGCATTCAAAATGAAACCATCTCTTGTGTCACTCAATTCATATTAACTTTCACACACAAGTGTTAACTAATACACCTAACTAACATAACTACTACATAATTTTTTATTAAACAAAAAACAATAATTTAATTAAGACGAGGCAGAAAAAATAGCTCTAAAATATTCAACTTTTAGCAAACGTGGCATATCTCTTACTTCCATTTATGATACGTGGCAATATTTTACCGCTCGCAGTATAGATGTCGGCGTTTTAGAGATATGGTGGGTCGCCAGCATTTAACTTCCCTAATAAACTGGCTGTGGGTCCAGTGGCCTCTTTTAAAAAACCTCCTTAACTGTCTGGACGCCTTTCCCTTCTTCGATTGAATGAAAATCTCTTATAAAGATGGCCGCACACCGAGCTGATATCGAGCACGGGGCCAGTCGTCAGCTAGAGTTAGACACGTGGCGGCATGATGATGAGTTTGAGCCTTTAATTTTGATCGTAAATAGGTTTTGGTCGGCTACAGTTACAACTTTGTCAATAGTCAAAACCCGCGTTGTTTAGGAAGTGATTTTGTAGTTTATTGTACGTAAGCAAAAAAAGGAAATATATTTTAGATTATGGTATTTCTTAATCTGGCACTAATACTCCCTCACATGGTAACAAAAATAACTATTATGACATTTAATTTTTAATTGTTATTAAATATATGTTTTTAGCTATAATTGTCACTTTTTGTATATATCTCTAAAGTCTTTAGCAACATTGGTTCTAATGACACTTAATTGATGTCGGTAAAAATTTTAGCATTTTTTATTAGTGTCAATGTTTAAAATGCTTTTTATCTGTATTCTTTTTATTTTTTTTTGTTTTTGTTGTTGTTTCTGTTCTTGTTCTATACATTTGTTGTTTCGTTTCTTATGTTTTCTTTTTTTCTTTCTTGTTTGTTTTTGGCTTCTATTTTTTTATTTTGTTGGTTTTTTTTTTGTTTTGTTATCATAGCTTTTTTATTATTAATTTATCTTACTTCATGTCAGTGCTTCCACGGGCTATTTTGGTTGTAGGGGTTCTGAGTCTCGTTTATATATTGTTTAAATTTTTTGTTTTTATTTTATAAGTTTAAATAAATTATATATAATAAAGATAAAAAAAAAATATAGATTAAGGTTTCTAATATAAGAGCCTATAAGAAAATGACACGATACATAATTTGAAACCGTGAAAGTATCATTATATTTTACAAAGTCTTTATGTCATTACGTGGTTAATTCTATTTTTATATAACTATTTTCTCAGATATTGAAGTTCATTCTTTTTCATAGTAATACTTTATAGATCTGGCGTCTATCAATTTAATTGAATAGTTCAAACTTCTAACCAAGCAATTGTCTAAACTTTTTAAATGATTATTTATAATTTTGTAAATAAATATTAATTCTAGTCAAACATCGATTTTTCATATATATATTTTTTGAGCAAAAATACTATTTAATAAGATAATAAAATCAAGCGAGATCGGTATCCTAGGTTAGGAAAGGTGGACCAACAATTTAAAATTTAAAAAAGAGCGAGCCTTTCATTTGCCACATTATTCTTAGAAATATTAAGAAAGAATAAAATATTTTTGCTTACCTTCTTATGAATAATATATCAGGAGCTCACTCAACTACAACTTATCAATAAGAGAAGGTTAATTATAATTAATTACTCGACTCCTCTAGCTAGCAATTTCTTTTTTCCAAAATAATCTGTTGCATATAGTTAATTTGGGTGTTAGAAAAAATAAATCTTGTTCAATTTGTGGCCTTATGGGTGTTACATACTTCATAGACAACAACCGTAGCAATCAGTAGTTTGGTCCCTGCCTTACAAATAGCTTGATGTGTTTTGATATTAGAGTTATAGGTTTAAATAGACTTCATATTTGTGTGTTATTTTCCATCAAAATCAAATTTTATTAATTTTGTTTAATATTGATAAATATGCAGGACGTACGTGTTTGTTTTACACACATTGTTGATATTATGATATATTGTGCTGTATGATATTCAAAGGTTTGATCATAATACTTTATCCTAAATTAATAACTCAATTGAAAGCGAAATCTAAGATTTTAATTTTCGTGGTTATTTTATGGAATGAGATAATGGTGGACCAAATGAAAGATTATTCTATGTTACTCTGTTTAAATTAATTAGCTGTAGATAAAAGAACATTTATTGAATTAATTAGTCTCAATACGGCAGCGAGCGCGCAGTTTCCTCCAGAAGATTTGCTCTAATAATCAACAAATTAAGCGTTCCCTTATTTGAATATTTAGTAAGTACCAAAAAATCGAACCGTTGGTCTTACTGCTGACAACAATCAGCGTACATTCCGATCGCTTGTGGTAGCAAATATAATATTTTAAAGGTTAATGGGCGGCCGGCAACTATTTCTCTACGATTCAAAAGAACTTACACAGACAGTTAACGAAAATTAAACGACGTCGTATTGCATAAACGGCCATGGCAATCTCGATTTAATTTATTTTTTTACAATCTCAATTAATTCAGTCAAACAATCCCACCCAAGAAGGCCTTAATAAAACAACGTCAAAAACACTCAAATCTCATCAACAAACAAACAGCAATCTTCTCAAAAAACAATCTTTTCGTATTCAACTCTTTACTAGCTTCTTTTTTTTTACTGCATTTTAGAGATCATCAGAACAAACGTCATTTCTAATCTTACCTGGCAATTATTTAAATAAAAAATGGCAGGCGCTATTTTTTTGGTTCTGCAACATAGGCAACTACTGGTTTGGGCTCAATTCAAAAAGTTGTCAAGCCGTGCCTATGTTACGTTCTTAGCTGGAAATGGTGATTATTGGAAAGGCGTTGTGGGTTTGGTTAAAGGTTTGCGAAAGGCGAAATCCGCTTATCCACTTGTTGTGGCTTGTTTGCCTGATGTCCCGGAGGAACATCGACGTATACTCATTACCCAAGGTTGCATTGTTCGAGAGATCGAGCCTGTTTATCCTCCTGACAATCAAACTCAATTTGCTATGGCTTATTATGTTATCAACTATTCAAAACTCCGTATTTGGGAGGTATAACTGTTTCTTCCGTTTCAGTTTATGTGATTAATTATAATGTTTTTTTATTTTGTATATATGCTAAAAGTGTTTTTATTTTTTTTGGGATGCAGTTTGTGGAGTATAGCAAGATGATATACTTGGACGGTGATATTCAGGTGTTTGATAACATAGACCACTTGTTTGACTTGCCAGATGGCTATTTTTATGCTGTGATGGATTGTTTTTGTGAGAAAACTTGGAGTCACACCCCACAATATAAAGTTGGCTACTGTCAACAGTGTCCTGATAAGGTCCAGTGGACTCAAGACTTGGGCCCTAAGCCATCACTCTATTTTAATGCTGGCATGTTTGTGTTATGCGCCTGAGTCTCCTCCACTTATGTGATCGTCCTTGAAAAGACTTTCTAAAGTTCGGAGCCCTGCTACCCGCATTTGCTGGAACAGGTTAACAGACACTCTTTTTTAGCCCTTTTTCTGGACTCTCATTGTTGAAATGATTAAAATTTGTTATGTTAAATTTTTGCAGGATTTTTTGAACATGTATTTCAGAGATGTATACAGGCCAATTCCGAACGATTATAACTTAGTTTTAGCTATGTTGTGGCGTCACCCTGAGAATGTGGATCTTGAGAAAGTAAAAGTTGTTCACTACTGTGCGGCGGGGTCGAAGCCATGGAGGTACACTGGCAAGGAAGAGAACATGGACAGAGAAGACATTAAGATGCTGATAAAAAAATGGTGGGATATTTATGATGACGTGTCATTGGATTACAAGAATTCCAACGTTGTTATGAATGCCGTTGATGGAGAAGTTGAAGCTCAGAAATTTATGGCAGCCTTATCAGAGGCTGGTGTTGTGCACTACATAACTGCTCCATCGGCCGCTTAGAATATTATAGGAAGCTTTCAAATTGTTTTTTATCTAAAAAAACTTTGGGATACATAGTCTTAAAGCAAATTATACTAGCTTTACAGAGTGCTTTGTTATTTATTTTTTTTACAAAAGGATTGGAAATTGTCTGTATGTAATAGGGGAGCAGGCTATTTCAGTTCTTCTACGAGTTAAAGAGTGTTTTTTTGTTTGTGGATATTGGAAGAATACAGAAATGAAAAAAAAGTACGTATTTATGTTTATACTGAATCTTGAGATACGTATTTATGTTGTGGCTCGAGTAATCTTTTGTCTTTTTATAATTGCACTAAAGTGGCTCAAGTGATTTTGGAGGACACTAACGGCATCTGATGAAACATTAGATGCTGTAAATCGTCTTCTAAATATTTTGAGTAAATCCGTAGGTGGATAATTCATGCAATTTATTCAGAAAGTTGAATAATTCATGTGATTGTTTACAATAATTATATGCTCCTAAATTAACTATAAAGAAGTAATTGTCTCAGTCTATGTGACAACAAGATAGCTACAGATTTGAAAGAGTTGAATATTCATTATATTGCTTGTGTATTTGAAACCTGTTGGTGTTCGTGGATATGGAATTTTTTTGTGTTAATTGGATTCCAGATAAAACTTGTCATTCATAGGATATTTTGCCTTGCAGATTTAATTGATGGAATTCATTTTTATTTCCTTAACTTAAATGTCGTACTAGTCTATATTTCTTTTTAAAAAAAGATGAGCATTACCAAAAATATTTACTTACAAGTTGCTATTGTTTTTTCCGTTTCTACCTATTATTAATAATCCTTTAACTTGGTGTCTTATCGATTGATTATAATGCTAGTCTTTATTATGAGGCATGCCATAAATGGTTTCCTGTTCAAAATATACTTCATATTCCAATTGCTTATTGAGGCACGCGTAGCATGCAGTACTCAGTAGCGTAGGTACATGATTAGTAAAATGTCAAAATAATTGACGGATTTGTATTGAATATGAAATTGTCGCTTTTTTTTTTTTTGGCTACTAAACATAAGCGCTTAGATTTTTTGTTGACGACAATCACTGTTGTGTTTTACTCTGATCAGTCGTAGACACTATAAATTAAGAATCAATGTTTGTTGTCATGAAGCGTCCATTTTGAATATTTTATTACGTTTTCATCGAAATTATTTATATTTAGCTGAATAGTAAAATATCCAAAGTGAGAAACATAATTATCTTAGAAGACTGTCATTATATGATGTAATGACAATTTTTGTGGATTGAATTGTCATTGTGCTCTTCCTTTAAGATGAAATTTTAAAAAGGCTTTTATTTCGTAGTAATTCACATGAAAGTTACGTATAGTGAGTTATTACTAATATTACTTCTTTCCGTCCCGGTATTGTTTGGGCATGGCTTCGTTTTTTATCGAAAGATTAATTTACTACTTTTCACAGTTACAATTAGATCATATTACTTTGATATTTTAAACAAAAAAAATAGATATTTTACACTATATGAAAAGTATTATATAATTGCAATTTTTTATCATATTAATATAATAAAAAATGGGCATCTTAAAATGTTAGTCAAAGTTTTTAATTTTTGACTCTAAAAATAAAAAACCATACAACCAATACGGCGGATGAAGGAGTATTATTTCGTTGTGAATGTATTTATTGTCACTTCTTTCACTGTTTTGAATGTAATTTTTCTTTCTCGCTTTTATGATGATTATTAAACGCGAGATCAAAACATAGTACCACGGGGCAAACTAATAACTATATATTACATGATTTGATTTTTTTGATAATATTTTTCTAATGTTGACTAGAATTAGATGAATTTAATAATAACTCAGATTCAAATCGAGGCCGATGAACTCCCGTAAGATCAACGACTAGCTAACTTTTTGTTTTTCATCGGTGAGAGTTGATTCTCACATTTATGAATCTTGTGTCGCGCCTTTTTCGCTTTTCTAGTAGCCTGAAAAAGAAAATATATTAAAAGGCCAGGTTGTTGAGAGGCTAGCTCGATTCCAGGCGTATGAAAAATTCAGGACCCATGACTGAGAGCTTCTTGTTTCTAAGCCTGTGCAAAAAAAAACGGACACGCTTCAAAGACTAATAATATTTAGTAAGAAAATCATGTACAAGCTAATGAAATTGATCGCTAATCTAGCTAACTATCTAATCAATGCTCATTTGAGGCGCGTTGGCACAATATGGACATATTTAGCATAAAAAGAACTAGCAATCAAGACTAACAATCACGTTGCATCGTTAAGTTATTGTAAAATAATAGATTGAAATCAATTTTTTAAAACATAATATCAGAGCAAAATCTATTTTTTTTAAACATAATATCATAGTTAGCATTCATCCCAATTATTCTTTATTGATGATGGCTCTAGATTAAATTGTCCAATGTCTATTTTGGGGGTAAAGTGGGGTGTCAAATAATCCCACATAAGCTCAATGAATTTTATCCAACTTTTACATTTTCTCTGTTGGTATCATATATATGAATGATGAAGTAAGATATTTGTTAACAGTTTCAGACAATTTGCGCAGTAGAAAGGTAATTTATTTT
Organism: Solanum habrochaites; assembly: GCA_027704765.1. Classification (NCBI taxonomy): domain Eukaryota; kingdom Viridiplantae; phylum Streptophyta; class Magnoliopsida; order Solanales; family Solanaceae; genus Solanum; species Solanum habrochaites. The sequence continues at coordinate 50,289,299 of JAKWJA010002490.1, read as the reverse complement.
TGTAGATATCGTAAATATTGAACCCTATGATAAAAAGTTTTAAGTCTCTGCATGTGGATTGTATTCTAATACTATAATGCTAGTCTTTATTATGATGTCCTATTCAAAACTATACTTCATTCACATGACACCAAGTCTCCAACATTACAAGATGTAAAATGCAAAATAATGAGAGGTAGAATTTGAGAAGAAATTGTTTTATTTGTATACCCTAATTATTTCAATTGGTATACGAATAATCTTTACACATACTATATTGAATCAATGTAGGTCTTGCAATAACTTCAATTTGATCACATATAGTGGAAGAAAACTCAGATCATAAACGACCAGCTGGCAGGCCAACGAACAGCTACAATCCGAACCCAATAGTGGTTATATAATGCCTATGCTATGCATCCTCTCAACAGCCAAGAACCAGAAAAAATAAAGATGGGAATCCTAGTATTGCGACCCGACTGGGCTATTGTGGCTACTTGGTTTAGTCGTGGAAATCGCTGTCGAAACTCGTGGGGGGGTCGCTGACTGTAAGTGATAGTAAAGTAAACGGCTGTATCATTTGGCGCCCAGTTTTAACTTGGATGGATAGTTAACAATTCAGAAAATGACCACACTTGAAGTTATCTCAGTAATCCAATACTTTGTTCAAGGCCATCTAGGAAATACTATAAATTAAAAAGGTTAAGCCTAACTTCCAGCCTTACAAAGTAGGTACTCCATGGGGCAAAATATAGCGTAACTAGTGACTGTTCTAGTCATTCATTGAACCCGGAAAATTTAATCACTGTGTCAAACAATTCAAAAAAAAAAAGAGAAGTGGAAATGGATTATCTGATAAGCATGTATGTACATAAACTAGGATTAGAATCTCGATCTCATCTTTGGTCTCAAATTAGGCGATGCTACTTACTTAAGATGATTAACAGACGTCTGCGTTGGTAGAATAGATTGGGGTCAGTGTGACGAAGGCATCCCAGGATCTGATCTTATTGTTGAAACGGGGCGTTCATGGTTAAGTATCCCCTTCAGTGCAATTGAAAGACAGATATTGACAAATCCACCTGAAGTAGCCCACAGGGCTTCCATATCATGCCTCCACAGCAAGATCATACCATAAACTGGGCAGCCTATCAGACCCTACTCTTACGTTTTAGACTACTATCATTAAACATACATACACGCAAAGCCAGGCGAATTACAAGTTCGACATAGCTAGTCACATCAAAATGATTATTGTGAGGAACATTAATTGTTGGGACATGCCATCATGAATTTACATGAATTTGGTAAATTGAGCTATGTATGATTAATGCTAGCTAAAGAGTAAACCTTTTCTAAACAAAACTCGTTAAATGACTATACTATTATGTTGTATATTAGAAGTAAACATATCTATTTTAGATATGAAAGAGTCCTTTTTTTTACCAAATAAATTTTTTCCACCAAGAGAACCTTTTTGAGCTTTGTATTCAACATTTTAACATTTTTTCCATAATTGTCCATGTAAATCCAATAAACAAGTTCAAATAATTTTTCCACAGAGTGCAGGTCAAACGTGAAGAACTGATAAAACAGAGCAGATCAGAGGTTGAATTACCATGCTATTGAGAAAAGCTTGAATTCCATCGGAAGAAGATCCATCAATAACACCTTCTTTCTCTAATCCTCCAACACTGACTCCTTCATCGCCGGCAGCAGCAGCTCGCTTCTCGACGGAATCCATCATCATTTTAGGGGGAATTAGTGTACAATGCGATATGGATTTTTTTAACTTGAATTTTCCACAGATATCCAATTTCAAAGTGGAAAATCTATCCAATCTACGAAATTGAAGCTGATTAACTAGTATTGATCCATTTACAAGGGTGGTTGCAACAGCCATTTTGCTACCAAATTTTTTCTTCAATAAAGACCTGAGATATGTAATTTGAATTACAAGGTGTATCAAGTGGAATTTTATTTTTCATAACCCTCCTAACTAATTAAATTAGATTTGTGTCCTATAAAGTTATTTATGATTTGGAAATATTGATAGCCAAAGTTTACTGTTCGTCTATTAAATTCACTCTTCAATGTTGTACACCTTTTTTGACTTTAGTGGCGGACTTATTTGGCGCAAGATAACAAATTTGGGAACTTATAGCTCTAGGATTCCGTTTTAACGGGATCTTGCCGTATATTATTTATTTATTTATGTATTTCACTTTTAAATTTTAATTTTACGATATAATTTTAAGTATTAAAATAAGTTTCTAATAATTATTTTAATATTTTTTCTGCTATAAAATAAAGTTAAGTCAGAAAAATTATATTTCCACCTCCGCTTGTAGTCAGACTTCCTTCTATCAAATCTAGCCAGTTATATTTCTCATCGATAGAATTTATTTATTTATTACAACAAGTACTTCTTTTTTCAAACTTTAAAAATGACTTTTTTAAATCAAATCATTAAAACTATTTTTCCCAAGTTGAAACCACCACGCTTGGCTAATGTTTAACTCAACGGCTATTTTGTTTGTTTTTTCGGTTATTTAATATAAGGAAATTGCTAATATTGAAATTTTAGTGCTACTACACTTTACTCCACACAGATTTGGTCCAAGATTATTTAGATTGGAGTATGGACTTTTTAATGCTTTACGTCCAACTCAGGTTTATAGGATTTCAAACCGTACCCAATAATACTTCCTTTATCGGGCTTCAGATAGGCAGGCCCAACACCCTCTTTGCATCTTCAATATTCGACCTAAAACAATAAAAGTATAATTTACATAAATATTATAGTGCAAATCTTTAATTATTTATTATTTTTATAATTACATAAATTTTATTTTTTTTAGGCATTTCAAATACATAATTAAAGATTCGGATACATTATTGTTGATACATTATGTATCAATATGTGAGCTATTAGGGAGAAAAAGACTGTAACTGAAAATTAATTTAAAATCTCATCGTATCCATTTGTTGCATTAATTAAGGGGAAAATTGAAAATTAAATTAAGATCCACAAATTACGTTATTTCATTCAAAAATATTGTCAAGAATTCAAAATCCTATAGTATAACAAACCAAAAAAACAAAAAATTAAATTTCTTCTTCTTGTTAGGCACTTACTAAAGTCAATTCAATAAGAGGTTGTTCATCGTTCTCTCTATTTCACAAAAAAAGTGTCGAAAATTTGGAAAGCGGGGTGAGTTATGAAGGATTGTATGGAATTGTTGTTGGATAAACGATTTCTTTTGTGAATCTTCAAGTTCATCGAATATCATTCGAATTTGATTCAAGACTGTCGAAAAAATTGAGATTCAAAATTTTTCTCCAATTTTGGTGAAGATCCTTTACGTTTTGATTCAAAGTTGTTGAAATTTTTAATTTCAAAATTATTCTCCTAGTTCATTGAAGATTCTTTCAATTTTGATCAAAATATCAAATTTTTTGAGAAGATACATCATGAATATCATTTCAATTTAAATTGATAAGTGTTGTTTTTCTACTAGCTACACTAAATAAGAAAATGTTGCCCATAAGATTTTAGGTTTGTGATCGATACATTGTTATATAGTAATTGTTATGTATCAGATACATTTAGTAGAGATTTAAATTTACGTATCATAACTAAAAAAATAGTGCATGATACATTATTATTTATTTATTTATGTATCTTATTTTATTTGAGATAATGAAAATCCTTTCAATTTAAATTGACAAATGTTGAATTTCTACTAGATACATTAAATAAGTGTTGCACATAAGATTGTAAGTTTGAGATCGATACATTATTGTTTGGTAATTGTTATGTATCAGATACATTTAATACAAATTTAAATTTACGTATCATAACTAAAAAATAGTGTATGATACAATATATTTATGAATCTTATTTTATTTGATAAATACTATATTTTAAATTTTTTAAAAAATACAATATACATGTAATTGTTCCAAAATAGCCTCTTTTTGGTGTGTGTGATGAACAATCCAAGATTCAATAATATTAGAGTTATGTATCAGTAACTTAAATATGAACATTATACATTGCATAAAACAAAAGTTATTGGAGCAGTAATGTATCAGATTAATAATAACACTAACAAAGAGTAATTTAAGATTCACAATAAACGGGATACAAAATTTGTATCTTTAAAAGTGATGATCATGCTATGGCAGATTCAATTTTTATTCTTCTTTTTTTTGAACGTTTTTCAATAGTAGAAACATTAAAAAATATATATTTTTCAAGAAAAAATTTCAACAACAATATAATTAACTAAATATGAAAAATTTACAAATATTATACTAATTAATTACTATTAAATAAAAACTACTACTATTACTTTTTACATTGTAAAGGCTATCCATCACATAATTATTTGTTTTACGTAGATCTGTTTCTAATGTAAGATAAATCTTAGCGAGTTTGTATTTATATTTTTTGGTAACATATACTTATTTTTGTTATATCTTTTTAAAAAATAGTGATAATTCATCTTTTTGAGGTTAAATTAAATTTCATCATACACTAGATTTTCATTTTTTAATTCGGTAATTCAATAGTATATTTCAAATAGCAAAATATCAGATTTTAAACTTGAATGAGAAAATAACTTTTAAGATTGTGTAACTTAAAATAAAGAAAGATTTGTGGAGTGAAATAAAAAAGGAATAAACATTGATTTTCATAGATATGATTTATGTATCCTTAGGGGTTAGAGAGTAAAATATTGGATTTTGGAAAATTTTAAAACTAGTAGGGAATAATGAAAATTATTGAAAGAAAGATGTATATATTGAGCCTAAAGGAAAGAAAAGTTCCAAAACAAAAAAAATAAATTAATTATGGTATAATTTACATAAATCTCACAGTATTAAGAGCCAATTATACTATTTTTCAACTCTTTATCAAATTACAAATTCGTAAAATTATTGAAGGCGATTACATCATTGGACTTCTGAATATATCATTGGACATTCAGATACATCAGTTAACGGAGTCACAGAGAGTGAGACCTCCCTCCGCGCCAAGTCAGACATCCAACAACATTAGGTGCGAGAGTACTCAGAGTGGGAGAGTTGTATCCCAGATGGGATTCAATATATTCGCACCAGTCAGAGAATGGAAATGATCTATTCGAGAGGAGATTTTCGAAAATTTGAAATGATAGATAGGGATATAAATATATTAGCAAAAGTAGGGAACGGAAATGATCTATTCGAGAGGAGGTTTTCAAAAATTTTAAATGATAGAGAATTTCATAAATTATGATAAAATATTATATGTATTAGATAATTTTTCCCTAATTATATCTGACAGAATGCGGGGTTACTTGAAATAGTTTAAGATGTTTAGTACAATGAATGATTTTATTCTCAAAACACTATATTTCTAGACTAAGAAAAATAGAAATAGCTACTATTATATTTTGTTTCGTCACAGATATAAAATACCTTTTAGTACTTTCTTCATTTCAATTTTATACATGTCAAGCGATAATTTGAAATTAAAAATGACCAACCAAAATAAAAATTTTAAATAGATTAATAAAGAAAAGATGTAATACAAATAACTCAGGTATTTGAGTAGTGACATACACGAGTTCGACGCGGAAACGACGGCATATTCGCATACCAAATATCTTAATCTACTACATATACAATCACCATAGAACAAGTTTTGATGCTTGATTCTCTTTGAGTTGATGGAACAAAATTTCGAATAGACAAATATAACAATTTTAAATAAATGGTGACACACACGCAAATCAGTTCCATATTCTCCTTTTATTTTATAATCAGTTAGAAAACTCCAAAACACCACAGATGCATGCATGCATGCAATGTCAAAATTCAAAAGCATAAAACAATTGTCTCAACATCATCATGAGCATTGCGACTCCAAGTTTAAGTTAATATGCATTATAATCGATAACCACTAAATATATTTATGAAGTCAAAATCACTAATAATTATTTTTTTTAGTGACAAATATTAGTTATGAACGTAAACATGATACTCCTAGCTACACTATTATTACACGAAAATAATTTAATGGATATAAGATAAATCCATGCATAAATAAAGTTGGATATAAGTCATTTCGAATTAAAGAAAGAAAGCAAAGGGGAAGTTGTCGCATATATATATTTAATCTTTTTGAAGGGATGAGTTCGACCGCATAAGTTGTCTCATAAAAGAAGCAAAATAAGATATAGTATTAAGGGTTTATCTAAAAGATGAGTAGCCTAAATGACCTTTACAAATATTCTTCAACCTCTTTACACGCAAGCTGCTTCTATTGTGGGTTCTTATAATATATTCTTCTACTATATATAATTATCTAAAATACAAATTCAAATTCTCTTGGGAAATAATATGTTTGAAAATCAGTTGCCTTTTGTCAATTTTCATCAGAACCATAAGCTTTCATTGGCAGCAGATTCTCCACCACGAGGGTAACAGCCACTTTTTAGGATAATCTTGTTAAGGACATGGAGCCCATAATTTTCAACATATCCGATCCTCTTTAATTTTTTAACTTTTTTTTTTCCAACCTATCTTTTTTGTGACATGACTATAATTAAGTTGGATATTTTAAGTAATATTAAGTCTCTCAAGTCGCAAAAGAGAATTTCTCACGGTCAAAATTAAAAGTATATAAATTAATCATATCAACAAGTTATGTAGTTGAAGAGTTCCACATCAGTTGATAAAGATATAGCTTTTCGTTTTATGATTTGGGCCATCCATGTTTCTTAAGCTAGTTCGTATATGCACTCAGTTACACAATCGTCACTGGACATCAAATTCTAAATTTGATGTAAAAGAATTTGGTGTAAAATTTGGTATTTTGAGTTTTAACCCACGCCAATTTTTACAAAATATAAATTTTTTTTTTATATATTACTTTTTAAAAAATAAATAAATATATGTTAATTTTACTATAAAGTATAATATATATTATCATTGGATATAAAAGAAACAATGTGAATTTTATATTTGAGAAATGTTAATTTATTTTATGAAATAGTAAAATATAAATGAAATAAGAAATAATAATATAATAATAAAAAAAATATTTTTTTTTATGTAAATTTTGATACGATGAGTTGAAGTTGATTAAAAAAAAAACAATGCTAACACTAAATTAATACTAAATTTGGTGTTTTGGATTGGAGCATTCTTCAGGTCCAAAATAGAACACATCCCAATTCTTTCTCTGTTGGCGGTCACTAATTAATGTGTAAACCAAACGACCCTTAATTAATGCATTTGAGGAAGATTGCTTGTATTTTGAGCCATTTAAGTATAATAAAAAAATGACAGTCAAAAACCAAAAAATGTATTGCCTATATAGTATACTAGATCCAAATAAAAACAGTCACTCGACACTCGTTATCAAGTTGCTTAAGTGAAAATTACTTATAATTAATGGTCACGTGAAAAAATATTTCAGGTTGTGTGACATGATTTTTAATTTTTTAGTCCATGTATTTTTAGAATAAGATATATATACACTTTTAAAGTTGAATAAAATTATTTTACATATACTTTTTTTATTATTTCACCTTTAACATGAAATTCACTTTATATCCATACAAAAGAAGTTACGTCATGTTAAACAATATCACATAGCAGCTAGATTGCTAGTTGCTGCAAACAAAGCTTTTCGGTGAAAATTTGCAAACGTTTCTGGGGCACAAATGTAACACAATCGTCGAAACCATGAACAGTACGCATTATTGACCTTTTGATTCATGGAAGAAAAAACAAGGTATAAACAGAGTTATTGCATAAAATTTTGCAAGTAATAATAACATATAGAAGCCAGAGATTCAAAACAGCCTTTGTCGTTTAAGTTCATTTTTGTTTTGTCATGTATCCGATACAGGTACACGATAGAAAAAACGAGGGTGTATATAAACAGTGTCGTTGAAGAATTGTGTCAGTAATGTTAGTAAATTTAGTTTTGGTTTAAATTTTTTCTTTTTAGGAAATCATTTGGATTTATATGCCAATAAAATATATAGAGAATTATAAGTACTATGTATTTATTCTATACTATTATATTATCCTTTGATTAGGATGGTTTGGAATTTGTGATAGTGACTGAAATTTAAAGGTATTCCCTAATACACAAGGTTTGCATTTTACAATAATACTAGTAAAGCAATTATGGTAAGTATAGTTGTGTGTCGTGTAATGACCCTTTTGTGCAGTTTAGTGTTTTATCTTCTTCTTTGTTTGTGTTTTTGGCATCGTTTTAGAGTTCCCTATAGCGATTCCAAGTCATTAGACTTGCTGGGATGGAAGATCGATCACCTGGTCATTCGTTTTTGTTATGTGTTTTTTGAAAGCTTTTGAACCTTGAACGATAATTTTCGATCAAAAGTTTCAAGAAAGGAACAGAATCCAATTCTGACGATTCCATCAGTTCCGGAAGGGTCATTTTAGTCTGGGTAAGCATTGTCGACATGACTCCAAAGTTTTCAAGTGTGAGTGGTTGGGATAGGCGTTGTAACTTTAAGTTAAAGGCTAAGTTGACCTTTAGTCAACATTCGGAGTACACGGCTCGGATGAGAAAGCCGTCAGCGCGGGTAGCTCCGGATTGTCGAGTTTGGTGAGTTTGACCCTCTTCGGGTTTTGAGGTTTTGGATATTTTTCCGAGCCCTTTTGTGGTTTTGACTTAAAATGGCCAATGAAAGTGGGACCCAATTTTATCGAGATGAACTCTGATGAAAAGTTTCGACATGCGCCTCTTGAGTCCGGAATGTCGACTTTGAAGGGTGCATATCTCTATTTTATTTTTATCAGGTTCGAACGGATTCGAGCACCGTGCGAGACTTCAAAAGTAAGTAGGCAAAGCTTGAAAGTTGAATTCGATCAAGGGTCAAAAAACTTCAAAAAATACTAAAGCTCACACAATAACAAATCGAGATGACCAGGGGGTGACCGTCTGTCAGTCCCAGCAAAGTCATAAATGACTTGGAATCGCTATAGAAATAGCTCTAAACGATGCACAGAAGATAAAACACTAAAATTGACAAGAAGGGTCATTACAGTTCGAGAGTTTGGATTTGGGATAATTTATTTATTTGGTATAAGTTTTTGCAAGAGAATTACATTTGCCAACTATTACTACTACAACTATTATATTAATGGGGATCTGGAGTGGATCGATGCTTCTTCACTCAAATCTCTCAATAAAAATTACATTATATGTAAGATAATATGCATTTTTTTTTAGGGATAATGCCCAAGTACCTCCTCAACCTATGCCCGAAATCTCAGAGACACACTTATACTATACTGAGATCCTATTACCCCTGAACTTATTTTATTAATAATTTATAACCCTTTTCGACCTACGTGACACTATCTTGTGGGCCCAACAATAATTGGTTTTTTTTTTTCAAACTAGTGCCACGTAGGCTAAAAAGGGGTTGAAAATTACTTATAAAATAAGTTCATGGGGATAATAGGACCTTAGTATAGTATAAGTGTGTCTCTGGAATTTCGGGCATAGATTGAGGGGGTATTTGTGCATTATCCCTTTTTTTTTATGTTTAGTATATATATATAGATATTGAATTTCTTGAACATGGCATAGAGGTTAGCCCATTGTCAGACTCTTAATGTGTGGTCTCATATATTTGTCTAAGTTATTTATTCTAGCTTTGGCTGAAAGATTTCATAGTTAAAAAAGAAAAATAAAAGGGTATATGAATTGTTGCATAAATATCTTTGAAAGACGAAATGAGTGAAACAAGCACATGATGAGAATAATTTTATTTGACTTCTTTAGCGCATTGTTGGTGAAAGGGGGGAAAGAAGAGAGTAGAATATGGGAGAAATTAAACAATCAACAAAAATATTTTCATTTCTTTTCCCTTTACATGAAAATAAGGTGAAGGGGAAAATATATTTACCTTCATTGTAGGTCTAAAAATAATAATACAAACAATATACTTCACACTCAAACAACATATGCCCTCCATTGTAAAAAAAAATTCCACGTTCAATTTTCGTACTTTGTTTTACTATATTTATTTATTTTTAAAAAATAAGTAGGAGTAGCATGTACCAACCATGTTGTTCCACCTTCTTTGCTACTCCCGTGATAGCAAGCTACTTGGGATTAGCCCAACCAAAAATACAAAGACTGAGATTCCAAGTGCAGGACGAAAAACAAAAAATTATTTTTTCGTACACAAAATTACCTAGTGCTAATATAAGTTATCGGTGGAAAGTTACAAGTATTTCATGCAATTAATCGAGTTAGGTGAAATTGGTGTAAACTTACGATAATAAAATTTGTGATAAAACTTTTTACGGCAACCCTATGTATCTCATGTGTTAATCAGACATTAATTAGTTTTAACTATAAGCGAAAAAAAAAGGAAGAATAAGTTGAAAATGAAAAAATATTTAAAAGGCACAAAATGTGTACGATGTGACATGCAATTAAGAGTATAAACCTATCAAAGTTGTAAAACAGCGTTGCAATAAGGACACTTATTAATTAAATATTCTCCTTCTTTCAACTTATGTGATTCATTTTACCTAATTATATTATTTCAATAAGAGAGAAAAAAATTTAAATCAAGTTACAAAATATTTGTATAGATATAAATTATTTTATTAAAAATAATAAAAAATTTAAATATATTTTTCACTAATTACAAAAAAAAAATTCATATAAATTGGAATATATAGAATGTCCTTTTAGACCTGTGAATGGGGCAAATCAAATCGCACCTACGAGGCTTAGCCTAAAAGGTTTAGTGTTTAGAAATAAGAAGCATTGCCTGGTGTGGAATTAGATTCGAAACAAGTCCCATTCCATTATTGCTTTTGTAAACATGGATAGAGTCACTTAACAGGGGATGGTAGTGCAGTAAACAGGACAGGGGGAAAAAAATCTCTATTCAACTTTTTATGAAATGATTCGTTTTTTGAAAGTCAAATTATTTATATATTTAATTTTCACATATGAATTGAAACTGAAAAAAATAAGACAGGTGGACTGGTCAAATGGGCTATAAAATTGAGAATTAGATTCATGGATGGGAAAGTGATGGACGTACCATGGGATTCAGAGTTAGGGTGCACCAGTTATCGCGTAAATGGTGCTGCCATTTTGCCGTACGCCTCTCTAGTCTCTTCAGTCTTCGCCTTGCACTTGCACTTAATGGTGGTCCCATTTTCCCAACTCCGACATTTAGCCTCTTTCATGTGACATAAAAATAATTAAAATTAAATTTTCTCAATATTTTTCAAATCGAGTCTATCATATAAAGCGAATTTAGTTTGCAGTTTAATACACAAAGAAAAATTTTCCTAGTGCATACAAAGTGTTTATCAAAGAGCAAAAGTTATAGCAATTGTGAATTATTCTAAACTCATAAAATAAACCCTTTTAGACCTCATTTTATCTAGTTTAACAGGAACAACTTATAGTGAGTAGATTAGTTTTTATTAATCATTTGATTCTTTCATAGAGTAATTTTTTTCCCTTTTCGAAGACTAAGAGAGTTTAATACTGAAGAGATTCCCCTCATGTAATCAATCTCTAAATTGGGTTTAATTTCATAAACTTTATCTCGTAAAAAATCCAATGGACTGGATCGATTTTTAAACTAAATTACAAAGTATTTGTTTATTTGAAGTAATAATAAAATAAAGAAAATAGCGCAATAATATAATTCAAATATGGTCATATGTGTCATAAATATAGACTTGTCTTTTAATTAATAAAATGTCACTGTTACATGTACCCTCCCGAGGCTCCTATCAGAATCTGGTTAGGTTTCTTTCTTCAGTATCTAACCTCTGTAAAAAAATATTTAAAAAAAAATGATGTACCTAACTTATAAAAATAGTAAAAAAGCATTGAATTGTAGTAAGATTAGGTGAAACAAGATTTGCTCCACTCAGTTGATGTAGCCATGAGACTTAATCCCATATGAGTTCAAATCGTGGCAAAGTTTTATTGCTTTCTTCCATATCGTCCTTCCCTATACACCCCAAAATAGGAAAGTGGAGGTTAGGGAACAATTGCCAAAAACAATTTTCGATAAAATAAAATAAATTATTGCAGTTTTAAACTGGAAAATAGAGTACAAGAATTGCAATAATGCAATACGAGGCAATCATATATATAACAAGGGGATTCGAAAAAAAAAATAGTTAAGTTTTACCTATTTACTGTTAGATGTAAATTTAATTAGTTAAAAGAAGATGAGGTAAATTTAAATCACCAGGAAAAAAAAAAAAAAAGTAAGAGACAGGACTATTTACTATGATATTTTTGAATTATATTTCCATACATGATACGAGCAGGATACAGGAGGGAGCAAAGGGGGGGGGGAAAAAGAGGTCGAAGGGGAAGACAAAACAGGACAGGAATGGAAGCAATGAACGGTTATTGGAAACATTGAAGATAAGTGGGGCTGAGAAGCAGAAAAAGCCTTGGATGCTAGCTATAGGTAAAAGAAAACATTTAACAATACTGTGTTTATAGTTGAGAGTCTTGTGGGGTTTCTATGATTTGGAAACGTTGACCAAATGAAACTGACCAGGACGCCACGAACTTGATGAAGAATACACCTAGCCAAATTGTCTCCTTTTCTATGACCATCTTTAACGTAAATAATCTTTAATGCATGGAATGGCTTTGTTTTTTGAGTTGGTCCTATGTATTAGATATTTTACTTGATTGAAAAGCTTATCGAGGAACGAATAAATAAGTTTCTTACTTTGTTGTTTTATGTAATCTTATGGTGCATCATCGATAATAGTTGCTGAGGGTGACCCCTCCCCGTTTGAGGGGATAATCGTGATATATACTTCATGTATACTCCTCATTAAAATCAATGACACTGCCTCCCGTACAAGTTCCCGACGCATAGCTGTTTGTACTGGCCGTTCTGATCCTGGAAAGATTTCCCTGCTTTAATTCGAAGGATATACAGATCTTTTTCAGTAAAAATAAAACAGGGGCGTGGCTTCAGGAAGCGAGAAATGGGGTCTTGTCGCCATTCTAGACCCTCGTCTATTGTTTTGCGATCACCCTATCTCAATCCTACTTTTTGCGATTATCTCTAACCGCCACCAAAGCGAATAAAATAAATTCAAGGTGATGAAGGTGGGACTAGTTAGTGGGCAGGTTGTTATCATGAAAAAAGAAAAAATGAAGAACTAGCCTGTCTATATATTTGATAGATAAGTGAGAAAGGTGAGAGTCCTCCCTCCGAGTCAAAACGAGCGGATTTATTGGTATCTGAATGCCCTCTTGGGGATGGTAGGATGGGCTCGAATGAAGTTCGGAGTCTGCTTTCGTAGCACCTCTTATTCATCCTATGATCCCGCCCGACCTAAAATGATTACTCACTCAAAAAGCTTCATATAATACCATAATACACTCTTATAAAAGAAATTGCCTAATCTTGGGCGGATCGCGGTAAGAAGATGTATGTTTCTACCCTGCATTGACAACGAAATTAGGTTTCTTTTTATCCCCCTTGTTCCTGTCAGATTTTTCATAAAAAAATTCTTTTTTTAGAGCTAATAAAGAAAACAACAATTGTGAATTTTATCATCCACAAAAAATAGCAAAAGACAAAATGAACACTTCTTGTTTTGGATTATGGATCATTAAGGACCATTATTATCTCGTTTATCATACATCAAGGACCAGTTCAATCATATGAAATATATTAAAGATCAAAATAAATGTACTCATCATGTATCATTAAGATAATTTTAATTCATTTTTGATCATACTTTAACACCAACGTCTGTGAAATCTTTTTGGCTTTTTTTTCATTAGAACAAAATAATATTAATAAAAATAACAGAAGTAAGTACTAAGAAATCAACAAATTAAACGAGCTGGAAGCGTCTGAAGAATCAGTGATTGTTTTCTTCAATTTTGCAGTCTAGAAATCAATACATAATTGACTAAGTTGAAACAAAAAGATGAACCTATTTCTATTACATTCAGAGTAAAACTCAAAGGTACTTCTAGTATTTCAAAGATACCGTTTTAATTCTAATGCTGCATATCTATTGATTTATATTTGATTTTTCTATAATATTCATCTTCTATGACAATATTTTACCATAGAAATTAAGTTTTATTTGGAATATATTTTCTCTTAATATAAGTTAAAATTATTTGACCAAATATATATTATGTAAAATAACAATAACATATAGCAACATATTTGATATAGACAAAATTGACTAAATGACATATTAAAATTTAAAGAATTCTTATTATTTGATATAATTCCGTAAGCGGAAGGTAGCAATTGTAGGATCTAAATATTTAATTTCATAATATATGTTACAATTGTACTATATTTTTGAAGAATTTTCACAATAAATGGGGTTTGATATTTTAGAAGGGGTTCATAATAGACTTAATATTATAAAGGTGTTTGCAAGTAAATTATCATAATTTTCCAAGTATAGCAAAAAGCAGGAACCTATGCTGTTAAACTGAAGTTGTGATTATAGTAGTCAAAAATCAAACACATTACTCCCTCTTTCCAATTTACATGAAATTAAACTAGTTTAATTGTATGAAGGTTATTTATATATATAATATAATATTATTATGAAAAAAAGTACTTTTAAAATTTATTGTGAAAAAATAATTGCAAATATTTATGTGATTTTATATTATTTAGAATATAAAAGGAAATATTGTAAATTATTTTTTTATTAAAATATAGGAAATAATCAATATTTAGAAAAACAACAAAACACAAATGAAATTGAAACTATTTTTTTTATATCATTGTTAAGGAAGAAATCATGAATAAGTGATTAGATAAAAAAAATTCCAATACAATCTTAAAAATGATTTCTTAAAAAAAAAAAAACTTTTTCAATGACATAAAAGAAGGAAGATATAAAATTAAAATAGATTTATACAAAACTACCGAATCAAATCTTTATTGGAACCTAAACTAAAATAGATTTATACAAACCTACAAAATCAAATCTTTATTGGAACCTATTGTAGAACTCTTTGAATATCAAGTTGTGAGTCTTTTGTCAAATACGTATTTTATTTATTAGTGACCAAACACAAAGAGAAGATTTTTCTTTTTCAATTATTCGCCATCTGATTAAAACATAAATAGCTTTTGCAAAATCGTATTGTTTATTCCACGCAACAATATTTATTACTACTCTATAAAATGGCACGACCTATTCATTTAAAACGGTTCTATTACTTGCATCCAATAAATCTAAATTCCTCACTCTTTTTCTCTTCCCTCTCAGTAAGCAAAACCGTTCTGTGAAAAAACAACTTTTTCTATCGATCAGCATAGCTTGTTTGTATTGCTCTTCAAATGGATGCTTTCGATTTCGGTACTGAAAAAATGGAAAACAGAGTAATTCTGATATTCCACAGTTTCAAAAGCGTTGCCAAGCTTTTCCGAATTGTTGAGCTTTGCGTTGGAGTTTTTGTGCTCTTATGGAGTTCTACTCGGTTACCTTTTGTCGTCAAAATATCCGGCGAGTATTTCCGTCAACTTATCTCCATAATACTTAGCCCTCTCTTCATTTTTCTTATTAGCAACGTCATCGTTCTCACTCTCTTCTTCAAATCTGGCCGATTCTCCGTCGATTCATCAACGATCTCAAATAACACCGAAACTGAACTCTACGATTCATTCATCGAAAAGGAAACATGCTCCGGGAATTTCACCGCCGAAAACTCCTCACCCGCACCGGCACGGGAGCAAACTGTCTACCAAGACAAACAGACTATACTTGAAGTGAATGCTCATACGGTTTCGGAATCAGACGGTTCCGAAGAAACAGAGACGGAAACTGAAAAGGATTTTTGTTCACAAATTCCACGGAGAACTAAATCGGCCAAGTTTAATAGGGGAAGCAACAAGGAAATATACGGTAAGCTCCGTAGATCGGAGACAGAGATGTACCGGAAAATTGATAATTCCGTTGATCCGTCGGAAACGGTTTATCCGGTGGATGAATTAAGCAATGAAGAGTTTCAGAAAGCCATTGAGGATTTCATTGCTAGGCAAATCAAATTTCATCAGGAAGAGAAGTTGGCTATTGTTCTTCATAGCTAAACTTAACAAAAGTGTATTTCTTAATATTTACTGTATTGCCCATTAAAAGTAAAAAAAATAAAACAATTAGATAACATAAAATTAGGGGTTAATGTACAGAGTTAATGAATAATAGGAAGGAGGCGTAAATCTGATGTGGAAAATAGGGGGAGAGCTTGTAGTTAATCTGAGCCGTTGATCTTTGCAGCGGATAAGAAGATTCAGTAAAATTCCGTGAATGCGTTGCGCTCGCTGTTTTACAAGAGTGAGCTATGGTTGTTAGGCTCAGAAGATTAAAAAAGTGTGGTTTGGTTTGGTTTTCTATCTTTTGTATTAAAATTAATTAATCAAGATGGAAAAAGGGAGGGAATGTATTCTCAAATTCCCACTTATGTTATTCTTCGTGTATTATATTTTAAATTTTTTCTTTTCAGGTAATATTCCTTAAGGAAAATAAATAGTTTCTCGTGGAGCTATTTTAATCTAAACCTATGTGCAATAAACAATCGTTAGTCTTATATTCGATATCAGAAAAGATACTTGAACATACCTGTTCTAAAAAGATAAACTAATTAACTAAGCAGGCATGTTTAGTTAAGTTGCAGATTGATGAAAGATAAAATAAAAATGTCCCTTTTCACTTGTTATTCTATAATTTACACATGATGGTCAACATAAATATATAGAAAATTCAAGCAAAAAATACGATAGAAGTGTCGATCAAATGAAAAACACTCTCCACCTTCAATTTTAAGATTGTGATCCTTAAACAAGTTATGTAGGAATATGAACAAAGAACCCAACGCTACGTAGATTAGGCAATATAAACGAATTGGAAGAGCAAAAAATAGTAACTCATCAAGAGGGGTAAAAATAATGTCCCTTAATCTCTTGATTAATCAATTATATAAGCTGCTATAAAGCCTCTATGGAACAGGTATTAACATGAAATAATAATAATATCATGAGACCAAGAAGTGAATGATCATTCACGTGAAAAGTTGGGCATGCCAAAATATTTGGAGAGGCACAATGCAAGCTGATCTCTCTTCAAACTGGTCTGAACTCTGAATAATTATCAGTATTACTGTTTAGGATAAATAAGGGATTAATGAAAAGACTTTGACTAGAACTAGTGTGGGTTCATTTTTAAACTTTGGAAAGACTAATTATGGATCATATATGAAACAAAAAGCCCAGACACTAAATCATAGGCAAGGGACTTAACTATCATTAGGTTAGCAAATATTTATTGTACTACTAATTAGGAGTCCCTTTTCACCGCCATCATTAATATCCATTCCCCCAAAAAAACATGACGAAGATGTAGTAATATATGACATACAATTTACAATTTCTATTTACTATGAAACTGAGATATAAATTTTTTAAAAAAAATAAAATAAAAAAAACAATCGATTGAATTTATATGTTCTAAGAAAGAAAGATTATAATATCAATTTCATGTCTAATTGATTCTAATTCGATTCTCTCCGATTTATTTCACTTGTCAATTTTTCTTTTGCATTCCCTTTCAGACAAAAATTCTAAATAAAAAGTATTTTCATTAATTTACTTCTTTCTTAATTATGTCTTGTTCTTGCGATATTTTTTTAGTCTCTTTCACATTTGTTAAGTCTGGGTAACATGAAAATATAAAGAATCCATTCTCCATTTTTTTTGTTTTTGATTAAATGATAAGTATTTCTAAATAACTAGGACGAGAAAAAAAAAAGAGAAATATTTTTACCTATAAAGATTCATCATTGCTAAATTAGTTTAACGAATAATTTAATATTTTTGCAATCATTTAGGTAATCAAATTTGGCTACTAATACCGAATTTTCAGCCCATAGGGCATAGACTACCCCTCACTTTAAGATGGCTGTGCTTTGAACTTTTTGGTAAAGAGAATTTCCAATGGATTAATTAAAACTTTTAAAAAATAAAGGAAATGAAGAAGAAGAAGCTTTTAGATTATTCTAGTGTAAAAAAAGGGACAAAGCAGTATTTAGTGATCCACGCGTTAATATAATCTTTTTCACTTTAATTATCTCCGTAATCTCTGTTCCAAAAGAGCCACTTTTACGCTTTTTTTGTACAATTAGTGATTAAAGAATCTTTAATTACCGACGCATTTGGATTTCTTCTGCTCAAACTTTGTTATAAAAAATGAGGATTAAATTTGTGTTTTCCTAATTGTTTTGGGAGACAACATGATTACAATTTCCACCAAAAATTGCATGTGTGGAATTTCTTTTGTAGTAGTTATAAGATGGATATCTCGTTGGTTAACAGAAAGAGTGATATATATAATATATATATATATACACACTTTATTAATATTTGTTAATGTGCAAATGGGTAATATAATGATACTGTTTTCGTGGTCGTATGCCAAACACATTGAAGTCCTATTCTTTCAAGTTTGCCCCATTTTTCTCTTTTCCTTCTTTTTAAATTCCATGTGCTTTGGAGGGAAAAGAAAAAGTATACATACTTACTTATATCTATCTTCTTTAATTTGTAGGGAAAATATTAAGTGTGTATAGAAATATATTGATAATGGCCAAAAGGGTGCAAAGAGATATTGCCACTAGCTGTTTTTTTTAACTTGAAGATTGAGTTGTCTATTCAATTGTGATCTTTAGATTTTGAAGTTAAGTTTGAATATATATTTACTTGAGTTTATCTTCTTCTTTTTTAAGTTCTGTGAAAAAAAAGTTTAAAAATCTGATTTTAAAAATTTGAAAATATTCGAATATCGAAGTATTAATATGATAAGTAAATATTTCTACACTTTATAGGAATCACGAGATGCATGTATTTCGAGACTTAAGATATAAAATTCTAAATTTCAAATATTATTTTTATAGAATATTTTACTCAAAATAATCAGTTATTTTTTAACTTAAAAAGTATGAATGTTAGTACATTCATAATTTTTGATTTAATAAATCCATAGAGTAACTAATTCGCAGTTCGCACCATCCAGCCAAATTTGCTTAAGATCAACACTATTCACTTTTCTACCTTCTCGATAGTATAGAACAATTTCTTTTAACCTACTCTTTGGGAATTTCTACTTTTGAAAATATTCTTATTGGATTCTGTTTTTCTTTTTTATTAATTAAAGGAAAAAAACAGATTCTAACCTCATAAAAATAGTCTTTCTGAATAATTTGGACATGAGTGAACACACAGTGTGAATTCAAAGTTATATACATTAAACATGTTAAATGATAATATTAATGTGGCATAGCGTGTTAATTACTATAATTATAAATTAATATTCAATATAAGTAATCCAAGTGAATTATTTCATTTTTGGTTTTTTCAAATTTTTGTTTTTCACAAGTTTAATTGAAAACGAACTGAATATTTAGATCCGAACAGTTTGCATTTGGTTGGGTTCATAATATGTGGGCTGACTTCCACTCAAACAAAAACAATTTTTAGTGGTATTAAATATTAACACTAATAAAAAGTGCTAAAATTTTTATCGGCATTAGTTAAGTACCATTAGAACCGATGTCGCTAAAGGCTTTAGAGACATATACAAAAAGTGACAATTGCCGCTAAAAATATATATTTAACGATAATTAAAAATTAAATACCACTAATAGTCATTTTTATTTTACCGTTCACAATTTTTCATGGTTGTGGTATTTCACAATAAACCAAAGACCACCAATTATAACCCACAAAATAATACAACAGCCAACTTTATTCATCTTGAAAATTTCTAAGTAGTAGTAACTTCACAATAAAAACATTGTACTTTTCTTGGGCCACTAGTTTGGGCTTTAGCCTGTGTGACAATTGGGCTATTTTTGAAAAATTCAGTTATCAGATTAACCGAAAAGTTGTACTACTGCTGTTATGTTGAGAACTCGAGAATGAACTAATGCCCTATTCAGGTATCTCGATTGAAACTGCCATAGTGTTCTTGCTTATTTAGATGATCCTCGATGCAGAAGAAAGAGTTCCTACAACAAAAACACCCACCACCCTTATTTCGCTTCATTTTTATGGACAATTTTGGAACTCGAACTTGCAAAATTCCATAGCAAGCCAACGCGCTACGGAATTGGCCTCATGATAGATGTGGTGTATGGGAGGATGATCCATTGTCGCGACTCTGGATGATAGAGCAGCTAATTAGTACCTGTGAATTTTGATTCTAAAGTACAATTAACAACTGATAGAGATTCTTAGTGAAACCCGATTTTAATTCCTTAGATGTCAACCCCTCATTTAACTAGCGACTATGTGAACTATGTATCCTAATAACTTGGTCTTTTAACTATAGGAATGTGTGTATCAAATGCATACTACTATCATAAATGATTAATATTGTGATCACAAAACCTTAAATGATATAATTGGTTCATGGAGAAATTCACTATGAATACTCTCATCCAGGGTGGAACCATATGGATTTCAGGGGGTTCATCTGATAAAAAATTACATTGTATATATATGATAATTTTCTATATTTATGCGGATAGATATATTTTGAACCCCCTCATTGATAAAGAGAAACTGATAGCTCGAAGATCCTCTTAAAATTAACTTCCATGGCGAGTGTTTGAATACCTTTTTAGATTACCGATCTTTTAAACATATACTACTAATGGTAAAGGGCAAATACGGCTCAACTTTCTTTGTGCACTTGATTGGAGGGTAAATCAAATCATCAATTAATTGCAGAGATATAGTAGCTGGATGTACAAATTAAACAATTATCACAACGACTTAGATACTATATACACTGATATTACTATGGTTTTCGAAGAACGAGAAGAAAAGTGATAGGCCTAATTTCCTCTTTCTCCATTTCTTCATCCACCAATCTACCATATTCTTTAAACAACCCTTCTATAATTGCTTCTCCAAAATGGTGAGCCAGCATTGATTCTTGGATTGATCTAACTGTCATAGCCACCATTGTCCCATAGCTCATGCCTTTTCCAATTGTTTTCTCTATTTCAAACATTTCAAGCCTCTCCACTTCAAAACACCCGTTTTCTCTTACTACCTTTTCAATTTCTTCCTTGCAAGGAGCATAAAAGTGTACTTCGTAAGAATCAAGCTTTTCCTTTTCCACTTCACCCTATAACAATAATCACAAATTAATAATTACATACAATCTTCCAAAAAACCTAGTATTGCTTATGAAATTTCTAACTGATCGGTTTCTAAAGAGGTCTTCGATTCTATCATTAAATACTACTACTAACACCTCACCTCACCTTACACCTGTTAAAAAATGACAAAAGTCCCACATCAGTGATTAATGAGATGGGTGAGCTAGATGTTGGAACCCCCAAAATCAAAATTGTCCATGCACCAGAGGTTGGGTGTTTTAAAATGATTTCACATAGGGCTGAACATTTGCTGAGTGGACAACTTTAACATTTTACGGCCCAAACTATAATGAGATGGATTTTGATATCATAATAAAATTAGGCCTTGACACACCAAAAATAGATGAAAAAGAGGAGCATTGTTCAAACCTTACGAGGCGATCACCTGTCTCATTAACACGAAACTTTTTCCATTCCTGAACAGTTACACTATAAGTGCTAGACATTAAAGTGAGTAACGCATAATGTTTACTATATAAGATTATATTGTTAAGTATGTGCATTTAAATTAATTGCATATCCGGTAAATTCTTCATTTATCAAAACTTTATACAACAGTAAACTATAATGACTGAGGATTACCTTGCTAATTAAATTTGAATTACTAATGACTGAGGATTACCTTGCTAACTAAATTTGTTAATGCTTGATAGAGGATTTTCCAGAAGAAAGCATTTCCTCTGTCAACATGATTAAAACCTTGTCTTCCTAATAAAATTAGCACCATCTTTCCTCTACTAACCAGCTCATCCGACCGTGATTGAAGAAACAATGAGAAGTCTTCCTTAAACTGATCAAAGTAAACTTTCGAAACCTCACAAGGACTATTTTCAGATATGTATATGCTATTTTTGTTCAAGGAATTCCCCTGTTCATCATACAGTCCTCGTGGAACCTAACACAAAAAAATGTAAAGAAATAGTTATATATCCATTTTATTTACTGTGATTGCTAACCTAGAATAATAGCATGTTGAGTTTTACTTTGTAATAATTGTTTTGAAGTTTCAAGTTACTTCGAATAGACATATTTGTTCGTGAAAAAGAATGATTCTTTTGATAAGTCTATTCTCAACTTCTTTACATAAAGTAAATATATATGCTGAATGATCTTGTCCGTAAGTCTCCAAATAATAAACGGACAAGTCATTTTGACGCCACAAATAGTGTAATTAAAAGATGATGAGTTTATAATATTGAATTGAAGAGACAAACCTTAGAAAGCCAGTGCAAACTATAAGAGGAATAGATAAAGTGCAAGCAATGATCTGGAAAAAGTCTTCCATAAAATGAGCCTGGATAAGCAGCTACATATATATTTGATGAATTAGTTACTATATTTTCATCATCATCACTTCCATCTTTCTGCTTTAACCATTGATGAAATTCAGGTAAGGCCTGGAATATTGCGTTGAAATCGTTTGTTGGAAGGTCGTTTAGAAATACTCGAAACTCCGGTGCTGATTGCTTCAGCTTATTGTGGCTGATACCTTCGATTTTATCCAGGATGTCTTTAATGTTTGACAAAGTATTAGGTCCTGAGGAACAACCTAAGTCAGCTATACCTATGCTTTTAGGATTTGTTGCTACATATACTTCTTCCACTGTCTCTAGAGTTATATGCTTCACCATTTCAGATGCCTTCTTCTGCATAAACAAATACTTCATGTGATAATTAGTCCATATGGAAAAGAATTTAATTTACAATTTTAGTTAGAGGCGTGTAACAATTCACTTATTTTGGACCAGAGTGAGTAAGTATACATTATTATGTGAGGGGAAATTTGATGTATTCTAAAAGAAAAAGACCTGAAGTGAAGAATTTCTGGAATAGCTAGTTTCTCCAACTCCTCCTGTCATGTGGAAGACTTTCTCAACATCCATGGTACTGATGATGAGTATGACAGTTTAATTTCTTCAAGCTTTACACTCAATTGTGTGTTTTCCATCTCCTTTTAAAGGAGAATAAAGGGGTTTTCTTTTATTTTGGTGTCATCTCAAGTCTTATCAAAATTCAAAAGTAGTTGTCAAAATAATTATCATGAGTGGAGAAAAAAATTCACTCCTATCCATCACTTTTTCCTATATCATAAATTTTAAAAGCTTTTTCCTTTTTGTCGAATTACATAATTTTTAAAAAATTAAGGAAATTTTTCAGTCTTGGTAAAATTTTTGAATGACATACTCCATGAGCAACGAGATTATTAAGGGTGTTCGTCTACTCTTTAAGCTAAAATGAATCAAACATTACGATTTAACATTCAGGCAATAAATCTGTTTTATTTGATCAAAATATCAACAGCATTATTTTATCATTGGTATTTTTTAATATGTATAATCATACTTTGACTCTCTTCCTATCCCATTCAACCATAGTCAATCTTTTTCGTTATATTATATGAGTTGATATTTTCATTATATTGAATCGAAGAGACTAACACTAAGAGATTTTTTAATTACTTTTAATCAGTTGAAGCCAGATAAATTCTAAATACATTTAAACAATTGAAATTTTAGTAATCTTCTATGGCATTTGATAAGACTTTAATTTTTAACAACAGAGTTCAGCGAAAGCTCACCGAAACCCTTAAATTTGAAGTGCTTTTCTGTTCTCTCTAGACTGTTTTGTTGCCGTTGTTATATCATTTTTCTTACCACCATCAAATTAAAGAATGTGATGCAATAAAGTCGATGAAACTATTCTTTACTTCACTATAGATTTCGGGTTTGAGTTATAAAAATAAAAAAATATTAGGTAAGAAGCATTTTTTCACGACTAAACCTCACGCGCAGTGCTAATCCAAAATAGTCGATACCTGACAACTAATGGAAAATTAAAAAAGGAAATACTTTCTCTATTCAATTTATACAACACAATTCGAATTTTAAAATTTAAACAAAATTTATCTTTCATTATAAATTTTTTATATATTTTAAATTTTAAATTTGTAGTATAACTTTATCCTATGTTACATCATATCCAAAACAGGTGTAAGAAGGGGTTACAAATTTAAATTCCAAGTACTCAATGAAGGACCAATCAGGATTAAAGCCTTTTTTGTCGCACTTCACTTTTCATATGGATGAATTGAGGACCACGAATTACATCATTGGCGCAGGCCAAACGAATCGTATGTTTTTTTATCAAAAAAAATAATAATAATAATGAAAATAGGCTAAGGTAAAAAAAAATGGAGAACGTAATTGGAAAATAAAATCTTCATCAATGAAAAAAAAATCTAAATAACTATCAACGACGGTATTAAAATTCTCCTTTTTAAGTGCTCAAGCTTTTTTATGTTTTTTTGCGTGAAGTAACCAAATACAGATTATAATAGAACTGTCAACCACTTTGCCATATATACTCTCTTTTTCCCCCTATCTTTAGGTTCCAGTTCCACTAAGTACTCTTTTGGCTCCTATTGCAACAACGAACTTAGTTTCAAGTTCAATCACTACTTTTGCTTTTTGGCCAGTTCACTACTCATCTAATGATTGCGACCAAAGGAAATAGTACTACTTTGTGAGAAAAGAAAAATAATATTCTTTCCGTTCATTTTTATTTGTTCACTTTAAATTTTATCATGTTTTTTTCTAAATAATAATCATGAATAATATGAGTATTTCAGTATAATATTCATATTGATCTTGAAAAATAAAATTATAATTATAGCGAACAAATGTGAATTAACTGAGCGAGCAGAAGAGGACTCTCACTTGTTAACCCCAAAAATGATATAACTTATTATCCGGTAAACATCTCTTAATTAGGCAACCAATAAATGATCATTCATGTGGCCCGTCCCTTGCCTTATTTGTGCAAACTAAATGGGCAATAAAGCCTATTGTTGTGGCTATCAAGTGGGTTTATAGTGTTTTCTGCACTGGACATTTGATTAGACACTCAACTATTATTATGCTTCTCAACAATACTTCTCCAATCCCTGCCGTGTCTACACGTGTCATATGAGGGATTATAAATAGGATAAAAAATTTGCATCTTTGAATTGAGGTGGGGGCGGGGGTGATAGAGATTCTAATATTGTTTGTGCCTTATTTGCTCTAAATAATGTAAAATCTCATTAATTAATCACTGCCTTGATAAAAAGATAAATCGAAATTAGAGATATCATTTTTTTTGGGCTACCTACAAGCACGCACTTGATAATGCGGTGGCCATGATTAGTCCTAATTCTGGTGCAGAGTACTATGTACTTTCTGTAGCAATTGATGTGAATGGAAGGACAAAATAAGTGAAGTTTGAGAAATTGTTACTCCCATTTGAGTTTTGAGTTATTGACAAACCTTTTTTATTTGACACCTTTTTTAAAAAGTAATAAATAAAATGATAAATTTTATATAACCCTTTCATTATAAATAAATCTAATGTTCGGAGAAAAATAAATTTATCTCTTATTTTTTTTAATTAAACACATATCAGGGGGTAGCGACTGTTTATTAAAAACACAAGACTCTGCTAAGTGGTAATACGATCGATGTATAGAGTCTGACACCTGCCCGATGCTGGAAGGTCGAAAGGAGAAGTAAGTAAAAATGAATAACTATTTCTAGTATATAAAACAAATAAAGTGATAGGAGTAAAATAATTTTTAGACCACACAAAGAGGAAGGAGTAACACAAGAAAGATGAAATTAAATAAGCTAATATATAGAAGTGATCCACCAAAGAGCTACGAAAAGACAGTGTTCATCTTGTTTACTTATTTTTTTTAATGAAATCAAGCGTTGGAGGGAATGCCCCCTTGCTTTTCAGGCTTTTGCTTATCCCCACATAATGCTTTGAGCAATCATGTTGTTTGCTTCTTGCCATAGAATGCGCCTGAGCCGTCTGTGCCACCCATTCTATTACTAATTAAATTATAACAATGTATGGCTATTAAAGTAGAATAGCTATGATCAGTATGAAAATATTGGGGTATGGACCAATTAGAATGAGGTTTATGAGATGCAATGTGCATTGTATGTGGGCGGCTAGTTAATTTCGTGCTCTAAGCTTGGTCATCGCAATACTTTAGTTTTTCTCACTTATAATTTTCCTCCGCCCACAATTTTTTTTTAAAAAAAGGTTTTGATTGTTGAGTTCAACAAACGACACTTGACTAACTGGATCCAAGCTAAGTCCATATTGTTTGTTAAATAGATGATACAACATTCGAGAAGAAACTAATATATAGTCAAATATATATAAAGGAGGGGGCAGAAAAAATTGTACGTAGTAGAAAAAACCAAACGTTGAAAATAATTAGAATAATAACATTGTTTTCTAAGACGGAAAATGACAATTGGAATTTGGAAGGAATTGCATTTATTTATTGGAAACAAAATCAGAAGAGGCCGCCGGTGAACAACCCAAAGCATTTATTGGAGATCATAAATTGAGTTTTAGTGCTTCCTTTCAATTAACATAATTCATTGTCGAATTATTATTTTAATTTTATTTTTACGTTTAGAGATATATTCTGAAATAGATCCAAAAATAGAGCTTCTTGCTAATGGTGCAAAAGACTGTATTGAAGATTGATGTTTCTTGTGAAAAATGCAAGAAGAAGATCCTCAAAGCTGTTTCAGGTCTGCCAGGTACTGCAACTTTGTTTTGTAATTTGGATTGCTAATTAATAAATCTTTACTACCTAATTAAATTAAAATATGTTCCGAGTAGAATGTTTTCTTGTTCTGGAATAGAATTTGATACAACATCATCTGTTGTCTGAAAATGTAAATTGGCACACAAAACTTATTAGGCATCACACTTTTTTGTTTCAAAGAAAGTTATGATGATATTTTTGGTGTTTTATCTACTTCATGGCATATATTTTGGGACCTGATTAGTTTGGATTTGTATTGGAAAATTTTATTTTCGAATAACGTGAGACAAGTTTTTTATCGAAGCACAATTCAAAAATTTACTATTAAAGATTTTTTTAAAAAAAATTACCCCGTCATACTACAATTTTTTTGTGGTAAATATGCCTAAAGGAGATGTGATCATATAGGCAAGATTCTTTTATTCTAATTAATGTTTTTACTCTTTCAATATTTTCATGTATCGAGTACTCTTTCTGTGTGTCCTATTGATTTCATCTAACATATCATTATTATTATTTTGGGAATTGAACATTGTTTTTTTTTTTTAATTAGAATTTCACCAACTTGCTGGTAAACAAAAAAAAATTAGGACATAGAGGTATTTATAATCGGATTAATTCAAATTTTTATCAAGAGCAACTTTCATATATAACAAACAAAATTAATATTTATATGTTATAGTAAAGTTTGTATAATGCGCTCCATAACAAACATAAATATATATAATTTGTTATACATATACAAAGAAACCAATTGTATAATTCACTATACATATATAAAATAAAGCAGTTGTATACAAATCAATTGTATAATTTGTATATGTATAAACGAGAAAAAGAGAAAGACAAAGAAAATTAGGCAGGAGAATATTTGTATTGTATAATTATAAGTCTATAAGATGAGAATATATGATTTGCAAGTGTATATACAATTTTCTCTCACTTTATACAAACAGAAACACAATTTATACATTTTGTTTTTGTTTGTATAAGCGATAGAGAAGAGGGTAGCGAGCGAGATCTAGGAGAGTAACAAGCGTGATTTGAGAGAGGAGAACAAAAATATATGCATATACACAATTTTTTTCTCGCTTTATACGAACAAAAACACATTTTATACACTTGTATTTGTATAAAAGTGAGAGAGAGCGAACGAGAATTTGATGGAGAGAGGTAACTGATAAACAGTTTGCTACAGGATACTATTAAATTAAAGTGTGATTACAACTTTTAATTTAATTTATTAATTTGCCATTATATACAATTTTTTCATTTTATCAATTCTCATCCTATAGTTGGTTGGTTGTAAAGGAATGATTTTATGAAACTAAAACTTTACAAATTTGATATGGAAGGTATAGAGAAAATTGAAATTGATGGAACAAAAGGGACTTTGAGCGTAACGGGGAACGCTGACCCATACGAGGTCATTGTAAGATCAAGGAAAGCTGGGAAATTTGCGGAAGTGATCAGTATTGGGCCTCCACCAGCTCCTCCAAAACCAGATGGACCGAAAAAGCCTGAGGAGAAGAAGCCCGAACAGAAAGGGCCCAAGCCCCAACCCGAACCCCAGCCCATGGCCCATATGTATGGGCCTCCCCCTCCCTTAATCTGTCCTTGCTGTCAGAGATATTCACATGTCGTTCACGTGACACGCACGGAAGAACCCACCCCACAATGCTCAATTTTGTAAGTGCGCAATTTTGATACGGGCCAATCAATGTTTTAAGTTCGAATATTGATAGGGGCAGATTTGTTAAAATTCATGATTACTCTTTGTATTTATTCAAAATTTTCAATTCGTTATATCTATTCTGAAGTACGTACGAAAATCTTTTTTATTCAAAATTTTAAATTCGTTGTATTTGTCCCGAAGTACGTACGAAGACTTTTTTTTTTCTTTTTCATATTCATACTTTTGAATTATCAACTAGCAAAAGCACGGAAAAGTTGGATTACATCAATTGCCCATTATAAAAATTTTGTAACTTCTTCATGGGCCCATTTGGAGTAGTTTGCTATTCATCCGGCAAGGCTGTCAAAGTTATTGGACACCCACTTCTTAATCTGGGAATATGGGCTTTTCTTTCCAAGCTGCGATCTGGATCGTCAACTGTCCATCTATACAATGATGATAGTAAATGTAAGTTAATAGGAAAATGACATATAAATTACAAGGTTAAGGATTTACTTACTTGTATCCAGTTGTTAATCTGTGCAAAAACACCAACATGGTGACTTTTGCCATGTTAATTCCCAAGCAAGTTCGGGGTCCTGATCCAAAAGGAATGTAGCTATATGGTTTTTGAATCTCCTGAATATGAGAAAAATATGCATGGTTAAATAGTATTATGTGCTCATAACATTTATAAGTTTTCCAAGATAAATAAAAACTTAATTAGTACGTCGAATCTTGAAGGATTGAACTGCATAGGGTCTTTGTACAATGTTGGATCGTAGTGTATGCACGTTGCATCTATGTTCGCATGCCATCCTTTCTTTATTTCAAAACCTGTCACGACCATACACATAAATTTAGTTGTCGGATGATGATTCTGGAACTACAACCAACTAACAGAGGAATTCTGTGTCACAAACTTTTGAACATATGGAGTAATGTGTTAAGAATTAACTTGCCTTCAATACTACAGTCATTAAGTGCAACTCGAGGGAACCATAGCAAGACATTCGACATCCTCAACGTCTCTTTCACAACCTAAGTATAGAGGAAATAGAGTCGCATCTTATGTGATTCTTGTGCAGATATAATATGGTTAAAAATTATTAATAGTAAGAGTTAGATAAATCAAGAAGAACGACTATAAGATGTAGTTTCTACAAACCTTGGACGCATAGGACATGCTGTTGAGATCATCCATGGTTAGTAAGGCTCCAGTAGGCTTGCTTCTGAGTATTGAGAGTTGTTCTTCCTGTAAGTTGATAGTATTATAAGTCATAATACCGACCACATGTTTGTGTTTTATATGAATAAAATTTCCGGATATGTTAAAGAGTTCTACTTTTATTCAGTTTCCATACTCGCACATGTAAGCCAAAGTTAATTGAAAAAATGTGTTTTTCAACATAATGTCATCAGTTACATGCAAGTCTAATAGAAAAATAATGCTTTTGAAATGTCACAAGAAGGACAATTAATCATTTTGTCAGCATAAAAGTGCATAAAGTAACAGAATGTCTTTGTGATATATGGATACTCACTCTGAGCCTGTTCTGGGCTTCTTTGTGCTCATCCAAAAACTTGACACTCCACATCATTGCAGCAGCAGTTGTTGTCTGCCCTGCAATTATCAGCGTTAACAAATTATCCATGATCTCTTCATCATCAAGCTTTTGATTGGCTGGACACGAATCCTTCTCCAACATGGACTGCAGGAAGTCTTCATAATATTCCTTCCCATTGCGCCGAGCTGTTATCATTCCCTTAAAGGTCTCCATTAGCCTCCCACGCGCCTGTACGAAAAATGAGATGAGCATAATCTAATAGTACAGATTAATTTCTCTTATATTAAACGAAAAATTTATTTGTCCCTTAATAGTTAATGATCTGTTTCCTCAAGTCCAATTTTGTTCACATGGTGAGTAATTTTTTCCAGAGATGTTGCAAGCCATCAAGTGCACTGCATTAACGGTCACCCCTACCTTGATGCCTTTAAAATATCTGGTGCCCGGAATCATGACTGGAAAGGACAGCATGGCATCAGAAATTGCAGTGCAGTCTTTTTCAATTTGTTCTAGCTCAGAAGAATCTTTGATGCTCATCAGCATATCGCACATCGCATCAAATGTTATCTGCAGCCAAATTTCACATGGTCAGCGAACACTCACTGCAGCACACAACACTAGTATTTCTTTTGGTAATTGTATACTTCAACATATAGCTATCTCCCTACAGTATGCTTAGAATCTACACATCGATCTTTTTCTGCCTGGTTTATCTTGAAATTGTTGTATCAAAACTAAATCTTGTTTCAAACAAATAAAAAGGGACTAATTTTTTTAATAAAAACTAGTGGAGTAATAGATTATAGACAAGTTACC
This sequence comes from Solanum habrochaites, assembly GCA_027704765.1. Lineage (NCBI taxonomy): Eukaryota > Viridiplantae > Streptophyta > Magnoliopsida > Solanales > Solanaceae > Solanum > Solanum habrochaites. The sequence goes on along the minus strand of JAKWJA010002490.1, from coordinate 50,258,391 downwards.
TTCATGTTGAAGTCGAGCACAGTGAAACTCTTCCTTTCCTTTTGTACTTTCTTCAATCTTTCATATAGCATTTCATCAAATCTCTGTACAAATTTTGACAGTGAATTCATAGAGAAAGGATCAGATAGGAGGCGCCTAATCCTTTTGTGACTCTCTTGAGGAACACATAACAAACTTTTCTTTCCCACAGCATCTGCCATCGATTTGACGTAGCCCTTGTTGAATAGGGCAAAATCATTAGTAAAAACTGCTTTCGCACCCTCAACACTTGGAACAAACACATGTATTTTCCCGAAAATTCTGGTTTTGAACCATTTCCCATGCCTGTATTAAACAAAACAATAATCAATCTAGCAGAATTTGCAATATAAACTATAGCTGATAAGCTGGAGGAACTTTGGTAGGATTTTTATCATAACATAGGAACTTATTTATAAACATTTGGGAAAAATATTGAATAAAAATCCTATGAACTTTCTCTGTTTTTTTTTTTAAAATCATTGGAACAGTTGACCTAGTATCCGTCATCTCAATATAAAATTAAAGCTAGTATATATGTTTGATCTCAATATGGAAAAAAGCAAATTGCTGGATTTGATATTGCATTAGAACTTCATGGATAGAGTTTCTTACCGCTCGCGTCGAAGTCTAACAAATTCATAACAACCTTTGACACTGTTGGTTGCTGATAGAAGTGCAAAGGTTTCACCCACGAAAGGTATTCCCAAACTCCCAGGTATGCAATTTTTTGCATTTTTAGCTCCCTTTGACAAGTAAAGTGCAGTAATACTTATGACAAGTATTGAAGCTAGAAGAATATCATAGTATTTGCTTAGTAGGAGAAGAATGTCTTCCATTGACATAGTAAGCATATTGTGATTTTAATGTCAACCTGAAAGGACAAACTATCACTAATAAGTAATATATAGTAATGCACTCACTTTCTAAGACATAATTAAAAATGCATTAGGTAGAGATTAGAAAATTCAAATGTAAGTATAGGACAAGATGCCATAAGCCTGGATCTTTTGTCTTCACTTGCTTTGCACAATGGATACGGATCTATCATTTAAGATACTAAAAATAAAATACAAGGATGACAAATATATGTAAGTTGCTTTCAATTACTTTTCTTTGTGCTCATTGAAACCTTATATACTCCCACCTCCGTCCGTTTTAAATTAAATGTCATCTAAAATTTTTAATTATATCCTTATACTCTCATCTTCTTAATACTCTCATATTTAATTATCAAGACACATTTATTAAATAAGTATAGTTTAGTATTTATTGATTTTTTTAGAGAATGTGGTGAGTACCTTGGTAAGCCGGCATAGTCTATTATTATGAATGAGTGACCACTTAAAAGATGATATTGACAGCTAGTCATGAAAATTTGTGAACAATAATCAAACATATACGAGGTAGTGACTAGTGAGTACAATCTTCAAAAAAGAAATTAAAAACATAAGCAAACCTCTTGGCCTGGATGCTTTTTATGGTTCAAATGAGTTTTGCTCATTTGGCCATGTTTTATTATAAAAAAAAAAGTATTAAAAATAGTTTTTGAAAATTGATATTTATTAGCTCTGAATATAATATAAAAGATTCATGGTCAAAACACCTCGTATCCATAATGATTAGGTATGTTTATATGATTGTGACATTTTATTCAAAGAACTTAGATGGGATATAGGAAAAATGAATTGGTAGGTACAAATTAGTAGATAAAATTGGACCTCTCCAATTTCCAATTGATATCCTTTGGCATGCCCAAAAGGAGGGCAAATTCTTGACATGTGACAAATGAGACGGTGCACTCATTTCGGCTGTGATCTAAATTCTATCCAGTTATCGGCATACTCTCTTTTGTTTTGTCTAAACTAGATTTTCAACTATCCAAATATTTTTAGAATTTCTCAACTTCAACATAAACATAATATTTTTAGAGTTTGTTACGACAATTGAGGTTTTTTGAAATTAAACATTTTCATCTCATAAAGATAGTAGTAAGGGCATAAGGCCTGCCTACCTGCCTTCCTTAATTCTACTTTGTAAGATATAGATTAAGATTTTAACTAAAACTCAAAAAGTCCAAATAGAGAATTTGAAGTTAAAAAGCTTATTTAAGGAGTATTTAATTTGAAATTATGATTATTTTCTAATAATATTTAATTTTTCTTTTTTCAAGTGAAATATGACAACAAAACACTCACACACTCACACAAAAAAAAAGGATAATTTTAACATATAGCAAACATAAAATTCATATTTGTATGCTATAACAAAGTTTGTATAATTACGCTCCATAGCAAACTTATGTCTGTATAATTCACTATATATATACAATTGAAGCAAATTATATAAAACGAGAAAGAGAGAATTTATATACAATTTGAATTGTATAAAACGAGAAAGTAGGAAGACAAAATTGAATTGTATAAACGAGAAAGAGAGAAATTATATACAATTTGAATTTGCATAAAATGAGAAAGAGAGAAAGACAAAAGAGACTTGGACATGAAATATACAATTGAATCGAACTGTATAAAGCGAGAAAAAGAGAAATTATATACAATTTGAATTTGTATAAAACGAGAAAGAGAGAAAGACAAAAGAGACTTTAGCAGGGGAGTACTTTTATTGTATAATTATAAGTGTATAAGACAAAAATATATGTATTTTGCATGTGTATATACAATTTTCTCTTACTTTTACAATAGAAACACAATTTTATAAATTTATTGTATAAAGCGAGAAGGCCGAGCAATGGTGAAGCGAGCGGAGTGGCGGAGAACGAGAGAGAATAGAAGAAAGAGAGGACTGACAAACAATGTGCTATGGAACACAAATTAATCAAAATGATAGCTATAATTATTTTAATATAGTTTGTCATTCTATACAATTATCCCCAAAAAAATCTCTTTATACATTAGTTTGTTTTTTAATGTTCTTGGGCAGGGACTAAAAAACCCATTTTTAAGTGAAAAAATTATTTGGATAGATGCCTTTTAATAAATAATTACTGATTTTAGGGATACTTTTAATTTATTAACATTTATAGCAATACTATGTTAAATTTGTAATATGTATTAAAAGTGAATTAAGTATGCAATAATATGTATTATAACTATTTTATAAAACATATTATGCATGTTTGGTAAGAAGTTGACACATTGAATTATAAGTGTATTAAAATATAAAATAAATGTATTATCCATCAATAAAACATGTATTATATGTGAATAATAAATTATTTTTTGTAATATAAATTAAAAGTATATTATATATGTATTAAAGGTGATAGAATGAAAAAAATACATTATTGCTATAAATGATAAATATTTTTTATTTGTAGTATATTGACGTAAGTTTCCCTTTTGAAGTGGACAGAATATTGGGCCTAATGAGGAAGCAACCGGGGGCCTTTTTAATACTAAGCCCATCTAGCGCTCATAGTCAGATGACTTGCTGAAGACGAATCATCAGTCCTTCAAATTGAATCTTCTTCTGCAACCCTAGATCAATCTCCCTTTCTCTCTACGCATCGAATCACCATGACGAAGCAGCAAGCTAACTGGTCTCCTTATGACAACAATGGCGGGTAATGTTTCGTAGATATTTACTTTTGTTTTTGCTTTCTTTCTTTCATTTTCTGTATCGGTGCTTATTCCCCTTCCGTTTCGACTTTGCAGAACCTGCGTGGCAGTAGCTGGAGCAGATTACTGTGTAATTGCAGCAGATACTCGCATGTCCACTGGCTACAACATTCTTACTCGCGATTACTCCAAGATCATTAAACTGTATGTTCCTTTTATTTATTTCAAATAACTTGTTTTCTGTGCCATTTAGCTGGTTAATACTATGAAGTAGGCTAATAACATTTGTACATAGATCTATATATTTGATAGACAAAGCTCCATGCTTTGCAATCACTTTTTTGGTAGAAAGTAAAAGTTGCTCTTCTATACTGATCAAGGTAAAATTTATCCCATGCATAATGATTCGTACTATGGAATTGGAGAAAATTATTCAAACCGCCACTAGCCTTGCGGGATTTCTCGGTCATAAAAGAATATTGTTTTTCAATTATTGTTTTCATATCAAATGGATGAACTGAACTATTAGTACTTTTAATTTTAAAGAAACAGACTAGCATAGAATTATCACAGTTCAAGATTAGTTATTGACTCAACATATTAAAAGGAGAAGAAGTGAACTAAATCTCATTGAGTTGCCGCCAGGAAATCAAAGAGAGAGGCTTGGCCTATGGGTGAGAGGGTGCTGGTTGGGAGTGGGTAGCAAGTTGGAAGAGGAAAAAGTGGGAGCAGTCAAAGATCAGAATGCAAACCTGCATTTCTCTGTTTGGATGAATCTCGAATGGAACTAATTTCAGTGCTGTTTTCGTTGTTTGCTTGACGAGGAGCAGTCAGTAATTAAAAAGAAAATTTAGCCAAGAGGCAAAATCAAGTTCCTCATGGCTCATAATTCTATAAAATGTGTTTGACCTTTACTAAATAGACTCTGTATTTGCTAAGTACTCCCTCTGTCCCTATTTAGTTGTCCACTTTAGAAGTGTCACACATATTCTTTTAGCAATAAACTGTGAATATTACCATACAAAAAAAAAAGAAAGTATTACAATTTCGGAAAGTAAACACAACTATAACATCTAGCTATTAACTATCTACCACACATTCCTAGTATTCAATCTTGCACTTTTGCTTTTTAGACTCCTTTCTCCTTTACTCTTGCTAATCGAATAACTAATAACGCCTTCCTTTATTGTGTGATGATAAAATTTGTATTACATGTGCCTGCCTAAAGTGCCTCCAATTCCTCACTTGCCAGTTATAATAAATTGTTGCTCCATACATCGCAGCTACTGCTTCCTTCTTGAATTGTTTCCAATGTCTTCTTTTAATCCACGCCAGTATTTGTTGTATTGTGCCTCTTAGCATTGCCACACCCATCCAGTTAGCCAAATCCTTCCTCACTGCATTCCCCCAATGACAATCAGTAAACAAATGTCGATGTATTTCATCACTCTCTTGCTCACACAAACCACATGCGACGTCTTCAACTTGTATATGCATATGTTATAGTCTATCTTTAGTGAGCAGTCTTTCTTGGTATGCAAGCCATAAGATAAATCTCTGTCTAGGCTGCATAAATATAGAGCTCCAAAGTAGTTCTGCTTCTGGGCATTATGTAGAACACCGAAGCATGGCTTGGTAGTTTAGTACTGGTCATGGAGTATACACCATTTGATGTGCAAAAAAATATTGTCCCTCTGATACCATTGGAAGGCATTTCCGTCTTCAAAACATTCGGTTTTTTCACAATACCAACTACAATCTTGGGTGGTATGTGTTCCCAAATGTTATCGTTATCCGTCATATAGATCCATGTACCCATTGACCATAATACATCTTTATTGTTGACCAACTGGCCCATAAAAGCTTCCGACAAGCAGGCTAATCCAAATTTGCCAGCTCTTGATATTTAATCCTCCATACTTTTTGGTTACACATACCTTATCCCAGCCACCAAGGGCTATTTTATCGTGCCCTTCCGAGCTTCCCCACAAGAATTTCTTTGCATTTTTTATTGACTTCTGCAAACACACTTTGTGGGAGGATTAAACACTGTCCCCAAATTATTATATCGAGAAAAAAAACAGCATTTAACTATCTGTAGCCTCCCTGATTATGACCAACTGCCTTGAATAACCTATTTGATTCTCTTTCAATCTTCTCACTTAATTGGTAACAATCCACCTGTGCCATTTTTTTGAGGATAGTGGCAATCCCAGATACCGTATAGTTAGTACACCATTGAGAACCCTGTACTACGCAGAATTCTCACTTGCTTCTCAGTCATTCCAGCACGAAATAGGTTAGATTCTGCAAATGCTCCACGCAGTCACAACACTTAAATGTTTCAAAGCCTCCATCACCCTTTTTAATAGATTTGGTGTGTCTCCTTTGCAGCACCCATAAAATCATCTGCAAAAAGTAAGTGTGTAAGTTTCACTGCTTTGCACAGGAGTGGTATTTGAAAATCAGCCAGATCAAATCATCCTCTAAGAATTCTCGGTAAGATACTCCATAAACTAACACAAATACAGAGGAGAAAATTAGGGTCCCCTTGCTGAAGCCCCCTCTTGCCCTCCAAAATATCCATAGCCTTCTCCATTCACTTTAACTGTGAACCTCGTAGTGGTCACACATGTCATTACCAACTGCACAAAGGTTCATGGAAAATTATAACCCTTTAAAGATTCCTCTATAAAGTCCCAACTTACCATATGATATGCCTTCCGTAGATCTATATTCATCATACATATTAATGCACCAAGTATTATCATAGGTTAGTTACAATTTTACCCTTAACTTAAAAGATTATGCAACTCCCCAAGTATAATAAATGTATTTTCTGGTTCCAAAAAGCATGCATTACAACTTAGTAGTACTAGAAATTTTCTAGAATTAAATAAGGGCATATTAGGAAAAAAATTGTTGTCCTTTCTTGATTTATTAAAATGGACAAGTAAATAGGGACAAATAGAAAAGGAAATATGGACAGAGGGAGTATAACTTTCCCATGAATATAGAAATTCTTTTTGTGAAGCGGTTTTAAAACCAACTTGCCTTTAACTGCCTCTGCTTGGGGGATGAGAGTATAGCAAGGTTTGCACTTTCAGGATTAACAATAAACTCACTTATAATTATCTCCTCCAGTCCTCCTATACATCGTAGCATGAGAGAATTAATTAGATGGGTATGCATACATGTAATCTTCACCTTCCGTCATGATACTAGTTGGTTTCTCTGCTTTTATCTTTACCCAAACCTTTTCCTAATATATCAGTTTTGCATGTTAACTGTCTGATTATGTAGAGCGGATAAATGTGTGATGGCATCGTCAGGATTTCAGGCTGACGTGAGAGCTTTGCAAAAGGTTTTGGCATCAAGGCATCTGGTAAAAATGCTAGAAGTTTTTGTTAATCCTTTATCTCTTCAGTCAGTTTGGTATGGAGCATGTAGGATGTTTTGTATCTTCATTGCTTCACCTGTTTGTGCAATATGAACTTATTAACTCATTGTGAACCAAAATTTCGATTGTTAGCTTGCATTATGTGCGTGACTTTATGGAGAAAAGTTAGTTTGCATTATGTGATGGAGAGACAGAACAGTGACCATGATCTGATCCATGAGCTTTACAATATTTAGCCAGAAGATATAATTATGGGCAGGATTGGGGTGGGGTGGGGTGGGGATGGGGGTTTCTAGGTGTTATAATTAATACATAAACTAGGTTCGTTTTCTTTTCTTCCACTTGAAGGGGTGGCTTGGAGTAACTGGTAAAGTTGCTGCAATGTGACCAGGAGTCACGGGTTCGAGCCTTGGAAACATCCTCCGGCAGAAATGCAAGGTAAGGCTGTCTACAATAGGCCCTTGTGGTCAGGCTCTTCGCCAGATCCTACGCATAACGGAGATTTAGTGCACTGGGCCCCGACTGCCCTCTTCTTTTCTTCCAATTATCAATGACATGATCAGAACCTTGTTTCTGTGTACGCGCATTGTGTGTGTCCCTTATTGATGAGTACAAGTTTTCTAAAAAGTCACATAAATACTAGTAAAAAATGTATTTGAGTTGTGAATAAAATTAAAGAAAAACAATTCAAGCCCCTGAAAATAGTAAAAATCAGTGATATTTAAACTAAACTCAATAGCAAGGACGAAATTGTTCCTCTAAAAGGTACACAAATGTCTTCCTGAGTCATTCACATATTGTTGAATATTACTACAACATAACAGCTTCTCCTCTTCACCCCCGAGAAAGCATGATCACTCATTTGTATCACTTAGTCACGTTAATCAACACAGATACACTGTCATGAACACTTGAAATCTTGGGTTCTTTTTTCAATAATCGAGAAATCTTGTTGTTTTTTTGGTTTCAAAACTCAGTGGAAATGGTCTCACCCATCTATACTATATTTTAGGGCTTAATAGATGTTGACAATTTTAAACGCAGGGAGAAGTGTAAAGCATGTATCATTAGCTTGTTTCACTTAAATGTACATCATATTTATTTGAAACATTTCTTGCAATAAAAATTGCAAATAGAGGAACTTCTCCTGACATTCTTGGGATAAGGCATTAACTATTAAGGTACAACTGTTGCTTCCAAATCTAATTTTCATTCTTCTAGTTCAGTTGTATTTTCATTTCTTATGAAACTAAATATTGATTTTCACCGTACATGTTATCTACTTCTGAAATGGTATGTTTATAGTATCCTAATGGGACTAAAATATAGGATGATATCTGAAATGGTAATCTGTAGTTCTTTTATCATGTATCATGTGCTGTCTAGAGTTTAGCATTTACATTTTTCTGTGATACTGGATAATGATCTTTTGATGTTTATTATTTTGCAATAGATCTACCAGCACCAGCACAATAAGCAGATGAGCTGTCCAGCTATGGGCCAGCTCCTTTCGAACACACTATACTACAAACGTTTCTTCCCCTACTATTCGTTCAACGTTCTAGGTGGCCTTGACAACGAAGGTAATGGGTTAGCTATGGTCTAAAGGTTATTTGTTTGTAGTCTTTTCTGGTAAAGAAGCTTATACAATTTAGTCCATAAAATTTGTAGGGAAGGGGTGTGTCTTCACCTATGATGCTGTGGGATCATATGAGAGGGTTGGTTACAGCTCTCAAGGTTCTGGTTCAACTCTGATCATGCCTTTCTTGGACAACCAACTGAAGTCTCCTAGCCCTCTTTTGCTGCCTGCTGTGGTTTGCTCCATATATTATCTGTTCAAATTTTCTCACATAGTCGAAGCATTTGAAATTGACCTAAAAATGAGGAGAAAAATATAGCCATTTGCTAACGGAGTTCCCATGACCTCTGCAGGATGCTGTTACTCCACTTTCTGAATCAGAAGCCATTGATTTAGTCAAGACTTGCTTTGCTTCAGCAACAGAAAGGGATATATACACTGTAAGTCATTTGTATGATATCAAAGAGAAATAAACACTTTCACTATCAACCCGTATTTCTGAATGTTTTGCTTTCTTATTGCAGGGTGACAAACTGGAGATAGTTGTATTAAATGCTGATGGCATTCGTAGAGAAGAAATGGATCTGAGGAAAGACTGATTTCTTGTGTTTCTTATCCGATTATGAATGAATGTAATGAGATAAGATTGACAGTTTAAAAACTTGAAACAATTGGGTTTTTTGAAAAAGAAGGTTAAGAGGGTTGATGGTTATTGGGTTTAACGTTACGCTCCAGGCTGGTGGAGTGAGTGTTACTTGGATCTCGTAGGGCGTGGATTTTATGTACTATTTTTTAAGTTTTCATCAAAAAGGATATCTTTTGGCTCAAATTGGTGCGTTTAGTGGACAGCTTTGGAATCAAAAAGGTGCTTTTCTTCCTTTCTTTCAATTATTATGTAATGTTCTGAATCACACCAGTAGCTTCTGACATTTGGCCAATGTCTCTTTCAAAATGATGATACTGTATTGAAACGAGTCGAAGTTATTTTTTTTATTTCTCTTTTTGTTCGGAACTGGTTGCTTGCACATGTAAATCACATGTTTTTAGGGGCTGATTGGTTGGGACAATCTTTCGCTGTCCACTCGTCTTGGCTGGAAGAAAAAGTTGCTACTCCATACCACCTTTTTTCTTTTAAATTAATGACCTTTCTTTAGATTCACTAAACTTGTTGCCTCAGCAGCACTGAGAAAAACTATAGTTTGGCCATGAATAATACTAGTATTTCAGAATTTCCAAGTATCTGTTTAGCCTCTCGTTTGGTGGAGTTTCTTTTAAAATGCGTTTTGTTTTACGTAATATTTTTCTTTTGTCTGTTTTAAAAATATTGTCTCTTATTATACTATAGTTGTTTTTTCTTTCTCTCTCCCCTATTTCATACGCTTTGGTGTTAGTAAGTGTAGACTTGTCATGCAACCACCATAGAATATTTAAATTTAACTTTTAACTTTTTTGAATAATTTACTACTATTCTAACTTTAATACTACCTTTTTTCCCCAATTTGAGTCAGATGTTATCCATTGAATGGAGGTTTTCTTGTAAAAGTAACCTTTCTACTGATGGCATAGTTTTGGCATATTGCATCTTGGTGATGTTAAAATTACACTAGTAGAAAAGATAGGTGACATGGAATTAGGCTTTGATTGCGACTCACATACAAAATAGGCACTATGTAAGGCCAACGCCTATCCTCATTATTCGTTAAAGCATCAAGCAGTGTAATTCTACATAATTGGTGGGAAAAAGTTGTAGTTGTTTGACCTCATTTTGATCAGCCTTTCAGTTGATGAATGGATTAGAAGTGGCGTATTTGAATAAACAGGCATCGTCTTTTTCCTCATACTATTCTACTGCTCCTAGATGTCATTTACTTAAAATATTGTATCTATAAATAAATATAAAATAATAATGACGGGACGCGACTTTTTGTAACGCTACTGATCGACGTTTTTATTTTCTGGAATTTTAAATTTTTCCCTTAATTGTTTTCCATTTTTATTTATTTTAAATCTTTCCTCTATTTTCCGGAACTGCATGCAACAAATAAATGAATTAAACACACATTTTCATCCCTTTATGATCACCTAACATTTCAAGTTGTAAATGGATTTACTAAAAAAAAAAAGCTTATAAATAATGAAATTTACAAAGTATATCTTTTCCCCTTAAAGAGTTAAACTTTTATAAATTTGACATTTCCTTTTTGTTCTCAATGATTAATTCAATTAAGTGGATCTTCATTTTGATTCTCACCATGCTCTTTTAAAAGTTTCAATTTTTAGCTTTGATTACCTATGATCAATACTTACTTTAAGACATTCATTACAAACTATCAGAACAGTATAAACTTAGAGCGTCTCTCCAATTTTTTCTTTTCTTTTACCTTTTACTTTACTATCAATTCTGTTTTTTTCATTTCTTATGATGTCAGGTAATTAACCCTTTGAAATCCTTATTTTTATTTTCTTTTATTTTTGAAATATTTATATAATATTATATTGTTACTTGTGATATATGTTGGTGAGTTTTTGCAAATCGAAAATAGGTGACTAATGGAATTATAAGTGGGTGTAAATTTACCCTAGTTTGTTTGGTAAGTTATTAATGTATTATTTTTGATGAATTGATATGATTTTTTAAATTTATGTTACTCTCTTCTTTGTTTTCTTCTAATGTTCATAAACTTTCTTGAATTATTTTAGCAGGTACTATAGAGTATTTGATGTTAATTGTTTTTCTCTATGTTTTTATGATAATATGTTTTCTCATTCCTCTATCTTATATTACTATTATTATATGTAGATAGAAGATAGTGTAAGCATGTTGTTGTTGTTTAGTTGTTTGCGGTTAAAAGTTATAAATATATCGGTAATAATAAGTGAATACGTTATTTTACAATAAGTTTTACTAGTTAATTTTATATGTTCTCAATTAAAGTAACAAGTATACAAAAAATAAAATTAAGTTTGTCGAAAGATGAATTGAAACTTGAAAATTCAGCTGTTTTTTGAATTCTCTCTTTTTAACAAGTATGTTTTATTCCCTTCACTTATTATTTTCGTGGTAATAATATCGATTTTTTCTTTTAAAAAAATAAGTATAACTCTTGAAAGTTGGAAAAATACGTAAATATATGCATAATAAACAAAGAAAAATTATATTTAAATTTTATATACAAATCAACTAATCTATATAAAGATATAAACTTCTTTTTTTTTAGAAGTTCACGTCCTTTTAAATTAAATTATAGTTCCACTAATGTAGATCATTATTTATTATACATAATTCAAGTATTTTTGTATAATAAAGAAAAATAAAATAAATGACAATAGTAAAGTAGCTTAAAACTACAGATCCAATTAATTATAGTAGTTTTAATCATCTAACTAATTCACCACTATTAAAATAAAAAAACTTTTTGAAAATGGTACTATATACTTAATAGGACAAGTGTCGACCTAGTACACTTTAAAGTACTTCAATTAAATATATTCAACGGTGAGATCACTAGGACAAGTTTCAGCCTGTCAGTCTCTTTATAATAAATTATGAAAATATTTTCAAAATTAATTAATCATTGTTGGAAGAATATAATAGGTAAAATATGATATTTTTTCTGTTTCAAAAAAGAATAATTTTATTTTTTTAGTCTGTTTCAAAAAAGAATAATTTTATTTTTTAGTCTGTTTAAAAAAGAATGACTCCTTTTTTTTTTGTAATATTTTAACTTTAAGTTTACACGTGACAGTGACATGTTTAAGACCATCAAATTAAAAAGAATTTTGATACATTTGACATAACTTTAAATTAGAACTACAAAATTAAAAGATTTATTTTATTTATAAATTTTATAAAATAATAAATATTGTGGTAATGCATTAATTATTTATAAAAAAAGGTATGAAGGGGTATCTTTTTCACTTTTTGTTTTTTTACCCTTTGAGATTGCTTATGTAAAGTTCGTTTTTTTCATGTAAGTTTCACTGTCCTTTTCCTATATAACTTCGCTTTCGCATTATTTAAAACTATTCTTTTGTCTTGTTTTTGAAATTTTATGATATATTTTTTTTTTCTTGTGAAAAGCCACACCAAAGTAGGTAAAGGAATTTTGATTCCTTATTTCTGTAGGAATCGGAATTAAAAGAAGTGCTATATTAATAGCAGAAGTTATAATATATTGTTTGTTGAATTCAATGATATGATGAGTCTCTCAAGTATGCCTTCAGCGGCTACAATGTTCCAGGCGTATGCCTCAATAGCTACTGCCATTACAATGTTTAAAACAATGATCCACCAGTTAGTCCCTCAGCAAGTTCAGTGCTATATTGAAACCAAAATTCGTAGATATTTTCGCCCAAATTCATCAGATGTGACTTTGGTTATCGAAGAAAGAGATGGTATGGGCATCAACGATGTCTTCACTTGTGCTGAAATCTATTTGTCTGCACGAATCAGCCCAGAATTTCAACGTTTCAAAATTACCAAACGGCCCAAAGACACAGGGGTGAATGTTAAATTTGGGAATTGTGGGAGAATTACTGATTCCTTCGAAGAGATTGAATTGGTATGGAAGTTTGTTAATGAAGCAAAAAAGTCGATTTCGAGATTTCAAGATGATGATGAAGGTGATTTTTCTGAGAAACGTTCTTTTGAGCTGAGCTTTAGCAAACAACACAAGGAAAGGATTCTGAATACTTACATCCCTTTTGTACTTAGCACAGCCAAAACGATGCGGAATGAGAAAAAAATTATTCAATTGCATTCTCTATCTGGTAATTGTTATAGTTCTATAAACTGGGATTCAGTGAACCTTGAGCACCCTTCAACTTTTGAGACATTAGCTTTAGAACCAGCACTTAAAAAAACCATAATACAGGACCTTGATAGGTTTTTAAAGAGGAAGGAGTTTTACAGGAGAGTTGGAAAAGCATGGAAAAGGGGATACTTATTGTACGGACCACCTGGGACAGGGAAATCAAGCTTAGTTGCTGCAATTGCTAATTATTTGAAGTTTGACATATATGATCTAGAATTTTCAAATATAAAGCGGGATGCTGATTTGAGAAGGCTCCTTCTCAGCACAAAGAATAGATCTATACTTGTTATTGAAGATATTGACTGCAGCGTTACCATGCCCGAAAGAAATGTAGCTCGCACAAATCACAATATTCGCCGCGATCGGGATCAGGAGGTACGTATAACTTGTGTATTTAATTTCTATGCCTAAATTATAGTTTGTTTTTGTTAATATCAATCTCTCACTTTTTTAGATTACACTTGGTGGGTTATTAAACTTCATAGACGGGCTATGGTCGAGTTGTGGTGATGAAAGGATCGTTATATTTACGACAAATCACAAAGAGAAGATTGATCCAGCTCTATTGCGACCTGGAAGAATGGACATGCATATTCATATGTCTTACTTAACTAGTGAAAGCTTTACAGTGTTGGCAAATAATTATCTGGAAATAAGTGATCCTCTTTACAACAGCTTTAAAGAAGCAAAACAATTGATTGAAGGGGCACAAGTTACTCCCGCAGAAGTTGCTGAACAATTTATGAAGAGTGAAGATCCTCATGTTTGCCTTCAAAGTCTTGTCAAATTTCTAAAGCTAAAAAAGATTCATGAGCAGATGGAGAAGAAGAAGCAGCAGCAGAGGTCAATACTCACTATATGACAAACACCTTCAAGGAAATCAAACTTGACTATTGATAATTCACTTCAGTCCTAAAAGTTGAAAAGATTTGTACATTAATTTAACTTATTTTTTCCTTTCTGACAACTTTAGTTTCATTATTATTCTTCAACAATTTTCATGTTGTTTGTTTTGAAATTTTTAACTTTATTTTTTATTTATGCATTAATCCTTCTTCAAAATATTTTGGGTGTGAAGAGTGGGATTGATTGCCGTCTCCATTTATATGACATAATTGAAATTTTGAGCATTTATTAAATTTTTTTTAAAAAATTAAAATTTGTTCATACATGTTTTTTTAAATCTTTTAAGTTAATTATTTAATATTTTTATGTAATTTTCAAATCTATCAAAATTTAAAAATTTAAATTTTCAAATTTTAACTTAAACATGAATTGAGTTAAAAATATTATAGTTATGAACTTTAAATTATTTCCTTAAAAGTACTGCAGTAACGTCCGGACTCCGGACCATTAATTGAGTGGCAAAAGCTCAAGGGACAATTTTCGGTAGAAAAGTGCACTCGATTAATCTTTGAATGAACAATTAAAATTTATGCAACAATAGTTGGACTCTATTAAACATTTGTCTTTATATGGTTTTCTGTGTATGTGCTTCTTTCTTTTTTGAAGATTACTTTACACATGTTTTTTAATATATAACGGGAAAATTGTATGATATACTCTTTAACTTTGTCATTTGGAGTTGAATCATCCTCGTTATAAAAGTAGCTTAAATATTCCTTACGAACCATTATAACAAACGCTTCACATATATCCCTGCCGTTACAAAATGGCTCATATATACCCTTTATTGAACGGAATTTAAAAATTAGTTTTAAATTATAATTATTAATTTAAAACCCTCTAATTTTTGTAAAAAAAATTATTTAGGAGTATATATGACTTCTTCTACAAGTTGCAAATTATATGTTTAATTTTTTTCATACATAAATTATTTTTTTTTGACTTCTTTTATTATAATTCTTTAAATTTCTTATTCTTATTTTGTTACTTCTTTCATCCTTAGTTAAGGAAAAAAATTTAAACATTTTATTTGTGGGTATGTAATTTTAATTCGTATTCGAAGAAAAAATTTGGGTCATCTACAATAAGTTGGAACAAGAATATTCAGTGAAATATAAATAAATTTTGATTTCAAATACTAATTAAGAAATTAGTCATTGAACAAAAAAGTCAAAAAAAATAATGTTTTGACGATGATTAATTTAACTAATTGGATTATAATTTTTTGAAAAAATAATAAAAACTAAGATTAATTTTTTGTTTTTCATTTCCCGTTCGAGAAAAAGAATATATGTGAGTCATTTGCTTACCAGTAGGAGTAATATGAGCCACTTTCAGAACAAAGGTATCTCGTTTTAAAATGACAAGTTGAGGGGTATATCAGACCATTTTCCTATATATAATTAATTATAGAAATTGTGCTTTTCATGTTTTTCTATTTCCAAATTCCCAAATAAATTGTCCTTTTAAAATATCAGGAGATTTTTTTCCTATAACAATTTGGACAAACATATTATCATTTTATATATATATATATATATCTATATTATTGAAGTACCATCGTTCAAAAAGATAACAAGGCAAAAATTATCCATTTTCTTAACCATTCAAATATTTGAAAAAATCAAAAACTTAAATTAGTAAATAAAGTTATTCATAATAAAATTGAGGATGATGTATCGCGACCATATGACTCACTTTCTTAGGTTAAAATTAAACCTTTGTCATTATAGATCATAATATTACTATTATAGGAAGTTAAAGATTTTATACTTTGTTACAATACTACATTACAAAAGAGTATGGAAAACAAGGATGACTACATTAATTTTTTTGAGTAGTTTATAAAGCTTTTATTGAAATTTGGCTAAATGATATTAATTTTATTGAACCATCCTTTAATTAACATAGATATTCGTTCATATATAATTTTTGTGTAATTTTTGTTATCTTTTATTTGAGAAAATCATGCAAAAGAAGTTCTTATTCGGTGAAGTTTGAAATATATAATTTATAATGTTTTAATATAAAGCGCAATGAAGATTTAAAACTTTTTAAAGTAAAATCGCTGCACATGTAACGATTTACAATTTTCAAAAAAAAAATCATAAAAAATCGCTGCCTTGACAGCAATTTGTTAAAAAGAAAAAATTAAAAAAAAATAACAAAATTTTTTAAAAAAATGAATTTTACAAATCTCTATTAGAGCAGCGATTTTTTTTAATGCCGGCCAAATAAATCACTACATCAAGAGCGATTTTTCATTTTGATTAAAAAGTTTTTCAATATGCCTTTTTGAAATTTTATGTCAATATATTTTACCCTGTTTTGTGCAGATTACACTTTGATAGATTACTTAACTTTATAGACGGGTTGTTATTGGTTGATGAAAGAATTCCCCATAAATCACGAATGCTGATCCTCACTATAGTGCATGGTTTTTAAAAAGTACAAAAATTGATTGAACATATACAAATTATTGGAAAATTTATGAAAAATAAATATCCCAGTATTTGCATTAAAGAGTTTTCGAAAATTTTCAAACAAACACTTTATTCTAATAATAAAATACCTTATAATTGATGATACATGCTAAGCATCGAACACACACATTCACGGCTAAAGAATGTAACTTCAAATTTCCAATAAATTTGAGGTTTGTAGGTACCTTATATTTATAAGGAAATATTGTTAAAATAAATAAATTATATTTATTATAAGAGAATAGTCACAAAAATAAAAGGAGAATATTGATTACTAAATGAACCATTAAACAATATAATATCAAATTATTAATTCAAATTAAATGTTATAATTATTGTTTGATTTAATTGTTCCTCATAGTAAAATATTGTTATTTTGTCTCTCTTTTGGTGAATCTCGCTCGCCAATCTCGTTCTCTCTCTTGCCTCTCGCTTTTATACAAACGTAAATGTATGAAATGTGTGTATGTTTGTGTAAAGCGAGAAAAAATTGTATATATAGATATATTTTTGTTCCCCTCTCTCTCCTCTCCCATATCTTGCTCGCTCGCTTCTCTCACTTTATACAAAAATGCAAATATATAAAATGCGTTTGTGTTTATATAAAGCAAAAGAAAAATGTATATATATATATATTTTCGTTCCCCTCTGCCAGATTCCGCTCGCCATTCTCCCAGATCTTGCTCACCCACTTGTCTCTCTCACTTTATACAAATACAAATGCATACATTATGTTTGTATTTTTATAACGTGAGAGAAAATAGTATATATAAATATAAACGCATATAGTTTTTGTCTTCTACACTTATGATTATGCAATTGGTCTTTTGTATAGATATATTATATATATATATATCTATATATAATATACTATCTTATATATATATATAACTCTAATATTCATCATATATATATCAATTCATTTATATAATTATTTTTTTTTTGTATAGTATATCGAAATATACACCATTTATGTTTGCTAAGACATTATATAAACTATATCTATAACATATAAATATAATTTCTATGTTTCTTATACGTGAAAGTTACTAAAAAAAAATAGAGATATAAACCCCTAAAAAAGAACTTGAAATTAACTATAATTTCGTCGTTAAATTGTTTGTAACTGAACATATTCTAGATTGTTCATTGGCAATCAATTGCATAATAGAATTATGGACGAATTCTATTGTTTGCTACAAAATTTGATGTCAATATTTTATTTTATTTTATTTTTGATACGGTAACTTTTTTGGTACAAAATTGTTAGTTAATATTTTCTCCCATCTATTTTCACTGCCTATTTGTAAAAAAAAATTTAAATATAAGAATTTGATTTAATCTTTTCAAAATAGTTTTTATATACTAACATACAAAATATTACAATTTACAATATTTTTCATAGTACTTTTAAATATTTAATTATTTTATTAAAAATATTAAATTAATATAATTTAATTTTACTTAAAAGCAGTGTCAGCACCCGTGCTATAGATACAAGTACGAGTATTGTGACTTCTCTGTTTGTTTGTTTTTTTTTCAGAAAACTTCACATGTGGTTTATTTTCTAAAGAGATGAGAATTAAAATAATTTATGGTGATTGATTCACAAACAATAATAATGGTACAAGGACATTATTATCTTTCGATAAGTGTATTTGTGGGTTTCTTTCCTAATTGTCGCATTTTTTTTCCTCAAATTTTAGTCATTTCTTCTTTCACTCTTTCTTTGCAAAAACTTTTTTAATTTTATCTCACCATTTTTTTTACTAATGTTTCTATAGCTTTTTTACTTTTAGTCTTAAGATCTTTTCGTGCAAAAAATATATTGATACTATTATTATCTTTTGCTTTCACAAATTTATTTAGTTGACTCATTTTTTTTTATTAATTTTAATATCTCCTCCAAAAAAAATGGTGCTATAAAGGTTCATTTCAATATTAAACATACACAAAAATTTTTTAAAAAAAGTCGAACCAAAAACATAAAATTAATATTAGCAATAATTATTTGATGGATGTCAAGCATGTAGAGAATTTAACGATTATTGTAAAAAAGATAATTGAGTTCTTAGTATCATTATAAATATTTATAATTCAGATACATTAAGTGATTACAAAACAAATAAAATATATTTGACAATTAAAAATTGCGTGATTAAATCTTCAAATTAATTCAAAAAGTTTAGTATTTGAAATTTTTAAACACATTACTTTAATTTTTCCTTAAATAAATGATATAATATAAATGTAAAAAACTAATTAAACATAAAAAAATAATTTTTTTTTCATATAATATTACACCAGTTTAATATTTTAGATATTGGGGAAATTTCCAAAGTTTGTTTATGATTTTTAAAAAAACATATTACGCTAAGTTTATAAGGAGGAAAAAAATACAAGTGAGAAAGAAAAGTAAAAAGGAAAGATTAAACTTGAAGTAGAAATAGTAATAATAGATAAATTGTGGGGCCCACAAAGCCAACGAGACCTTCATAGCTCTCATTCATGTTATATTTTGTCAAGGACTTTTCCAAAAACAACATTTGAAAATTAGTTTTCTATAAAAGTTTTAAATATGACAACATGCAGCGGGAGATTGTCTAAATTTTATTTTAGTTAACGACAGTTAAAATTAAAATCAAGAAATATTTTGTGGTTAGGTTTTTCTTTTGATTTTCTGAAACATGACTAACCTGTCACATTTTGGAGGAAAAAAATAGTTATTTTAACTCTATTATTACCGTATTTTCATATATTTGTCTCGTGAAAAAAAAAATTCTTAACTTTATTAGATACTCTATTGAACAATAATTATTACTCTTTCATTTTAAAATAAGTAACATAGTTTGATTTGATACAAAGTTAAAAAATAAAAAAGACTTTTAAATTTTGTGAACTTAAAATAAAATTATCTAAAATATATAAAATTATCCTTTAATTTTATGGTGTTAAACATTCCATATAAAAAATGAAAATAAAATATTACTAAAAAAAATCATTTTCTAAGCAAACTAAAAGAAAAATTATTTTTTTCTAAAACAGAGGTACTAGAAGTGTTTGGAGACTTGGAGATTGTGATCTGTGCTTTGCAGAAAAGTTCACATGTGTTCTTATTTCATTTCGTCCGCTCATGTGCTTTGTTTTCCAATCCATAGTAATAACTAACGTGTAAAATAGCAGGAAATTCGTTTTCTCATAAGTTTGGAATAAGCACATTAAACTTTTTCAAAGCTACTTATAACTCGTAATTTGTTAAATTTATAAATTTTAAAGTTTTTTTTGGTTTATATTATTTGAAGTTGATGAATTAGGTTTGTAATTTGAAAAAATTAGATTAAAAAAAGAAAAATTTCATATAATAGTGACAAACTATCAATTTAAATTAAATGCTATAAACATAGTTTGATTTAATTGTACCTCATAACAAATTAATGTTATTTCGCCTCTCTCCTAGTGAATTTCGCTCGTCATTTTCGTTTTCGCTGATAGTCTCCTTCGCCTCTCTCGCTTTTATAAAAACTCAAATATATAAAATGTGTTTGTGTTTGTATAAAGTGAGAGACAATTGGATATATACATACATATATTTTCGTTGCCCTCTCTTCCCTCTCCTAGATCTCGCTCGTCACCTTACAGATTTCGCTCACCACTCTCACTTGCCTCTCTTACTTTATACAAACACACATATACACAATGCGTTTGTGTTTGTATAAAGCGAGAGCTAATTGTATATATAAAGACCAATGCATATGTTTTTGTCCTATACACTTGGTATTATACAAATACGATCTTTCACTGTTCAATTTTCTTTTGTCTTTCTTTTTTTTATCGCTTTATACAAACACATACAATTGATCATTTGTATATGTATATCGAAACATAAACATATTATACAACTGTTATTTTTTTGTCTATATATAGCGAAATATACATATTTGAGCATAGTTATGCAAACTATAGTTATATCATACAAAATATAATTTTTATATTTACTATATGTGAAAGTTACTCAAAAAATGTTAATCAAAATATAAAACAATAACAAAATTTAAAAAGTCAATCTAGTTTCAACGACCGCGGCCGAATCAAATCAACTTAATATCAAAACGAGTCAACAAAAAATAAAAAAATAAAAAAATAAAAAAAAAGAAGGTAGTTGAAATAAAAATAAGGAGGTAGTTGAGAATCAACAAACAGAAATACTTCGGTCAGAGTTGTTGTGCAGTAATTAAATTACTCACATTACATTTCACTAGATGTCTCAAATTTAAACATAAATACAAATGAAATCTTATTAAAAAAGCCACTCAATATAAATCACGATTCAAATTTAATTAAAATTTCAATTTGAGCTATGTTATAACTTCCCTCCGCCCGAAAAAAAACAAAACCAAAATACACCACGTGAAGGATTCCCTCTGCGTGGTGCCCAAATTAGAGGTACATTGCCACTTTCTCATCGTACAAACACTCGAAACTTCAATCACTGAAAACATGCAATGTCAGTAAGTTAACCAGAACTTGTGAGTTCTGAAATTTTGAACCAAATTGACAAACCTCTGAATATTAAGTACGTCCGTACAGCCCTTTGAATAGTTTGTATACATTAACTAATATATTTTTTAATACTTCGATAATCTCTATTATATTTTATTAACTCACTTCAATTATGATTTGTTCTAGTTTATTATTTGAATACATATCAAAATGTTCATATTAGATGTTTTTAATGAAAATTTAAGACTACAATAGTCACAAGTATTTTTGCAGATTAATATAAAGAGAGATTCTTAATAAATGGAGAATATGGAATTATTATTCTTGTTTAAATTTTCTTATGACGAGAATTTTAACATATATTCCCATACAAGGAAAGTTGATTTCTTATGTTCTAGCTATTTTGGTTGTGGTTCCAAAATATTTTCCCCGGTTCACATTATTTACTTCTTATACTAAAAGTAATATTTTCCTTTTGCTTATTTAGAAAATTTAGAGAAATTTATTATTTTTTCTCATACTATTTTAAAATTAAATTGATACATAAAATAATGGTAATAACAAAATTTAACTTAAGAGTTATAAAACATCATTAAATAGATCGTTTTGTATGATACACCCATGATAAAAACTTGCTTAAGAATTATGTTAAGTTGACTTGGATCAAGTAAATAAAATAAATAATTATCATTTAAAAAAATTCATACAATCGATTATTTTTACTTTTTAATTCTTGTTCAATAAATGTGGTGAAAAGTAAAATAGCACTAATTTGAAACTAAACCTATTTTGTTTTAAATTATATTTTAATTACTAATATTTTGATAATATTTTAAAATATGATAAAATAAAGTGTATCGAACGACACGTGGAGTATATCCACCCATACTCAATTTATATGACTTATTTTTCTTAAATTATTTTTTTAAAAAAAATATATTTTTATATAAAATAACAATAAAATTTTAAAATATTAATTTTTTTAAAAATGACATATACATACATAAATATTTGTTATTTTATTTAGATCAATTTTTTTTAAAAAAAATAAAAAAATTGTATCAAATCAACTTATTGAGTCGGACTAAATACTATTCAATACTCATAATCGAAGTAATGGGAAACTATTGAAATTAATGTCTTAGTGGAATAATTAATCAAAATACACCACGTGAAGGATTCCCTCGTTGTGATGCCCAAGTAGAGCTACATTCCAATATAGATGTGCACCTTTCTTATCCTACAACTCTTCATTCCAACCACTCATAATATGACACGTCATAAGTTAAGCACAACTTATGAGAAGTACACAAAATCTGCACCAATTTGACCAACGCAACTTATTAAGGCTTTGTGGAACAAGCTCTTTATGGAGAATTTTCTTTTCCTAACAAAATTATGCTTTATTTTAGAACTTTTTTAGGTATAAAAATAGTTCAAGCAAAAATACATTAATTAAAAATAAATTAAAAAAGAAATACTGTATATTCTCTATTTTTAAAAATAAATATAACTTTCTTCTCGTTTTAAATATCAAAATTTAATTCGTCACAAATAATAAAAAAGAAAAAAAAAGATTAAACACAATATCATACGCTCTTAGCAGCACTTGTAGTTTGAAGACTTCATAACATTTTTACATCGAGAACAATCAAATAAACATTCAAAGTTAGATTTTTTCAAATATTAAACAATGTCACAAGGTTTTAAGATTCAAAGTACTTGATTTGTGGTAAAAGATAAATGTGATTAGGTTATCGCAGCTATCACTAAAGAATGTGATGTTTTAATTTATTATGTTTTTTTTAATTAATAATTTTAATTTCGAATCATAATTTTATATTTCGTTAAAAACGTTTTATCTTAAATGATTCCTATGCAACAATTCGGACTCCGAATTAGTCCATTCCAGCATAGATACCAAATACTCAAAAGATTAGTGGATATGTGAAAACCCAAAAGATGAAATTTAATAAATAGTATTCCAGCTAAGATCTATGTACCCATATATTCGTGGCGACCAAGTTTGCTCGTTTATAGCCCAATTTAGTTGTTGAAATCCTCAAGGCTCCGCGTATAAATAGTCTCAATCTATCCCTGTCTCTCAAAATCATCGTGTCCCTAAACCATCGCCAGCCGGATTCACTGTGTCCCGGCAACCCAATTATCGAAAATGTACGACATCTCAAAAATGCAGAACACGGCATCGACTTTATTCTCGGCGTACGCTTCTCTTGCGGCGTCGATGATGCTTGTTCGCACCATGGCTAACGATCTCATACCAAAATCACTCCTCACATATATCCAATCAGCTATCAGCTATCTCTTCACTCCACTTTCTACCCAACTCACCATCATCGTCGATGAACAGTGTGGAATGACCCGAAATCAAGTTTACGAGGCCGCCGAAATTTACCTCCGTACAAAGATCGGTCCAAACGCAGACAAAGTCCGGGCCCACAAAACCCCTAAACAGAAAAACATCAACGTGAGCATAGAGAAGGATGAAGAGATCACTGATGTATACGGCGTCGTACAGATGAAATGGAGATTGGTCTCTGTCGAGCCTCAGGATAGACATGGGTATACCCCAGAGAAAAGATTCTTTGAGCTGAGTTTTCATAAAAAGTTTAAAGAAAGTGTTTTGAATGAGTATTTACCCTCTGTGTTGACAAAGGCTAAAGAAATTCAAGATAACGATAGGGCTGTGAAATTGTATACAAGGGATTGTCCTTGTGGTAGTGATGATGATGGGTATGGGTATGGAGGTGGGGGTGGTGGGGTTTGGGGTTCCATAAATTTGGATCATCCTGCAACTTTTGATACTTTGGCTATGGAACCTGAAATGAAGAAGATGATAATTGAGGATCTTGATAGATTTGTGAAAAGGAGGGATTTTTACAAGAAAGTTGGTAAGGCATGGAAAAGAGGATATCTTTTGTATGGACCTCCAGGAACAGGGAAATCTAGCTTGATTGCTGCCATGGCCAATTACTTAAAGTTCGATATTTATGATTTGGAACTCACCAGTTTGTATTCTAATTCGGAATTGAGAAGGATTTTGATCTCCACTTCAAATCGATCCATTATTGTGATTGAAGATATTGATTGTAGTGTGGAAATGCATGATCGAAATCTTGGACATCAACCCAGTGACACTAAGGTTTGACTTATTTCCTCTTCTGTTAGTATTTTCTTTTTTAATGTATAGTGCTTTAGTATTGAGTCAAAATCTGATTGTTATTATTCTGTTTCTTATGCAGATAACTTTATCGGGTTTGTTGAACTTCATTGATGGATTGTGGTCCAACTGCGGGGATGAAAGAATTATTGTATTTACAACTAACCATAAGGAGAAGTTGGATCCTGCTTTGTTGAGACCTGGTCGAATGGATATGCACATTCATATGTCCTATTGTACTAATCAAAGTTTCAAGATTCTGGCTTTTAACTACTTGGGTGTATCTGATCATAGACTATTCGGGGAGATTGAAGGCTAATCGAAGAATGTATAGTTGACACCCCTGCAGAGTGCAGAGGTAAACTGATGAGAAGAGGAAAAAGTGGTATCGACGATGCAACGAATAGTAGGGGAAGGAGGGTAGATGAAGGTAGGTTGGTTTGGATGGCGTACTGTGTGATAGGATAAGTGGATTTGGGGATTGGTGAAGGTGGAGTGTGGATTGTGATGTGGAGAGGGTGGAGTATGGGGTTAGTTAGAGCGGGGGAAAGTGGGTACATAAAAGATGGGGGAGGTGGGTGGAAAGCGGATATAGGGAGAACAAGTATTCATAGGTTTTTGTATTGTGGGTGGGGTGCAGTTTTGTGGGGAGGGACGAGGGCGGTCAGTGTTTAGAAGCGGGTGAGTAGGATCGGGGGGAGGGGACGTGGGTGGAGTGAGGTTGGAGTATAGTTGATGGTAGGAGGTATTTGTTGCGTGTGTCTGAGAGTAATGAGGGGTAGTGTTTGGGGTAGAGGTGTTAAGATGGTAAGGGAAGGTTGGGTGGGTGGCTGGTGGTTGATATTGGAGTAGGGGATGGATTGAGATGTGTAGGGGGGAGGCGATTGTTTGCGGAGGATTGGTAGACAGGGTATGTTAAGAACTTGCGAGGAGTGTTGGGGAGGGGGGTTGGTTTAGGGGGTGGGGGGGTGTGAGTTTGATAGGGTAAGGTGAGGTACCACGGTGTGTGCGAAGTGGCTAAGTGGTGGGAATGGAGCAATAGAATAATAAGTGTGAGAATTGGGGGATACAAGATGAGATAAGGGATAGTGGGATAGAAATGGTGATGGTAGAGCGGGAGGGTGGGTGGTTTGAAAAAAGCTGATGTAAGTAGATGTAAGGGTCGACGTTGGATGTTAGGGGCGTATTGGAGTACGAGAATCGGTGGGGTGGTTGGAGTATCATTGTGGTGGATAATGTGAGGTTTATGTGCATAAGATGAAGTGTGGGGCTGCTTGCGGTTTTCGAGGGTGCTGATGTGTTAACGGGCTTATTAGTTTGGGGGGTTGGAAAGTAGGATTGGGGAAATGGTGACGTGGGTGTTTGCGGGTGAGGGATTGTGCGGGGTCGTTATAAGGTGGTGAGGGGGAGGGCTAGGTGAGGGATTGGGGAGGTAAGCGGGTGGTGGGCTGATCAGCAAATTTGAAGGGAGCTAGGGGCAATAGATAGCAAAATAGGCGTTAGTTATGGGCTCGTTGAAGGGGGAAGATGGGGGGGGGGGGGGTTGGGATATGGAGGAGTAGTTGTGATTTAGGGGTCGTGGCGTGTGGACGATTATGGTGAGAAAGTTGGGTTAGGTGAGTATGTGTTCGTGCGTAAGATGTGGTATTATGGAGTGGCTTACGTTTTGGTTAAGGCGGAGTGAGGGATGAGGGGGGGGGGTGTTGGCTTGGTCGGTAGGGGGGGTGTGGATGGGAGTTTGTCGTTGAGTGAGGGTTGATGTTAGACGTGCATGGGAGGTGGTTAGGGGGGGGGGAATGTGGGGGGGGGAGATGTCGTGGGGGCGGGGGCGGGTCGGTTTTGCGTGGCTTTTTGGGGGATAAAGGGAGTACGGGTGGAGGAAAATGGAGGAAGAGAGGTGAAGAGGGGTTGGTAAGGGGTGCGTTTGGGGGGTGGCGTGGAGGGGTGGTGGGGGTTCTGGATGCTGAGTTGTCTTGATGGGTGCTTAATTGCTTCAATGCGAAAAGGCAGCTGATGAAGCCAATGAAATCAAAGAGGAGAAGAGTCCTAGCACCCCAAAAGACGATGAGAAGGAAGAGATTGAGGACAAAAAGGTTGATGGAGGTGAGATTCAAGAAGCTAAAAGACTGAGAACTGAAGTGTTGGTTCATACTTTGAGAAACCAAAGGAGAGGAAGAATGAGAATAGGAAGGCCGAATAGAGGACGAGGGGGGCGTTGGTAAGGGAAACGGAAGATGTAGTAGGTATTATATCTAATTGCAATTTTCTCGATCTTAATGTTAAACTAGTGTTTTTGATCACTATAGAAGTGCATGGTCACAGATAAAGAAAATTTCTGTACTTCGAGATCAGGGCAATTGCAATGCAGATGTTATTGTAACAAGTTCTCAGCAACTTTTCATGGTTCTTTTGTTATCTTAGTACAGTATTACTAGCATTTTTTGAATCAATTGTAGTAGCCATTGCAGTAACGAGTCTCAGACAAAAGGTGAAAGTGACACCACTATTTTTAACGTTATTTCACTCGTTTCATAAATCGGATCCATGCGAAACACGTTCAATTTACTACTGTTGAGAAATGTAGTAATCCAGTAACTCTCAACCAAGACTACATTTCAGTCCTCCAACTACCAAAATTCAGCTGCTTTCTTTCTCTTTTCACATTCGAGTATTGGACTAAGGAATAAATATATATACATACTTTATATTTATACTTACTATATCTAATAAAAGGAAATAGCATGCATCAGACCGTCAAACACGTCTGCTTGTTCTGCGTGCTTATTCCCCTCTTCATCATTTAGTTAACTGCTATATGCTCTTTGTTAAAATTACTATCTAATAAAGAAATAGCAGACCGTCAACACGTCGTTACATGCGGCCTCTTCTTCATTCAATGAAAATGGAAAAAAATAAACTGTCTTCTTCATCCAATGAATGAAATGTGAAAATTAATCTAAGATTTCAATTGTAAACTTACCTTCTTAAGATCCTTCAGAAGATGGAGTCATGAAAATAATTTTTGGGCTTCATTTATATTTTATATTTATCATTTTTTATTAATTATATTTAATTTTATTATAGTTAATTCTTGAAATTCTATTGTTGAAATACCACAAATAATGAAAAAATTACGCGGTTAAGCAAATTTATACTATTTAATTATTCATCATAGCTATAGTTTACTATAACTACCACTGCGACTAACATTATACATTAATTACGTGGGTTGACTTCGAAATTGTATTTAGATTAGTCATTTGTAATACGTATAATTTGCTCGATAATACAAATAGATTTAGAATATTCAATATCTAAGTGATATACATATACATTCACATCTCTCACCACTCTCCTCGCTCACACTTTCCCTCCTCTCTCCTATCCCCCTTACCAATATATTTATATACAAATGCATGTTAATATCCAAGTATCTAACCAGATAAATATATAAAATTCACTTCTCTCCCATTTTTGCCCTCTCTTCTCGCTCGCTCTCCTCCCCCTTTCCCCCCCCTCCCCCCCTCCCCTCCCAGTAATCGCCGTCTCCCTTCTTTTCCCTTAACATATAGTTAGTTACAAATATAATTATCAAACTATAACTATTGGAGTAATTAAGCTATTTTTGAGTGTCTATAAGTGAAAGTTCCGCGCTAAACATTACGAAATTCAGATTATAATAAATGCGCCCGTGCAAAGCACGAACTTCCCTTTTCTAGTTTTAAGAGAAAGGTTTACAACTTCATTCTTGCTTCTTATTTTTAATTGGAAAAATAACAGAAATTCCACCTTTAAATTCTCTTATTACCATTATTCCCTATTAGTTTTATAAATTTTCAAAGTCCCTCATTTTCACGCATTAGATTAATGTAAGGAAAATTATATAAATTGGTACATTTTAATAAATAATTACCGATTTTTAGCGATTATTGTTATTTATTACTATTTATAGGCAATATTACGTAACATCTGTAAATGTGAAATTAAAAAGTGTAATTAGGTATGCAATATATAGGAATTATAATTGTTTTTTTGAATATATTTGGCTGTTTTGTGATGAAATTTTGACACAAAATTGTATTATAAATGTATTAAAGTTGAACAAAATGTATTCCTATCATTAAAACTGTATTGTATTTGAATAATAAAATTATTCTTTGTAATAGGTATTAAACCTTGTATTATAAATGAATTAAAACTGATCAAGTAAAAAAATTATTGTTGCTATAAATGATAATATTTTTTTATATAGTTATTTATGTCAAGTTTTCCCTTATGTATGAGCACATCACATAATGTATCTTGTATCTCGGTATCAAATTATGTATCATTTATAAAATGTACATCAATTAGTTTATCATGTTAAATATAATTTATCTTTACTTAACACTAATGTTCTCACACATCATATTAATGTATCAACACTTATATTAGTGTATCAGTTTGAGAGATTTCTGTAATTATAAACTTATAAGGAACAAATAATAATTTTGCCTTTTTAAAAATTATATACTTGTCTAGATATGGTGATGAATGAGTAATAAGAAAATTAAAATAGATACGAGAAACAAAATACTAATAAAAGATCTTGTCAAACTAAAAGAGCTTATAAGATGAAATAATGATTTTGAACCCATGAGAATTTTTGGTATTTTAGTAAGTACATAAATAAATCGAAATGCTTACCATAAGTTAATGTAGGTGTTTAGCCACTAAGATCAATTTCTATTATTTTATTATTACATATATGATTCATATGTATAATCATTATAGTACTAATAATATATGAAGTGGTATTAGAACTTAATCGTTTAAATAATAGAATATTGACTACTCTATAATTGACACAAGTGTCTTAATATATGACTTAATTGAGATGTTTTTTGGAAAATTGAAATTATATTTCAGTATGGTAATTATGACTACTAATTCACCGCTGCAAATTAACGAACTTAAATATATTAATACGGAAATAATTTGATAAAATAATGATATAGTATTTTAAAAATATCAAGAAAATTCAATATCTTATTATACTTATCGTTGACTTAAAATAATTCTTCAACCGTGTTTGCCCTGTTTCACTCAATTTCTCGTCTCTTCCTTGCTCATTCTCGTTAATTTCCTAAACTTTTTTTTTTCCTTGTTTTTCCTCTTCTTTATCACTGCAACTTTTGATAACTTGATTTCCCCAAATCCATTTGGTGATAGCATCTTTTTCTTTCACAAGTAAGTGTTACATATATCTATTCAATTTTGTTAGCTATCATTTCTTTTATGAACAATTAATCTGGTCTTCTATTTTGTTAACTATCACGGAAAATTTGACTCTAAATTACTCAGTTGGGGTTTTAGTATAAAACAGTTCTTTGGGTTTTTTAAGTATAGAACAGGAACCATAAAAAATGAACTGGTTATGCAGAATTATAATGTTACTTGTTATGTGATGACTCATAATTACCACTTAAAAGATTGGGGATTAGATTTTCCAAGCCTAAGAATTAGTTGTATTAAATTTGTGTCTCCTTCATTACTATACTAAAACAAACAAACAAGGAGCTTACTTCAAAGGGCTGATTTTTAGCACCAATTTAGGGTCTTATTCAGGTATTGTTAGTAGTTCATGTATCTTTTCTTTGTAGTGTATCCGATTTAAAACTATACTAGATCTGCGTTATATATTGTTAATATGGAAAATAAATTGAACCATACATTGTATTACTAGTTCGATCTTGCATTATATTATTCTTACAAGGTAAGCCAAACTGGCTTAAGTGTGTGAAGAAGATACTATCATTTTAGTTTTGTTGGAGGTACCACTTAATTGCAAAACAATTTTAATGTTTACTACAAATACAACATATACAATGCAATCCCACAAATGGTGTTTGGGGAGGTTAGGATGTAGGCGGTAGAGAGGCTGTTTTCTGTTTATGAAAATGGCAATGCGAAATCAACTGTATATCCTTGAGTCCGTAGCAATAATTTGATTCTTTGGTTTTATCAGGCGAGCCAATTTCCTTGGGCCGCATTTCAGAAATCAGAAGCAGAAGAAATGGTGGATGCAGTGGTAGCTGTATTCTTAGAGAAACTTCTAAATGTTCTCACTGAGGAAAGCAGATTTCTAAGTCAACACAGACAACAGTTTGAAAAATTAAAGAATGAATTGTTATTCATGCAAAGCTTTCTCAAGGATGCAGAGAGGCTCAAGAGGAAACACACCACTCTTAAAACGGTCATGGCCTGTTTGAGAGACTTAATCTTTGAAGCTGAAGAGATACTGGAGGACTGCCAGAATCAGTCAGCAGATAGTGATGGGTCTACTAGATTCTCTACGCGCTTACATCCCAAAAGGTTATCTCAACGCCATCAAACTGGGAAGCGACTTTCTGAAATCAATGACAAGATCACGGAAATAAAGCAAAACATTTCGACATACCTTGGAGTGCCACTTATGAAAGAAGGAAGTATGGAGGCACACGATAATCTAATGACAAGATGGACTTCTTCCCTTTACAACCACACTCAGGTAGTTGGTTTGGAAGGTGACACAGAGAAGATAAAGGATTGGCTATTTGAAGCAAGTGATGGTTTACTTGCCGTTGCATTTGTGGGTATGGGAGGGCTCGGTAAAACCACTCTTGCTCAGAAAGTCTTCAATGAGAGAAGCATGGAGAATCACTTTGAGAGGAGAATTTGGGTATCTGTTTCTCAAACATTTACTGAGGAACAAGTCATGAGAAGCATATTGAAGAGTTTGGGAGATGCATGCATTGGTGACGACCAGGGTGAATTGTTAAGAAAAATTAACCAGTACCTTTTAGGAAAGAGGTTTTTGATTGTTATGGATGACGTTTGGAGCTTGGACAATGCTTGGTGGCAGAAAATCTATTCTGGACTACCCAAAGGTAATGGGAGCAGTGTTATTGTAACTACAAGAAATGAGTTAGTTGCTCGCAAGATGGGAGTCACAGAAGCAAGGACACACTGGCCAAAATTCCTGAATGAGCACTACAGTTGGTTACTGTTCCGGAAGATTGCATTTGCAGCAACTGCAGGTGAATGCAATTTTCCTGAATTGGAGGATGTGGGAAAGGAGATTGTGGAAAAATGTAAGGGTCTTCCATTAGCAATCAAAGCAGTAGGAGGAGTGATGCTTTGTAAACCACCTTACTATCATGAATGGAGGCGTATTGCAGATCATTTCCGCGATGAATTGAAAGAAAATGATAACTCAGTGATGGCTTCATTACAGTTGAGCTATGATGAACTACCTCCATACTTAAAATCCTGCTTCCTTTGTTTTTCACTCTTTCCTGAGGATTGTGTCATACTTAAAGACCAGCTGATCCGTTGGTGGATCGGAGAATCTTTCATCCCTCTGAGAAGTGGTAGGTTATCAACTGAAGTTGGAGAAGATTGTTTCTCTCAACTATCCAATCGATGTTTGATTGAAGTTGTTGATAAGGCTTACAATGGTGTGATCCATACTTGCAAAATGCATGATATGGTTCGTGATTTGGTGATCAAAATTGCAGATGATGATTCATTTTCCACCCCATCTGATGCAAATTGTCGGCATTTGGGTATTAATAGTGCGATGAATGGGAAGCAACTACTGAGCAATCGAAAATTACGAGCACTGCTGACAACCACCAAGAGTGGTGAAGTAAACAAAATCCCTTCTGATATTGCTAAGAAGTTCTGCAATAGTCGACACCTCCAGGTACTGGATCTGTCCAAATCAATTTTCGATGTGCCTCTTTCAAGTTTGCTGGAAGGCATTGGATCTGCCAGACAGCTTGCTTATCTCAGTTTAAGCAATACACACCCGTTGATTGGTGTTCCAGATTCCATATCCAATCTTGAAAAATTACAGATTTTGGACTTCAGCTATTGCCAGAATATGAAAATGCTCCCCTCTTGTGTTTTAACATTTGTGGAACTAGCAATTTTAGATTTGAACCACTGTGGGTCACTTGAGTACCTGCCAAAAGGATTGAGTAAGCTTTCCAATCTTCAAGTACTGCTTGGATTTAAGCCTGCAAAATTAAGCCAGCGTGGAGGTTGTCGTATTTCTGAACTCAGAAGCCTTACTCGACTGAGAAGGCTCAGTTTAAGACTAACTCAGGATGAGGAGATTGGCGATGATGAGGGGAATGCACTGATAGGTCTCCAAGAACTTCACTTTTTGACAATAAGTTGCTTTGACAGTCAAGATGATGGACTAGTCACAAAACTTGGTAAACTTTATCCTCCTCGACAACTCCACGAGCTGATTCTCAAATTCTATCCAGGTAAAATAAGTCCTGAATGGCTTAACCCCACATCTCTCCCCATGTTGCGATATATGTCAATCGTTTCAGGTGATATGAAAGAAATGCACGACAACTTCTGGGGTGATCACAGTACTTTTTGGAAAATTGAGGGGTTAATGTTGGAAGCTTTAACTGATTTGAGATTGGAGTGGTCAGCAATAAATCGAGTGATGCCTTCCTTAAGAATACTCAAGGCTAGCTGGTGCCCCGAGGTGGAGGCATTTCCAATTGAAGATGCAGGATTCAGAGGGGGATTATGGAAGAAGGAAGAACATAGCCATAGGTGCTGACAAGAGACATCCTCTTTTGTATCTTACTTTTCTTTTGTGAATCCCAATACTTTGTATAAATACGTTGAGTTCATGATTTTTTTTTCCTCCAGCTGTAAAAGTTTAATTATATATCCAGAGATTGAAACATAAGTTTCTTGGATTTTTTCCTGTCAATGCAATGACAGATCATTATTGTATAATCTCATACAAGTAATAACATTTTTCCACTTAGATTCGTTCACTCTATTCCCGTCCATAAGTTTTGGAAAGTACAATAATACAACACTGTTTATTTCTCCGTATCCAAATTTTTCTACATTTCAGTTATTCCCTCTTGTCCCAATTTCTGTGATGCTGGGTCACCTTGTGACTATAAATCATTTTATTACGAATAGAAATGAAATTTTAAAGTTAAATTACTTCTATTTATAAAATGATAGGCACTATTATTTGGACAGACTTAAACAGAGAGCGTTACATAAATTGAAACAGAGAGTGGAGTGGTTAGTACCTCCTCCAAATCTTAATTTACATAAAGAGCACTATGGACAACGCCCAGTTTAGGACAAACGGTACTAATCTTTTTAAGTGATTATAAATAGCAAATTAAACATATAGTATGTCACGATAAACATTATGTGCATGATTTTGGGCATGAAGAGTCACAGTAACTGTACAATTTATCCTACCCGCCATATGCTTCCACGAAAGTAATAGTCGTCCAACGATTTCTCAATCAGAGGACTGAGAGATGTAAGAAGAAAATGATGTTGGCACCAAACATAATCCTCTACTCTCTAGATCTAGCACTGCCTCTATGCTCGAATCCTGTTACACCAAATGAAAATTTGCTTTCAGAATATTATTCAATTGTAAAATTATTTATACAATTAAGTCACTCAGTTATAACGCTACTCCCTCTATCCCAAAATACATGTCAGGTTTCGTCATATTAAGGCTACTTAAAGTTATAATTATACAGTTTTGTTAGTTATGAAAAGAAGGTCCAGAGAAAATTACAGCTTTGGATCACTTAGTTTACAAAATATATATTCATAGTGTATACTTCGTACTAATATACATATATTTATTCATACATGGACATAATAATCATACATATTATATTATTATAAGTGGGAAGACTTTAAGTTTAAAGTTAGATTACGAAAATGCCTTCACCAATATTTAATTAAAAAAATCTTTTACTAATTTTTAAAATTAAATCAATAATGAACAATTAAACTACCAAATACATGACTAGATGTTTACAACTTATCATTTTCATTTCTAAATGGATTTAATTGTTCAAAACTTTTTATCTTCTACCATTACTCATCATTCAATGCACAACATTTCTGAATGAATTCTCCCTTTATAATTGAATCACAAATCTAAATCCACCAGACTTTGTTTCATCATCTATAGTTCTTTCAGGAGTATTTTTGTATTGGTCACTATTTTTTTTTTCTTATTGATTGGTGCCTTCGTTTCATTTTTATTTTCAATAGTTGTTCGAGAAACACTATAATCTAATAGTTCGTGTAATATCTTTTTGTTGGTCACATTTTTCTTATTGGTTTGTGTCCTCATTCATTTTTTTATTTTAATGATTGTTGTAGTATTTGTCCCAAGAATTTCAACACTTAGGGCTTAGTTTCTAGCTATAGCAATTTGCTCATCCTTCACCAAAAAAATTATTGATTTTATTCTAGGAAAAGTAAACACTAAAAAAGTATTATTTCTAATATGCACAAAAGACATATCGAATCGTCAGCAATGTTGAACATTGATATCTTGAGCATTAAATTATACAGTAAGAACAGAAGCAAACTTACGTTTCTGAGACTAGTACATATATATATACAGACACAACATTAATCAACATATATACTATACCAACCATATATAACCAGTATACTTCAGTCATGTTTATAAACTAGAATGTCCGGAATAGTATGATTTGGTACTATACCTAATGCAAGGGAAGTATGGGCAATATATAAGCTCAAAACGTGAGTTTCGGTCGCTGAAATTATCCCCAAGATTTTAACAATTATTTCTCACTTACCTTTAGATTTTGTGATGGCTTCCTTCAGTTGATTTTCTATAAGCAATACTCAATGTCTGCATAAATTATAAGGGATTTTTTCTTTTATTTTTTATAAATGAACATCAAGATGAATTCAAG
Organism: Solanum habrochaites; assembly: GCA_027704765.1. Taxonomy (NCBI): domain Eukaryota; kingdom Viridiplantae; phylum Streptophyta; class Magnoliopsida; order Solanales; family Solanaceae; genus Solanum; species Solanum habrochaites. The sequence continues at coordinate 50,223,151 of JAKWJA010002490.1, read as the reverse complement.
AGGAAATTAATAAAGCAGAATGAGTATGTTATTACCATATTTGGTCCTGAAGGAACGTGATATAGTCCACTGGCTTCTGTTAATAACTGATGCAGTATCAGTCTGTGGGGAAAAAAAGAAAAATCAGCATTGGTTTAAATTAAATAAAATATTACACACAACTGTTACTCGTCCTTCATACTCTCCCTCCTTTCAGCCAGTTTTGCGTTTAGTGATTCTGATGATATGTACTATTTTAATTTAATGGAGTGAGTATATTTACCTGCCAAAAGTGCCACTAACTGTTAGACGGAAATCCTGTCTCCTAGTTTTTTCTTCCTTTCTTTTTCCTTCTAACCTCTTCAAAAATTTAATCACGTTTTACCTCCAATGTGTTTTATCTAATAACTTTTAAACTTTTTAAATGAGACAGTTACATATCTTTTTTTGATTGTTATGTGGACATTTTAATTATATACAAACTTCAATTTCTTTTCTGTTAATTCCTTTTTCACCTTAAGCATTAATGTGCTTGGAGATTGCGATGTAACTCGAGACTTCTTTGATGCTTCTTGACATGGATGGCTTCATCTTCAGCAGATCTTTTTGCTTTTGAAGAAACTCCAATGTTCTTCCTAACATTTGATGTGATCTGGTGAAAGCAATTAGTTAAGACGCATCAGTGAAGGTAAATGATTAGCAGAGAGAAATTGAAAGAACAAGAAACAAGCAAGAAGGTCCTTACTTTTTTGGATGATGGACTATGGGTTAATTCTTGTAGTCCATGACAAAACCCGAAGACATCCTTTCTGTAGTGAAATGGCCAAAGCAATTACTATTACTATTACTATCATGGCTGTTCTTGAAAGTTAGTCCATTAAATGCTAACTTCAACCCCTGGAAATCTGAATATTCCATGTCATGACTTGGGACATAACTCGAATTATTAGCATTGTTCATGTAAGAATCTTCGGACAGAAGATTCTCATTCATCAAAAGCATGTTGTTGTTCGTTTTCAAAGTAACTTTCTTTAAACATGTTGTTACTCAAACTATTCATATCTTTCATTTTGAGGAAATAATCATTGGATATTATGTAGCCGGCCTTGTTATTTTTGTCATCCAGCTGATCGTTGGATGATTCATGATGTCCGTCGTGGAACATTGAGGTGTTCATTAATGGAAATGTGTCGATGCCTCTTTTCCACATGAGCTCTTCTGATGAGATCCTTTTCATGTGTCCCAGCTTGTAGTAATATTCTTCTTCCCTGTAGTATATTACATATTGATATATAGATGAGACCAATAAACCCTAAAATTCATACGAGTCTATTTATTATGACATAACGAAAACTAAAAAGGAATTGATCAATAATACAGTTCGTGTCTAATTTAACTTAGTAGGTCAACTTCTTCCCCGTGTAAGGGAACAAAAACAGTGAAGAAGTTCAAGTAAAACTTGTTATATTCATGTGAATTATTTTGACTTGCTAATTGGACCTACAAATTCGCCAATTCTGAGTTGGACGCTTTAGCCAAAATCTTTTACTGATAAATAAGATGAATGAAGAAATATATGAAGATGGAAAGACATAATAATTAATTTAACAACTTACGAGGTGATGCCTGAGTTCCAATCATGTAGAGTTGAAACTCCAGTACTGTAAAAGGGATATCCAGGAAGCTGTTGAAGTTGATGATGATTATAAAGATTCGTAGAATCCATGGACAAATCTAGAATATGATTCAATTATATCAAAAGAAAAAAAAAAGAAGAGGAAGTTGTTGAATGGCTAGCTAGGTTAAATTTAGTTCTTTCTCAAGGGTAGTTATACTTTGTAGCACGTATATTTGCACGCATGGTCGGTTTAGTAAGGAAGAGAGAATTGAGAGGAATTAGACAAGAGAGACAAAGGAATAGAAGAAAATTAATGTGCACTGAGATAAGTGTGTGTCCCTATTCATTTTGCTAGCAGGCTATTCAATGATGGCAATCTCAGAAAACATGTGCAATTTTAAGTTTAGAAGCTAAGCAAACTAACCTTTATATATATGGTGGAAAGTGATGTAAATATGATGTCCATTTATATCCATGTTAGACTCTATAATTCGCATATATCTTGTCCAAAAATATAACAAACGATGTTAAAATTATCTTTAATTATAACGGATTGAAACAAAATATTGTCTAAGATTACTAACATAGGTTTCCTCTTTTCTTTTTTACTTTTTCAAAATTTATAAAGCTCCTGAGGATCGGATACAATATGGGTCTATCTCAATTCAAATAAAGTGATGATTGTCCAATATAATTAAGTAGATGAAACCTACTTCCAAAACTAAGTACTCCATTTAATGAATTATGTTTGAATGAGGCATGTATTAATATGTAGTCGTCCTAATTATAATTATTCCACTAGAAAAATTGTTACAGCTACCAATATTAATTAGCAGTAGTAGTTTATACTAATTGCTTAGTTTTTTTTCTTTTGTTGTAATTGTTTAAAAAATACGTAGTATATACTTTGTTTATCATCGTGTGCCTAGTTAAACCAGTACTGGATCAAGTCGTATTCTCAACATTTCATACAGATGGCAAATGTCTTTATTCGAAGTTGATGTATCCTTTTTCCTATCCAATCTATATTGCCTGACATATTTTTTACTCAATAACTGATAGGTTTGATGAAGTTCAGTAAAAATGCAAGAAGATTTTTTTAAGACTATGCAAAATTCGTCGTAATTCAACCGATATCATTATTACTGTTTTATTCCAGCTTGTTTTTCATATGTAGGGCTTGTAAATTGTAATTCTAAATGCAAAGAAGGCAACACATGTTTTAACTTACTGAATCTTTTTTTCAAAAAAAAAATAATTATCGATGAGATGTTTTGCTAAACTAAAAGTTTGTTTCATGTTACACGAACATATGTACCAAACATTTGATGGAATGATTCCTCGTGTAAACACATGTTTCATTGATAATACGTTCGTGAACTGAAACAAACTCTTCAATAATTTGATAGACCATTTATAATAACATATAAGGTCGATTCATTAAAGTCGGAAATGACTTAAGACCAACAAAAGGTGCATATCGCCCAAGCTAAGCTGAGAAAGAAGGCAATATATCATAACTATTTAATTGATTTGGCAATAACGGTACTTATCCCATTTTTCCTTTAATACATGAAACAAACATTAAGAATTTATGGATGTCCCTATTGTATTTTAGATATAATATATTTTTGAGGGGCGCGAAATAAGAATTGATTTCAGAATTCGATAAATAATATATATGTATATGCATAGCAAGGAAAATGATAGGATTATTTTAGGGGAAAAGTAGGGTATTATTGAAGGCGTGTTAACATAAAGGGCCAGAGTCCAAAATCAAGTACCCACCAAAGGCAACGTCAGATAAAAAGGTATAACGAATAATCAATTTACTAAATATGAAATTATGGCCCATTTTTTGTCCTCTATATTTTGGCTTCTTCTTAATTGGCCTCATTGTTGAACAACCCCCTCTACTTTTTAATCGGTGTATATTCAAATGAATAAAAAGTACAAATTAAATCAAACACAATAAGGTGGATAAAATTATTGATTCAAATATCCCGAATATTGTGCTGAAAAATTCTAGCGTAGATTAAAATAAATAGAATCAAGAAACATGTTCATGAGTTATATGATGAAGCTCATAATATATTATAGCTCCACAACTTTCTAGCGGAAATACATAATAATGTACATGCTCCTAATTAATTCCTATATATATTATTGAATCCAAAGAAAATATTATATAGGTTAAGCATCCAATCATATGAGGCATTGGAAATGACCAAGAATCTGAAAAGTTTATGCTTTGCTAAATAAGAAAAGGAATGAAATCCCAGTAATAAAGTGTGTTGGTATTAAATTTGCTGGGGGTTGTAGAGAAGAAATGGGATCCTAGTTGGACGCACTATGATTATATTTAAATACAAAAAGGAGTTAATATATTCAACAATCATTGGAGTGCTTGAATAATGCAAATACTGTAGCTATTACAATCATTATCCATTCACTTTTGTCACCCACGTCTAGTACTACCAAATGTTTCAGACCTATAGCTACATCTTTTTAATTTTTCATTTCACTTTCTTCTCATCAAACATAATATAATATAATATGTCCACAAATTCTAACTTACTTTAAACTTGTCTTAATCTTTTAATTAACTAATATTTTTTTACTTTAGAAATGGTTTATAACGACATTCATTATTTATTAGGTCATACATTTTTTTAGTGAGTATTATAATATAATTAGAATAAATTCAGACTCTTGATCACCAAGTGGCTGTAGTTTAGTGGTAAGAATTCCACGTTGTGGCCGTGGAGACCTGGGCTCGAATCCCAGCAGCCACACAAATTGTCTTTTTAAAAAAATATATATTTTCCTTTTAATTATTTTTGTAAGTCAAGTTTCATGGTAACAATATTACCATTTCATCCATTTTTACTTTTTCAAAAGGATTCTAACCGAGTATTTCTGTTGTATTTGGGGTCAAATTTGTTGAAAATGGTACTCCAATATTAATTGATTCATTAACAATTATTCTTTTCGTTTTATTTTATCTGTCATCTTTTTCTATAAATAGTTGAACCACAATACTTGTCATTTTATAAAATATATGTATAAATGATCATATTTTACCTATTATGCCCTTGATAGAATAATTAATTAATGTTGAAAGTGTATTGATCATTTATTATAAAGTTGACTTATAAAACATTAAATAAGAATAGAAAGGTAAAATAACATCATTTTTTAATGCAAACACAAAATAAAAAAGTGACATATAAAATGAGACGGAAGAAGTACAACTTATTGATTACATTCAAATACATTCAAACTTGATCAGACCATTATGAGTATGAATTACTTGATAGAGTAAATCCTTCCTCTAAACTAATTTTTGGATTGAAATAGGCTGGAAGTTTATTTCTATATCAGATTAGTGTAGATATTCATTAAGCAGTGGTTGGCTGGTCTCTATGCAATCTCAATCTCAATAATAAAGAGTAAAAGGTCGGCATCTAATTGATAAGAAATTAACTTAGTGTCAGTTGAACTACATTTTCCGTGGGAAAGTCATATAAAGCATTTTACCAAAATTGAATGAAGAATTAATTGTCCCACTTTCTACATCTAATTGTAAGGTATAAATACACAATTGAGTAGAGTTACGTTAGACATACTTTTCAGTAGACCTACAAAGAAAAATAAAATGAAGACCTACTTAATTCCTTCTATATATGTTGTAATTTTTTATTGGCCCGAATAAATTATCAAAATCTTCATGAGCTTGTCAAATTTTATTCCGTGCATAACTAAATTTTATATTAGCCTAATTACCCCTCTTGAAAAAATATTTAGATTAATATAAAATTTAGATATGCACTGAGTAAAATTTATCCAGACAAGTTTTTTATATATATATATATATAAATTATTTATACATGCATTATTTTTTACAAGTTATTACAAAATTGAATTGAAAGCTCGAAACAAATTAAAGCAGTCTTAATCTTATCTCTGTTAAATGAATTTAGGCTAATTTTCTGTACTAGTTTTTATACTGGTTCGATTAGTCATTAGTCAACTCATGATGGAAAGCTATCAGCTGCCTAAAAAGATAATCAATTTGCAAAATAAAATGAACCAACTCACACCAATATTGATGCTTATATATATTAAATAATAATTAATGAACTATACTCCAAAGCTGCTAGAAATTTTAACCATGTGTCTCACGTAACCAATACTGGTAATAAAGTGAAGGAGTTCAAGAATTAGAACTAACTAATTATATATATGACGACTTACTTTTTATTTCTCTTCTTATGAGAGCGATTTGATTAAAACTTTAAGGGATGATTTTAGAGATTTTCCTATATTTTTGGCTTTGTAACTAAGCTTTCGAGTAAAATTTATTTTTATCGGGTGTTTATACCAAGTCAATACATGCATGTCATGTGTTTAAATTTATGGTTCATTATTTCATTAAATCACGTATAATAAAAATTACATTGGCGCAGTGTTGCGGGTAAATTTTTTCCTCATCTTTCTTTCTTGTGACTTTCTACGCTTGTACTTTTCCATTTGATGAATAATAACATGATGCATCTTTGATAACACCAACACGTACATGTCATGTGTATGTGAAAACAAAGAGTAAGATGTATAGCCGTCCAAGTAAAATATCACAAACGACTTTTAGATTAATTGTGAAAAGTCACAATTTTAATTTCTTGGTGAAATTACTATTGTTTAATTAGATTTAATTGACAAGTTTCCATTTTGAGTGATGCTCCTTGAGACTTTTATGTACATTATATGATTACTATTTACTCCTCTCATATAAATAATTCCACTGAATTCTACAAAACAATTGATTATTCACACAACATTTTGGGAAGCATGAACGAAATTACTCAAGTGTTCAATCCTCACAAAAATATGATGATCTACCTCTTACCTAACTATATGTCCTACACACTAGGGAATATATACAGTGCCTTTTAAATCAACTTTAAATTTAAAATATCACATTTCTATATTTTACGTATATATTCGACCAAATAAAAATATATAAAATGTGAAATAAATGAGTTGGAGGCCATAGTAGGGGCTGCAGGTAGAAGGCAACGGCCGCCTAAGGGCTAGTTGGATCACCAACATTTGATGCAATAATTTAAATATTTCATTTTTAATTAGAAATTTTAAATTTTAAAATTAATAAATATTATTTTAAAAGTGCCACCTCTAAAATGAGCATTATAACATCAATACTTAATTAATTATATTTAAATATAAATATCAAATACCAAATATCAAACGAAAAATTAAATTGAATCCACCTTTTCCAAAAATAAGGGTTAGTTGGGTCATATCGACGTAGAATAGTCCATTACTTAAGGCACCAATATTAGCACATTCTCCCATTATGGAATGTCTCCCACTTTTTATTCAAACATCCACATTTATTTTTCACGAACCAAACGTTTTATTCAAAGTAAAGTTGGCATTTTCCGGCCAAAAGCATATCATTCATTTCTTCAACAGTCTGATAATTGGAGTCCGGTGTTTAAAGTGAAAAATATTTAAAAAAATTTAAAATGGTATATATGGATTTTTTAAAAAATAAAATGATAAAATCGCTGGGGAAGAAATGATTTTGTCCGTCGGAGTTAAGTAAAATCGCTGCTATAGCTGCAATTTGTGCAATTCGCTTTGTTTTTTTAAAAAAAAAAATTAAACCAAATATCTGTCAGCGATTTTCCTTATCAATTTTTTTAAAATCGGTATATCGCTAGGAAAATCGTTGCTTGGCAGCGATTTGATTTAAATTTTTCTTTTTTTTAAGAAAAAAGCAAATTATACAAATCACTGCTATTTTCCTTAACTCTGGCGGACAAAATCGCTACCTCCTTAGCGATTTTTTTCACCGCTCTGGACTCCTGATAATTGATACTCTCCTGATTCAAGTTTACTCGTTAAATGTTTTTAAATTTTATTTTATTTTTACTTATTATTTTCAATAAATTCAAAAAATCTTTTAATATATCTTAAACTTATTTATATTAAGTTAATATTTTAAAAAAATATAGTGAATAAATATGATTGAGACTTTATTAATTAATATAAATATTAATTATTATTTATTTTAATAATTTTGTCAAGTTAAAATTTAAGAAGTAAATTTAAATAAAGGTAGAAATAATATTTAACAGAAAGATTGATGACATGAGACTCCACGTAGGTTAAGAGTTGCTTAAAGGCTTAAAAGTCTCACCAAACTGATTTTATCCAAATTAAATAATGTACTAGTAAATAATCCAAATTAAACTTTCAAATTTCACAACACGGATCATTTAAACTATAATTGTATATTTATCCAATAATGCACCCGTCCATCTAGTAGTGTTTTGTGTAGCAATATTCAACCGAATATAAAGTTTTAAAATATTAAAATTTGATTTGCTTAATATTAGTGATAGTGAAACACATTATCGAAGATTGATAAATTAGTTAATAAAGTGAATATTACTACATCATAATTGAATTATAGTGAAACACAATATCGAAGATTGATTAATTAGTTAATAAAGTGAATATTACTACATAATAATTTAAAATTCAATAGTATATTAAAAAATATATTAACAAATAAAAGCTAGACATTAATTATTATATCAAAAAATAATTTATTAGTATTTGTTAAATAATATATTGGTTCATTTTTACTTGTTTCTTATTTAAAAATATTTTTTTTGTGATATTTTCCTCAAGAAAAAAGTATTATTATTTTTTGCAAATCCGATCCAGTGTTAAGAGCTAATTTATAAAATTACATTCTATTCCTATTTTTATTCAATTTACAAAATTTTCTTAAATTTGGTGAAATCAGAATACAACTCAAAAAGTTTTCGAATACATCCCTTAATATCTTTGTACATCACGTCTCGTTTTGAATATATCACTCAATTTTTCATAACATTGCGTAACATCACATACAATAATATATTCGAGAAAAAAAAGAGTGAAAAATTTTGTAATCTTTTCAGATGTTAGAAAATTTTAAAAAATATAATAAATACAATTTTCATATTTAAACAATTTTTCCTTTTTTATGTTTTAATGAGCATCAACTGTTTATGCCACGAATCACTTTTTTAGGCCTAACATCAATAACAATTTAATAAAATAGTGTCAATTCTTCTTTGGTTTCATATGAGTTGGTCACTTTTTATTTTTATATATTATTTAAAATAAATAATTTTTTTAATTTATTCTTTATAATCTTTTCAAATTTTATACAAACAACTGAGTACACTTATAAAAAGAATAAATAAATAAAAAATAATAAATATTTTCTTAATTTAACCATATGACTTTTAGTATAATTCAAGGGAAGAAAAGTAATATTTTGTTAACCAAATCCGAGTGGAACAAGTAAAAGTAAAATTGAGGAGAAAGTAATAGAAAAGTAGTTATTATTATGGAAATAAACATGTTGGTCACTCTTGACCAAGAAAATCGAATCGTGTTAAGTAGAGGTGAGGGATGAAGAAATAATGAAAGCAATTCTTGAAAATTAAATAACAGTAAAATTAATTTGTCGATAAGTATTAAATTTATAGGAAGTATTGTGCATGAATGTGAACTAGTTTATAGGTATACGGTAGCTGTCGTGTTCTTGAGATAATCGTCCTTCCCTCAAATACTCCTTTTATTGTCCTTTCTGTTTTGTTTTTCTTTCTATTTTAATATCGCTTTCAGTTCACGCTTACCAATTACTTATAATCAATTACAGATGTGAAGAACTATATGAAATTCTTGCTTAATTTTGATTGCGTGAACCCCATTTTTTAGTTTCTTGATACAAAATTCGAAGCAACTTTTATTCTCTATTTGAGTGAAATTTATGATACTTTCGGTTTACTACACTCAGAAAGTTGTTCTGATTGAAGTTAAAGAAGAAAAGGGGAAATTTCTGAATTTAATAAGTTAATACTGAAAAAAAGAAGATCAGAAGAAGATCGAATCGACACAAACAAAGTATATATTCTCTTCTGCCCCTTTTTCTGCTTATTAGTATACTGTTTTTATTCTTTGCTTTCTAAGTTATGAGTGCAAAACATGTTGCTTTATTGAAGTTAGGATTATATAATTTTGGATATTGAAAATTTGGGGTATTGAGAAATTGAATTTTTATTTTTTTTTTGGTTATATGGAAAATAACAGAGGAATGGCAACTCAAGTGGAGGCTCCGAATGGAATTAGGTCACGAGGGAAGCATTATTACACAATGTGGCAAACTGTATTTGAAGTGGATACGAAATACGTGCCGATCAAACCTATTGGGAGAGGAGCTTATGGTGTGGTTTGTTCCTCAGTGAATAGGGAGACAAATGAGAAAGTTGCTATCAAGAAAATTAATAACGTGTTTTCGAATAGAATTGATGCACTTAGAACTCTGAGAGAATTGAAGCTATTGCGGCATATAAGGCATGAGAATGTGATTGCTTTGAAGGATGTGATGATGCCTATTCACAGAAGTAGTTTCAAGGATATCTATTTGGTTTATGAGTTGATGGATACGGATCTCAATCATATCATTAAGTCGCCGCAGCCTTTATCTGATGATCATTGCAAGTATTTTCTTTTTCAGGTAATGGATAGCTTGTGAACTCATTTCTGTTTGCTGTACACATAATGCATTCTATCTTAATGGTAAGCTTTTGAGCACTTGATTGAGTTTTATCTTCTCCATGTTTAGTTGTCGGTCGCATTCAGGATTCTTATTTTTATCTGATATCTACATGGAGAAATGAAGGGAACAAGAGAGGTAGAAGAAAAAACGACTTCCCTAAGCAAAAAGTTTACCCTTTTTGACAATTTTACTTGTAGCAAGCAGACCAAAGAGAGAAATCATATCAAATCGCTAAAATTGAACTAGCTATATCATTCTCCTTTTGGCTACCTTTTTGTTATCAACTGTCAAGTAACTCGTATGTTCGCCTCTATCTTGTTTTAGTGTGTTTCTCTGCATGAAACATGTAGTGCAAATAAGCTTTGGCATGTAACGGACATCATCAAGTGGCAATTATGGAGGTTGCTGGTTGAAAAATTGATGTAGTTTCTACTTGTTCTGCAATTTTTACTGTATACTGTATCAAAAAGTTACTGTACACAAGCTGTTGGTAGAATTAAATGGTGCTCCAGTTGAAACCTTTCCACAGATTGTTTTTCCTCATTTGGGTTCTTAGATTAATGGAGTATACTGGAAAGATTATAGTATAAACGTTTTATCAGAAACATTCATGTAGTGAGAAAACTATAATATAAACGTTTTATCAGAAACATTCATGATTTTAACTTATGAGAAAACCATTTTCCTTCTGCACTAGTCTTGTAGAACTTTGAGAAGTTGTGAGAGAATGAATTCATAAAACTTGGATTGCTAAGCTGGAAAATACTCCAAAGGAGTTCTAATTTCCTTGTACAAGAAGAAAATCTAGGAAGAATAGTGTTGAAACTACAGCGTTTACAGTGATTTTTTCTTCTAAATGAACCTTGCTTTAATGCTAGATTGTTCTTGGGTGTGTTATCTTTTGAGGTTCACTTAATCTTTATTGTGCATCATACATCACAGCTATAGAATGGAACAGTTCCACTTTCCACAAAAGGAAGTTGGTAAATAATTGAATAGTATTGAAGGTAATAGAAATTGGTTTAAACCATTTTCCCCTGCACCAGCTGATCTGCACATACTATAATCTTTTAGAGACGATACTTTTTTCTTGCCAGTATTAATCATCATGTATCAGAAGTCTGATTCTACATTAAGCAAGCTTGATATCATTACTACACCTCTTGATCTCTATCGTTCTAATGTGTTCTTTCTAACCAACCACTTTTCTTGTGATGTATACTTGTGTAGCTCCTTCGTGGCTTGAAATATCTCCATTCAGCTAATATTCTTCACCGGGACTTGAAACCTGGGAATCTCCTTGTGAATGCCAACTGTGAGTTAAAGATTTGTGACTTTGGACTGGCTAGGACTAGCAGAGACAATGGGCAGTTCATGACTGAATATGTTGTAACTCGTTGGTATCGTGCACCTGAGCTACTTCTTTGCTGTGACAATTATGGAACATCCATTGATGTCTGGTCTGTTGGATGCATCTTTGCAGAAATTCTTGGCCGGAAGCCTCTATTTCCAGGAACTGAGTGCCTCAATCAGCTTAAACTTATTCTCAATATCCTTGGTAGCCAGCCTGAAGCTGATCTTCATTTCATTGATAACCCAAGGGCTAAAGGATTCATCCGATCTCTTCCTTTTACACGAGGAGCTCACTTTTCTTCTCTTTTCCCTCATGCTGATCCTTTAGCAATAGACTTACTGCAGCGAATGCTCATTTTTGATCCCTCGAAGAGAATAACAGTTACAGAAGCTCTCTATCACCCTTACCTATCAAGTCTTTATGATCCAACATGCAACCTTCCCGCTCAATTTCCTCTTAATCTGGATATTGACGAGAATATGGCAGAACCATTGATTCGGGAGATGATGCTGAGAGAAATCTTTCATTACCATCCTGAAGCAGCTTATATCAACACATTTTACTAGTTTCCGTGTATGTAGTAGTACTGTATTACTTCCGATTGGGACACAAGAAGAAGACCTAAGTAAGTGGGATTTTTTGTTCTGTACTATGATAAAAAATACACAGTTAAGATGTTATCATCACTTGGAGACATTTGGAGCAGGGAGAGTGATCATTCTGAGGATCACTTAAGGTCATAATTGGAGACTTCATTTCATCTTCTTTACTTTTAGATTATTAGCAAGAGTAAGTTGTCTCCGTATGAGATTTGAGTTATGAAATCAAATTATTGATGCGTGTTTCTGGGTAAGCTACCTACCGGCTGCATCACACCCTCTTATCCTGTCCCAGGACGCATACTTGGTACACCGAGCTACCTTTTTTCTTGTACTTTTTAGATTGTTACTCCTCCGTATGAAATATTTTTGATGTGTATTGAGCTGAGGACCGAATAAGGCAATCTGTTTAGCCTGTCCTTATGGACCCTTGGACTAGACATCCTGTAAGTTGTACATACTTTATGGGCTAAGCTTCCCATTTTCCTTCCAGCTTGAGTGTAATTGGCCTATATTGATCCTTTTATTAGTGCTATTCAATGGTTAATATGCACAGCTAGTGGACTGCCATTATAACTTGGAGAATATCGATAAGATTGTTAAACTATAATATTACTTGGAAGATAACATGTAACTGATCATAAAAATTGATATTGGTAGTATGAAGAGTGACGCTATTTACACTTCTAAAATGGGTTAGGATTACGATTCTGTCCATAACAATTTTGAGTGTAGTAACATTTTATACTTCGAACAAATGTAAGTACGACTCTCTCTTTAGATGCTCATTAACATTCAAAATTACTAAAGTGAGCTGATAAGACTATATGCTTAATATGAAAGTTACAGGTTTCACGCATTAGAAGTAAAAATGATCACAAAATCTAGAAATCAGTTGCTCTAATTGATGTTATTATAATATTTGTTAACATTTATTCTAATCTCCATTCATAAGTTACACAAAAAGGCTCTTCTTTTTTAAATTCTTAACTAAAAAAAAAAAAAAAAAAAAAAAAAGACCAAAACTTTCTTTAAAGGTTGATACAAGTTTTGTTAACCAATATATTAATTGGGCTGACATAGCCCAGACCAGTTAGCCTCTCTGGACCATATGCAAAGAGATTTTGACAACTCTTCCACAATACAGACTAGTCACCTGCGGCCAATTTACAGAGTAACCTGTAACAACGATAATATTTTCAGTGAAATTTTATAAGTCGAGTTTGAGGCATACAATATTCGTAGATTTTACCATTCATTGTGGAGGTATAAATGTTGTTCCGAAAGACAAGAGTAAGATTTGAAAGGACCAACTTCCCACAAATAGAATAGGTGGTCAGCGTTGAATCAATTTTAAAGAGTTACACTAGCATATCAATCAAGTCGTTGTAGTATAGTGGTAAGTATTCCCGCCTGTCACGCGGGTGACCCGGGTTCGATCCCCGGCAGCGGCGCTAGTTTTTTTTTTTTTTGGCTCCTTACAATATTATCGGTTATTATTTTTTCTTTTTGCTCCTTGCCTAATATTATTGGTAATTAGGGTGAAATTTTATTTCAACCAACATATAAAACAGTAAAGCAGTATATTTGTATCTTCTTTCTTGTCTTGTACTTGGATGTAACAAATGGTTTACATACCAAATAAAGGAAGAGAAATATTTACAATCCAAATATAGTCAATATCACGTTATATGCTTATAGTGGAAATATGCAAAATTAAAAAATTTCAAGTTTTTGACTAGCTGGTAACGTCATAAATATTAAACTCATTAGAATTTAGATACAAGAAAAGACGAGAGCTTCTTGTCCAATATCAAGTACTAAAATGTTTTTGGTTAATCTTTAGAATTAATAGGCATGAGAGAAACTATACATTTGGAAATAGCTTTAGCTGAAGCCTATTAAAATGAGTAAGTACGGAAGAGTCTGATCCTTAAAGAGATACCAATATTAATAAAAATTTAAATTAATAGAATAAAAATTTTACTATCATTGCACCAACAGCGGCCACTTATCATCGGAAAAACCAAAATCGCTGCCTGTCTTCCAGCGATTTTGCGAAATCTGACTTTTTTTTTAAAACAAAATGAAATCGCTGCCTAAGCAGCGATTTTAAAAATAAAATTAAAAAAATAAGAAATGCTGCCGCCGGCCCAATCGCGATTGTCATTCAATTTTTATTTTATTTTAAAGTTAAACAAAAAAAGAAAATCCTGCTCCCCAGCAGCGATTTCATAAAAAAAAATTAAGGAAATCGCTGCCATTTCAAAAAAATTAATAATATTAAATCGCTACCCCTGCAGCGATTTTCTTAATTTTTTTTATGAAATCCGCTTCCCGGCCCAGCAGCGTTTCTTTTATTTTTTAATTTTTTTTTGAAATCGCTGTTGGGGCAAGGATTTCTTTATTTTTTTAAAAAAATACATTTAAAATAAAAAAATCGCTGCTGGCATCGGTTTGTAAAAAACAGTTTTGCAACAATCGCTGCAAGGCACTATTTTGCTTTTTTCCGGTGGGGTTAAAGTCGCTATTGGTACAACGCTCTTTACCGTTTTGGCTAATATAGAAATTTTAATATACCTTTGGCTAATATAAATTTTTATATCCGTTTTATGAAATTTTTGTTAATATTGTGTCACTTTAGCTTCGGACGCCCAACCATCGTTCTAAGAGACACCCGCGGCAGTTCGGCGGATCCATGGGCACTGACAGAACTAGGGGGTTGAGAAGTAATTCCTGAGGTACTTACGTCGGCCACGTTTCCCGATTCCGTTAGGCCCGGGCGAGCAATGGAGGACTGGTTGAGCTTGGGTTAAAAAACTGACCTTCCCGAGAGGATATATTAATCAATTAATTAGACGATCGAACACCTAGATTAACGAATATGCTTATTAAGATACTTCAGTTGTGCAGACTGACACAAATTAAAAAATAAGATATGTACTCAAAGGAAAACAGAAGGGAAGAAAATGATCGGTCACCAAACCTTTATTCTTTTATGGTGGTGCACTAGTTGAACACTTTTCTTCACTTAAAGTTTAGTTTCTATGCTATATAGGGCAGTATATTTGCCTCTTATACATGAATCTCCTATCGCCATAATAATGAAGTCATATACTGTTTTAATTTATAATTGGCTACAGAGAAACTATTCAAATAAGGCTGCCAAGAAATTGTCAAAATTTTAGGTTCATTCAGGTATTATGATACAAATATCTATTTCAATAAATCTGTACAATCTGTTAAGACACAAATAAATCTGTTAAATTACTATAGTCAAATGCTAGAGACTAGAGAGTGAATTATTAACAAGGATAACTTATTCGAGATCTCAAGTCTAAACCATTGCCAAACATATTGGGTAATGTCAATGTACTGTCTATGACAAGATCCATGAGGGGCTGGGTCGCTCGAGCGTAGTCATTATCGAATATTATACTTGTTTGAACTTAATTAAGAAATAAAGTTGTACGTTTACTATCAGCTACCATATTTAATCCTAACAAGTGGTATTACATGCCCAAAACCGTGCACTAATACTAAGACTATTTACAAATTAAATTTTAAAACTAAACTTAACTCAAAAACTATAGTTCATAAGATAATTTCATTCTTGAGCATAACCATTTCGAATATAAAACTAAGACATGTTATTACACAGTACATACTTTATTTAATTGCAGGTCGTATTTGTCAAGTGCCTTGGCCAACATTGTCTCTGACTAAATAAAAACTAGAAAAATTGATAAAAATGAAGAAGTCGGTGGGTTTTGAGATTCAGATGCATGCGTGTTGAATCTTGACATATATATATAGAGAGAGAGTAGCTCTTCGCCATTCTTAAGGGGTCTGACATTATCGTACGGCAACGAAAATTTGTCGGTGACCTTTATTCTTTTTAATGTACTCAATTCATCTGCATATATATTTTAAAGCACAACCTTTTTGAAATGGTGAGGTAAATTCTGTAGTGAGATATTTTTACTTTTCTTAAACAAGAGAACTCGAGTGCATGCTAAAATATGTTTAGTACATACTATTGTGTACATTATACGCTTTACCCCATGTGCAATAGAATCTTCCAAATAGTAAAACCAAGTGGTATGTAATATGTATGTATTCAAGTTCCTCTAATACCTACCTTAATAAAATAAAAGATTAACCAATAGAAAGCCACTCTTTTTCAATGCTTAACGTAATAATCTTAGGATAAAATATATATAAATATTTTATTTTATATTTGATTAGAGATATTAAACAGTTATTAAATTTCTTATCGTATCATTTATATTATAGTGATGGATAGAATAATTAATCTCGTGATAAGTAATTTTGACATAATTTATTTCCAAATAAATGACGATATAAAATTTTATATTTTATTGATTGATAGTCGTATTACTTTATTTCGATGACCATCAACATAGTCTATAAAATGAATCTTCATTACCATCAAAAGCCCCTTCCTCCTCCTCCTATACTTCAATATATGTTCAAAAAAACTCTGCTCTTATAATTTATCCCATCTTTGTTCTTCTTTCATACTCTGTTTTCAGAAAATTCAAAAATATTTCTTTTTCACTTAACTATTTTGATGCATAACTATAGAGCTTTGATTTTTGATGTAGTTTAAGATTAATGACTCCAGTAATCAGTGAAGTTCTTCTTTCTGGTTTTACTATTAACTCAACGCTTCGTCGTGGAACTCACTTAGTCCAATCATTCTCTGTTGTCTTCCTCTACTGGTTCTACGTGTTCTCATGAAAATACTCTGTTTTCTTCTCCCTAACAAAAGTTAAACTCTTTTTGATTCTAATATAGTTACTTATTATTACTGATATTTATTTAGTTATAACGCGTTTTAAAATTAAAAGTATTATGGCTTCTCCTAGTGGAAATTCTTCATCAGGGTCAGAGGATCTTCAACAACTAATGGATCAAAGGAAACGTAAAAGAATGATATCGAACAGGGAATCAGCAAGAAGGTCAAGAATGAAGAAGCAGACACATTTGAATGAACTAATGGCTCAAGTGAATCAACTGAAGGAACAAAATAATCAAATTGTGAGTAACATAAATATGGTGAGTCAGGTTTATTTGAATGTGGAAGCAGAAAACTCTGTTCTCAGAGCACAAATGGCAGAGTTGAGTAACAGGCTACAGTCTTTAAATGAGATCATAAACTGCATCAACTCAGCAAACTCAATAATTGATGAAACAGAGATTAATTGTGAAGATGATTTCTTGAATCCTTGGAATTTGCTACATGTGAATCAGCCAATTATGGCTTCTGCTGATGCCTTCATGTACTGATTTAGTATCACTTTGGTCATTGAAAAGTCGATTTTTTTTAAAAAAGACAACGTTGCTTTTGGGGATTCTTGGATTGGCTCTAGATGAAGGTGTTTGGTTAGGTTCACTAATAAATAATTGGATTTGAAATAGTTGATGGCGCCTTCTCGATTTGTAAGAGCTTGGGCTGTTACAGTATTGTATTCCGATCGATATTTATGATGAATATAATATTTGAATACATTGTATTATTTTTTATTGTTATATTATATTTTATATTTTTAATTTAAATAAGTCTATCATCTTACACCACCCAATCCAAAGTTTACAATAAATAAAATCATTATAGATAAGAAAGATAACATACATAACCACAACATCGAAATTTTATAAATGAGATTCACAGATGGTAAAGTATACCAGTTCTTACTAATATTTCTTCTCAGAAACAAAGAGGTTTTTTTTTATAAACTCTTGAATCATATAGTAAAATATTTTTGAAAGCCATTTGAAAAGGAAAAGACATGAATGAAAGCAATAACAACAATGAAATAATAAAAAATATAGATACAAAATATACAACAATAAAATAATAAGATAATCAAAATAAAAAATAATAATCAAAATCGAGAAATAAAATTCAATGATATTATAAAATAAAATTTCACTAACAATTTAACAAAGATGTATTTAAGTAACAGTACATAGGTAGCCACGATTCCAATATTACTAGATTAATCATTAAGTTTAATTTTTGGTAGAGATAAATTATGAAGTGGCTAGTCTCTCTTGTTAGATTATTAAAGATAATTAGATCGTTGGCTTGTGTTTAACACACTTCTATTCTCTTTGTATTAAGTTAATCTCTCTTTTTATTTTTCGTTTAATTACTTTTAGTGAGGAAATAGTGAAAGGACCATGAGAACCAAACACAAATTCTCAAGTGCGATAACTTTTAATTTTTTCTTTCAACTTTTCGGCTTGTAGAGAATTAGAAATATTTTTATCCTTTAATTATATTTTCTAGTGGGTGCTTTAAGATCAATTTTAGTTCCACTTTCTGGCAAAGTAGTGACATAAGTTTATTTAACATATAATATAATCACTTGTTAATTTTTGCTCAACCGATCTTTAGACTTTGATAAATGGTTATTGAAGAATTTTCTGGTGGAGGTTTGTTATCATTTATCTAATCTAAAGGTTAGGCCGGACGTGCTGGAAATTAAAATATTTGTAAATGGAAATATATAGCAGGGTAAGAGAAGAATGAATGGAAATGAAATCGCTTGCCTTCTTGGGTCCGCCCCCTCCCTCTCTTCCTCTGCTTCCGCTCCCCCCCACCTCCACCTCCCTCATGCTCCTCCTTGTCTCGCCCATTCCTTCCCTCTGCGTCCCTCTAGCAAACAAAAATTCCCCCCCAATATTTTCTCTTTTTCTCGTTTTGGGGCGCTTTCTCTATGATTGGATAAACGCATTGTGTTCAAACAATTTACAAATTCTGGATCAGATTATTAAAACTTAAACGGATGGCATGCTGTTTGCATACTTAATTTCCTTCATATTGAATTGAAATATGAAAAGAAATCAAATTGTTCCTCATTTGTAGATTTATACGATAAGTGTTTAATATACTATAGCCTAATTAAAAAAATAGCCCGACATCTAAGCACTTCAAATATATTTATTTTAAATATTTTGTAATAAATCACTTTTAAAACAAAATTAATTTAAAATAAATGGCTATTGGAAACAGGCGTTCAAGAAGGTATGGTCTACTTTAATAGTTGTATTTTTAATTAGAGATATGTCTAAGTTTTATTATAAATACATGTATTACGCCTTCAAAAGTAATTACAATAAGATTTTCCTAATTATTTACTTTTCTGCCTCACCCTTAATTATTTGCACCGTAATCCAGAGTAGATAGGTTCAGAACTCTAATTTCGTGTATTTTTGTAAATTTAGAAGGAATATAGTGATTTTTTTTATTTAGGGATAATGTACAAGTATCCTTCAATCTATACTTAAAATCTTAAGGACACACTGATACAATATTAAAGTCTTATTACCTTCTGAACTTATTTTATTAATATTTTTTTATGACACTATCTTGTGGGCCCAACGTTGGTTGATTTTTTTTTAAAGTTAGTGCCACATAGATCGAAAAGGAGTACAAAATTACTTATAAAATAAATTTAATAGGGTAATAGAACCTTATAAGTGTATCGCTGAAAGGGACTACTTGTGCATTTTTCTTTTCTATTTATATAAAACTTTTACCAACAAAGTTGCTTTGTATCGATTTTTCTCCTATTACAACACTTCACTAGAGCGGTGTTTTCTCTATGATTGGGATAACATAATTTGGTTCAACTACGAAGTTTACATTAAAAAAGGAATTTCCAAAATTAAGTTTATTTACTATGGAGAAAAGAAACTTATTATAATTAGGTGATTATAGCATTTGATTAATTTGCAAGTAGACTCTTCATATCAACAAATCATTAATAGTTGATTACCTTCTCAGATTAATTAGTAGCTCACACAAATTTCCATGTGATTGTTATGCATATGTAAGCAATCACGAGTACCTTCTTTAATTTTATTTTAAACTTTAAACAAACAAATAAATACTTAAACAAATTAGAATAGTCGTTTTTTGCGGAATAATACTGACAAAAGAAACAATGCATATGGTAGTCCACTAGAATTTTCTCAAGAGTATAATTAAGTAATTGTACATGTCAAGTTATTTTTTCCATTTCTTTATTCTTAATCTGATTGTCTTACACCCCTCAAAGTATAATTAGTGATTCCTAATCAAAATTAACTAAAGATCCATATCTGTCGGTGACGTGAGCTAGTCTTTTTCAGAATAAAGTAAAAGAGCACCTATTTCAAAACTCAGACCAATTAAGGGCCTTTCATTTAATTAACTAATTAATTATTTTTTAGTAAGAGAAGAGAAGTGGCATGTAACGTGTACAGCCTGTCGATGGAGACTAATGGCCTCCCAAATCAAAAGTCATAACTATCCAGTTAGTCCGTACTTAAGTGATTCTGGTACTTTGATTTGGTTTAATTAATTAGGTATTGCTCTCACTTTTTTTTTTTTTTAAAAAAAAACATTTATAAGCATGTGATTAGCAGTACAAGCATATGATGGAGCATAATCTGCATAAAAATTAGGGTAAACTACTTTATTCCTTTAAAATCTGATTACATGTTAGGTTAGGCCATGACATTTACCAGTATAAGTTAAGAAACACTAGTATTAGATCATGTGGACAGCCATATATAACACATGCTTTTACTAGACATAAATGTTAAAAAGAGCCTGTTTGAGTTATTTGAAAATCAGTTTTAGATGTTGGGCTTGATAAAATTGTTTGAATTGATAAAAATAAACCCTCTTCAAGACCCCCAAAAAAAAATTATATTAACGAACAATGACAACGCTAGACATTCTCTCCACAACAGAAACTGTAAAATGAGAAATGCAAAAAAATTGACGATGAATTAGTATGGGATCGTCTAAGAGCATATATTATGATATATAGTAAGTAACATGTTTCATCAAAATCTCTTAAGAACTCCACCGCAATCATCTTTCACAAAAAGTCCAATCCATCATTTCGAAAAAACAGAAAAGAAATTGGTGTTTTTCTGCTCTTGAAAGTCCACTGGGCTGGAGACCCATTTCCCTACGTGATACTTGAGTAAATGTTGGGTCATCCAATAAGAAATCTTGTCAAGCCCAAAATGGCTCAAATAAAGAATTGAGATTATTTAATTAAGTTGACAATATAATATTAAAAAGTATGTAGATTTGTGAATCGGAGAAAATAATAATAATAATAATATTTTGTTACAACAAGAATTGATTAAATTTTGTATATTGATAGTTTATATTTTGCCATAAACTTTCCATGTGATGTACATGGATTCAATTCAGACTCTCCTCTTCCTTCCACTAATAATTAATGTAAACAAAACAAATGAGACGAAAGAAGATGAAGTCATATATTTGTTAGAGCTATGAAAAAATTCATGGGGCGGGCTTCCATATTTTATGAAGCAAAAAACTGTACATTCTTATCGTAAAAGAAAATGAAGGTTATCACTGGAATTATGAGTCATAGCGTTGCTGCCTCTGTTACGATGCCACGTTTACGGCTATTATAGACTGCAAAGAGTCCTGAAATGTAGGTACGTACAAAAATGAATCTTCCCTTCCTTAGCACCTAATATAATTTGCAAGTGTGAACTATTAATTTTACTTAACTTTTATCAATATTACACTTGGCTTCCAGTCTATGCTCTTGAATGTCTCCTTTCGAGTTTCAATGTTTGGGTTTCAGTTAAATATCTGTTTATTTATGCCGACACTCTTACACTTGTCTCCAACTTTCTTTTGCCACGAAGGCTCAATCCATTACTCGCTTAACACCTGTTGTGCCTCTAATCAGCCTATCCTACTTTTACTTTCCCTATATATATCCCTACTCCCTGAACATCCCTTCCATCACAAAAACCATACTTGAATGTTATCTACAGTAGCCAAAAACAAAGTAAAAAATTAAACAGTGTTTTTTTAAAAAAAAAAGATTTTTGATCAAAGATGGCACAATACGGCAATCAAGACCAAATGCGCAAGACTGATGAATATGGAAACCATGTCCAAGAAACAGGAGTCTATCCAAGTACCGGTACTGGTGGTATGATGGGGGTAACTGGCGGTATGGGGGGCACTGGTGGAGAATATGGAACTCAAGGCATGGGTACTGGTGGAACTCAAGGCATGGGTACTGGTACTCATCACCATGAGGGGCAACAGCAGCTTCGTCGATCCGACAGCTCTAGCTCGGTACGTTTCGTTAATCCAGTATACGATTGAATACATTGTCGTAAGTGTGTGAGCACACTTTTATTATTTGATTATATTCTCAGATCATATTATAAAATAACATATTACAATAAGTAGTCGTAAACTTGGAGTATATGAAATCAAACATTTCATGATATTCTAATGGCATGGCATGTTACTAACGTGATATATTTTTTAAATTGAATTATGATCAGTCGGAGGATGATGGAGAAGGTGGGAGGAGAAAGAAGGGTTTGAAGGAGAAGATAATGGAGAAGATGCCTGGACAACATGAAAGTGAGTATGGACAAACAACAGGTGAAGGAGCTGGAGAGAAGAAAGGAATGATGGACAAAATCAAGGACAAGATCCCTGGGATGCATTGAACACCTTTGTTTTCATCTCCATCTTATGTTATGAATAAGTAGGTTAGTGCTTGATTCTATTTCATGCACTAATTAGTAGTAATCGTTATGCCAGTAATTATCTAATTACGTGCACTGTGTGTGTTTAAAGTCGTGTAAGGGCAGTGTGCTCACGCTATATACGTATGTGTGTATATTGGCGGCCATGCCCTGCCCCTTCTGTATTTTTAAAACAAGAATATTGCTTCCATGCTTGGAAAGCAATGATCATGTTGATGTGTTTCATGATGTTTTGGAAATAATATAACTTGTGCTATATTTCTTTTGAGTTCAAGTTTCATCCTTTAATTTATTAAAAGAACTAGACAAATTAATGATTTCTTTATCATCACATACAAATCAAATAAGTACCATTTTGCTACCATCAGCAAATAATTTCTAAAACCTGACTCTCTGTATATTTAGACCTTGGGCTACGAATCCTTATTGTTGAATTAAGGTCTGCAGTTGGATTAAATCGAATGTTTAGATTGAATTTTTATTTAGATTAGTTTTTAAATTTTATTCTTTTGGATTGTTTGGATAATAAGTTACTTTATTTGTTTTTTTGGTTTGATTTTGAATATTAAAAAATAAAATCAAAAAAATCAAAAGTGTATATATATATGAGGTTTTTTTAATTTTATATTTCTTTTGATTGTTTGGATATAAGTTACTTTATATTTTTTTTTTTGTGTTTATTTTGAATTAAAACATACAATAAAAAAAATCCAAAGTACATATTAGAATATATTTATGTATTTGTGGGTACTTTAAAAATTAGTGAACTTAATTACTTTTGTCCCTACTTTTTGGTTATTGTTTTTTATGATGATTATATGTTTGAATATCTATAATAGGTGTATAGATAAGTATTGTGTTTTAAGCTTTATTTATGATTTATATTATAAAATGTGTTATGGGATTAAATATTATTCTCTTTAGTTTAATTTATATGATACTTTTTATGTTTTGAAAGTCAAACAACTTAAGTTGATTAAAAATTTCATGAAAATTTGCTCATGAAATTTTTAATTCTTTTGAAATGAAATTTTGTATTTATAAACTACGTAAAAAAGTATTATGAGTCACAATAATTGATAATTAAAATGTTTAAAAGGTATATAAAAATATTTATGGTCAAACGTAAATTTGTTTGACTTTTGAAATTCGAAAGGTGACATATAGAATGGGACGAATGAAGTATTACAGTAAAACCTTTATAAATTAATATAGATGGAATCATGAAATTTATTATTTTATAGAGACGTTATTTAATCAATAAATTGATATTTATTAATTTAAAGAACGGTTTGAGATTTAGCGAAAGTTAATTTTGATTATATCAAAATTATTATATCTTATTAACCTTACGATGTTGGATAATAAGAGCTTTCAAGATGTATTATTGTTGCAAAGTTTATCATAGGATATTAAAAAACTATGATGCGCGGAATAAACTGATCCAGAAAAAACTAATTTTTTGGTTGCTATCAACTTGTAGTTCTTACTTGGAAAATAAATATTCAACAAGAGATAATATAAAATTATTTTTGATACTATAAAATTGTCCGAATGATGGAATCTCAAAGAATCTGAATTCATTTATGAAAACATTATTCATGAAGTTGAGGTCATAATTAATGATCTCAGTTACCACTATAAAAAAGAAGTCAATACCCTGTTAGATTATCCGGATGAAGGATTTACAGGTTCAGAGGTCCAAAGCTTAGAAGATATTGTGGATATTATCCGAAGCAGTAATGTTGATGATGAAATTGAAGCTGATACTATATCTTTAGAACTAATTAAGCGTAAGGAAACACTTATTGCATCTAAATTTTTTCACAATTTTATGGTACAGTTCGAAAAAACAACATTGAAGCTCTTGAATTTTAAGAAAAAATTGAACACAAATAGAACTATATTTCACTAAATTGTCTTAATTATATTTGTATTTTTAAGAATTATTAATTTATGATATTAATGGGACCACATATTTAGAAAGAGTCTTCTGAAAATATATTATCATATTATCTTATCAAAATTGATATTTTTCAATTGGTATAAGTTGGGATCGAAAAAAATATTATTTTAAAGAAATTATTAATTTATCCACTATCAAGTTATAAAAGTTTTATTATACTTTAATTATATTATTAAATATTGACATACTCAAAATTAAATCAATAAAACATCAAACCAAATAGAAAAAATCAATTCAAATCAAATTTTTTTCAAATTAAATTGTATTACATTTTTACAAAATCATAAATCAAAAATTCATATCCACTAATGATGTCAAATCGAATGCAGACCAGGCACGCCTATTATTGAACATTATCCATGACCGTCTTACTTTCCAAATTTGTTATTACTCATATTAATTTTTATTTGATTCGTATTTTCTCGGTTTAAAAAAGAAATCTTTTAATTTGTTTTTTAAAAAATGATTTTTGTTATTACTTTTTAATTTTAATTATTTAGGTGACATATTTAAAACCACAAAATAAATATGCAATTTTGTATATTTGACATAACTTCAAATTAAAATTAGAAGAGGTGTTTTTTACTTTTTTAAACTTAGCGTCAAGTCAAACTAAGTTATTCCTTGTGAATGAAGGAAGTGTTAACTTTTAAAAATAATAAAGTCAAATTAGGTTATTCCTTACGAATTGGAGAAAGTGTTAACTTTTAAAAATAATAAATAGAATGAAAATTCTATTATATTACTCTAAAAATATAACCAATTTAATGTTTTGAAAAATGATAACAATAATAATAATAACAATAATAATAATAGTAATAATAGGACAAATCATCTCTTATATTGTAAAATCAGACAAATAAAATTAGACGTATATTTGAATACAGTGAACAATAAAATAGTAGACAGAATATGTGCATATGCATCAAAAGGTGGAAGGATTTTTAACTCCTAATCCTTAAAAAGATGAACTTTAAGGGAGATAATTATTTTGGTGGTAAAAATACGGGACAGCTATTTTAATTATTTTGGTGGTAAAAACACGGGGACAGCTATTTTTCAGTCCTATAATTTTAAAAAAATATTCATTATCATTGAATTTCATACTTTACTATGTGAAATTTCAAATTAGGCCTCATCAGCTGAAGAATGGAGAAGGCAATTTTGTCATTGATAGATTTGGTCATTTGGCCAAACTACAACAAAAGGGGTTCAAAATATTGGAATTAGATGTTGATTTGACCTTTGGTATTATCTCGGGACCCAAAATTTCAGGAGTAGTTGACGCCCAAGGTCCAGCAAACCTGAGTAACTCTTTGAAGATTGTTGATCTCAATGGCCCTGTAAATGCAAGACTCACATTCCTAACATTTCACTCCAGAGAACATTTCTACCTCTCTTGGAACTAGAACCTAGTGGACCTGAGCTTCTCATATTTGTGAACTAAGAATTTGTTTGGATTGTCTTAAAAGTTTGTCAAATTTATTTTTAAGTCAGTGTTTAACTTGCGAAAGTGATTGATAAATATAAAAAATAATTTAAAATAAGTAAAAACGACTAAAAATAAGTTACGAAGTATTTAGCAAGGTAAAGAATGATTCAAAATAAATTAGAAATCAAAAGTAGATCTTCCCTACTTTTTATTTTTTAAGTTAAAAGTCATTTTAGTTTGACTTTTTATTTTTTACCAAAAAAATTAAGACTTTTCTTTTTAAATCAATCTAAACGAGCTCTAAAAATTGAAATTAACCATTCTTAATAAGCTTCTTATTAACTCGATAAACAAGCATATGTCACCCTATGATTATTAGTTAGCTTCCATCAACCTGTTCATTAGCCTGTATGGCCTTTTCCAAAATTTAAATTCTTGAAAGTTAGACGTGATACCATAAGTTTTACTAATTCGTTGCGCCAATGATTTTAATTTGCATGTTGAGCTTTTTATATAGGTATTATTTGCTAAGATTTATTTGGTAATTCAGGTCTTGATGATAGCAAATAAGATGCTCGACAGTCCACTGATCACGATCAGTGGCAACACATGATTTTTCCCGCGGGATCTCTTATTAGGTGAATCTGGAGCAACTAACTACCAGGCCATTCATCCTTTTGGTATTATTACCTTTTATTTTTGTTTATAATAAATCAAATCTGCCCGACTGGAAACATATAAGACCTGATTTTACGCCGCAGTCCGATCGAGTATCCTTTATAACTTCCAAGTTATATGCAGTCTCTTAGGCCTTAAGTTTCCAGCAGCAGAATTTGACCGAAAATGCCGAATCTAATCTCAACGCTGACAGAGGAAAAAACGTGTCAGTCTTTTATGCTGCCACATTCACGCCGACTGTTTAATTCACGTAACACATGTGATGCTCTGGTGCCATGCATGCACCTCTACTTCTTCCACACCCTTATCTTCAGTTTCTTTTTCCGTGCCTATATCTATCCCTTTTTCGCACTCAAATTTTAAAGCACTTCATCGAATACTCTCAACAAAAATTAAGATTGTGTAGAAAAAAATAAAATAATCATGGCACACTACGAGAACCAATATAGTGCAGGGCAGGCTCTGCAGACAGACGAATACGGCAACCCAGTCCGCCAAACTGACGAATATGGCAACCCAATCCAGCAGACTGGAGGGACCATGGGAGAATATGGAACCACCGGTACCGGCTATGGAACTCAGGCTGGACACACCACTGGCGTGCTTGGTGGCACCGGTACCGGCTATGGAACTCAGGCTGGACACACCACTGGCGTACTTGGGGGGGAACAACGCCAGCATGGTACTCTTGGTGGCATGCTTCACCGTTCTGGCAGCTCTAGCTCCAGTAGCTCTGTATGTTAAATCTTTTGTTTCAACTGATGTCTTCTTTATCTGCATGTATTTTTGTATGTCGCTTCTCTTAATAATATTTAACGTGTGTGTTTTGCTTTTGAAGTCTGAGGATGATGGACATGGCGGTAGAAGGAAGAAAAAAGGGATTAAGGACAAGGTGAAGGAGAAATTGCCAGGAGGTCACAGAGATGACCAAGCCCATTCAACTGCAACAACTACAACTACTGGTTATGGCATGGAAGGCACTCATGAGAAGAAGGGAATTATGGAGAAGATTAAGGAGAAGCTTCCAGGCCATCATGGCCCTGGACACCACTAGGAATTGAAGCCGTGGTTGAAAGAATAAATTATCCTTTTAAATATGTACATATAAAATGTTTGGTTAATTACTTGTATTAGCAGTCGTTTCTAGTTTGTCCTTGCTGTGTGTTTTAAGCTTGGCCTGTCATGTGAATAATAAAGCCATACTAGCCCTTGAAGTGCTAGTGGAAGCATAATCACACATGTAATAAGTCTTTTTTAAGTATGTCATGCCATGTACCTCATGAAAAATTCACAACACTGGGTTATGGATGTATTTTAATTCATATGGCACCATTTGCTTTCTTGGGTGGGAATGTGACTTGAAACAATCAGTGACGGTTGGATAATGTGGGTTTTTTTTTTTGACAACGTAATAAAAAAAAAGTGGATGAATGGTTTTTAGCAATGACAGGATAGATACCGTAATGGCAACTCTATAGACCTTACTCTGGAAAAAGCTGGAAGAAAGGCGAGAAAGGAAAGCTTTGCCTATTACTATCAAGGGCGGGTAAGAAGGAGAGGTGAGGTGACTAGCTTGGCAAAATAATGATCATCTCTCTGTTTATTAAAATCCGTATGCAATTAATTGGGATGGAGACCAGAACTTCGTATTGTTATAACGACGCCCCTCTTAAAATAAAATTCAACTTCTGGTAAGTTAAAAGATTACAAGAGTGAAAATTGGACATGCTAAAGATGGAAGTGATATACCAGCTCTATGTGGAAGAATGAAATTGCTTCAAAAAATTCTAGCCCACCAAAAAAATACTGAACTCGTTCTTTAACGACATCGGAACGCCCCTGCCTCCTGTAACGAATGAGCTGGAGAGTTGGATAGAGTATCATGAAAAATTGACCGGACATATTACATCTTTAGATATATAATTTTGAAATAAGAACTTCAGTCTAATAGTACCGGAGTCGAATTTTCTGAAACCACACGGTACTACTTTGGAATTGCCTTTTTGTCTTTTGCTGCAACAAGCTTCCCGCTGAACTTTATCAAACAAGTCGTAGCAAGTAAAATGCCAATAATGTTCCAGGTCTTGTCCCATGTTTAGAACCCAAAGATGCCTTGAACTCTGCCTTGCACTTCCCTCACCCTGTAAAACTGGCGGAGAATGGACCTTCATATTCACATAGAACATTTATGTAAAAAAAACTTAAAAAGTTGGAAAATGCAAGCGTGAGTGTAAGAAAGCAGATTTTCTGGAACAGGCAAATCAGTACATTGAGTCACTTGAACTATGAAAAAGGGAATGAGTATCCTGTTGTTGCTTAAAGCTTTGCAAGAATCCCTAAGGGCAATTAAAGATTGCACTAGGTGAGTGCAATTTTAATCACAACTCACAAGTACGCAGTATAATAAATTACCTGTTATATAACTTGGCACCTGGAATTTACACAATTCTGGAACTCAGATTTTCCCCTGAATGAATTAATCATATCCTTCAGGCTTCAGTCGACCAAGAAGTCCAATTCCTCACAATTGTGTATTGTGGCACTGTTACCGAGCAATGGACATTTCCAAATGAAAAGGATTCTTCAAACAAACATACACTGGGATTTAAGAGATCTAACGGTTCATCTATCAATTACCAGAAGTTACCACAAGAGCATACACCATTACGGAAATGGTGAAATCTCTTGTTATCCCTGACAATAATCTCCCTGCCAGTGATTTGAGATGCACCGCCCATGAATGAGTGGCAATCTTCACAGATTCTTAGATTTTTCATGATCTTGATGGTAGACCCAGCAGAATCAGTGATGAGCAGCCCATATGCCAAAGCCAGCTTCTCACTATGTGTGAGAAGTATTCTCCTTTTATGTTCTTCATTCAGATCATAAGGTACAGAGCTTAAATTTGGCTCGTATCCATGTGACTTAAGCCGACCAATAAGATCCTCAAGTGCTTCCTTAATCTCTTTAGAATTTGGGTGGGTCATATCACCAGCATAGAATTCATGAATCACCCCCTCTTTGCCTTCAATCCAGCTGCGTGAAGGGTCCTTTCTCAGCAATTTTTTTTTTATTGATTTCCTTACCCCTAAAACATCTTCCCACCTTCCTGCTGAAGCATATGTATTGGCAAGCAAGACATAGTTACCAATGCTATCAGGTTCAAGCTCAAATAAATGGTTAGCAGCAACTTCTGCAATATCAGGATTACCATGAATCCGACAAGCTCCCAGCAGGGCACCCCAGACACCACTATTAGGCTCCATTGGCATAGCTTTGATAAGCTCAAGAGCCTCTTCTAGTTGCCCAGCCCTGCCAAGGAGATCAATCATGCAAGCATGGTGTTCCACTGATGGTTCAACCCTATAATGTTTCTCCATTGTATCAAACAGGTTTCGACCCCGCTCTACCAAACCTGCATGAGTACAAGCCATAAGAACACCAATGAATGTTACTTTATTAGGCTTTACCTCAGTTTTCACCATTTCTTCAAATAAATCTAGTGCAGCATTCGCACATCCATGCATTGCAAAACCCATAATCATCGAACTATATGAGAACACATTCTTTTCCTTCATGTTCTCGAAAACCTTGTATGCTTCCTCCACATTCCCACACTTGGAGTACATATCAATCAATGCAGACCCTACCATAACATGATTGGCAGGTCCAAAACCATATCCCTCAGCCATATCACGAACCCAATTTGCATACTTAGCAGCCCCTAACTGTGCACAAGCTGAAATAACCCCAACTAATGTCAACTCATCAGTCTCAACACCTTCAGACTGCATTCTATGGAAGAACTCCAATGCCTCCCTTGGTTTAGCATTCTGGGCAAAACCTGACACCATAGCCGTCCATGCAACCAAATCTTTCACAGGCAATCTCTCAAACATCTCAGCAGCTGCCGCCATATCTCCAGCCTTCGAATACGCAACAATTAACGAAGTCCACGAAATCACATCCCTCTCAGACATTTCATCGAACACCTTTCGACCATAATCTAACCAGCCACATTTAACGTACATATCAATCAAAATATTATGAACAAACAAATCTTCACAGAATCCACCAAGCTTTATGCTCTGACAATGAATCTGCCTACCTAAATTCAACTCAAGCTCATCGCTAGAACCCTTGAGCAAAGCCGTGAAAGTAAA
The DNA here is from genome assembly GCA_027704765.1 of Solanum habrochaites. Lineage (NCBI taxonomy): Eukaryota > Viridiplantae > Streptophyta > Magnoliopsida > Solanales > Solanaceae > Solanum > Solanum habrochaites. The sequence goes on along the minus strand of JAKWJA010002490.1, from coordinate 50,192,131 downwards.
AGAAACAGGCGATATACTTTCCCTTCTCATAGCATTATACAAACTCACCGCCTCTTTCAGTGGTCCTTGAATTGAATAACCCCGAATTAACGCGGTCCATAGAAAAGGGTTGCTGTATTCCACTTGATGAAACACAAGACGGGGATATGGGTCCATTGGGACATTGATTTTTGTGAGCATACGGAGTAGCTTTGCGAGAACATAGCAGCATTGGTCGAGACCTCTGCGGATAACGTGAGCATGTACTTGTTTGATCTGATTTAGGCTGCTACAGTTGTCAAGAAGTGAAACTAGATGAGATTCTAAGAGTTTTGTCTCTTGAAGCCGGGAAAATGGGACGAAGACTTCTGGATTTCCGAACTCGTAGCTTCTGGATGTTGGAATAGGGTTCCTTGATGCGATCAGCTTCCGAGCAAGTGAAACCATTACATGCAAAGCTAAATGAAACCAGAAGAGTTAACTTCTCTTAATTAATCTCGGTTCCAATTGAATTTGGAAGAAATTATTGAATTCATATTGAATCAAATTTTTTAATTGTGTCGGAGTTGCAGAACATTATAGTATGAACTTTTTTTAAAAAAAAAATTGATTATCTCAAGCCCGCATTTTTAACTCATTTCCGCCCAAATAATTTTTAAATGGTCAAGCCTTTTACTAAATTTGCCACACTCTTACCTAGGTCATAGATGGTCAACCGTAATTACTTTGATATACATATAAAATACAAAATAACTCAAACATCAACTCCAAGCTCCAAGTGTGTTTTCGTGTGCGCTAATTACTGAGGAAGAGATAATTTTAGCATTCTCGACCCAAATAAGGAAGCCCCACTTTCTACAGATAAAGAACAAAATGATGCAAAGGCCATAAAATCATACTATAACCCCTCCAGTCTTTCTACTAACCTGCTCACAAAAATAAAATTAAAAAAAAAGCTGCAAAATTATGATGAATGATTAGCAGCATAAGTCCTTCAGACACCAGATTGACAACATCAAGGACGAAAAAGTTCGTTTTTTTTTTACACTTGGAAAATATATAAGCAAGAGGACATTGAACTGTTTCCTACGGTACTCCATCCTGTTGTTGACCACCTACTCACAGCTTGTAATTTCCACATCACACTACAAAATGCAGCTCCAGCTGAGAACGCCAATCACAATAAATTATCATGTCCTTTGATGTTCCATTGCTTTTTGCAACACGTCCTTTAGAACTCCTGCAATTCTTTCTTCCATGTGATGCTCCAGAAAAGTCTCTTTAACCTTCTCATACCCTTTTTTACCCATTGTAAGCCTCCTCTCAACGTGAGTGGCTAATCTAACAATGTTTTTTGCAAGAGGCATTATCCCTTCTTTCCCCACAGGATGTAGAAGACCAGTTGTTCCATTTGTTACAATTTCTTGGGTGCCACCAGCAGCAGTTCCCTGAAATGGAAAGGAAAGAAGATAAGAAGGCAAGCTTTTCCAATTCAATGAAATGTTTAAGATTATAAAAAGGAATTGCTGCCTGTAAAAGATTAACTATACAACAAGACAAGATGGAGGAAGAAAAATGGCAATTACCAACACAGGCAGCTGAAATGCCATCGCCTCAATAGTAATCCTACCAAAGCATTCACCTCGTGCCTACATCATTAAAATAGAAGGGAGGAAATATATGGAGTTAGTTACTACCGCATTAATAAGATTATCATACTAAAGTGAGAGCAAAAATTGACCTAGCATCACGACCATGCCTACAAACCTGAGAATTCTGAACAAGAACATCAACTGCAGCAAGATATGGGGCTACTGTCAGTGTCTTATTAACAAAATGAACATAATTCTGGATCTTCTTTGATATGACAAAGTTCCTAAGCTCTGTCTCAAATTTACTATGACTACTCATGTCACTCCCTACAACAACAGCATGAATTGATGGTAATTGTAACTTCCGTTCTTGAATAATCTGCAAGCTCTCATAAAACGACCGTAAAAATAAGTCTTGACCCTTCCCACGAGTAACACCTGCAATATTGCAAGTCCAGGTCATAGTGTAGTTAAAAAAAGGACCGTTAGTGAGATATGCTACCAAAATTCAGACCCAAGTTGCACAGTAGTTAAAAAAAACTCTGTACAGCATGATGATGAATACAAGTGAATCATAGTGATCAGATAAATTTAGAAAATAAATCAAGTAATCCACCCAAACAGGTATTCAAGAAAGCAACTTCTATTGCAAGTCCAGGTCAGTGTAGTTAAAAAAAGGACCATTGCCAAGATACGCTACCAAAATTTCAAATCAAAGTTGCAAAGTAGTTTTTAAAAAATCTGTATAGCATGATGATGAATACGAGTGAATCATATTTGATCAGATGAATTTAGAAGAAAAATCAAGAGCAATCCACCCAAACAGGTATTCAAGAAAGCAACTTCTATCAGGATCTGAAGCATGATAGACTGTAATGCGTAATAGTATTACAGGAAAAGGCTTACTATTTATGAGAGAAAACAGTATATCTTCGTTTCGAACTCCAAGAGATTCACGAACATGCTCCCTCAAAATCCTTTTTGCCACACTATCTTCAGCAATTTCCATTAGCTCATTGCTGTTGCCAAGATGAACGACATGGGTTTTGGGCATTTTGATCCTACAAATATAAATAATAGTTGAGAAAGGTTTTACAACATCTACAAACAAGAACGAATAATGAAGAATAAGCACAGTAATATACAACGTAGATCTGGACATAACTGGGAAGTTCATCCAGGAGCAATCTTTCTCGGTTCAACCAAAGCTTGAGCATTCAGACCGAAGTATTAGAAAGAACATTTACATTATATTCCCTTACCCACCAAGAAAAAAAAAGTCAGCCAAATATTTTTTTCAGGTTAAGACGTAGAGAGAATAAATTCAACTAAACTTTATGCCTCAAAATAGATTGAGATGCCTTTTGAGCTTAAAATTACCTCAGCATTTAAAATTTTCAGAGGAACATACCAAATAATCACCATAATTAGGATCAGCGTACTTTCAGTACGTGTTACTCTACAATTTCTGTTAGCATTTTCTACTTCCCATGATAATACAAGTACTCATCTATGTAACACACTACAAACCAAATTACTTATCCTGGAGTGGTGCTTTTTCACTTCCTGATTCCAACAGAATATTATTAGGAAAGATATCAATAAAGACATCAATGACAGATCAGAAACCAAATGGTGAAAGTTTAACTAAAATGAGAAGCAATCTGATCTAAACATGCATAGTAGAAGATTTACTTTATCAGTTGGATTTGTATGACGTACAAACTAACCTATCTCAGAGAGAGGAGCGGGAGAGGAAGAGGTAGAAAGAGCGAGAACAGGTTACAGACTGTTGATTCACCAACTTTTTATGTTCTGAGAATACAATTTCCATAACCAAAATGCTGCAGGTCAAATGTTGGATCGATATATGAAGGCCATTTTTAATTTTTTTTATATGACATAATTCAATGAGATTATTCGCCTCCTTCTTTGATAATACAGCTACTAAACTTTGAATAGCTACAGCAACTCCCTATAGCCAGCTAAATCTTGCATACCCCATCTTGTCTCCTTTTTTAAAAAGGGAGGAGAAGTAGATCTATATGCAAGAATGTGCACACACAACTTATGTACTGCATAAATCTTATGTCGTTCAATATATGTATTAACATCCCTTTTCCTTCCCCTATCATATCTTATGGTGACCGTACAAGACTACAAGTCAACAGGAAAGAAAATAAAAAAATAGACGTATGCCAATGGGAAATGAAGGCAGCTTGAGAGAGTGACCTGACATTCTAAGAAAAAATGATTTCATTTACTCAACTTAAATGATCAAAAAGAAAAAGAAAATATTTCATCTACTCCACTTATCATGTAAATTCACAGTAGTGTGTATTAACAGAACTTTCTGGTCTCACAACCAAATGATGTTCAAGCTACTGTTTATATCTATAGATGCATAACGTCAAAAGACCACTAGAAGTAGATCCCTTGCCAACTTACTAGCAAGATTACAGAACTTTTAAACGTACCTTAGCCGTTCCTGTGTCCTATTCTTCCAGTATTCAGCTGTTACATGTGAATCAATCATTGCACCAGCAACATATGGAAGGTGTTTTACATAATCTAGACTGAAGTAATGACCGCGCATTTCATGGATCCACCACAAAACTTTGGGAAGGACTTGAGAAACGTGTTCCTTAAGAACAGCATCCAACCATTTCCCAGCAACAGCAGTGTTTAAAACAACCAAGTCAGCTTTCAAAGCAGTATCTATTGCCTCCTGGCCCTTCGCAGAGACAACCTGAAAGCACGGCACGCACACTAATAAAGTACAAACCATTTCAAACTTACTAAAGTATAAGTTTCAGAAGGTTCCGAGGTTATAAATTTGAGGATCTCAGGCCAATATGACACTAATTTAAGCCTGAGGCTGCTGGACCAGAATGCCCACAGAAAATACTTCTATTATTAGAAAGATGAGATTGTACAAATATAGAAAGGTATAAAAACTCAAACTGGAAGAAATATTGCTAAGTACAACCTGAACTCCTCGGTGTAACATTTTGTGCTCCAAACTGTATACAATGTTATTCGTTTCAGATGGCCTTTGATTTGTGATCCAACAGACTTCAGCACCAACACCTCTCAACAAAAATGCCAGCTCCATCAACAACAGAGGTCCACCTATGTGAAAAGAAAGAACAATCAGAGTGATTAAAAATATTTGTTCCCATGATATGGCCCTTTCTTTTTCTTTTTCTTTTTCTTTTCTTTTTTCATAAATCAAAGTACACATTGACACTCAACCAAGATGGTGTTATAATTACAAAAACAAGATAGTAAACAGATAAAGTCCAAAGGTTGTTTCAATCCCATCAGGAAAGATCGTCTCTCCTTTCTATGGACACAATTACAAAGGAGGTAATGATTCAAGCATTCTTTAAGCATCCAAAAGTCCTAAGTTCCTAATCAACACCATGTTGATGTTTCTTCCTTCCATCATAAATATAAAATAGACAGACATGAACTCCTAATCAATGTATTTCAGACTCTTCGGAGGTTCTTTATTTTACTTCTCTCGTAATTATCTAAAATATGCAATAGGGCCCCATTCTCCATATACTCTTTCTCCTAGATCCCAAACCATTTATTTTCCAGCACTGAACTCAGGATTCAAGTGCAAGGAAAACCACTCATAGGGTTTTTCTTTTAATAAGAAAAAAGACAAATTAAGGTAGAGGAGTTGGTTAATTTACTATGTAAAGTTTATTTGAATCTAGGAATTGAACCAATTTCTATTACAGCACCAAACTGAATGAATGAATTGTCTAATAAAATGGTGGATCAAACTAGACTAAAACAGCTGAATAGCACTCTTCAGTGCAGCTAGACTAGCAACGTTTCACTCTAGAAGGCTCCATAAGTAACATTGAGGAACCGAACTTAACATAGTAGACGCGATCTGTAAGTAAAAAAGACGAAATTTAGACAGAGAAAAATAAATTAAAAGGTACCAGAAAGGGAAAGCTCATGGGAGACAAGAAGCACAAGCCTAGACTTCATGAAACTGAGTGGGCTCTGAGTGACAGCTACCCCAATCGGCTTAGTTGATTCCGGAGAAGAGTTATACCGCTTCTGATTAGTCGCATATAAGCGGCAATCACAGGAGGACTCAAGGCTAGCTCTGACGATAAAAGCAATGGCAGTGGTAACTGAAACCATCACAAGGAGCGCTACAACAGTCAGCCAGCGTTTCCGAAACAGAGCCATCGCCACGGAAGAATGCTTCGCCATGTCCAACACTAGGGTTTGTGAGAGTGTAAAAGTGGATCTGTGTCACCTTTCTCTGCATTTTAGAGTTGGGGTTTTTGGTCCGGACTGATAATTGGCGTACATTTGGCTTTTAAATTGACACTTGGAGATAAACAGTTCCTCTTTTTTTTTAAGATTGAAATCTCTGGCGCTGTTGGAGTGGCGAAGATCTACTGCGCCGGATTCGACAACTGCCGCGGAGACTGACTTGGAGCGTTTTGTATTTGATGACACGCTTCAATATTAATGGCAAATTGGCAATGGCGATGCTGTCAGTTCAGCCTCGAGAGAAAATTTGTCAATGCTTTTGTAGTCTAGTTAGTTTATTGCATTTTTCAGTAGTAATAAGATTCAATTTGCTGCTAAGTTTTTCCAACCATTCTTGGGTAATCTAACCCCAGTTACGTGCGTCTGGGAAATATTGCCTATTGTACAGGTATTTACACTTTCATCCTTCTAAAGTGTGCTGAATTTATTTTTTTTCGTCTCCTACCCAACTTTATTTTACTCTTCAATCTCTATAGACATAATAAATAAATAGGATTTTTAACTACGATTGGTAACTACAATTTTTAAACTTGTATAAAATTAAATAAATACACACATTCATCCTACATGTCACTAGGGTGCTGCAAAATCGAACCGCCAATAAATCGAACGATAAAATGTTATTAGATTATTGTTTATTGGGTTTATGGTTTTTAATGGGTTTAGGAAAAAAATAATTATTGGGTTATGGGGCGGTTGTGGTTTTTTCCTATTGGGTTATGGGTAAACCCGATACCCAATAAGACGGATAGTTATTTATACTTTACCCTTCCTCAATATTAAAATATACTAATTAATACAATAAATAGATTCAATATTAAGCTTTTTCAGGCTAGTATGTGATTTTTGGTTAGGAAATTGGTGAGAACTTTGTTGATTATCTGGTGGATCAAGCAAAAGTCAAGATTGTCTCATTGAAATATTTTATTTAGTTTTAATTCTAGTCGTTAATTGTAGGAGATAACTTTTGCAAGTTGTGAAGGGTTAGTATTTGATCAACATTCAAAGTTTTCTATTATGTTTTGGCGGTTAAGTTGGTAACATGTAATTATCAAACATACGCACTCTTATATATTATTTGATCGACATTTTCTTATGGGTTAACCGAAATCGAACCGGATAACATCAAAAAACGATAATCCGGATAAAACCGAATATAAAAAATTCTTATTGGTTTGTTATTGGGTTAGCATATTTTAAAATCGAAAACCGATAAACCGAACCAATTATATGTAAAATCAAATCAAACCGACCGATGCACACCCCTACATGTCACTCTATATGACAATTTTGTATCCAACGTGACGTACTACGTGTATTATGTCATGCATGATACATGTGTATTTATTCAATTTTATATAAGATTAAGTGTCTATTTATGCACATTCAAAGTTTGAGGACATAGTTATCCGTTGAAGTCAAGTTAAGAATCATATTTATGTGTTGTGCATTTTTTATATTTGGAAAGTAAGATAGAGAATCTAAGGACATCTCCAACCTTAAACTCTATTTTACTCTGCAAATATAGAGTTCTCTATTTTTTCAGATAATCAACTTCAATTCAATTCTCAATTTTACTCTTTAAGAAAGAATACTTTACTCTCTCTTTAATATAATATTATTATTTTTATTTCATTTTTATTTTCTTATTTATTAATACAAATCATTTATTTCTTTTTCCCAAATAATTATTTTTTTATAATTTTCATGTGATATAAAGTTTATTTTTTTTCAAATTTTTTATTCTAAATAAATCAAAATTCAAATGTTATATAATATACAAATTAATGGACAAATTCAAATAAAAGCGAAATATAGTTACATAAACATTAAATACAAATTCAACTTTCAAAATTAAAAAACATATTTTCTTAAATCTTATGTAACCAGCTAAAAATTATTCAAATCAGAGATTTTCATTTACCATCATACACTAAACTTTTTTTGAATAGTGCTGAATTTGGAAACGACCTACAAGATAACTAAATTATTGTTGTGATAAATTAGTTATTATTATGCTATGTATTGTATCTTATCTTATATTTAAGTTTTTATGTTATATATTATATTTTTAAATCAAAGTATTTATCTTATCATTTTATTTTTGTGTATTCTTTATAGTGAAAATTAAAAACAAAATAAAATCATGTTATTGACAAAAATTATAAAGAAAAAATACTTTTAATTCGGGATGAAAGTAGTATATATTAAATAATATATTTTAAAAAATATCATATTACATTTAGATATTTAATTAAATTATATCTAAAATAATATGTTAGTTAAAAAAATAATTAAAATAATAATAAAACATTAAAAAGTGAAATAAAGAGTATGAATAGTAATTTTCCATATCTCCAAACAGAACTACTGTTCAAAATAGAGAATAATATGGAGGGAGGTTGGAGTGCTCATTCTCTATTTTACTCTCAAAATATATAAAATATAGAGTAAAATAGATATGGTTTGAAGATGGTTTAATAGGGCATCTCTTGCCGGGGGAATCCAGTAGTGTGAAAGGGGGTTCACCTGTCTCCCCTTCGGCAAAAAATCTTACTATTTATACATGGTTAAAATTATTTTTATGTATATATAGTAGATGTTAAACCCTTTCGATTAGTTTGTATGCTTATTTTTTTCAAATTTTGAACCCCCTTATTAAACATCCTAGTTTTACCACTGTCTCTAACCTTGTTATCTATTTTACTCTCCAAATATAGAGCTTTTTATTTTATCACACAACCAACTTTCATTCAATTCTATATTTTACTCTCTAAAAATAATCTTTTTTACTCTCTTCAATATTATATTACTATTATTTAATATTACTACTTTCATTCCGCAATAATAATTTATTTTTTTATCAATTTAATATAATTTGATTTCATTATTAATTTATACTATAAAAATATATAACTTTAAATGGTCTACAATTGTTCAAACTATTCGTACTCCACATTCTCAAATGATGAAATATTTTTGGATGAAACAAAAATTGAGCTACTTAAATGGTTTCTAAATACATAACATTATTTTCAAAATAATCAAAGAATAATAATTGAAAAATTAAGTAGGCATTTGGCTAAAAAAATAAAATATTTTTCATTTTATTATATATAATTTTTTGAAGGTGAAATTTTATTTGGTTATAATATTTGCGAGAATATTTAAAATATTATTCTATGTTTAGATATACTCTTATTAAAATAATGTATGTATAAAATATAATTTATATCTCACAAAGTTTATAAATTATTAAGATCGCCTAATTTTGGCTAATTCACTTATACAAATAAATGCACAATGTAATATCTTTTTGAGATAAAATATGCACCAAAAAGAAAGGTACTAAAAGAATATCACGTTCTCATAAAATCAAAGTACATAGATCACGTACTAACATAACATACACAAATAAATGTTACATAATAATATAAGTGATATCAATTTTGTATTGCTTCTCGAAATTGTTTGAGTCATAACTTATGAGTGATTTCGAATTGCATTTTTCTTACGTAAAACAAATATGAAACATAGTAATAGAAAATCAGTTTAACTAACAAGTTGCTACGATGCAATTAATATTAAAATAGAATTATTTTTGCTACAAATAAAAATATAGGGCTAATTTTTTTAAAAAATAATTTTAAAGTGAAAAGTAAGTTAAAAAAAATATTTCATCAGTTATTTTTAAGAGAAAATGCACAAGTACTCCTTAACATATGATCGAAATTTCAGAGACACATTTCTACTATACTAAGATTCTATTATCTTTCTGAACTTATTTTATAAGTAATTTTCTACTATTTTTCGATCTACGTAACACTAGCTTGAAAAAAAGTCAATCAGTATTAAACTCACAAGATAGTGTCACGTAGGTCAGAAAGAGATAAAAAATTATTAATAAAATAGAACATTAATATAGTATAAATATGTATCTAAAACTTTTGACATAGATTAAGTGGTACTTCTGCATTATCCCAATTTTTAAATATTGTATTTGATTTTTTGCTATCACACACTGATTTCATGAAGTGAAAGTGGATTTTTTTTCATGGTATTATAGTATTTCTTCTCACGGTCAGATTTATTTTAGTTAATTAAAATAAAATAAAATAAAAAAGGCGCTTGCTACATTAAACAATTTAGCGAAGTAACTTTTCCAAGTCACGTTGTCCCAAAAAATAAAATAAAATTCCAAATCACACCAAAAGACAGGTGCAAACAATTAGGGAACTAGGAAAAACTCGATTGAAAGTTTTGGACGAAGAAATGTTGTAGAGCAATTCATCGGAATCTGTACAACGCCGGCGGAAATTTTCTGGTGGTTTCCTTATCTCCATTCTCGCGTACAGTCATTGCTAATTCGGCTACTCGTGTTCCACTTCCATAGAAAGCAAGCTTCTACAGGCAAGGTATGACTCTTAACTATAGACATAGCAATAAACCTAGCAATAATCACAATCACTTGTAATTTCCGCTGATTAATTAGTCGTTACAGTGCTGTGATAAAATACAATAAACTGTATTAGCAGGACTGCCGTGTATTCGGCGAGATGAGGAGCCTAATAAAATGCTCTGGTGAAGATGTGACGTATCATTTGCTAGTCACAGTAGTAGCAGGTGATATATTAGTATATGAGGAAGCATCCTCTGGAATTACTGTCTTTATACTGACGGATTTGGAACTTCTTAATCTAATTCTATCCTTTCATATTCTCTCAGCTGTATTGTTGCAAGCAATCGGAGCTTTTTCAGTTGCCACACCAAATACTGGTTGCTATGCTCTGGATAACTCCAGCCACATTCATGATTTTGTATCCTTTGAAACTCTTGCTCGTCGATAGATTCTTTAAGAAGGGGCACAAAATTGCAAAATTGACTATATTCAGTGTGAAAGTCTAAGTTCACCTTATAGTGTTACTTACCATGAGCCACATTTCAGTCTGCTGGATTTTTGCAATTTTCTTATATTTCTTATTGTGAGAAATGGAATCTCCTGTATAAAATCACCATGATGGTGCCACAGTACTTGCAAACTTATTATAGGTTGTACTTTTTATCACTCTCAAGATCTGAATGCTTAAAACTGGTCATTTTACTGGAGGTACATGTTGAATAGAGTTGATGTTTCTTAACCTATGTTTCAGAGTAGTTGGATTGGACAACCATTTGAGTATGAGGGGAAGGGGAAGGTGATGTCTGATTTGATATATGAGCTACTATGTCCACCAACAGCTTTGGTTTTGTGCAAAATGTAATGCTCGTGAGTTGTGTAATGTAGGATGCTGACTTGGTGGTTCGATTTTGCAAAGATGTCGAGTCTAGATCGCAAGCGGTAATGCATTTTATGAAATTCTCAGTCGTTTATTCACTTTATATATAACTTGCAGCTTATTTTTTGCCCTTCCATTTTTCTCTCTTTTTGATGAAAAATGTTCTCTCTGACTCTTACAAACTTCTTATCTTGCAATCCGTGATTAGCTTCTTCCCTGCTAGTCAACTTTGCATCCCTAACCTTATGCACAAAAGACATCCTTCAGCGACTCATAGCTAATTAGATTTATAGTTATTGAGCATGCTAGTTGGTACTGATTATGACATTTGTAATATCTAGTCACTTTAAAGAAAAATAAGCATGTTAGCTCTATATTCAACATATTTGTTTGAGCTTACTTTTGCATTTGCAATATACACGGTCATTTAAAAGGTAGACTCATAGTGGGAATCTCAAAAAGTGATTCGAGGATTGCATTCTACTGGCAATAAACAGGGTTTAGTATTTTTTTGTTTTTTGTTTCTTGATAGGTGGTAGGGTTTAGGAGTATATATATGTCACACTTAATGAATGAACAAGGCCTAATTAAGTTAACATAAACTCTAGTTTGGGAAGGTAAAGGTTTGAAGCCAGTTTCTGGAAGATGTGTAATAGGTTGTTAAATATTGAAATGAGTGAATTTCCTAGCCTCAAAAATTATATTGGATAGAAAGATGACATTCTTATATATGTATATTTAGGTTTGCCAAACGTACCTTCATGTGTAGTCCTAATTCTTCTTTATCAGATATGCATATACGAATATCTTATTGACAGGCGGTAGGGAGACTCAAGTCTCTTTACCTTCTTTATGATATTGAATCAAGTGAACCACCTCATGTAAAAGTTTAACATGTTAGAGACGAGATACTTCTATTTATATATGACCTAATGAATAAAATAGACTCCAACTTCCTCACTTCTGGCGAGTCAGTCCCTCCTACTTAGTGTTGTCCAATTTTAGCACATCTACTTGTTGAAACCCCACAAATACACGCCTCTGACAACTGACTATGCTCAAGCGGCATCAAAGTGGTTGACCAGGCTTAAGGAGTGCGTAAAACACTCATTTAAGTAGCATGGACGTGGTGAAGACGTGTGATGTTTATTCCAAATGATGAGAAACTTGTTTCTTCCTAGTTTCCTTCGTGTGTCTTTCTTTCGGTTTTTCTTCCACTTACTTTTCTCCATGGTTATGATGAATATTTTCTTAAGCTGGCACCTCTGAAGTGCCCAAGAGTAGAAATTAACTGCCTATTAAGAAATTGATGAACAAAGAAAAGCTGGATTTGCTTGCGAGTTCCAAGTGGAAGTGGGGAAAATATTTACATCTGTCAGCGGAACTTTTAGATTGTTAGAAAGACCAGGATGTTATACACTTATACTAAGAAAACGTCTACTTAATTAAAATGTCCATAATATACTCTTGGAATTCTGATTCCTTATGCAATAAAAAGCGACCTTGAACTGCAGGGATATGTGGACTATGGCAGATTTGATAAAATCAACTTCTTTCGTGCTGGGTCAGGACATGTCAGCTTCATTCAGGTGAGCTTTTGAACTGTTGGTGCATATTAATCTTATACCGGAAAAACTTAAAGATTCATGCATGTTCCTCAAGTCGCTTCAATCTGCTCCTCAGATGCACCAATTCCTTGCTTCATATTATTGTGTACCCTACTTTTTTATTCCAATCTTATCTGCAAAGCTAATATTAATTTGCAATGTTTCTATTGACCCCTAGGAATATTTTAATGGTGACCTGATGAACTGTGAGCAGAGTTATGATAAGATGGGCCGAACAGCTAAGGTTTGAATGATCTCTCTCTCTCTTACTATAAATATGAAAAATTTTCTACTTTCTATTTTCAAGTAATCAAATTGTAGATCCTCTGAAAAGATAGAAGTGTAGTACTGGGCCCTGTAAGATTGTTACATTTCAATATTTGGTGTCCATATACTGAACTCCAACACAGTTAGACTGAATCTCTCACTTTCTGGATTAATAGGTCAATATTATATGTGGAAACTGCCCTCATGGACAATGCAAAGGTATGTAAACCCTTCATTTGACTAGTAAGACAGCTTGTTAATTTCAGATGTATGAAAGAGCCTCACTAAACTACATATTTTCCAAGTTAGTGTCTTTGATTTATCTCTAATATACCTCTGAACCACTCAACCAATTCTGAAAATTTGGATCTACGATGGCATTATAGAAATGAAGCCTGTGGGTATTCGTCAAATAAAATAAAAAGAACAAACAAGAAGCCTGGGGTCAGATAAGAGAAGCATAATTTTGATATCACATATTAATGCACAAGATTTGCTAGCTGAAAATCTTGTACCAAGTGTTGCAAGTGTTATGAACAACCTTGGATAATTTCATTTTTGGTGACTCATATATGTGTCACTTATCCAGTGAATGTCAAGTGTCAACTGCAGTTACTTCTGTGACCATAATTAGCTGTTGACCGATTTGTATTTCCTAAATACCTATTTTAGATTCCCTTAGGGGTGCCGGTGGTTTGAGCTTGGGACTTTCATGGTGGAGGTCTCAAGTTCGAAACCCCTTGCCAGCGAAAGCAAAGGGTTTGCCTTCTGGGTCGAGCTTGTCGCCTGATGCGGGTTACCTCTCCTATGTGGTCTGTGAGCTATTGCAAAGGAGCGGAGATTTTACCTTGTGCACACCCAAAGGGTAGCAGCTGCGGGTTTCCCTTGTCATAAAAATAAATAAATACCTATTTTAGATTTCCCATGGCTCTTAGTGTGGGGAAAAATGTTTTGTTCCTCCGGATGACAGTGTGAGGTGGTTCCTGGAAATTTGGTTTCAATTCCGGGGACGGGATAAATTACAAAAGCAGTAGGTCTTTCATTGCTTTATAGTATAGTATGAGGGTTGCTAGCAGTGCTCGGATCTGAAGTTCATCTTTATATCTGAAGTACATTATTGGACGAAATTTGTCATTCACGTATCTTTCTCCCTGATTTCTGTGTCTTCTGTACCTCAATACTAAACTTTGAAAGCTAATTTTTTGAATGAAAATTTATTCTGGCAGCGTAGGTAGTGATTTTACTGCAATTTAATGTATTAACTGAACTACTTCGTAGTAAAGGGCGAAGTGTTACAAGAAGCTGGGTTCTTAAATTTTTTTAAAATTTTGACTCAGGAATTCACTATCACCTCTTTTTTCAACAATGATGACATTTGGAATTCTGGGCGGGAGTCTGTTATTGAATGTATCATAGTCTGTCATGCTAACTATTTTGTGAAATTCAATTCCTCAGGCGGACTTGGATGCATCTGCAATGTTGAATATGAGTCTGCTTGTAGGTATTTTCCCCATCATTCAGCTAACCCCCACCCCCCCCCCTCAAAAAAAGAAAAGAAAAAGAGAGAGAAACAGCATCTGGGGTGAGGTCTTTCAGATTGGAAAGTTTTATTCTCTTCATTCCTTTGTATGACTGTATTTTACTGCCCTCATAGTTTTGAATATTAATGTGACATACATTACATTCCTCCATATAACTGTATTTTACTGCCCTCGTAATTTTGAATATTAATGTGACATACATTACTTTAGTGGTATTGGAAAAAAATATCAAAGTAATTATTGAAAAGTTAGACCCTGTTTGGTTTGGCCTATTTTAAGTGCTTTTAAGCACTTTTTTAGTGTTTGGGTAAATTAAAATAAATGCTTATAAGCACTTGATTTTATGCTAAAATGATAAAAATAAGTCAAAAGCCAATCCAAACAGGCTCTTAGTTTGATAGAGAAATCATCACCATAGAGTTTAAAATTTGATAAATTCATTCTTGAAAGTTGAGGAATTATACTTTGGAACATTTCAAAATGGAATGAGTGCCATATAAAATCAAACAGAAGGAGTATATATTTGAAGTTGGGGGTACATTCCCTTTCCAGGCCCTTGCAAACAGAACTACTTAAGATTTAACACTATTATCATGTTTTTTTTTGGGAATGGTAACAATATATCATCAGCATTAAGAAATTGATAGCCACCCTATTTACAATTTCAAAACAGAAGTCTTGTTACTATTATCATGTTTCCTTTAGCTGAATTACTCCCTTTGTCCAATAATAATTGTCCACTATACTGTTTTCGGATATCCAACAATACTTCCACTTTATTAAATCAATAGATAATTTTGGACTTAGTTCCTAATTTACCGTCATCATTAATTATAGTCATTTTCCTATCGAACTTTTCAAGACATTGTATTTATTATATTCAAAGGGTAATATAGTAAAATTACTCTGCTATTTATAGTTTCTTAAGAAATGTGCAAAGTTAATAATGGACAATTATTTGTTAGATGCATGAGTTCTCACTTCACAGACAACTGGGAGTGGGGTAAGCATGAGGTGGGTTCACAACTCTTATGGGTTGCTGTAATTGGGTAATTTATTTATAGGAGGCAGTGGCGTAGCCACATGGTGGTCAGGGACACCCTTCATCGAAAAAAATGCTTGAAATTATTAAATCACATATTTTGGACACCCTTAACATAACAAGTTGTTATAGCGCAATGGTTTCACCTCCTTGAAATGAGGAAGTGCTCGTCTGTTCGAATCTCACTAGTTCTACTTTTTGAAAAGAGCTTTTGTTTGTGCTATTTTTGGCCACCCTTTGTGAAATTCCTAGCTTCGCCACTGCAGTAGGAGGATGGCATATTTTCTTGTCCAAGTTGCTCCAATGTACTTTTGGCAGTTCTTAATACGTCTCTTCAATATTTTTTATAAAACCTTTGTAACTCCAAGTATGTTTCATTTTGTTTGTAAATCCTTGTGTTTTGTTCTAAAAAGAAGACATAATTCATATCAATCAAATTGACTTTTAAGTGTATTGTGACTAAGACTAAAGGATTTCTTCTTGTAGAAGTTACTCTACTTCAATAACCTCCATGATATGAGGTCAAAAGTTGACCAGCGAGGGTAATTGAAAAGGTTTGATTATTGGTGGAGTTATAAAATAATGTGGATTCCATGATGACATCACTAAATGTAGGGGTTTTAAAAGTGCATGATTTCTAAACTTCAATTTCTAGTTCTAGCTGTATGTCTAATATGACTTTTGGACAGAACTGTCGTCGAACTTGCCGTTCCATGTGAGAAACCAGGTCTGCGCGTCTTTGAAGGTTTCACTGTTGGTTTTCATCCACGGTCATGGGAAATTGTAAGGAAAACATATCTTCTTTCACGCAGTACCTTCAAACTGTCACACATGGCTTATGGTCTGGAGGCCCTTGCTTGTGAATTCACAGGTTTACAATGGCTTGACTCAATTGGGCTATGAAGAAGCTCACAAGGAATTCAGGTAATGATAATTATCTCATTACTTATATATATATATATATATATATATATATATACACACACACACACACACAGACACACTCCCTTTAACTAGAATTCTCCCTTCATTTATTCATTATTTGCTGAACAGTAACTGCTCAATTTGTCAGATTGGACGCATTTTTATTCTTTTATTATTTCAAATTCATAAAGTTAGGTTATTTTTGGGTCCAATTTTTGTTAACAACTGTGATTTTCAACTATACACTGAAACTCCATGTGTATTCAAGCTAAGACAATCAAAAGGAGACACTGATATTATTACTATTGTTGTTGCTTCTGACACTGATATTATTACTGTTGTTGTTGCTTCTGTTTATTTGTTTTTAAAGATTATTTCTTTGTACTTATCTTGATCTTGTACGGCTTAACTCTTCAAATAAAATAATTGTATCTCTATTTTTCTAGTCTGACACTCTACCTAGGTAGGGTTATATGGTTACTCCTGCATTTTGTAACAGGATAGATCCTGCAAGACATAAGATGTTGAGTTGGACAGGCATACACACATATGCTGATGTCATCCCCGCCCCCCCGCCCCCCCAAAGGGAAAAATTGAACAAAGATATCTGATTTTAGGTGGCCATATTTTGTCTCGTGTCCACATCTGCTTTCCTTCAATTTGATGTTCGGGTACTCTTTGCTGTAAAATATCATTTGCCTCTTCATGATTCCACAGAGATGCTTTGCATTTATTTAGGAATGTGCTTTGGTACAGGTGCCAAGCAATACCCTGGAGAAGGCTTATTGTCATGCTAGTCTTTTTGTTGGTCAACTTTGCCAACAGTTTACCGCTGCCTGTTTTATACTTGTCCTGTTCTTGCAGGATGGAGACATCCCATGTTTTATCATAAGCTGTGTAGCTCCAGCAGTTATCATATCACAGTCTAAAATGCATGAAATAATTTCAATTGATTCTTCATTGTTCTCTTGTAGTTTCAACACTGCACAAACTCGTGTAGCGCTTTATATGACCGCGATTGCTTCGGTTTCGGGTTCTGTGCAGAAACCATTAGTAAAGGTGCTTAAGCTTTTTATCATGCATTTATTATTTTTGTTCTTGATTGTTATTCACTTGGAAATCACTGATTCTCTCTTTCATGCCCCTCTCAATATACATGTTAGGTTTCTCCGGAGCAAGGATTAAAGATCACATTATCTGGTTCAGCAGCAACTGGGGGATCACCAACAACTTTGTCACCAACATCATTACTGATTGACTGGAGATGTATAATGACTTAACAATTCTGCTTCTAAGACTGTTTTGGGAGATATTTCTTGTTTGTTTATTATATTATCTTTTGGCGCAACTTTGTTCCTCAATTGCTGATTGTATTTTCAGGTGATGTTGCTCGTGATAACCCATATGAAGTTGAGGTCACCATTCCTATAGAAAACTATGATCCTGTTCAGTTCACCCTCACAAAGATGTGTGGTAAGTGCAATCTGGCCTTTATTCAACTTCACTTGTGTACGTGCCAGTTATAATCCTTCCATTTCATTTTATGTGTTTTAGTATGATTTTTGGATAATGAAGAAGACTTTTGAATCAACGGTCTTAATTAAAGTTGCATATAACATACAAAAAATATCCTTTGAATCTTGTGATGTTATTAGGGGTAAAATGAGAATGTTGGAATTAAAAAGTTAAGTAAATATAGAAATTAGAAAGAGACATTCTTCTTGAAGCAAACTTAAAAGAAAGTAAGATACATACATTGAAACGGAGAGAGTGTACACTTCTCATTGATGAACATACGTTATGCTCATAGAGCATGCATGTTTGAGTCTTTTGACAGTCTATGATACCAATCACTAACTAGCAAAGAAAAAGCTTTAAAACAAAAGGGAAAAAAGATTGTGGTTTAGCCTCTTGCTAACCATCTACAGCCCTCCCCTGTCCCTATCCACCTTTTCCGCCATATGAGAATATATTGGTAGAGATATTTTATGGTGGTGGGTGGAGGAAGAGGAGACCTTAGTAGTGTGTTTCAGCGGAGGGAATATCTGGTGCTAGGGATGGTTTTGCGCAATATGAATTACATAGTTCTAGCAATGCTATGTCTTTTCTACCTGGTGCATTACTGTTCTTAGTGTCTGTTCCATGTAAATCATGATAAAGGAATTGTTAGTTTTTAGAGTAGGAAAAACATAACAATCTTATCTTCTTTTGTTATTGAACAAGTAGGAACATTAGTTTGATAAACGAACAAGAAAAATTTATGACAAGCAAGTTCTTACTTCATTATAACACAGATATTATAGGAGTTTACAAGTAACCCACTCCCAAGGATCGATTAAAAAAACTAGGATAGATAGGATAAATAGAATTTAATCTACTAAAACAATAATAACTACCCTAGTATAACTACCCTACAATTCGACAATTTGGACTGATGCAGGGTCTTAGGCATTTTCTAGGAGACTCCTCCTTGCTTTTAGAGCTGCAAACTCCAAGTTTTTGCCTGAGACGTTGAAATTTATTGCCTGATAATGGTTTTGTGAAGATATCACCAGCTGCTCTCGTTTTGCAACAGAGGTCAAATCAGTCCACATTATTTTGCACTTCCCTAGAAGAAAGCTTGATGTGTGTAGTGTTTTGGTTTTTCCTTGAAATATAGGATTATATACATTGTCTATTGCCAGATTGAATTCCACAAATCTTCAGTTCCCTTTGGTATGATTCATGTGCATATGTCCAAAAATTTTCCTCAACCATAATGCTGATTTACTGCTCTGTTGCAGCCACCAATCCGCCTCTGCAGTGGATTGAGCCACAAGTCCTTGCTTCTTTGAGCACCACGAAAACATTTTATGAGCCAAGCTGAACAATCTCCCATATGTGCTCTTCATGCATCTGTCAAATCCAGCCCAATCCTATCAGAATACCCAAGTATTTTCAATTATTTTTTTTCTGAACTTGAACACCATATTTGATGGTTCCTTTGATGTATCTAACAACTCGTTTTTGCTGCTTTTAGATCCCTCACTAGCACAATGCATGAACCTGATATAATGCTTACAATATACAAAATATCAGGTCTTGTAGCTTGAATATACACAAACAACCGACTAAGCCTCTGAAGTACGTTTTCCTTCACTTTTCTCTGCTCCGTCATTCGTGTCTTAGTTTTCGTTTTGGTTCATAAGGGATTTCATCTCCTTTCAATCTTCCATTTTGAATTTCTTGAAGAATTTCCTTAGCTATTGCTTCTGGCAAATGAAAACTTCACTTGTCCCTGCTTGATTTCCATACCAAGAAATAGACATTAGCCAAGATCAGTCATCTCAAAGGCTTGCATCATTTTCTTGCTTAAATCCTCGATATGCCTTGATTTGCTCCTGTAATTAGTAACATCATCCACATATATAGACACAACAAAATATCATGCCATGATGTTTACATAAGAGTAGATTCTAATAGACTTTTTTTCAAGCCTAAGCAGTAAATGGCCATCTATTCGACATACCAGGCCTTGGTGGCCTGTGTAAGTCATAAGTGGCCTTTTCGAACCTAGAAACCTTTGTCCTCGTTTCCTTTCTTCACAAAGCCTTCAGGTTGCTCAACAAATTTCTTCCTGTGGAAAGCCCATTAATGAATACTGTTTGACATCCATCTGATACACTTTCCACCCCAACTGTGCCACAATAGCAAGAAGTACCTGATCGTGTCAAGCCTAGCGAGTGGTGGCAAATGTATCAAACTAATCCACACCAAAATTTTTCAGCATTCCCTTACCTGCAAGTCCTTGCCTTTATGCTTATTTTCACTGAACCACAATCATTTAGCTTGGTTTTTAAAGACCAGTTCAACCCAATTAGTCGTTCTGTGTTCAGGTTGATTCAACAAGCTCCCAGTCTGTTTTTCTCAATCTAAACAACTCTTTTTTCATTTGACAATCAACCCATTTTTCATCATGTTTGCGTCATGTACCTAAACAGGGCACATACCTGCTACATTGCAGTCTCTTGGTATATATCACTGAGTTTTGTCGATTACCTTTGACTGTAAAATGATTACCATTTCATCCTGCCGTAGAGTGATCTTTCTTCTAAAAAACTGGTAGGAGACTTTTTTTGCTTTATCAAAGTGTTAAACGACAAATTTTTGGCGTCCTCCAAACACCAACTCTTCATTTCTATAAAATTACATCTCTACTATAGATTATCTTTCAGTTTGTGGTTGGAAGACTTTTATATTACTTGAACTGACTTATCCAATAAAATTGCATGGACAGATTTAATTATCTAGTTTAATCTCGTTTAAACCTGAGAATGTAGAAAAACAAGACAACCAAACACTTTAAGAAAATTTAACGAGGTTTAAATCCATACCAGTTTCAAGGGAGTTCGGTCTTTCACTACCTTTGTGGGAAACCGTATTTTGAAGAAAACTGATCGCTTTGCTGCCTCTGCCAAACAAAAGAAAAAAAAATTTTCTTTGCAAGGTCTCTTCTTTCAACTGCATCTAGTTTATCTCCGTAATGTATCTGTTTCTTCCTCTCGTTTACTCCATTTTTTTTGTAAGTATATGGAGTATAGGCTTATGATGAATCCCTTCTTCTCTCACATAACATGTCGAACTGGTAAGAAGTGTATTCCTTTTCCATTATTATTCTCATATTTAATTTTATAGTTTGCTTCATTTTCTACTTTTGCTTTGAACGTCCGAAAGACATTAGAAGCCTCTGACTTATGCTTGAGAATAAAGCCCACACATGGGGGTTAGATCATCTACAAAAATGAATATAGTAAGACTACCTTTATGAGGAGTCCCTTGGGGTCCCGCTGCTATATCAATATGAATTACTTGCAATTTGTTCGAGGCTCTCCAAGTTGTCTTTGAAAATGGAAGTGCGTTTGTTTTTCCATATTGCACTCAGACAATTTGAAGAATGTACTTCGAAACAGGCAAGTCCGTAACTATTTTCATTTTTTGCATTTTCAAACCAACCCTTCATAATGATAGTGTTCGCGCGTCCTCTTGTGCCATACTTTATGCAACACTTTCTTTTGCTGAAAAACACATGCTCCTCCTCCAATGGATCGAATGAGAACTTTTGGCGCCTCTCAATCTTAATTTAACCTTTCTTGATCTGAAACTCCTTGATCAAACAATGATATCTTCAAAAATTTTAACTTGTTTGCCTTTTTCCATCAATTGACCAACACTAAGCAGTTTTGATTTATGTCGGTACATAAGCAACATAGAAAATTGTTTTAGTAGCCTGAATTACTTGGAATCGCAATGGTTCCTTTTCCCCTCTTCCAGGAAGATGGTCGCCATTACCTATTCTGACTTTAGAATGGTCCGGCTTCATTCCTTGAATAGAGCACATGTCATTTGTCATATGATAGTGCATCCGATTAATCAATCAGCCAACACTCACTAGATGACTACTTAAAAACATGTAAGCAACAAAGAGTTGATCTTCCTCCTCACCCTCAACAATTTTTAAAGCCTCTGCTGCTTGTTGCTGACTATTGTTCTTGCCAATTAAGCTTCATGCCTAAGTTAATTGCATTTGCTACATTTACACAGCCTTCTTCAACATTTAATGGTGGCTGCTTCCTGTTTACATGCTTACGGATGGATAACGTTTCTTTTAGTGTCCAGTTTTTCCTTGGTAGTACTTGTTGAAATGCCTTTCACCATGCTCTTGTTTCTTTTTCTTTTCTTTTTGCCCCTATCTTAGGCTTGGCAAACAATCTCCCTCTGTATTTCCTTCTTCCTCTCAATGACTCTTCACTTGTTCTTGTGCCTGCAAAGCATTCAATAACTCGCGAAGGTGTAATCTTGGAAGATCCTTGCGTGTTTTTCCAAAGTAGTTTATGGTTGCTTCAAATCTTTCTGCTACAGTTACCAAAATCTTTTCAACAATCGTAAATCCTTAAACATGGAACCAAGCACTCTACCCTCTTTGCTATTATTGTTCAAGAGCCATTCGAGTACTCTTTGAGTAGTTTCAGTTTCTTTCATCTTCTGTATCTCCGAAATCATCTATAAGATTTACGCACTTGCAAAAACCTCTGATCTTTTCATCCCTTCGTAATTCTGCCTTGAGATAATCCCATATGCTTTGCCGACTTCAGACACATAATTCAAGCGAGATGAAGAAGATACTGGCTGAAAATTAAACGGCCTTTGCCTTGATTGTTTGGTTTTCCTGTCTTTATGGGTTTTTGATCTTGCCATAGTAGGATTGTTTTAGGCAACAGAGGACTTCATAATCCTCTTCCGACTGCCTCCCACATATCCAGTGGCATCTAGTATCTGTTTTCCATCCTTTAAAAAAAAACCCGCCCACATCTTG
Organism: Solanum habrochaites; assembly: GCA_027704765.1. Taxonomy (NCBI): domain Eukaryota; kingdom Viridiplantae; phylum Streptophyta; class Magnoliopsida; order Solanales; family Solanaceae; genus Solanum; species Solanum habrochaites. The sequence goes on along the minus strand of JAKWJA010002490.1, from coordinate 50,169,243 downwards.
ATAGTTATCACCTTAAAAACATTTGTGCCGTTACACGAAAAACTGATTTTGCTTCCATGATTGATAAACTTGTCTTGTTGATTACCATCAAAACACCCACGGATCCTCAACAAGAAAAAATGCTCTGATATCAATGGTTAGTTGTTTTAAGAGAAGGAAAACATCAAATCTTATCTTCTTTGTTATTGACACGTCGGAACTTAGTTTGATAAACTAACAAAGAAAAATTTATAAAAGCAAACTTCTTATTCCATTATAACACTATATTAGCGGAGTTTACAAGTATCCAACTCCTAAGGTAAATTAAAACACTAAGGATAAGGAAAGGATAAGATATGATTTACTACTAACCTAAATCACTCCCTACAATACAAGACAATTTGGACTGATGCAATTCTTATGCATATTTCTAACAGGAATTAAATTTTTGCAGAATATCAGCAAAGCGAAGGTGGAGGTGCTGCAGGAGGATGGGCCATATTTGGAGTATTATCGTGCATGTATGTCATGTTCCTTTTCAGCCTTTTATTTCCACGTTGAAATGTCTGAGTGAGTTCTTATGGTTATTATGCAGCTTTACATCATATGTTTTACTGCAGCATAACTGGTTTGGTTATCTTGCTTAGGAAGTTGTTGATTCTGTAGTTGAAATTTATATTTAGTAGTGTTTGTATATTCAGATGCTGCTCTTGGTCTTCTTGTGTAGCATCATATAAATATTGACATATTGTGTGAAACAGAGTATTAGTTTCCTCGACATTATTCTGCTGTGGAGGGTTCATTTACAAGACACGGGTGTATAATCAGGTAGGTTAACTATTCATGCTTTTTGCTGTTTGCTATCCTTTCTCTTTTTGTCCAGCTCTGTTTTCAGTTGTACAATTCTTTTGCAACATTTAATAATTCATTAGATCTCATTTTTACAGCGGGGGCTTGATGCATTGCCTGGAATGACACTTTTATCCGCATGTTTGGAAACTGTAAGTCTGCCTACTTGGGAATTTTAACTTCTTGGGATGGTGTGTGGAAGGCTTTGGGTGAGCTATTTAAGCATTTCCAAAAAGTGAAATATCTGGGGGTTACACCTTAGGGGATAGAGAGGGGAGAGTGACAGCTTAATGTGTAAGTAATGCTAGGGGTATGATTGTTCAGGGTTAGGGTGTATGGATATAGTAGAGGGGTATATGCTAAGGGAAAATGTTATTTTGAGCATGCTGTGAAAATCATGAGAGCTGAACTGGTTTAATGTGCTGATTTGATCTGTTTAGCACATTCTGACACTGCACTTTTGGAACTGAAAAAATAGGTAAGTGGGGTGGGCCATGGCTATTCACGACCAGAAGATGTCAATAATCCATTTGCAAATCAAGCTTCATGGGAGCGTCAACCTGCTTCTACTCAAGCAACAGGGAGAACTAGTGAAATTAGGTATGGATCAATCTGAGTCCTGTTTGTTTCTAAATGGAAGAGCCTTTCCACGTCCCAGGCCTAGTGTTCCAGGTTGTAAAAATGTGCACAAGACGGGTCGGTCCTTGGAAGCAGCTGATATTTGGTGCTCTGCTTCTGCATACAAAACGTTGGTTAAGCCTTCTCACTTTTGTGGCAGTAAAGATTGAGAAACCATGAACTTTTTTTGAAAACTCTGATATATCGGCAATTTTGGTATTAATTCCCATCCGTGAAGCATAATGTACAATTGAACATACTTGGGAATGCTGGCCGAGTGGCCGTCATGCTACCTGTAACAGCTTTTATTTTAAGCTGCCAACAGATTCCTCTCTGTACGTATAGCTTTGGAATTTTAATGATTATTTTACTGGTGCTCACGCAGATTATTAGGTGGGATCGGGAATGCTGTGAACTTGAAAGATTATTATTAAGTGGTATGGTACTATACTTATGAAACACTTACTGCGTCTTTTTGACAATCTTGTTGAGTTGACAAGATTAATGACAATAATGTTTCGCATCCAAGAGCTTAACACGAGAATCAGATTCCTATGACACCACTTCAATCCCCCCCCCCCCCCCCCCCCCCCCCCCCCCCCCCCCCCCCCCCCCCCCCCCCCCCCCACCCCCCCCCCCCCCCCCCCCCCCCCCCCCCCCCCCCCCCCCCCCCCCCCCCCCCCCTCAATCGTCGCACTTTACTTTTTAAGTAAAAACAATCATACCATCAAAGTTGTGATATTGCTTATTCTAGACTTCTAATATGTTGCTGCGTCTTTTCACATCCGGATAACTCTCAACATTTACCAAACCACCATAACAAATATCTAATAGTGAGCCTGAATATAGTTAAAGATAATGTTCTATGTGGTTGTTTGGTAGAGTGTATTAACGAAATAATGCATGCATTAATTCTATGTATAACTAATACCTTGCTCAATACATTTCTTCTTTACACCATTGTAGGTGTCTATTAATAATATCATGAATTTCTAAATGTTAGTAGTGCAAAGGGGCTTTAATGCACACATTAACATGGTTAATTAAAGACCCCACCGCTCCTAACATTTTTAACAACTTTTTCATTATAATTGTGAATGATATGTATGTAAATTATATAATACGTATTATTTTTAATACATCAAATCATATAATGCATAAGAAAAATAATCTATGTTTAATTATTGGAACTCCCCCATTCCCTATGATGCGTGCGGAGAATCAAGACTCCCGAGTTCAATTTTTGTTTATTCACCTTGCTTTAAGCTGCTTTAGGAAGGTCTTACTTGCAACTATATCAAAAGAGAATATAATACAGTTCGTTAATTAAGACAGCCAATCTGCTTGAACCCCTTTGTCCTCAATGTGTTAAAGAACAAATTTGGCATGTTTGAAAAGGTAGAGGAGCAGTTCTCCTAACATTTTAATTGTTAATCATTTCATGAGACCAATCAGATACACCTAATATTCGCTTTATCCAGTTGTTGGTCACCTTCCTCACTTCTGTAATTATAATGCACGAGAGCAAACATAGACCAAGTTGCCCTAGTCCTCACTACTACTATATTTTAATTCCATTTCTATTTTTCTAAGAAATTGTCAATAGCGTAGCTTAAAGTACATAACAAAATAAAAATAAAAATAAATTCTCCTTGTTTGACCATCTTGATTTTGATTAGGTGAATGCAATAAAATTTAGCTGAAAAAGTTGACTATATCATCTAGTAAATAGTATTCAAAATAAGTAAATTATATACATTAGGTAAATTTAATATAAAACTTCCTCATGAAATTGCGAAGAGGAAAAACAAAAAGGTATCTTCATGAGATCATACATTTTTAATATATAAAACCCAAAAAAAAGAAGAAGAGGAATTAAGAAATGGCGTGAGTATATAGGAGCTGGAGTAATTGAGGTCAAATAATAATATTGTGGAGGTCCTCTTTTGTCAACAAAGCAGGTGAATTGTGTCCCACTTTTATCAACTCTTTTTTGTTATTATAATATTATATAGCCATGTTTATCATCTTTGCATCTCTTGAACTCAAAGCAATCAATTAAGGTGTGTGTGGGGTTGATTAGATCAAGTCATTATTTAGCGCTTAAACAATATTATAACTTCAATTTCCCTAAACATCTTCTCGATGGCATAATACAAACAATTAATAAATCTGGATTTTGGGTTGGAGAGGACTAAGCCAATTCATGTATATTAAAAATAAATAAATTATATTATTGATTTACAGAAGAACCTTGAATATTTTCTCCTAAAAGTCATTTGATTAAGAAACCTTAATTATTTTATTCCCTTAAAGTTGGATATCAACTGCTTCCCTCGGATTACTTTCGTTTTGCACTGTGCTTAACCAATCATAAAATAAGAAGTTAATTTACTAATACACCCCTTCAAAAACTTCTTGACAATTTTACAAACAAATATGAGCACTTTAAAAAAAAAATTAATTGCAAGGGTAATATAGAAAAAAATTAATTGATGCTTTCTTGATTTAATAAGCTGAATAATTAATATGAGATAACTATTTTTAGAATAATGATTAACTAATATGGGACGAGGAGTATCTCTGTTCACTTTACTTGTCACTTTTAACATATCAAGAAAAGACAATTTTATTTTTTCATGTTTTACCCCAACTTATTCCTTAGTTTTTTTTTTTAAGATTCAACACTAAACATCGATTAATATGAATAATATGATAGAATAATCATATCAATTATTGTTTGCTAAGAAGCGTTCAAAATTTAAAGTGGACAAATAAAAGTGAACGGAGAGAATAAGTTACTATGTTAAAAAATATTGCCAAGTCAACAATTAGTAAGATAAGCAGTCATAATCAACTTCATGTCATGCATTACAATTGAATTGATATTGCAACATTTACAGTAGCTAGTAAATGTGTTTTTACTATCATGGACCAGATCAATCATCATACTTGTTAAAACACAAGTTTGCATCAATTGGTAAATGATTCAGAAATAAATATAATAATCCCAACTAAAAAGTTACCAACTCCGTTTATTTCTGACTCTTTTTCCATTGAACACACTATATATACTAGTGAAACTCCATTCAATTTCATCACAGCAAGCCAGGCTTCTTCAATATTTTATCTTCTTTCTACAACAAGTCCTTAGAACTTAAACTTCAAGATGGCTCAGTCTACGAGCTTCTTCGTTCTCGTAACTCTTCTTGCTTTTGCACCAATTTGTTTCTCTTTTAAGAGTGACAATGCTAACTTATACCCGCAATACTATTATAAATCATGCCCAAAAGCACAAGAAATTGTCAAGTCTGTTGTTGCCAAGGCTGTTGCCAAAGAAGCCCGAATGGCTGCTTCTTTGTTGAGGCTCCATTTCCATGACTGCTTTGTCAAGGTAAAATATCTCTCTGTTAATATTTGATCACTTTGTATTATAACAATGCACACTAGTACACAACTGAAATTACTTTTGCTACGAACAAATATGTGCCATAAAAAAATTGATAGCTAATCATTTATTTTTTTTACTATGCCAATGTAGGGGTGTGATGCATCTTTGCTTCTGGATAGCAGGGGAAGCATAGTAACTGAAAAGAGATCAAACCCCAACAGGAACTCGGCTCGTGGATTTGATGTCATTGATGATATTAAATCTGCACTGGAGAAAGAATGCCCACAAACTGTCTCTTGTGCTGATATCTTGGCACTTGCTGCAAGGGACTCCACTGTTTTAGTAAGTAGATCCATATGAAGTCGATAACAGTATTTCCTAGGAGGCGCGAGAATAAATAGAAACAGAACTAATTTTCATTTGTTTTTAGGCTGGTGGACCAAACTGGGAGGTTCCATTGGGAAGAAGAGACTCTAGAAGTGCCAGTTTAAGTGGCTCCAACAATGACATTCCTGCTCCAAACAACACATTTAACACCATTCTCACTAAATTCAAGAGGCAGGGGCTTGATCTTGTTGACCTTGTCGCGTTATCTGGTAAAAGCTACTCCCTTTAATTTCTTGTTACTACATAGTTATCGACATACTTGAAATCTTAGTTAACATCAATGTATTCATGTTACGCAGGGAGCCACACAATTGGAAATTCAAGATGTGTCAGCTTCAGGCAAAGGCTCTACAACCAGTCAGGAAACAGTAAACCAGACACTACTCTGGATGAATCATATGCTGCCCAATTGCGCAACAGGTGCCCAAAATCTGGTGGTGACCAAAACTTATTCTTCTTGGACTTTGTTTCCCCAACAAAATTTGATAACAGCTACTTCAAGCTCTTGTTGGCTTCAAAGGGTCTGCTCAACTCTGACCAAGTTCTTACTACTAAGAGTCAAGCATCATTAGCCTTGGTGAAGCAATATGCAGAGAACAATGCACTTTTCTTCGACCACTTCGCCAAGTCTATGGTTAAGATGGGAAACATTTCTCCTTTGACAGGTTCCAGAGGAGAAATCAGGAAGACATGCAGGAAGATCAACTCATCTTAAGTTGTTTTGTTATGCATCTTTCCATTTATCTTCTCTATTGTTTTTTTTTTTTTGATATCCTGTTATGTATCTTTCTGTTCTTTTTACATTCTTCATTTTTCGTCATTGAGATCACATCGCTTTGTGCTAGTTAAAGGGAGAAGAGAAACAGGAACGAACGGATAGAGTATGGGAGCGGGACTTTTTTTTCATAAGGATCTATACCATTGTGAATCTTATTTTTCCTAGCTCTCACACTTCATGACAAAGTAAATTAATTGAAACCAACGAAGGAAGCTACAGATATTACATAAAATATTATGCTATATAGTACAATAATTTAATGCCTTTAGACCAAATTAAATAAAAATATTAGAGAAAATTCACAAGTACCCCTCAACCTAAACTTATTTTATAAGAAATTTTCTACCCTTTTCGGCCTACGTGACACTATCTTGAAAGAAAAAATCAATCAGCGTTGGGCCCACAAGATAGTTCCACGTAGGCTGAAAATGGGTAGAAAATTATTTATAAAATTAATTCAAGGGTAATAGGAACTTAATATAGTATAAGTGCGTCTTTGAAATTTCGGACATAGATTAAGGGGTACTTGTTCATTATCCCAAAATATTACACTATTGGTTAAGAGAATATTCACTATAGATTTTTCAACTAATCATATCATATCATATTATCTAATTCATTCTCTTAATCATTTTTCTCTGAACTAAATATATCAGTTAATATCTCGAAAAGGGTGCTCAACATTTGATAAATTTATTAAGTAAATTCATTAAACTTTGTTTTGTATTAATAGAATTATTCAACTTAAGTTTTATATCAATAAAATCACGTAACTAATTTATCATTAAAAAAAATGATATAACAAAATAAATTACTTTTATACCATGTAAATATGACATCATAAATAAAATTAAAATTAAAGAAGATTTATTAAATAATATACGAAAAACTTAATTAGGGAAAACCATATTATGGGGATAAAGATCCGGTCAAGTAATATTAGGTCAAGTAATGTTCAATGATCTCATAGATTAATAATATGTGTGCTATAGAATAATTTATTATTGAGATTTATTTAAATTATATACTCATTATAATAATAAAAACAATAAAGTTGCCAACTTTTTTATTTTTTAAACTACTATCAAATGAAACAATTAAGTGTACCCAAACCAATACTTTCAAGAAAAAATTAAAGATTGACGGAATAAACAAATTTCATGACTTTTTACCCTCCAAACTTCTTTGGGAGTAATTTCACACATACTTTCTCGAAAATCTGGAGCAATCTCCAAAAATAGATCAAACTTAAAAATAAAATTGAGTTATAAATAAAAATTCAACTAAAGAACATGATAATATATTTTTTTTTTTAAAAAAAACTTATTTGGAGGTTTTCAATATTATAAAAATATATTTAATCATATTCTTCAAAAGTGTCGGGTTCTTCAAAATTAGTATTAATTTGAAAAATTCAATACAAATACGAGGTTTCGCAGGTAAAAAAGCTGAAAAATCTGTATATTGCTGCTAGTCTTATTTTTTTCTTGAAAATATTAAGTAGGATACATTAATTATTTTATTTGATAATTTTAAAAAATAAAAATAATTGATGATTTTATTGTTTTTATTATTATAATGAGTATATAATTTCAATAAATCTCAATCATAAGTTATTATATAATACTCGTGGCATAAATCTATAAGACCATTGAACATTACTTGACCTAAGTATACTTGACCGGATCTTTATCCATATTATGTATTAGCAAGAGTCGTCTTCTTTTCATAACAAGTCTCTTGCAGCATTCCCAAATGGAAGGTATAAATAGGCATTAAAAGAATTTGAACATTACCAACAACACTAGCTAATTGAAATCTTGTACAACTGATTAATAAAATAAGTTGACAAAAGCCTGTTTAATTACCTCGCAGCATATTCAAGGTTGGTGTTCTCACGGACGTAAATATATAGAGTAGTAACACCATAATATAGTTTTCACTAATTAAGTTTATTAAAAGAAAATATATTTTGATGAGCTTTTTTTTTATATAAAAAAATATTTATTTATGGAGTTTATAAGTAATTTTATTGATACAAAATTTTAAGTCGAGTGATTTTATGGATACAAAATCAATTTTAATGATTTTATTAAATAATTCTCAAAATTAAATGACAATTAAATATGCTCAAGGTTTAAAACTTGTGCTGCAACTGAATATGACGTTTCTTGCCTTACCACATACTCTTTCATTCAAATGGACATTTACTAGGCTACCCTTTTTTTTTGTTGTTGATAAATACATGTCAATCAACCTAAATATTACTCATTGATTTGGAGCCTCACGCGATATCTTTTTTTTGTTGTATCTGCAAAATAAAAAGGCCAACATTAGTAGTTGAAAAGAAAAGAAAAGTTCATTAAAATGTGCAATGATACTTTTAATAGTGCGAGGTCTTTCATGTGTTTATGTTGTCATAATACAATAATCAAAATATCATAAATTTCCACGGAAGTGAAATTAAATGCTTAATGATTTGAGAGTTGATCGAGTTGCAATGGGAATACATGTAGTACGTATATGTATACTTTCATATATCTGAGTGATGCATGCGAAGAAAATAAACTTGCGGCCATGGACTAGAGAAATGGGCTGAGGATCCTATTTGATGTCAACCTTTCTTCTTGGATTTCGATAGACCAGAAAGAGAATGTTAGGCCTAAATTCACCATATAATATCACTTTCGTTTTGATTTATGTGAAAATATTTGCTTAGACATAGATTTTTTTTTTTTGAAATTTATGGTCTATAATTAATCATAAGTCCTTTTTTTTAAAAAAAGAATGATCCTATTTCCTTTTTAGTCTGTTTAAAAAAGAATGACCGCTTTCCTTTTTTTGGCAACATTTTAACTTTAATTTTTCACGCGATATATTTAAGATCACAAGATTAAAAGACATTTTGGTACATTTGACACAACTTTAATTTAGCCCAAAACCGGGTACCTCTGCACTTGGGGCGCCTGCAAATATTTGATAAAAGACATACACAGCTCGCTGATCATCCTTTACCACATTAATCAATTCTACTCATGCGACTAAAATCAGTTTTTTTCCAAGCATAAATTTTGTTCTGTTCATGTTTGAAAATAGTAGCAGAGCAGTTCTCCTAACCCTTTTACCTGAATATATTTTTGTCCATTCAATTGGATTCACCTAATATTCACATTTAGCTTAGATACTTGTGCTTGTGTAACGCATGAGAACATACATACAACAAATTATACTAGTAATAGCATTTTATTCTAATCGTTTGACATAATAATTTTTAGACTATGTTTAAGATTACCAAGTTTGATATGTTTTACTATTTCGCAATACTTTTCTAATAAGATGGAGTAATCAAAGGCAAATAATGTTGAGGCTCTGTTTTTCAAGAAAGCAGGTGCGGCTTCTATGTATTATGTAATACTATATAAAATCTTTTGTGACTTTATACATTTCATGCCTTGAGCAATTAAGGCGTGTGGAGCTGACCAGATCAAGTCATTTTCTCATGTTTATTTTTTTTAGTATTACTAGTAAAGATTTTCCTCTATAGCATGACAGCTGAGTACAATTTACTATTATGTTTGATATTGGTAAGGGCAGGACTATAGGACGATTGATGCCTATATTATATTCAAATTGATTGACAAATAGATGAACTTTGACAATTTTCTCTCAAGAATTATTTGTTTAAGAAACCTTGATTCTTTTCACTTTTATTTCCAAAGTCAACAAGTAGTTAGTAAAGTGTAAGATAAAGAGTCGTAATCAACCTCCTGTCCTGCATAACAATTGAGTTAATATTGGAAAATTTACGTAGCTGGTGAAAGTCTTTTGTCTATTATGGAACAAATCAATCATCATTTACATGTACAACATAAGTCTTCTTGGATTGGCAAATTAAAATCATTACATTATCCCAACTAAAAGGCTACCAACTCCATTTATTTACTAGTCAATTGTAACACATCTTTCACTGATCTCACTATATAAACTCGTGAACTCTGTCTCAATTTCATCACAGCAAAGCTAGCCTTCCTCAGTATTAATCAAAATAAATTTCTTCTAAATTTAAGTCTTTAACTTCAAGATGGCTCGGTCCATAAGTTTCTTCATTTTCATTGCTCTGCTTGCTTTTTCACCAATTTGTTTCTCTTTTAAGAGTAACAATGATAAACTATACCCGCAATACTATTATAAATCGTGCCCACAAGCGTTAGAAATTGTCAAGTCTGTTGTTGCCAAGGCTGTTGCCAAAGAAGCCCGAATGGCTGCTTCTCTGTTGAGGCTCCATTTCCACGACTGTTTTGTCAAGGTAAAACACATATATATGTTGTTGAATATCAGTAGTGCATTGACTATACCGTGTTGAATATACATATAATATAAGTTGTATGATGAACGATATCGACATGTCAGAAAGTAATTACAAGATGGAAACACTCTCAACAGTAAGTGCACTAGCATACTAGCATGCAAAAATACACTTGCTAAATGTTGCTTTTACACCGAGAGTATACACAAAATATAGTCTTTTTTACTTTTGCAGCTAATTTGAACTTGTTAATTATAGCCTATCAGGAAGTGTAAACTGATGGCTAGTTATTGTTTCACTATGTGATGTAGGGATGTGATGCATCTTTGCTTCTGGATAGTAGCAGAGGCATTGTGACAGAAAAAGGATCAAACCCCAACAGGAATTCAGCTCGTGGATTCGAAGTCCTTGACGAGATTAAATCTGCACTAGAGAAGGAATGTCCTCAAACTGTTTCTTGTGCTGATATCTTGGCACTTGCTGCAAGGGATTCTACTGTATTGGTAAGTACTGCCACAGCATATATAGTGTGATCAGAGTACCTCCTCAAGAATTAATAAGACACGAGCTTACTTTTTTCGTTCATACAGGCTGGTGGACCAAACTGGGAGGTTCCATTAGGAAGAAGAGACTCCAGAAGCGCTAGTCTAAGTGGCTCCAACAACAATATTCCGGCCTCCAAACAAAAACATTGGAGTTCCATTCTCCAAGTGCCAGAGAACAAGGATTGATCTGGTTGGAACCTTGTAGCTTTGTCTGGTAAGTGTTACTCTTTTTTTTTTCCTGTTGGATTGCTCTTTCCCTCTGTCTAAGTTCTTTCCTTGACATTGCTGAATTTTTAGCCAGACTAGTTATCAGACGTGAAATCATAGTTAACACCGATAAGTTGTAATGCAGGAAGCCACACCATTGGAAATTCAAGATGTACCAGCTTCAGACAAAGGCTCTACAACCAGTCAGGAAATAATAAACCAGACTCAACTCTGGATGAATCATATGCTGCCCAATTGCGCACTAATGGCCCAAAAAAAATCTGGTGGTGCCAAAACTATTCTTCTCTGGGATTTGTTTTCCCCAACAAAATTTGATAACAGCTACTTCAAGCTCTTGTTGGCTTCAAAGGGTCTGTTGAATTCTGACCAAGTTCTTACTACTAAGAGTCGAGAATCATTAGCCTTGGTGAAGCAATATGCAGAGAACAATGCACTTTTCTTCGACCACTTCGCCAAGTCTATGGTTAAGATGGGAAACATTTCTCCTTTGACAGGTTCCAGTGGGGAAATCAGGAAGACTTGCAGGAAGATCAACTCATCATAAGAGAGCACATCAACTTTCATTTGCAGAAACTGATTCAATAATTGTGTTGTTATGTTATGTATCTTTTCCATTGTTTCATTTTCGTTCTTGTCCTCGAGAATCACATCTCTTGTACCATCTGTTGTTTATCATGAATCTATACTACTCGTGGATCTTATTTATAGCTGCTTTCACACTTCATTTTATCACAGGACAAAGTGAATTAATTGAAACCAACAAACAAAATCTACACATATTTTTATACTTAATTAGTAGGCAAACATAAGTTGGTATAGATATGAAGTCAAAAGAGCACGAATATACGATAACACAGGAACGATGTATAGTAATATTCTAATACCTTCTGACCAAATTAGAGAAAATATTATACTATTAACAAGCCTCTTAATCATAATTAAAGAACAAATCAAGAAAACACTCACTAACTTTGGTTAGAAAATTTTCATCTTCCACTAATTTTGACTCTTTATTTATATCATCAATTTAATTACATTTTATTTCTCGTTGATATAATTTTGATCTTATTTATAAATTTAATCATTTGAAATAAGAATATCCTTAATAAAGAAAATACATAGAAGATACAAAATACACAAAAAATAACCTCTAAAAATTTAGTATTAAAAAAAATTTAGATCATATTTTCTAAATTAATGTTAACATATACCATTATATTTTTTTAATTGAAATCTTGTAAACTACCTTTGACAGAAAAAAAAATCTAAGTATTTGGCAAATAAATTATACCAAAAATGAAAAGAAAATGGAGAGAAAAGAAGCTATTGTATAAAAGTAATTGTAAAATATTTTAGAATAATTTCTGTTTTTTAAAAATAAAGTTGGTCTCCTCTTTTTCTCTTAATTGTTTTTACTAATAATTCAATATGTTACACTATTTATATAGAAAGGATAACAAATTTAATCAATTTGTTCACACTAATTATATATAAAAAATAAAGGATAAACGAGTTTAATTATCTATTTTTTTTATATATAAAAACGCTTTATCTAATTAAGAAGTTTAATCCATTTACACATTACCGTTCTTAAAAAAATTAGATAAAGCGTTTTTATATTTAAAAAAATAAATTCCTAAAAAACTTTATTGAAAAATTTCTAACACTTTTCTATGAATATTTGATCTTGCAAGTTGACTTTACACTTTCTTATTTTGTAGTAGGATATATATATAATGTATTACTGTAGTAAATAATTAGATAGTTAATGATATTTAATTTAGTATTATATATCACTAATGGCATGAATTGAATCAAATTATTATTTTGATATTAATTTATATACTAATAGTTAAATTAGTTTAGAAATAAAATAAAAATAGAATGGTAATTCAATTTTTAAATTAGGAACTTTTTACTTATAACAATATATGATGACATGATTATTTTGCGGTCAGTTATAAAAAAGAATTTTAAAAAATGAAGGATATTCTTAACTTTAGATTAAGAAAATGATATCAATGCAGAGGTAGGACATATATTATAAAAAGATAATGATATTAGAGACGAGTCAAAATGAGCGAAAGATGATATCTTTCTAATTAAAGTTGGTGATTTCTTTTTCTAATTTATCTTAAGAGGCTATTAATTTAACTTAATCTAAATTCTAAGCTTTTTTAAATTATAAATATGACTAAGTGTCACATATCTAAATATAAATATGCACTCGAGGAAATGATAAACCAAATCTCAATTAAACACCTTAATTTTTTTTTTTAAAAAAATGTTTTTATCTCAAAATAATTGTTTTTACCTCTTATTTATAATGTGACAGACTCTAAATAGAGAGGATTAATTCATGTACACGGGCTGTGGCTAACCTGGATTAGCTTAGGATTATTGTTGTACAGTTGTAATAGGCCATTTGATCTTAATTACTTAGTGGAGATTAGCAGTCCAGGCTTGGAGCTCAGACACAGTTTGATGCCTGTAAGTCTCAATTCATTTAAAACATGATGGTAGAATTAGAACTACTGCTCAACTTAAGGCAATACATAGGTCCACGGCCCTAATTAAGTTAGAAATACATCTGTGCGACTAGGGGCGCCTGCAAATGAGGAAAACTCAAAATAGTCTCTCACCTTTGAGCTAAGGCTCAAAGTGATTGTTGAATTTTCAAATGAAACACTGATAGTTCCTTATGTTTGCAATATTAGTACACTTTTGATCCTTCCATAAAAATTTGTCTATTTTTTAACATTAATTTTGTTAAAAACTTTATATAAGAAATGTCCAATTATCTTTATATATATATATAATCGAACTAAAATCTATCGGAAAGAAGGTGATAAGAAAAAACAGTTGTTTTGTTCACTAAAAATATTACTGCATCAAACTAAAAAACAATCTAACATAGAATTTGCAGGAAAGAAAAAATTGTACATGCACGTGAAATTATCGTGATAAAACTCTCGACTTTACCAATAATACGATTTTTACTAAACAAAACAAAGTGTTTTTCTTTTCACATTCTTTCATATGGAGTTGTTATTTCTACTAAATAGATAAAATGATTATTGAAAATCTCATATATAGAGTTATGAATAAAATCAATGTTAAAAAATAGGTAAAATTTTGGAGGAGGACCAGAGCTATTGCAAACATGAGGGACTAAAAAATTCAAAGATCACTTTGAATCTTAACCCAAAAAAAAAGCAAATATTTGATATAGCCAATCATTAATTAATTCTCCTGATGCGACTAAAAGCTGTTTTTTTCAAAGCAGAAATCCTATTCTGTTCATGTTTGAAAATAGTAGCAGAGCAGTTCCCCTAACCCCTTTTACCTGAATATTTTTTTGTCCATTCATTTGGATTCACCTAATATTCACATTCACTTAGCCATTTGTGGATCAGCTTAAGCCTTAGACTGCTGTGCTTATGTAACGCATGAGAACATACATACAACAAATTATACTAGTCACAGCATTTTGTCTTGTTTGACATAATGATTTTTTTCTCAAGTTTTGTCTTGATATGTTTTACAAGCTAATTCTTTCGCAATACATAGCGGAAAAGCTGAATTATTTCATGTATGGAGCAGGTGTGATTCAAACTACGTATATTATAAATGTTGGATATAGCTATTTGCTTACCTGAGTTATTAATGAATTGTTAATTTCAACAATATTTTCCTAAAATTGAAAAGAGGATAAAAATAAAGGAAAACAATGATCAGATACATACTTTTCTAATAACATGGAGCAATCAAAGACAAATAATGTTGAGGCTCTGTTTGACAAGAAAGCAGGTGCAGCTTCTATGTATTAAAATATTATATGAACTCTTTTGATACTTCATATATTTCATGCCTTGAGCAATCAAAGGCGTGTGGGGCTAACCAGATCAAGTCATTCTCTCATGCTTATTTTTTTAGTATTACTAGTAAAGATTTTCCTCTGTAGCATGATAGCTGAGTACAATTTATTAAGTTTTGTATTGGTTAGGGAAGGACTACTATTATATTCAAATCGATTGACAAATAGATGAACTTTGACAATTGTCTCCCAAGAATTATTTGTTTAAGAAGCCTGGATTCTTTTCACTTTTAATTCCAACCTCATCAACTTTACAAAAGGCTGGAAAATAACTAAGTCAACAAGTAGTAGTTAGTAATGTGTAAGATAAAGAGTCTAATCAACCTCCATAACAATTGAGTTAATGTGAGAAAATTTACGTAGCTGGTGAAGTCTTTTGTCTATTATGGACCAAATCAATCATCATTTACTTGTAGAACATAAGTCTTCTTGGATTGGCAAATTAAAATCATGCATAATTATATTTGGGTATTTTATCCCAACTAAAAGGCTACCAACTCCATTTATTTACTTGTCCATTGTAAAACTTCTTTCACTGAAAGCACTATATAAACTCGTGAACTTCATATCAAATTGATCACAGCAAAAGCTAGTGTTCCTCAGCATTAATCAAATTAAATTTCTTCTAAATCCAAGTCCTTTTAACTTCAAGATGGCTCCGTCCATGAGCTTCTTCATTTTCATTACTCTGCTTTCTTTTGCACCAATTTGTTTCTCTTTTAAGAGTAACAATGATAACCTATACCCGCAATACTATTATAAGTCATGCCCACAAGCGCAACAAATTGTCAAGTCTGTAGTTGCCAAGGCTGTTGCCAAAGAAGCCCGAATGGCTGCTTCTCTGTTGAGGCTCCATTTCCACGACTGTTTTGTCAATGTAAAACATATATATTTCCTGTCACTAAATATTTATGACACTTAAGTATAATAACTTTTGAGTCCATTGACATACCGTGTTAAATGTACATGTAATATAATAACTTGTGTCGGGACAATTTCTACATGGCAGAAAGTAATTACAAGTTGGAAACTTTGTGAACAGTGAGTGCACTAGCATGCAAGAATACACTTGCTAAATGTTGCTTTTGCACTGACAGTATACACAAAATATAGCCTTTTTTTTCTTTTGGCTTTTGCAGCTTTGTACTTCTTAATTATTGCGTATCAGAAAGTGAAAACTGATGGCTAGTTATTGTTTCACTATGTCACGCAGGGATGTGATGCATCTTTGCTTCTGGATAGTAGCAGAGGTATTGTGACAGAAAAAGGATCAAACCCCAACAAGAATTCAGCTCGTGGATTCGAAGTCCTTGACGAGATTAAATCTGCACTAGAGAAGGAATGTCCTCAAACTGTTTCTTGCGCTGATATCTTGGCACTTGCTGCTAGGGATTCTACTGTATTGGTAAGTACTTCCACAGCTATATAGTGTGATCAGGGTACCTCCTTAATAATAAATAAAACACGAGCTTACTTTTTTCATTTATACAGGCTGGAGGACCGAGCTGGAGGGGAAAGGGAGGAAGGGCCTCTTTCACACCTCTGGGGGGCGCGCTCGGGGCGTGGGGGCGGGGACGGAGGGGGGGAGAGACTCTAGAAGCGCCAGTTTAAGTGGCTCCAACAACAACATTCCTGCTCCAAACAACACATTTGATTCCATTCTCTCAAAGTTCAAGAGACAAGGACTTGATCTTGTTGACCTTGTAGCTTTGTCTGGTAAATGTTGTTGTTTCCTTGACATTGCTTAATTTATTGTCAGACTAGTTATCACATGTGAAATCATTGTTTACACCGATGAATTATGATGCAGGGAGTCACACCATTGGAAATTCAAGATGTACCAGCTTTAGACAAAGGCTCTACAACCAGTCAAGAAACAATAAACCAGACTCAACTCTGGATCAATCATATGCTACCCAACTGCGCAATAGGTGTCCAAAATCTGGTGGTGACCAGAATTTATTCTTCTTGGACTTTGTTTCCCCCACAAAATTTGACAACAGCTACTTCAAGCTCTTGTTGGCTTCAAAGGGCCTGCTGAACTCTGACCAAGTTCTTACTACTAAAAGTCAAGCATCATTAGCCTTGGTGAAGCAATATGCAGAAGACAATGCACTTTTCTTCGACCACTTCGCCAAGTCTATGGTGAAGATGGGGAACATATCTCCTTTGACAGGTTCCAGTGGGGAAATCAGGAAGACTTGCAGGAAGATCAACTCATCTTAAAAGAGCACAACTTGTTATCTTGGAGAGAACATTACCTCAATGATTGTGCCTGTATTATGAATTCGTTATGTGTTTTATACTTTTGTTCTTTTTCCAACAATCTTCTAGCTCTTTTTTTCGTCTCTGAGTATTTCACTGCTGGTGTCCATTCTTAGACCACCTTTCGAGTTGTTTTACTGTATTTTTGTGTAATAAACATGAATCCCTGGGTTCATAGACATCGTCTTAAACACTTTGCCCTTTGTTTGAAATTGTCAACTAGAAGCCTGGAAACCTGCAAATCTTACTTCTTAGCACCTTCATTTAACATTGTACCAAGCCAGTAGGAGCTACAAATATTATACTCATTAATTAAAATCAGTGAGAAAACATAACTGGGTGCAGACCTGAAGTTAAAAAGGAAATAGTTAGGCATAAGCACATCTAAACTACAGACCAAAAAAATTAAGTTAAAAGCACAACATATACATACACAGGCGGCAGACCTATACTAAATCACAATAAAAGTCCAACTATTTAATTTCACTCTTTCATATTCAAATCTATCGGATCTCATAGTCTTTTTAAGTCTCACCCCTTTGTCCTCTTATTTGCACTACTATCATTGGAGTAAAAATTACATTACACTATTGTCAAGAAAAATTGGATACAAAGCACTATATGTTACAATATACCTGTTGTATTTTCTTAACAATGCATAAATTGACATGTCCGAAAGAAAATTATTACGAACCTTGACTTTATAAACACAAAATTGGCGTTATATCCGAAAAAAATTATTTATATATCCTAGTTTATTCGAAAAAAATAATTATATACCTAACACAAATTGAGAAAAGGCTGTTTCATATTTTCCACAATTACTGTTGCAGGCGCAAGCTGCGGACATGTCGGGCGTTCACCAGCAGGTCAATACGATACCGCTTCGTTTGCGTAGGAAGGTCCCTCTCATTAAAGTAAACGGCGTAAAGGAAAGCCAGCGGTAGACGGAGCCATGAAAAAAATGGCAGCTTTGCCGTCGGCAGACTGGCAATGGGAAAATGCCGTCGCCGGCGCCGCCGCGGGTCTCGCCACTGTCACTTTCTCTCATCCACTTGACGTTGTTCGTACCAGGTTCCAGGGTAAGTGTGTCATACTCTTTCCCGCTATTGCAAATGAATGATCTCGTGTTGTTTCCTTTCCTTGGAGCTTGATTTGTTGTAAATGTTAATCGCAGTTTACGATGGAAGAATTTCCAATGTCCCTGCCTATAGGAACACACCTCACGCTTTATATGCCATTGCTCGAAGTGAGGTTTGTTTTCTAAATCTTTCCAATTTCTGCAAATACTGAAGCTTATCTACATAGCTAGCTGCTACTATTCCAAAACTCACCTTCTAGTTCATGATTCGATAAAGAAGTTGCT
This sequence comes from Solanum habrochaites, assembly GCA_027704765.1. NCBI lineage: Eukaryota > Viridiplantae > Streptophyta > Magnoliopsida > Solanales > Solanaceae > Solanum > Solanum habrochaites. The sequence goes on along the minus strand of JAKWJA010002490.1, from coordinate 50,150,654 downwards.
TTTCAATTCGTATAGTTAGTATCTCTGGTGAAAGACAAATCATTTACTAATATGTTAAGGATGCATGTTTTATGAAATTTGAGTTTCTGAAATAGGTAATATCAGCTTCAGGAAAAATGCATAAGCAACAATGTTTAACAAGATATGTTCCATCCTCTATCAGGGAAGGGCACTTGGTTTAATGTTGAGGGGATATCCTGACCTTGGTGTTTCTAAATGGCAAATTGCTGAAAATACTCTTCTAAGGATATATGTGGTCATGTTCCCCTGGACTAGGTACAATCTTAGTTGCGCGGACTCTTCACTTTTGATCCCGCACCCGTCTCGGATTCTTCAAAAATACACTACTTTTGGCGAATCCGACACGCACCCGTTGGCATTTTTGAAGAGTCCGAGCAAAATAGGGTACAATGGATACCTATGGAGTTTTAGGGTTGTTTTGTGAATTCCCCACATTATGATATCCAATCCACGGTAACAGTTCCATATTCTCCCTCAGGAATCTTCTTGGAAAAATTGAGAGCAAGTGTATCCTAGTAGAGTTTGTATATGGCTACTCTAACAGGAAAGATAGGTTATTTGATTTCTTATAAATATGGTTAGGTCCTTTATTTGAATGTCAAGAGTGGAGTGAGATGTCAGTTATCTATCGCAGTGGTGCTTGCACCAGCTTACTATCACAGTGGTGCAAGACCTGCTTGGACACACCGGTTCTACTCCAGATCTTGACCGGGGGCTTTTCTGTTCCATTTACCTGTTTCCACAGGAAAATCAGTCAGTTTCATAACATAGTCATACAAGAAACTCCATCACACTTTGTCAATCACAATCAAACATTCCACTGACATATGCTTTTGAAGATGAAGCTCCTTTCCTTGATGCAGACTGTTGAATGCTTACCTTACCGCTCATATACGACTTCATGTTCCCATTAAATTGACTAATTAGTAATCATATTGTCTTTGCATCAGGGTTTTAGAGGACTTTATGCTGGTTTTTACCCTGCTGTTCTTGGGTCAACTATTTCATGGGGTTTATATTTTTTCTTGTAAGTAACATCTTTTCCTTTTGTTGATTAAGTTCTTGTAAGTAACATATTCTGTTTCCAGAAGGCTACTCTCAGTGTCCTTTCCTTTTTCTCTCTTCTGAAGATTTTGCTCTATGCAACTTGTGTTTATGAGTATGTGAAACAGATTTAGACTCGTTCAATACCTGATGAGGTTTCCCCTTTTCAGTTTTGGCCTATTTTATTATATTTGTTTGGGTTACCTTTGTAAGACAATAAAAAGGAGACAACAACATTTCAACATCGAAATATTGTGAAAGAACAAATCTTGATTGATAGAGCTTCTTATTATACGTATGAAATCCATTGCACTTAGAAATGATACTACATCGGAAGATACCATTAGGTCTTTCAGTGAGTGGATTGATTGTTTCACTAGGATCTTGTATAGTCAATTTTAATGATTGACAAGCTGTTAGTATTTTTCTGCTAACATAATCCATTTACCTATTAATTAAAAGAAAAATAATTTCTTGACACGCTATTTACTTTTCTGTTTTTTATACTGAATTTATGGGTGCTGAAATGTACATCTACATCCATAACATGTTAGTTAAGAGGCAACAGTCATTATTTCTTACATGAGATTGATTGTAAAAGATTAATGTTCTCTTTGTAGGAAGCAGTCACATATTAGGTTGCTTTCTCTTTGATTACTTACATTTATAGGCTTGAAACACGTCTTTTTCTGACCCATACATTTTCTTGGAATCTACTTCTGTAGCTATAGCAAGGCTAAGCAAAGGTATCTGAGGAACAGGGAGGAACTGAGTCCAGGCCTTCACCTTGCTTCAGCTGCAGAAGCAGGAGCGCTGGTCAGTAGTCAAATTTCTGATGCTTTAATGAAAGAACAATGTGCAGTTCTTGTATTCATATGTTCATATTCAATTGACTAGTTTTTGACAGGGGTGCCGAAGACAGATAGTTAGATGCTGTGATTCTTTATTTGCTCTAGGGGTGCCATTGTAATTGTCTTGCTGGTGCTGAATCCATTACTTTTACTGCTGTTAGAAGTTAGAAGTCTTACCAATATAAAATCCTGAAAGAAAGGCAAGGTCGAATAGTGAAACTATTCTTTGAGACTTCAACACACGCAAAAAAGCGAATATCTGTGCTTAGGTGTTAGTTTAAATCGGTCACGGGAGAATTTTCTTATAGAACACACTTGATGGTGTTGACTTTTTGGGATACCTTTCCCCCACTATTTCAGTTTTGATGACAACAGATTGATGGCTTATTCGGTTTACCACTGACATGAAAATCTTTAGGTATACAAAATATGTGTGCCGTACTTACTTCAGTAGCTTTAAGCACAAACCTCAAATATTGCAGACTATGACATATCTTAAAAGGTGTGTTTGTCGGAATTCAGGTCTGTTTTTGTACCAACCCTCTTTGGCTTGTGAAAACAAGATTGCAACTTCAGACTCCTGATCAGATTCGTCCATACACCGGGTTTCATGGTCCGTTTCACTCTTGTATTAATTTGTCAGTTTTCATTGTGTATTTATCTACCTTTGAGCACACTAGGACCATTTCTTTCCGTCGTAATGTTATATAAGAATTCTACCTTTATTTCTGCAGTTTTGAGTTTCTTTAGTTTTGTATCCTCCTTTTGTTTACTGAGGTTCTATTACAACTTCTGCTCTCTTTTGTATGTGCATGCACATTTGGATTTGGTTATCCAATTGGCCTCTTTTGTATTTTCTATCCTACTTATTAACTTCACATGAACTTTGTTGTTTATGGATTGATTCAGATGCTTTAAGAACCATAATTAAAGAAGAAGGATGGAGGGCACTTTACAAGGGACTTATGCCAGGCCTATTTATGGTTAGAATCACATTTTCTCTAATTTATGCACATAATTTCGTTCTGTAAAAGGATAAGTTCTTATCTTGACGTAAATTTTTGAAGTTAACCCTCAGTTTATTTTACTTTTTGGATAGATTGTCTAAACAATATACAACCACTTTAATGCTGTCATGTAACCCTTCATTGGTGAAATGCACTGATCTGTTGTTTTGCTTCAGCAGGTTACACATGGTGCTATTCAGTTCACGGCATATGAGGAATTTCGCAAGTTTCTTGTTAGCTCCAAAGCTCAGGAAAATGAGAACACACTTGCCACAGCTGCTGACTTGTTGGTGAGGCTCTAAAAGCAATGTCTATTGCAATTTTTGGATGTAATTCAACTCAGTAGCTGTTTTTATGTTTGGATGACCAGCAAAACTAATCCCTGCATGTACAGTAGATAATTGGAATTCAGATGTGGTTAGAAGGATAAGAACCAAGTACAGATTGGGCAGGATTTTTTTAGTTAATGGGCAAATGGCCCAGATGAGAATAAATTGTTCAACTCTTAGGATATGTTTGGTATGGAGGAAAATATTTTCCAATTCCCATGTTTGGTTGGTCAAAATATTTTCTCTTGGAAAACAAGTTTTTTAAAATAAGAAAAATGACTTACTTCATCAAAATAGGGAAAACAAGTTACATAAGTGGCATTGCAGGTTCATTATCTCTTCCCCATCAACCCAACAGCCCCACCCCCTCCCCCTCCATCACCCCCAAAGCCCCATTCTCCACCACATCTCACCCCATAGTGTTTTGCTAGATAACATAAAAATACTCTTGAAATAATATTGTTTTGCTTGCCTACCAAACATTAGAAATAAGTAAGAAATCCATATGGAAAACATTTTCCTCCATACTGGACACACCCTTAGTATTGCACTTCCTTTCCTCCTCGTTTTCGTCAAGGTACTTGTGCAGACACATCCTCTAGGTGTCTTAGGAAATCTTGTGAGTAGAAACTTTTCCCAGATAACTCTGTCCACCAAGGCTAGGACAGATGTGAAGAATCACTTAATTTTTTTTTTCTCTCCACCTCAGGGTTCTTAACCACTTCATTGACCTTTAGGCCACGTGCAAATATTTCTTCTATTTTCATGTATACGGATTATCCAAAGGCACATTAGTTTTCTTTTCAGTCCCTTATTTTCTGCATCAGAGTGTCACTAGCCTGCTCAATCCCTTCCCCTCCCCATTAGAAACGCAAGAAAAAAGAAAAAGAGATAAGCTCCAGCTACTAGAAGAAAAGTTAAATGGAATATTTCTCTTTGTTAAGCATATCAGAGTGAAAAATGCTTGAATTATTTTCTGAACCGACTATGTGGTTCTTGTTACTGTTTTATGTGGTGAGAGATGATTTATTTCGAACCAGTGAACTGCCTCTCATTGATCAATTAATGGAAGCCTATTTGCTGCTAAGTGGTGATATCCTGTATCTTCTTTTTTGTGTGCTTAGCTAGAAATGTCTTTAAGGCTCAATGTAAATGCAAAAGAATTGGTTGTACGATTTCTGGAGGTTGATTATTGCTCAAGAGCACTATCAGATGACAATGATATTGTGATCACTGTAATGATTAGTTCTTTCATATGGAATACTGTTGTAGAAAATTGACCATTTCAGTTCCCAATAAGAGAGAACTTATTAACTTCTCTTAGCCTTGAAGTAATATTGGTAAACGCCTCAGTATTTGCTCTTACATTTCTTTCACAGGATTCAGTTGACTATGCAACACTAGGAGCTTCTTCTAAGCTGGCAGCCATTCTTACAACATACCCATTTCAGGTATGTTAAAGGGTGTCACGTCACACCCACACCCAGAAAAAAATTCAAAATTTTTTTGCCCCTACTCCTAATTTTTTAAATTTATTTTTATTTTCAAAAATAAGCAGTGCAATTAGGGATTTTTATTAATAAGTGAATGATATATGGGTATATATGGATTCTCATGTTTACCCACTTTGTCCATATTTCTATGAACTTAAATAGGTTGAAATCCATATTTATCCATTTAAGAAAATATGAATGATCCATTTAATTTAATTAATATGGAAATGGATTCATTTCATTTATATGGGCTGAAATTGTCATCCCTTGTGATAAGTTTGTTCTTTTCTCCATACTTGGGAATATGGGTTCAGGGACAGAAGGTTTTGAGAGCATTATGGAAGCACCCGTCTAAATGCCAATTTGTTCTAACAATCTTTTACCCTGTGCCCCCTTCACTTTCCTCTTTAACTAATAATGTATTTAAATGAAACCTTTTCAGGTTGTGCGATCTCGATTGCAGGTAACTGCTTTTCAAATTACTGCTTTATGCGTCACTTGATACAACAACTCTTCCCGGTAGACAAGCCTCTAGTAGCTCTTGATTCAGTTTTTCTGTAGAGTAGTTACAGATGTATCTTCTCTTTGAACAGCAACGACCAAGTACAACTGGAGTTCCAAGGTACATTGATAGCTGGCATGTTGTGAAAGAAACTGCGAGGTCAGGATGATGCACTTGATTAATTGTACACGAATATCAATCATTGAGTTCGCTATATATTGAAATGTTTTCAGAATCTAAATACAAGTTCATCTAATGCTCTTAACGGTGGCTTTCACTATCAAGGAATCAAACTGAGAATAAACAAAAGCTGAAGAAATTCAAAATCCCTTTGATTGAATTTTTCTACTTTGACTGTGTTAATTCTTTTTTAAGACCATTAACTTTAGAAAAAGGTTTTCATTCTTAATCCTAAATTTCTTCCGTCCCGACTCTTCCTCTCATCTGATACATACAATAGAAGTTATCATAATCGTAAAATAAGAAAAGAAAGTAGAACCCTCCCCCTCCCCACCCCCTTATTGGTAAATTTATCCCTTAATTTTCTTTCTTTTTGTTTGAGCTTACAGGTTTGAGGGCGTACGAGGCTTCTACAGAGGTATCACTCCAAACATGCTGAAAAATGTCCCTGCAGCTTCAGTTACCTTCATTGTCTATGAAAACGTCCTAAACCTGTTAAAATTGTCTAGAAGAGAGTATTAGTTTTTCTACATCTTTTTTGCCTCACGCTCCTGCTATAGCACTAGGACTCTATACTAGTGAAACAATATCTGGAAAAAGAGTACTCACAGATTTGACAGAAGTACAAATAGAATCACGATGATGCTTAAGACTGTGTATAAAGTGTACAATATTTCTAGTCTTTGTAATTTATCAAGATAAGAAATAACTTTTTGAGTCCTTGTTTAAGTGCTCACAAAGCTGCTTTTGTAGCAACAATATTTGATGGAAGCCATTCTTTGACATCTAATAATACTGTGGAGCGGGTGTTTTACCCTGCGCACCCAAAGGATGGCTGCAACGGATTTTCCTTATCATCAAAAAAAATAATACTGTATGTGAACCTTGTTAGTTAAACGCATGTTGATTGTTGTTGGCAAAAACACTAGGTGCTTTGTCCAAGTCTTGATGGGTGGAGTTTCCTGGTCCTTGTATTGGTGGAAAGTAGCAAGTACACCATGCTACCAACTTCCTTCAGGGGGGAAAAGAGAGTTGAGGAATAATTTCAGTCTAGCTTCGAAACTACACTTATCAGTTCTCTAAACGTTCTTAGATTCTAGCTGTGGTATTATGTTGGAATAAACAAGTGCGCATGTTTTAGCAACTTTGACAAATTAATGTTCGGACGTTAGATGACACGTCTTATCATTTAAAAGTGGCAAAGAAGAAATAAAACAAACCTATCAAACAAAAATAAGAGATGTAATCATGCAATTTGCTTACAGATATGAATTGTCTTTGCAAGTACAACAAGACCAAGCAATGAGTTTATGCAGAAACACTCATAGCATGATTGCATTTAAGGATATGAAAATCACAAATCCTAAAACTGATTCGACCTCAACAAATAACAATAGTAGTACATATCTGCTTATGTGCAAATATGCATACGTACAATAGCTATGTTTTTCTCTTGCCTTTGAAAATGACTTTTTTTTTATTTTTTTTCTTTTTTTGTCCCTCGCCATCTCGACACTTACGGATCTGTGCGGCCCATGCTGCCACACGAAATTCTCAACAGACCGGGCGACAGGCACATGACGATGACTATTACCCTAACCGCTGCCTACCAAGACTTTGGGAATGAGAAGAAATCACCAATGTTTCTTGTCTCTATGTGAAATTTGACCCTAATTTCCAATGAATTTCCTCCCCCCCCCCCCCAGTCGACCAGTAGACCACACTATTGGGTGCCACAAATAAGCATAGCTATCTATTGCAGAAAGCACCAACAAGAAGGAGCGAAAGTCTAAAGGGTTACACACACCTATGATTTCCTGATGTTACTGAGCAGGCTAAGGAAAAAGAAGTCACACAAGAACAATGCAAGTAAATACAAACTTGTAGTTAGACGGCAGAAGAAAAACTCTTCATGGACTATAAATTAGGGGTTGTGATTTCAATAGAGTACACATGTTGCACAAGAACTAAAGGAAAATCATCTCGATTTACAAATATTGGACAGTAAAGGCCAATTTGCTGCACATTATGCACTAGCAGTGGCCATGCATATGTAGAATTGTTTTTCGATTAGCATTTGATGTAAAATAAGCCAAAGCAACAATGTTGCCTCAAGGGTCAGAAGGACACCCTTCACACCTTATCATCATGGAACCACCACCTGGTTTCCTTGGGAGATCTGCCATTTCTGCAGTTCTTCACATAGCGGTCATTATCTTCAGGGCGTTGCTGCATAAGTGATGGGAACCAATAAGAACTAAAAACTAAAAACATGAGAAGCTTGGCAGAATAATGTGCTGTGTTACATATTTAAACCGACAAGGAAGAAATAGGTTCGTATTTGGAATAGAAGTTCTTTTCTAATAGTGGATCTCATAAAAGCAACTCAAATTAACATTAGTATGAATATGGGAAATGCACCTTCACGGTTGAACTTGACAACATGGAGAGAATGCTGATGCATATAGAACTGACTGTCATGGCAGGAGACCATGAATCATAGAGAATATCTGCAAGACATGAAGAAGCTGTTGTCAACTGCTGGTTCTCATGATACATGTCCAATTTCTATAAGATGTTGAAAAATCTTTCATGAGGTGGAAGCTTAGCACTAGCAGACAAATTAGCAAACTGCGCATGAACCTTCAAGTTTTCACTTCCCCCACACAAAAACAAAATACGGTATGGAACGCTTATGCTTTCACTTTCACCCACAGAATAACCAAAAATCTGCTATATAACTGCATAATAGGAGAAACCAAAGATGGTATTTCAAAGTTTTCCTCTTCTCCAAAGGTCACTACTTAAGATGTTAAGCAATATTATTTCTGTAAACCCACATGACAGGAAGAAACTACAGAAGAGGGAAAAAAGTGAAGAATATGGCATTGAAAAGTTCTCTTCAGCACCATCCTAATCAAGAGGTCACTAAGGATGAGGTTATGTGAATATGATTTCTACAAACCTTCACAGTGTATCTGAAAAACCTTTCAGTTTGACTGTGGCAATACGTGATAAGATTATTTAGTTGAGACAAGAATAGCATCTCCTCTATTGTATAACATACAATTTTTACACACATTGTAAATTTGTAACAAGAGTCATTATGCTGAAGATAAGACTATTTTGAAAGATTTTAGTAATATAGACTTCACAAACTGCAACGGGACAGTAACTTACTTAAATAACGATTTCAAGCAAGACATTGATGGCAAAAATATCCACCAGAAAAGGGAAAACATAGCAGATAACAACTCGATGATCTCCATCAGTCCAGACATGGTATGCCATATTCAAAGTCAAACAGTCATCTTTCAGCTTCTCAAAACTTATTCTAATCACTGTTTGGCCATTAAAGGATAGCTACCAAACATTGCCACTCGTTGATACACTAATTCAATCCATTGAGCTGAATTTAAGCACAACATTGACACCTTTTGATTTGTCTAATGACGAAATTGTTCACATCTGAATTATAAATGTTAATTGGCAATATCTATACCTAAGAGAAAGGAAGGGAAATGGTGGAAGTCATGATTTCGAAGATAAGTACAAAGTATGTAACTTTGATCCAAATGAAAATGAACTGGACCATAATGAACCATTATAGAAAGAGCCAATAAAGAAATCTTTTATGTGGTATCATAGTGAATAGCCCAACTTTAAGTTAATACGGCTCTTACGCAATTAGGCAAGTAAGAAGAAGATTTACCACAATTATGTCACACAAAAGTAGAAACTGGGGGCATATTAATGTACAAGAGACATTTATTTTAAAGTGGATAACGGGATTGCTGCTTTTTATAACAAGACTCAGGAAAATTCAAATTTACTTCAGAATAAAGTAATAGAATGGACCCAAAAACAGACAAAATGAAGAGACAATGCTTATTCTACTCATGCAATGTGTAAGAATCAGCATGCGGTCGGTCTAGTTCTATTCTAATCTATTTTGGTTAAGATTGTTTGTTTACAATCTGTAGATAGGAAAACAAATCATTGTCCAGTTAGGTTTTTTTTATTTTTCTCTTTCCGATTTGTGCCTCTTATGGGTATCTAATTTGTTTCTTTTTGGCTTCTTATCTGTGATTGTCCTAAATTTTATCCTTGCACACTCCCATGTGTCGTGATCGTTCACATCAACCTCCAATTACACAAGTGGAATATTGACTAGGAGAAGTTTAATGTTTCTAGGCTCTATCCCCGGTAAGGTACATGAATATGAAAATCTTATTAAGATATCAATGTGTTGTCTCTATCGTGATCATGAAAATCTTAATAAGATATCAATGTGTTATCTTTAGCGAGAATGTGACAATTGTTATCTTTGGCAGTGATAGAGCCATTAAAGAAGGAGATCTTGTCAAGTGTTGGGAGCCTAGGATACTTAATAAACGAAGCTTTAGCCAAATCGTTGGTGACTCAAGCCACAAGAACAATGATTAGAATCATGTGGGCAGCCAGCTTCCACCTCCATCAAGTAATCCTAGATAAATTTCCATATTATATCTCAAAAATTATGATTTTTCAATGTAGAGGGGTTTTTTCTTTCTTTCAGAAAAATCGAAAATGAACCAAAAATTTGGGTTCTCATAAACAAACTCTGAAAATAAGAATGTAAATGTTGCTTGAGGTGTGCAAGCTAGCCCGGATACCCCAGTTTACAAGAAGAAATAACAAGTTCCTTCTAGAAAGAGTATCACAGTCAAAAGCATTTACTACACCCTCAATCCAATGATAAGGCATAAGTTTTTTTTATAAGTAGTACAAACTGCTTTCTCTTTGCTTACTATATGCAATTTCAGAATTGTATGCTCAGCCTATTCAGTGCCAAATTGGAATTGTTTAAAGGAAGTGCAAGAGACCCGTGACCTAGGTGATGGTGGTTTGACCAAGTTTAAATTATCATTCTACAAAAACTGTTTAAAAATTTCAGTTAAAACCGCATAACGCACACTACCTAGGCAAAGAGAGTTTTACATAAGAAAAATATTACTTATTTGTTATCCGTGTTGACTATTGCTCCCTCAGAAGGTATGTATAATAAAAAATAATTGGACTTGAATCAAGATCAGTCAATAAAAATAAAATCCACTGAAACCATCAACAATGTCATTGACATCAGCCAGCAATCTACTGTTGACACCAATTCGTTGAAAAGAACTGGTTAAAAGTCATAAAAGCACTTTGAGCACCATAATACCAAGCATATAATCTTTAACAGAAACAAGTATGCACCACAAATCATTTACCACGTGACCATGCATAGAAATTCAAACATTTGAACAACATAGAAACAACATATAGTGACCAATTTAACAAGTGTCTCGTGGTAGTAAGAGAATGAAAGATATTTGATTACATATATAACTACCTAAGCAAATGTGCCCGTTGCTATAGATATGAGGGTGTAACGGAGCCGGTGGCACAAAAATCACCTGCATCAATATGGTAGCAGCAAAAATAATTAGGGTATGAGTTTCAATTGCAATCTTTAAAAGAAACAACAATCCCTAGACCCCCATAAGAGAATACCAATCAGTATCAACCATCACAAAGACAAAGGAGTGTTAGCACAGTGGAGGGCCCTACCATATCAAACTATGAGGTTGGTTACTCAAGTCACGAGGAGAGTGAAGTGAAAAAAAATGGGTAGGGAAATTTGGAGTTTGGGTGCTAGGGTTACCATATCAAAATAGGCACAAAACTTTACCCACCTGCGGAGCTTCCATGGGATAATGTTCTGGAAAATCAACTTGAAGATTATAGGTTTCATCCGCATAGAGAGTTCCAGGAGCCCCAATCACTTCAATCACCCACCTTTTCACCAAAGAACCACATAAATCAATCTCAGAAAAGAACCACATCAATCAAAAGTTAATGCAACTATATAAATACCCTCTAATCCAAAGAAAGCAAAAAAATCAATCGAGAATCTTTAGTGAATTATTGTACCCCCGATCATAAATTCAAGTAGGCTAAAAAGGGTAACCAAGAAATTCACTGAAAACCCTAGAAAAATTTAAAGAAAACCCAATTAAACAAAAAAGAGTGAGACCTTTGAAGATTATCAGTAACTTTATGTTTGAAACCAGCAGGGGGATTGACTTGCCACTCCGCCAACTCCTTCTGGAGTCGATTGCATGCTATCTTGCTTAATGTCTGACAAGATTCCAACGAAAACAGGCAAAACCCACATCGGAATTACCAGAAAGAGAAAGGGTCAAATAGAGGTAAAATTAAGACAGAAAGGCGGAGAAAAAAAAAAGCAAGAAAAGGGAAAGAAGATGAAGAAGAAGAACCTTGCGAGAAGAGGCAGAGGAGGCGGACATGGCTGACAGCAGCGTCAACGTCGACAACAACGATGATATCGATGAGAACTATACACACAGATGACAGAAGAGAAGAAAAGAAAAGGATTGGAAAATCATGTATTCATTGGCCTTCCATTTTTGTTTTTTCTATTACTATGACTATTTATATTTATTAGTTTCTTTCCACCTTCTACTTCCCTTATTTAGGTTTTTTTTGGGGGGGTTACATTTTATATCCTTTATTTTTAGTGGAGTAGCTAACAACTTTTAATAGTTTAAAATGAAAATTAAAGTGAAAGGTAAGTAAAAAAATTGTATTTGTTAACTTATTGTATGTAAACCGTTATAAATATAAGAAAAAAAATTAATTGTTATTATTTTTTTATTTTATCATCACGGACTTATTATTAATATATCTTTTAGAATATAAGTAATATTTCTTTTAAAATACTTCAATATCTTCGGCTCTTTTTAATAATGAAAATATAATATAATACATATGTATTATTTTCCTAATGTATGTTAAGTATATTCTTAATTAAAATAAGTTAAAGTTCGAAAATATACTGAAATTAAAAATTATGAAGCTCTTTGGGATAAAGTAGTGATTTTTTGGTGTGATTTTATGTTTAAATAAATTAAAAAATACAGACAAATAAGACAGCAGTATTCATGTATAAGGCATACCCGTCTAAGTACATTGTATTGCTCTGTGTCTTGTTTTTAGGGAAGAAAAACATTATTCTTTTCCTCTCATTTTGTTTACCGGAACTAATCAACAATGGTGTAAGTTGAGAAAAACTTTATCTCTATTCAGTGTTTATATTAAATTAATTTAATTTTTATTATTATGTAATCTAATTAAGTAAAATATATATTAATTAATTAAAATAAAATAAACAATAAATTTAAACACATTATGCACATATCAAATTACTGTAAACATTCGATGCGGATAAGTTTTACCCAAGTAAATATATATAACATAGAATATATCATGCCATGAATAACAAGTCTTATATATGTAGCACAAATTTAAATTAGTCCAAACGAATATCACGTAATGGAGATAAATAAAGGAAGAAATTTTTTTTGAGAATATTTGTGTTAAATTTATCATCTTTCTTATTTTTTTAGTTCAATTGAAAAAGAGTTTTTTCTTTTCTTTTTTTAATAACTCGTTACTTTAATTTAGCCCATAATATGCTTAGAAATACAAAATTAAATAATGATTTTGTAGATAAAGATCATCTACTTGCCGAATGGAATAATCGTTAGGTGTAAGGTTTTGGTATCAGACTTTATAAAACTAGGTTTTCTTTAAGTTTCCAAAGTACAACTCTTGAAAAAAACTAGTAGTATATATCTTCTGAATTATATATGGAGATTTTACAGTTATGTAAATTGACATTTAGTATGGTATTTTTAATTGTTTGTCGTCAAAAAGATGAGAGATGCATTTATAAGAGTATTTTTAGATTGAATAAATGATGATAAGAATAATTTTAGATTAAACTATTAGTTGAGAATATCTTTACGTAAATTTATATAATTTGTAGATGTTTTAAATTATTCTCCAAACATAAAATGACGTCGGATGAGGTGTCTCATAAGCTATTTAAGGGAAGTGAACTGCAAACTGCAAAGTATCAAAGCCAAAATATGATGCCATTTATTCAAATTCCTTCTCAATTAGCTCACAAAAGCATGAGCGTGATCCAAGGAAAGGTCTTTTAGCACTTCATTAGGAAGTAAGGAATCTGGATTAATTTCTCTAAGTTCTCATATAATATTGGTACGCCATACATGGAATTAAATTACTTATTTGAAATTAATTTTTTTAATCTATTATTATTTTTATTAAAGCTCAATTAATTTAAATTCACGTTGTGCGTATAATTCATTAAGGAAAAACGCATCATACCAAAAGTTTTTCTATATCAACACTCATCATCAAAACTTTTGATCGAGTAAAAAGCAACGGATCCATCTATATCACTTAGGGGTTGTTTGGTTACTGGTTAGAGTTATGCAGGTATTAGATGTGCAGGGTTTAGTTATGTAAATATTAATTGTGCAGGATGTTGTTATGCAGGTATTAGCCATGCAAAGATATTAATTATGCAAGGTTTAGAGATTATAATACATGAATTATTAACTATCGAATATTAAGCTTTTTATAAATTATTATTATATATTATTTACAAAATAATAATAAATGCTAATAAAATGTGAAATATATTGAATAATATATAATGCTAATTTTGATTAGCATATGTACCGTTAAAAAATATACCATCAATTCTAAATTAAAAAAAATATTATATTGCATAAATCAATCAAAATGGTTAAGTATAAAAAAGAAATGAACATAATATTATAAATAAGAAATAAAAACAACGCATGTTGATAGGAAATAATAAAACTTTCCTGTTAAAAAATTAAAAGCAATAAATAAATAATTATATACATAATATACCTACATATAGAATATATATATATATATATATTATAATATATAGTATATATATATATATAATAAATCCAACACAACACAAACTTATAATAGAAATCAATAAAAAATTCAATTAAAAATACGAAAATAAAGTAATAGGGTACAATATGATTTTAACTTAATATATGGATACTTAATATTCACGAACTATTCCATCTTTTATTGTGCATAACTTTATATATTGTGCATGACTTTATATATAGATTTCCTCATAAGTTATATTGGTATTATTTATGTAGGACTATAAAAATGCAACCAAACTTGGTATAAGTTATTTTGACTTTTCTACCTACACAAAAATTTCTACCAAACATAGTATAACTTAATACATTGTTTATACATGAACAAAATGTAAGTTATACCATAAATCATCATTGTTAAAAACTAATTATTTCTCTAAAGCACCTTTTTAAAATGAGTTTTTAGAAAAATGCTTTTGAAAAAAAAACAATATGTTTTTGAGTAATTTATTTCAAAAATACTTTTGATAAGCAAATTGTGTTTGGCTAATTCTTTTTAATATTTTTGAAAGTCAAACTACGAAGGTAAGTATCTCAACGTAATTATATTATTAAGATTAATTTATAGAGAGAAACTATTTTAATATCTATTACGAAAATGTTAATTAAAGTAGAATGCATATATTAAAATTTTCAATCAATATTATACATAAATAAATAAATTAAATGATATATATATAAAAATTAAAAAACTATTATATTAAAATAAAAAATAAAATTTTGATTTAAACTTATTGATATGCTTATTAATATTAATTAATAAAAAATATATTAATAAATATGTATATATGAGAGGGATATTTAGTCTCAAGAAAATACTTTTCTACCTACTTTTGTTTGGTTTTCCGTAAGAATTAGAAAATTTTAGCTTATTCTTAAGCTATTTTTTGGGGCTCCCATTTCTAAAAATAATTATGTATGTTATTTGTTTTAAAAAAAATATTATATGTATTATAAGTGCTACATTTTTTTATCAAGAAAATTGCATATGAGATAAATATAAATATGAATTTCGTAAAAGAATAATTTAATGAAAATATGGATAAAGAAATCACAAAGTCCCTTGAGGAATTTTTTTGAGTTGATTACTTTATATATGTAGAGAAGATCAAACTATTTTTCATTTCAAAATAGATTTGAAATAATTGAAGCATATGGAAAAAAAAAATTCTTATTAGTAGTAAAAGATTGAGATTTCTAGATGATGAGAATTTTTAAAAAATATTGTGTTTACCTTTGAACTTTCTTTAACACGTAGTAGTTACTAGTTATTCTGATATTTCAGAATTTTTGTATAGGGATTTGTTTTTTTTTTTGTTTTTTTTTTATTTTTTGAATTAAAAGTGTTAAAGTGAAATAATATTAGTAGAAGATTATGGTCTAATGAAAATACTCAATCAAATAAAAAAACTTGATTCTTTTTCAAATACACATATCGCTTATAGAATAATGTTAACAATTCATGTAACCGTTACTTCACCCGAAAGAAGTTTTTTCAAAATTTAAATTGATTGAATCTCTTTAAGATCAACACTGTTTCAACGATCAAAAATAGATAAATGAATTAGTTATATTATCATTTGAAAAGGAATTATTAAAACAAATTGATTATAAAACAATACTTAATGATTTCGCTGGTTGCATCTAAAATAGATAGAAAAGTACATTCAAATAAAAATACATACGACCAAAAAAATTAAATTAAGACCCCTCTTATAAATTTCGATTTAGGCCCTAAATATTGTTGAGTCGGTCCAGTTAATTAGTTAGAAGTGAATAATGAATACATATATTTTTTAACGGCTTGCTCATCCTATAGCTAAATACATCGTGACGAAAATACTTATCCTTACAAGTTTTATATCAAATCAATGCAATTTTTATTATTACGTGATTTAATGATATTAAGTAGACGTTTCGTCATGTGATACCATATCACGATATGATATCATGAAATGAAATCAGCGTTTGGACATGAGATTTTACGCTGAATCCGTCTCATGATTTCATATCATGAGATCTGATACCATATTCTCCAAAAACCATGGTATGGAATCATATAGGAAAACCATATCATGATTTGAATTATTTTAATACAAAAATTGATCTACAAGTTTATATTTTGTTTAAACAACCCCACATTTATATTTACTAACTATTTATTTCACATGTAAATAAAATTTATAATCACATCATTACTTTTCAAATTTATTATTTCTCACTGATAGAAATTTATTATTCTCACCAACATATAATCACTTTAACTCATACTTCACGATTGTTGAGTAATAAAATCTTGAAGTGCCCGTGAAAGGTATTTCATTTTTACTCAAATATCTTGATGAAACAGTTACTTAAATGGAGAACAAATAACTTTATAATAATTATTATACGATTTTATGATTTTTTTTTGTATATTTGATAATATTGAATAAACAATGGGTGCTATTTTAATAGTTTTAGAACTTATGAAATTTTTATGTTTATAAGAAAATATACAACACTAAAATTTCATATGACATGTTCAAACAAAACTTCAATTTCATCTCATGATTCTATATCATGATACCATATCATGATTCCACATTATGATACCAAATTGCATGCCAAACCCTAAATAAAAATGGTAAAACAAAATACAAATTAAAAAAGAAATCTTATTTTAATTTAAATTCAATTCAATAGAGTACCAAAACCGGATATGTCACAATAGTAGTACGACCGGTTTGTTTTTCGCCTTTTGTGAGCCGCCGAAGTCAGCTCGCCGGTTTGGTTGTGGCCATTCGTAGCCCTATCCACAGTCTGCAACCACAACAAACCCAAACCAAAAATGGCGTCTTCTCTATCTTCTCTATCGACCATGTTGAGCCAACCGCACTGTGCTGTGCGCATCAAATTCCCTAAACAATATTCGGTCAGATTCCTTTCTTCGAAGCTTCTAGAAGTTCAATCAACCTCCTCCCGCCGCACCTCAGTTTCTCTTCGGAGTAGTTCTACATTCTCTATCAAGATATCCAGGAATTTCTCGAAGTGTCACTCCCGCACTTCCTTAACCAGCAAGAACCAAATTCCAACCCTCCGTGACTTCATACCCAAAGCTACTCAGACTGTATCTGCTTCCGATGTTCAGCAGGAGTAAGTTTCTTTGCTTTCCTTTCTCTCATTTGACGCCCTTTTTGTGTGATCAACGTGCTTACCATTCCATGTTGGCTAGACAAACAATTTTAAATGGTTTTAGGTGATGGAATTGCAGTGAGTGGTGTTGACATTCAGCTCTAGCACCGCCCCTCCGGTTAATCTGTAGATATGATCAAACAATTTCTTCAAAAAAGTTATGTAATTTAACACTGTTAATGAAAACTTACAATATAACAAATTTTTTTTTACAAGATTACAACTGACACTAAGTTGCTAAGACAAGTACTTGGCACCCTCTGGGTTAAAATCTTGGATTTGCTTCTCATTTTCATTATTGGATCAAAGTACAAGCCTTATGTTGCACTGCAATTTTTTATTTTTTGGATTGCAGACATATTATGATCATGTTTGAGTGGAAGTCAAGCCATTTAATTAGCGTGGTCTCTTTAACATTTCATACAGTCGGAAATGGTCCATTGCTTCCTCTAAGTTGTTAAAATCAGACATGAGTTTTGTTGTTGCCAACCCTGTAAACTTTGGAGCTTTAATTTTATTGTGGCCAACCATTGTTTCCATAAGAGTTCAGTGTTTCTGGGGAGCAAATTGGCATGAACTCAACTCGCCAGATACAAGTTATTGACTACCCATGGTAATTTAATAGCTCTAGGATTGATAGTTCCTACTACACTACAATGTGAGTGGCATGCTTCAAGCACCATTATGTTCTGAGGGCCAAAGGGCTTAGATGATTTCCCTATGCATCATTTGGAATGAATAAGCTCCCTGAGATGCTAGAAATTGCAGGACATACTCTTTTTTTGTATTTGATATTAATGAATTACCTTACCTGATAAAAACAAAAGAAGAGCGGGGAAGGGTGCATGTTTGGTCCGAATGAACTGTTGAATTTGTTTGATTGGAGGAAGGAGAGGCAAAGATAACGAAGAGAAATTTGTCTCATTAACTATGCTCCAGTGAAGCATTAATGATTAACTTCCCTCAATTGATATCCTTATTCCTTTCCATTCAATGTTGAAAGGATTTAAAAGGCTATATAGGAGGTATGCAAAAACTCCAATTTATTCCTTTTTGGCTAATGCAAATATATCTCTAACCTTACTTCCATTCATCTGACTTCTCCCCTTTTCGGTTGAACCAAACTCCACATTACATGGAACTACATGCCTCTACTTCACCCTAGCTTCCAAGTTGTTCCTAGCACAGAGGGTAGCAGGTGTTTTCATGTGTTTGAGTATTTATCATTATAATTGAGCTAAAAGGCTGCCTTTGGGATGTTAGACTCAACCTTATTTGGGTTATAACTGGAAGTCAGATCGTTTGCTATTTCTGCTTGTAAAAAAAAAAGTCCATCTGAAAACTACCATATGTCCTTAAGATGAACCTTTTCTGTCTTTGTTACAGTGATCTTGATCCATTGGCTGCATTAAGGAGAGACATAGTGGCACCACTCTTGTCTAGGAACTCGCAAGTACCTGTGAGGTTCTTAACTACAATAATTGTGTGTCGTATATTGTCAATACACATTTGACAATTTTGGAAGTCAGCCAATATGTATGATAATTTTTCTTTATCATCTTGCCCTTAATACCAATATAGGATTTTATCCTTATGTACATATATTATCCATCAAAGTCCACAGTTCTAGTGCAAATTGAAAATATCATCGAAGTAGTGCTGAATGTGAATAGGAATAGAAAAAGGAAAGAAAGAGGGGCATGGAAAAATTATAAGACGATCTCCTTCTCAAGTTTATTATGCCATCATACAAAGAACTTGAGGTCATCAGTGCGAGTAATTTTTTTTAATTAGAGTAGACTAAAGGTATCAAACAGTTTGTATGTAATGTTGTCGTCTAGTTGCACTTATCTTTGATATATCAGGCTCCTCAAAATTATGAGGAGCTTTTTGAGCAAATAATTGCATGGAATTCCAATTATTCAAACTAAAGGGAGTAGAAAAGTTTCAATTCAAAACCTACAAACCCGGATTTTTACGTTGAATTGTCGGAATATTTGGAACATTTTATTGACTTGCAAGTTTTGCCTCAAAAGTTCCAAAAGATGTTGCTCTGTTTTGTTCAAACTTCAGATTGGGATAATTCAATACTCAGATGGTAGATCTACTGAAGTGTGATCTATCGGCAATTATTTATATGATAATGATTCTTTATGTTTCTGATTTTCTTGTTTCGCTAAGAATTTATAACCTTATTTTCATTCATAGTGCCAATTTAGTAATCTTAGTTTTCTCAGAATTGTGTGTTCTTTTGCTTTAGGTCTGTGATGATATCTGATGTTATGCCTAGAGGACGCATCTATCATGAAACTTATGGATGTCAAATGAATGTCAATGATATGGAGATTGTTTTATCCATCATGAAAAATGCTGGATACACTGAAAGTGTGGAAGTCCCAGAAAATGCTGAGATAATATTTATAAATACTTGTGCTATAAGGGACAATGCAGAACTTAAGGTTTGGCAGAGGCTCAATTATTTTTGGTTTCTTAAGAGGCAATGGAAGAGCAATGTTGCCTCTGGAAGGTCACAGTCTGCACATCCCCCCAAAGTAGTTGTGCTGGGGTGTATGGCTGAGAGGTTGAAGGACAAAATATTGGATGCAGATAAGATGGTTGACGTAGTTTGTGGGCCTGATGCTTATCGGGACTTGCCACGCCTGTTGGAAGAAGTGGACTATGGTCAAAAAGGTATCAATACTCTACTTTCACTTGAAGAAACTTACGCAGATATTAATCCAGTCCGCATCTCCAAAAATTCTATATCTGCATTTGTATCTGTGATGAGGGGTTGCAATAATATGTGTTCATTCTGCATTGTTCCCTTCACTAGAGGGAGAGAACGGTCTCGCCCAGTGGAATCAATCGTGAAAGAGGTCGCTGAACTTTGGAAAGAGGGAGTCAAAGAGGTTACGCTTCTCGGCCAAAATGTAAATAGCTATAATGATACATCTGGAGTTGAAAATCCAGATGAACCAGCAGTCAGTTGGGAACTTAGTGATGGATTCTCCAGCATGTGTAAAGTAAAACATGTGGGTCTACGGTTTGCTGATCTCCTAGATAGACTTGCCATAGAATTTCCTGAAATGCGGTTCAGATACACTTCCCCACATCCTAAAGATTTTCCAGATGATTTGTTGTATGTAATGCGGGACAGGTACAATATCTGCAAAAGCATTCATTTGCCAGCACAATCAGGCAGCAGTGCAGTGCTTGAAAGAATGCGTCGTGGATACACTCGCGAAGTATATTTAGATCTTGTGAAGAAGATAAGGGATATAATACCGGATATGGGCATAAGCAGTGACTTCATATGTGGTAAGATCACATTCCATTGTGTTTTCTTAACTACAGGGACCTCACTTAAGGCCGTCCACAAATGCTACATTATTCTATAATCAGACATTGTCTGTTGCTTTAGGTTTTTGGGAAGTATTTTTATTTTATTTTCTGGTTATTTTATGATACTTGTTTTATTTACTCTTTTTTCAAGAATAAAAGTTGAATATACAAAGAGCTACTACAGTATTTTATATTTACATAAGATGAGCTGACTACTTCTGCTTCCTGACTTCTCAGATAGAGAAATTGATCTTGGAGTTCTTGAATTATACTAATGTCATAAGAGGACAAACTGTTCATAGTTAATAGGCAAATATACATGGGAGCTATACAATATCACTTATTTAGCTTTTAATTCTTTTGACGCGTTTCAGGTTTCTGTGGAGAAACGGAAGAGGATCATGAAGACACACTAAGCCTTGTAAAGACTGTTTGTTATGATATGGCATACATGTTTGCTTACAGCATGAGAGAGAAAACACATGCGCACAGAAAATATGTTGATGATGTTCCTGAAGATGTGAAGCAGAGGAGGCTCACAGAACTAATAGAAGCTTTTCGCGGGAGTACAGGTCAGTGCTATGACTCTAAAATTGGCACAATCCAACTTGTGCTAGTTGAAGGGCCAAATAAGCGAGCCCCCGACACAGAGTTAATTGGTAAGAGCGATAGAGGCCATAGGGTATCATTTACGAACCTGGCTATCCCAGATAAGGTTGATAATAATGGAAAGCGCAATCCAAAGGTTGGTGATTATGTTGAAATACACATAACGAAATCCACAAGGGCATCTCTGTTTGGAGAAGCACTCGCTATAACCAAATTAAGCTCATTTTACAACACTTCACATGAAGAAGCTGTTGCCTTTGCCAGCAGAACTTAAGCTATTATTAAAGCTTATGTACTACAGTTTGCTCTTCCATCTTGCTTTTCTTTTGAAATCACAGAGTATTGTTAATAGTTGTAGCATTCTTGGTAGCTTAAAGATCTTTTGCTTCCATACTGGAGTTGTATATCTGGCTGTTCCAGATAGCGCAGAGATGAGTCATCTTTGAGCTGGTTAATTTTCAGTATCTAATTTTAGACAAGAAGTCTTGTTTGCTTAATAATATTTGAAAATTTGGAGGGAATCCCGGAAATTTTGTTCTCGATTATAGTTATGGTAACCTTATCAACTGTCTTCTCATGTTGAGATTTTGTCTGGCCATCAACCGTTCCTTGTATATTCATCAAACTGAACTATATTCAAATGTCGCATACAAAACCTTTGTGCCCCTAAATTGATTACCAGGTGTATTACTTTAGAACTCAATAACGCAAAAGAAATAAATATAGAGGAAAATAGTAAATCATACAAGTAAAATATAGCTCTGTAGATAGAAGATGGAGCAATGTGTACTAGCTACAACTGAATGTTATCAGTTTGGTAATGATCAATAACGTTAAGGTTTCATCCTGTGTCTACTCTCTTTTGTGGCGATTTGTAGGCCCACTATATTTTTCAAGACTTGCAGCATGCATCCATGGAGTGGGGTTATCCTTCCTAACCTATACTTTTATGTCTAAAATGAGTTTATCCAAGCATGAATTCATACTAATCAAGCTCAAAAGGTGATATCAGAAAGTTTATAATTTCATATTGTATATGCTCTATTTTATTATGTATCAAATAAATTAAGTTGGAGCGCACCGATGAAAGCATCAAGTTAAACAAATATTTGTTGACTAAAAAATAGTAATGAGGTGAAATATAATTGGGTAGAGCATAAAGTAATTTTGGGATCATCATTGTCCTCTCCGCTCTAAACTCCCTATCGCTAGACTAGAAGTTTCAAACTTTAAGTTTTGAAAATGAACTATTTGATTTTTAAAAAATGTTTGTTTATTTGATTTTGAATTTCAATTTTAGGAATAAACTTGTTATAATAGAAATTATTCTCTTTTGATTAATAATATTCAACCTGAATCTGAATCATTTATGTTTTTCTTTCAATTATCAAGTACTCATAATAATACTTTTAAGAAAAAATTCTTGTGGCTAGAAAATTTGATCAGAATGATATTTTATTTATGTTATTTTATTTTTTAAAATATTTTTATCTTTTAAATTTTTAAATATTTTAATTTTAAAATAAAAAAATTATGGTGAGAGTTTTTCGTAATCTCCCTTGAATACTCAATTACTGTGTATGCTGTGTATTGGAGTATGGAAGAAAAAAAAGATTACGTCTCGTAAATTATATTCTCTCTATTTCAAAAAGGATAATCTAATTTGAATTTAATAAAATAAATAAATTTAATTTTATGATTTTAAATTAAAATTATGTTAAATATACCAAAATACTTTTTAATATTGTGATCTTAAATATGTCATTAAATATTATTAAAAAAGAAAAAAAATCATATTTTTTAAAATAGACTAAAAAAAATATAATCATTCTTTTTTGTGAGGATGGAGGAGTAATTATGACATGTGATAGCAATTTGACCAAATTCTACTTTTTACTATTAAAAAGCAATGATGATTTGACTCATTGGATCCACATATCCCTGTTGGCAACCCAACTTGGGTTATTTGGTAAAGGAAATAAGAAGTCTTAAAAGATTAGTAATATTAAAATTACTTTAACTCTGATTAAGTTTAGCATGTTGAGGTTAATGTATATACTACTTTTAAATATTTTTTTATCAAACGATCCTTAAACGATAACTGTATCTGAGATCACCTTTTTTATATACCAAAACCCTCATAATTAAGGTATGTTGGGTGGAGATGATGTACTAATAAAGTAATTAACAATACAAAGCTGGTAAAAACAACTGTTGAATAACATGTCAAAATATTGACAACTTTATATATTAAAAAAAGAAAAACATTTCTAGTCAGATTGTAATATTAATAATCTGATTTTGTAACTAAAAAGTAATATATTGGGTCAACAACTTGTTCAAAATTAGTAAATAAAACAACTATAATTGGACTTCTTTCATATGTTTTGGTAAGGCTCTATTTTGACTGGATATAAATATTAATAGTAAAAACCTGATTAGGAAAAAAATATTATGTGCATTTAAAATTCAGAAAATACTTAATATCAGTCTTGAGTCAATTGATCAATAATATTAACAAGATCTGATTGAAATTATGTATCTTTATATTTTTTTTTTGTCCATATAAATATCAAATTAGACCATTGAAGTTGACAAGGAAAATAAAATTTAAAAAAGAGAAAGATATTAAAAATATTTTTAAATTTAATGTAAAAAATTATTAATATTATTCTGAACTATTGATTTCATTTTCTTATAGGAGTATGTAACTGTTAATAAAATGAAGAAAAATATTGAAAACTTTTTTAAATTTGGTGAAAGTTATTATACGGTAAGATTGGAGATGTATTTAAATTAAATTTATAAAGTAAAATAAATATTTTAAAACTATTATTAATTAAATTTTAAAGGATCAAGATGTATAAAATTTAGTAATTTAATGTATGTTTGGAAAAACAGGGGATTGAGACAAAAAGAATAGAGCAAATACATTTATGGTAATTTACTTGAGTCTGTTTTGTCAAACGAGGATAATAATACTCTGTTATATATTTCTTCGAAAAATAAAACCCCACCGGCCACCTCTTCTTTCTCTCTCTCTCTCTCTTCTCTCATCAAAGCAGAAATTTTTGTGAAAAATGGAAGAGAAATCAGAAAATTGGATTTGGCTATGTATGGTGACAGTTTTTTGGTTGATTTATAAGATTAGAAAAAAGCAAAAAGAAGATAAAGAAAGGGAAATTGGAGTTCCAAGGGGAAATTCTGGTTGGCCTCTTTTAGGAGAAACGCTCGATTTCATTGCTTCTGGATACACTTCTCGTCCTGTCACTTTCATGGAAAAACGAAAATCTCTGTAAGTAAACACAACTTTTTCTCTTCCCTTCACTGATTTTGTTTTTTAAAATTCATGTTTTCTACATAAGAGAGATTCGAATGATTAACAAACGACTTTTATCCATTGAAGATCGGTCATTTTAATTCGTATCCGTTAAGAAAATTATTTTCTCCCCATTTTAATTTGATTTAGCAAGAAGCTGAAGAAAATATATAAAAAGAAAAAAAATTGGATCTTGATCATAAATCAAAATTTTATACCTTTAAACATGTGTTTGAAGTTAAAATATTCTTCTGTTTGTTTGCTTTGAATAGTATGCGTTAACTTCACTAATTTTATTAAATTTATATTAATTTAATATTTTAAATATTTAAAATTTATATGAAATAGATTATTATTTCATCAATTTTAATTGTTAAGTATATTGTAGAATTAAAAAGAATTATTAAAAAATGAAAAGATATTTTTCTAACAAATAGAAAAATATTTTTGGGTACAAGATTACAATATTACGACTATATAGTGAGCTGTCCTTTTAATTTTCTAAAATTAAAAAATAAAAAGTAGAATTGGAAAAGTAATAATAGTAAGTAATAATTCTCCCAAGTCCCCGTTGTTGACTGAAGAAAGACTTGTTAATATTTGATTTAGCATATTTATTAAAAAAATATTATTATTTATCATTGAGATTCAACGTGAAAAAAGTAATTATTTTTATCCATCACAAGTGACAAATAGTATTATTTATTGTTGAGATTTAACGTGAAAGAAATAATTATTTTTATCTATTATAAATGACAAATAAAAGTAAATAGAGTGAAAATTTAAATGAGCAATATTGTCATGGGATTACGATGATCATTTACATTCAAAAATTGTTCTCCTTGACATCATTTTATTGAAACTGTAATCATTTTATCTCTCTTTCTCAATACTCATTTGCTATTATGCCGACACTTGCTAATAATACATATAATTCCAAAATTTATAATTGCGTGTCCGCTATATTTTAACATGTTGACCATAGACACATGGAGCATGTTTTTGTAAAATGCTTATAAATTAGGAGCTCAAGTTCATCATCGTTGATAATTATACCGAGTTTAGCATTGATGTAATCAATTTAATTAGTAGTACAATGATTATATATAACTCCTCATCACAAATTAAAATTTACAATAATATTGGTATTTTTTTTACACATTCATTATAATGTTAAGACTTTTGCGTTGTTAATTGTGTTTCTACGATAAATTGGCTTTTGCACGAAGAAACATACCATCTTTGACTTGTTCAATTTTTTTTTGACATTGTTTAATTTGACACAATTTTTTTAAAAAGAAAAGAAATTGGTAAATTATTTTATAAATTGAGATCAAGGAGTATCGTTTTATTTTGCAGAATCAGCATCGATACCGTTCTTTTAACCAATGGTACCATGTCATATGACTTGGCCAAAATCATGAAAAAAGATTTTGTGTAACGAGTTTGCAAAAAGCTGCCATATCTCTCTTTTACAGTTAACAGTACATTTCTTCGACTCTAGCTAGTACCTAGGAACTCAATTGCAGGCCCTATTCAACCTTTCTCATTAAAATTCACTGACCCCTTCTTCCCAAACTTTATTTGCACATGTATTCTGATAATCGTGGTTTATAAATATGTTATTAATTAACTATTTTTGTTCTCTGAAATTCTTGTAAGGTACGGGAATGTGTTTAAAAGTAATATACTAGGAAAAGGAATAATAGTATCAACAGATGCAGAGGTGAACAAAGTGGTTCTACAGAATAATGGAGATGTATTTATACCATGTTATCCAAAATCAATAACAGAATTATTTGGGAAGAATTCAATATTGCAAATGAATGGGCCAGTACATAAAAGACTACACGGACTGATCGGAAGCTTCTTAAAATCTCCACAACTCAAGGCTCGTATTACACGGGACATTGAAGCCTCTGTCCGCCATTTCTTGTCAACATGGCAGGAAAAACAACACAACGTCGTCTACCTACAAGATGAAGCCAAAAAGGTCTATATCTAAATTCTTTGCTGCACATGCATGCATTTATGTTATGTTATGTCTCATCGTACCCCATCACTACGTGTATATATATATATATATCATTTCTCCGCTCAATGTCACATCGTATGGACACCATCAAAATATTGTCTATTAGTAAACATATTCAGTATAGTTTCATAAGTTCATGAGTCTGTAAAGTATAGAATATATGCGGACATTACTTTTATAGGTCCATTTTTGTAACATCTCCTGTTGTTGGCTATTGAAGATTTCATTTGAAGTATTAGTCAAACTGATACTAGGCGTGGACCCTGGAGAAGAATTGAACTTACTCAAGAAAGAATTTGAAGAACTCACCAAAGGCTTGATTTGTTTGCCCATTAAGCTTCCTGGAACCACTCTCTACAAATCATTAAAGGTAATTTTTTGTTGATTATTAGGTACTAGTTAGTTCTTTTTTAAATTTAGGTTGTGTTGTTCTATATAAACTTATATGTATGTGTGAGTTGTAGTAACACTATTTTTAAGTGTTTGTTTAGGCAAAAGAAAGGTTAACAAGAATGGTAGAGAAGATGGTAGAGGAGAGAAAATTAAGCATGGAGAAAAAAGAAGAAAAGGGTTTCCCAAATGATGCAATTGACGTGCTCTTAGGGAATGCTGATGGGGCAAAGCAACCTCTGCCGTATGATTTCATCAGTGGCAACTTGATAGAGATGATGATTCCTGGAGAAGAGACCGTACCAACCGCGATCACCTTAGCCGTCAAATTTCTAACCGACAATCCCGTCGCTCTGCATCGCTTGCTGGTATGATACCGCTATTACTACAATTTAACTTATATGGATTGAAAGTATAAAAAATCGTCAAATTAAAATAAAACACAGCTATAAATAGTATTACCTTAAATAAACCTTAGTAGAATTGACTGTTTTGGATATAATAAATGGACGGATAGGCTTTGCTTGGGCTAAAATACGAAGAGTTGGGAGGAATGATTGCTTACTTGACCCACGTGTGGGTGGTGGGGAATTATATGTCATAGTCATATGATCTTTTAACTTTTATTTAATTAATTTATCCTTTTCACCTTTTCTACCAAGTCATTTTCAAAACTGTGGACACACCAAAACTATTTAAAATGGAGTATTTTTTTAAATAAATATGGAAGACTGTGTTTTTTAGCCGTACGATATTGATTTAACGGCTGTCAGTTGTGGACCAATTTTACAACCCCCGTGCTCTTCTTCTTGAAACTTGTGCCCACACTTTTTTTGGTGGTCTGGTTTCAGTAGACTTGCTTGGTCGCAAATTATCCTAAAATAAGTGTTAGCTTTAGAAAATTTGAGATAAAAAATAGTAATGTTTCCAAGTATACTCCTGTATGAAATAGAAATAGGTACAGTTTTTATACTGCTCAATTCTTCAAACCGATTATTAAATATGAATAAATTAGTAAACTAGAAAACCTTACATTTATTATTTTTCATAATGACATGAACTAAGCTAATACACTCTGTATTTTTCTATATATACTTACTGATAAGAGTGATAATTAGTTTGGCGGTTGAAAAAAATATAACAATACAATGTAGTGTTACTCTGGACCAATTCTAACAATATAGAGATTAGAATGAAATTTTTAGTCGGATGCCGTCTGCTTTTCCAGGGATTATTCTCAGTCATTGGAGAAGACAAAAGTTGAGGCATCGTTCTATACATTAGTTCTCTGTTCTTGATTACTCTCTTTTTAATTTTCTTATCACAAATTTGTTGTTTTGCTGGAATTATTGCAGGAGGAGAATTCGGAATTGAAGCAGCAGAAAATAAGCTGTTGTGAGGAGTATAGTTGGACTGATTATTTGTCAATGCCCTTCACTCAGAATGTTAGTTTTCATTTTTATCATATAAAATAAATTGTCATACTTTTTCAGTCTAGTGTTGCACTATATACATGTAGTTCAATCAAGCCTTCTATAAATGTACTCACAGTGCCAAAAATAATACCCTAGTCATCTTTAATTCTGTCTCTTTTTAAAAATTATATAAACAGGTTGAAAATTTGATCAAATTTTTGAAATTTATGATAAAGAGAAGATTAAATTCAGTTTTATGGAATGACAGGTTATCAGTGAAACGTTGAGATTGGCAAATATCATTAATGCAGTTTGGAGAAAATCTCTTAAAGATGTCAAAATTAAAGGTGTGTATTTCACTTCTTTATGATCCACCATTTTCCCTTCTCTGTGTAGGCCTCCTAAATTAACTAGTGTACCTGCTTCATACGCGTTATGAATATTACTTCAATTTTAGCGGGGTAAAATAAAGTTGAGTGACCATCAATAAAACTAACTCGAAATATATATTGTGGTGTTGTGAATACAGGGCATTTGATACCAAAAGGATGGTGTGTTTTGGCATCCTTCACTTCAGTTCACATGGATGAAGAAAATTATGAAAATCCATACAATTTTGATCCCTCCAGATGGGAGGTCAGTTTTTAATTACTTTTATACAATTAAAAAAATGAAGCAATTAAAATTCTAACTAATTGTTTGGCTTGGCAGAAAGTTGGAGTTGCTGTGACCAGCAATACATTTACACCCTTTGGTGGAGGACAGAGGCTATGTCCTGGTTTAGAACTTTCAAGGCTTGAAATCTCAATTTTCCTCCACCATCTTGTCACCACCTACCGGTAAAAATGCGACCTCCAATATATATTTCTCGTATCTTGAGATTGTGACGTAGTTGTTGGAATGTGAAAAAAATAAAAAAGAAGTGGGAATAGTAGTGTTCTGTTATTTTGTTATCAAGTAGCTAAGGAAGAAAGATAGTGGTGTTTGAAAATAATACAAGAGTAATAATTAATGAGCAATCACTTTCTATTGTGTTGATGAACAGATGGGTGGCAGAGAAGGATGAGATTGTCTATTTCCCAACAGTGAAGATGAAGAACAAACTGCCTATCAACATCATGCCCCTTCAGCAAAACCCACTAATTCAAACCGAACAAAACTAAATTTCTTCTTTATTATTTCCATCCTTAATTTCTCCAACATGCTGCTGTTTTTTTTTTTTTAATGTAACCAACATCTATTATATTATTATCTCAACCAAATATACATCTCTATGTTTAAGGTAGCGAACCATGTACAAGTTTTAAATTTTTTAAAAAAGATTAATATTTAGTTTAGTTATAAATAGTTTGGAAATGAGATGTAGTCGTTGCAATGTGTCCATTTCATTGTTATAGTCCTAGTGTATGAGAAAAATATGGTAGTGGAAAAATCAATTCAAAATTTTCATCCTTATCGTCGATTTTTGGAAGATTTGTATGTCCTTTTGTTCCAAAAAAGAAAATATATGCGGTGGCTGTAAACTAGATATGTAGAATGAAGTTGATAGGTGGGTAGTGGGTCCTATGCCACACGTGCAACACTTGCCTAACAAATAATTTGGTTGGTAAATCAGACGAGAAAGTACAGAATTTAGAAAATATATTGTCAATAATTTAAAGGAACTGTCATACCATGTCCCAATTATGGCTGGTATGATTGTATTTTAGTTCATCAACCGAAGTCCACTTCTTTATACGTGTTTTTTGTCGGTTAAAATTATTGAAAATTTTCAAATTTTTTGCTTCTTTGATAACTTGAATATACAATGTTAGGATTGTACGTGTAGAATGTTTTTTTTATTTTATGAGCACCCATGATCTGGTCGTCTCTTGTTCCAATGGTGTCCGACATGTTATCTGTTTACACCAAAGCAATGAGAAACTGTTATAAAATTAGCTAGAAGCTGGCCAAGATGCCTTAAAAGTGCCCAGAACTTTGAACCAGAGCCAAAAACCATCTTTTAGGAATCAATGATATAGTAGTTAATGGTGAATAACAACATCTGCCCGTCTAGCTCAGTTGGTAGAGCGCAAGGCTCTTAACCTTGTGGTCGTGGGTTCGAGCCCCACGGTGGGCGTGTGTATTGTTTTACAAACATTTTGTTGTATAGGGATTTCTTGAATATCTACTATCTTCAACTTCAAGTTGGAAGGCAAACAAAAGAACGCGCCTTCTCTAATTGACAAAATAGTGGCTACCAAAAAATTTTGAAATTGTTCCTTTTCATGCAAGAAAATGAATTTTATTTCTTTGGCTAAAATCAATATTCCAGCATGAAGGTAGACAGGGGTTTTAAGCTGGTTCTTTCCACGCGAAGCTTCTTGTTTGCCCTTCCCTTGCTGGTGACCGTCGGTTAAGCTGTAAAACCTTATGAAAGGCTCAGGGTAAAGTTTGCCAAATACCAGCCGGAGCCCCAGTTTTGCACTGGAAGAGGAGGCCAACAAGGTGGTAGCAAACGAATGGATACTCTCAGGACTGACAGAAGGGAATTTTGGAAACGAGTCCAACAATCTGTCTCAAGGCTCAGAAACTCATTTCCCTAATGCACAATTCGAAATTGGGTTCCAGTGGAGTCAATCCATCTGCTAAATAGATTAAACAACAACACCTAATAAGGTCCCATTTGGCATTCCACCAATCGAATTTAATTGAAGGAAACATAAAGTTTGTGTCCAGAATCCAGTAGTCATGATATGACTAAGATGCACAGACCAATCAATCACACCTTCAAAGTAGGAACTTTCGGAGGGTGAAGTGACATCTTCTGCAAAAAATTGATAATCTGTGCCTTGGTTGAATTCCCATTTATGAAAATGAGGTAAGAAACCGTGCTGCACGTATTTACACAAGCATAGATGCATTAAGGCTCTATAATGGACCAAATGCAGAAGCAAGTTCGGCATCACATTCATCCTTGGGATTTACTTGACCATTAAAACGTATCCTAGCTCGATTGAATAAAGAAAGCAAGTCCAGTAGCTCCTTGTGGGAGAGCTTTGAAGGCCTCTTATCTTCAAATCCAGTGGTTCTTAAAATGTCATTGATTATATCTCTAAACAAATTTAGGTCCTTCCCAATATCAGGAGAGAAATTAACATTGTCTTCATTGCTCAGCCCGTCTTCATCTTCGGTATCATTAACATGATAATCACTGTACAATGCATTATTCTCTTCATCTCCTTTGGTTTCTTGCAGCTTCATTAACTCCATCAACATTCTTTTCTGCTTAAAGATCGCACCCAATGTTTTATTTTTCTTGGTGAAGCAAGTTCTTGTAAACGCACACCATTCTTCATGGTCTACCTCTGGAATTTCAGTTTTAGGATATATCTTCACAACAGAAGAATCAACCTTTGGACATGGCAAAAAGTCCTTCTTGCTCACATTCATGACAAACTCTACGTCAGCCACCAGCTTCACGTTCACAGCTAATCTATTGAACTCTGAATCCCCTGGATTTGCCAATAGCCTCCTAGCGAATTCTTTCTGCAGCAATAGTGTCCCACTCCTGTAAGAGTTCTTTCCGTAAACTAATTTAGCAACCAAAGGCGAAGAAATTCCATAAGGGATGTTGGCAACCATAAGATCGAACCGTGGAAACTCAGTCTTTAAAGCATCTTGGCATATAACCTGCAAAACCCAAATGACAACTACTCAATTGAACTAAGTATGAAGTCCTACACATGTCAGACTCAACGTAACTGCACTAAGCAGTCCTTTGATTCAATGACAAGTTATACCAGGATTACAATATAACGGTTATTATATAGTGTAATAATCATACACGCATAGTCACAATCGAGAATGCAACAATGCCCATACCAAAATCAAGAATTTCCTTAATCCTTGTATTACTAATACACCTAGCCTCATATCATTCATTTTGGATTTTAAGTTTATGGTACTCTTTCTAACTTCACCGCGGTAAACTAAGTGTATTTGTCTATGCCTAATTTTAATAGGAATCCACATTAAAATTATAATGCAAAATTTTACACTAAAAAGGCATAAGGCATTTCGTCGAACAATATGCAAGCATATAAACTTACAGTTAAACGGTCTTGAAGTCCTCGTTCAGAGACGCGCTTATGAAGAATCTCTACCATACGTTTGTCGATTTCGATGGCTATGACTTTTTGGGCGACTTCTAGAAGCTTCAGGGTGAGATTTCCGGTGCCTGGTCCAATTTCTAGAACTGTATCAGTAGGAAGTATGTTGGATTTTTGGACTATGGAACTAAGGACTCGAGGATTCATGAGAAGATGTTGACCTCTACTCTTAAGCAAATAAATTTGTGCTTCTTCATTTTCAGTTTTTCTTCGAAATTTGTTATATTCTTCATCTTCATCTTTGACATTGTTGAAACGGCGAGTCGACTGCGAACGACAACTTCGCCGGTAAAAATGTTGGCTAATGATTAGTTTGCTCGACAAAATTTTGATACGATCAAGCATTGTGAAAAAATGAACTTTTAAGTTGAAGAGATTTTTCAATTTCAGCGGGAATTACATGGGGATTCATCACCGAAAATTTAATTTAATTTAATTTAATTTTGTTTAAAAAATAAAAAAGGAAAAGATGATAGGTGAGTCCCAGTGCAGTTCATAAATCTGGGCCGAGCCCAAATTGAAGGACCCAAAAGTACAAATTACTTATCTGGGCCTAGGCCCGCCTACTATAGAAAGAAAGGTCCAAATAAACATCTTTGGAACATTATGCAACACTTGTACTTATATATGGAAAATAACAGCTTATTATTATGTCATATTTGAATGTTAATACATACCATAATTCTCTTCATTGTGTACTTGCTTATAGTTATGATGTTAATGATATGTGGAAGCAAGAATGATCATGTTGAGAATGTAAAAAGTTGAATTAAAAAAAAGCAATTCAGTACGATTATCTATCTTGATGCAAATATTAATGATTGATTCTACGGCTCGAACTTCTGACCTATACGTCATACAAGAAGGATTATTGGGATATAAGAACTGTAATGTAATGATTCTATTTGATTACTATCTAATCAAAACCTGATAAACAAGGCATGGATGTCCCGTAATTATATTACTCCTCAAGACCAGTATAATATACAACAATTACTTTAAGTCCATACACCGGCCAGTGCTAGTGGTATTAATTAGTGTCACAAACTGAAACCTTCCAAATTCCAATTATGGATTTCTTTTAATAATGACTATACAAACAAGTTCACATCATTTTGTCATACAATTAGAAAGAAAAAAAACATCCCTTAAATTACTTTTTTATGAACTCAATTAGTAATAATGTTCGTCACGTTTTTCTGTGGGTAATATTCTTTCAAGAGCAACATATAGGGAATATAATTTGTAGATATTGTCGAGTTTTGTGCATACAACTTTTCTTTTTCCTGAAATAAAGGATAAGATTGAGGAGGATTCTTCAGCTATCTATAGAAGATGGGACTTCGTAATTCCCATAGATCTGCAATCATACATGGCAGATTAATTTTATAAAAAAAAATTGTTGACTATTTCAATTAATTTTATTCCCCTACATTATAAGTAGAATTTTTATTTTACTTATTCATATATATTTTTGGATTCATTTTTTTCTCGTTCTATCCTTAGTATCAACAATAATTTCATATAGAGTTTCAAAACACCAGTAATAAAGTTTCTAGTAGATTAGTACTCCTTTCATGCCCTCTTATTCGTCATATTTTGAATTGGGATATCCATTAAAATTTATTTGAGAAATAAGTAACAAGTAAAAATGAATAATGGAGTAATATATATACACACCCTAATAAAAGTTTTCTTAAGAAAAGTGTCAAATCAACATGAAGGTGTAATAGTACCTCCGTTTCTATTTACATGTAATCATTTTAGATTTAAAAAAAACTAATTAAGTTTACTATTCTACACTTATTTAATGTTCTTATGAAGTCAAGATCTCAATCAATGAACATTAATTAATTCATTTTAATTAATTAATTTGACTAATAAACAGTAATTATTTACTTAATTTTTCAATATTGATCAAATTTATATATTTTCAAGGCTAATAATCCATAAAAGTAAAATGAGACAAATAATATTATTCATGCATTAATTTTATAAAACAATAATACTCGTTAAGAAATAATAAATTTAATGAAATTAAAAAATAAAATAATAAACTAGCACTATTATTAGAGAAGTATGTTATAGTGTAATACCGGACAATTATTATTAGCTAGAGTGAGTATAAAATAGGGGGAGTACACAGGAATGTGTTTAAGGGAACGTGGAGGTCTGAGAAACCCATGGGATGTTTCAATTAATTAACGCTATCTTGGAATGAGTGGAGCAACACATTTTTTTCGATTGGTGTACTAATGATACGCAAATCACATTTGTACTATCACAGATTTTAAATACCAATATTTTGACGCGATATATTTAGAAAAAATCACTTCAAAATAATTAGCACTGAAATTAGGTGTACTCCTAACACAATTTTAATGTGTTTGTTTGACCACATAAAATAAATTATTTAATCAACGTGAAATAATAGTACTCTCCAATATTTAAGAGGAGGTAAAAAATGATGAATCAAGGCTATAACGAAAATATTGCAAGGAAAAACTTAGATGTATATGTGAGGCCAAAAGAGAAAAGAAACAAATCAAATAATCGTGTGGCAAATGTCCCTATCATCAATAAAGGACAGAAGTTGGACATAATTAATCAAGTGTTATTTTCTCGACAACAAGTCCTTCAATTGTAAGGAATATAATAATACACCTAAATATTTTATTATAATTAGATTTTTGGTTCCAAAAGAGCCACGTTAAAAAAAAAAAAAAGGCACAAATATTACTTGGACGTATCCTTGTGGAGTATAATATTACTCCATATGAACATTAATTGCCTCTAGAAATTCTTAAAGAATGAAGCAAATAAATAAAGAGGATAGGAAGCATGGTAATAGAGCAATCACTTTTGTGATTTATTTCTGAGGGGAAAAAGAAAGTCCCCATAACTCTTTCGTACTGGAGAAGGCACCCATACTTGATATTTTGTGTCTCCATGCTGGTCCCATTCTTTAAAGTTTACATTGCTAGTTTCATCAACTATCAGAGGGCATTTGTTTCGATCACTTCACATGCTTAATAATTCTTATAGACATTCTCTTTTTAAACTCTACCAGAAATTATTCCTCCATCGATTATTATTTATCATAGAATTAAAAATCGATTTAGTAGTGATAAAGCTAGAATTATTTTACCAGGAGACTTGTTAAGAAAATGAAAGATTGTCACACTTAATTACTATGTACATTAAACCTGCAATTAGAAGAAATTCTTGAGTCACCTTTACCGCTATACTAACTGAAGTATAAAAGTTCAATTTAACAAACCCCTTTAACGTAACATATATTTATATATATATGTAAATTCCTTGTTCAGATAGGTATAGTTAAATTAGTAAAGGGGTATTTCCGCATTAGGTGTGGCAAAAACTAGTCAGAAAGTATGTACTAATTTGAATGATAATTATGGTAGAGGACTAGAGAAGATGCTGAGGAGAAAATAGAAAAGTGGAAAGTGAAAAGTGAAAGAAAAACTAAAGACATGGGGACACAAAATTATGTGAAAAATTTGTGCTAGTAACAAAAAGGCTGAGACAACCAAGGCCCAAATTTTAGGAGATTGACAGTACCCATCACATGCAAAAGAGTTATTGCAAGCATAATCTCTTAGTCTAACGTAATTAAAGAGTCGTGAATATGAAGGAACAATCTTGTGTAGGGGACTTGGAGGCGTGCATAGTCCTAATCAATGGCAACCAAATTAAAATTTTCATCAAAATTTTTACAATATGAAAAAATAAAAACATAAAGAAATTTAATATTTAACGTATTAAGTATATATGAATAATACAGAAAAGGGTCAAATATATTCTTCAACTATATTTCGGCTAAAATATACCCTTTCTGTCAAACTATAGGGTCAAAAATATCCTTTTCATTAACAAAATCTGTTAAACTTCATTTGGATTTCATGTGAATGTCACATGGCGTGCTAACTACCACATAGTCAATAGGGTTCCACTCATGCCACGTAGACTAATAAACTAACTCTCTTTTTCCCCTCATTTTTTTCCATTTTTCTTATAATTTAGATACGACTTCACTGAAGAACATAGTACTCCTTTTTCTCATTTCTCCATTTTCGTAGTTTGGTATGTGTGATGTAATAGGGAGGCATCTAAAAGACATCAATTTTGATATCTGTAATGATGGTCAAATTTATCGCGTTAGTTTATATAGGTTGCTCCATATAAGAGAATTCAGAGAGTTGCATTTGTGGCTTCCATACCCAAGAATCCTTTTGGATTTAATAAAGCTAGCAACATCAAAACTATGAGAACAAAAATGAATATTTTGCATTTTAGCAAGTGTAGGCTTTTGATGTGGTTATATTTTTCCACATAATGGAGAAGGTGAAGCTGTTTCTAAATTTTAAGGGAAATGGAGAAAATTGGGGGAAATTAGGAGTAAGTTTATTAGTCTACGTGGCATGAGTTAAATCGTATTGACTTATGTGGCATCCACATGGCGTTTAACAAAATCTGTTAATGAACAAGGTATTTTTGACCCTATAGTTTGACGGGATGAGTATATTTGAACCGAAATATAGTTTAAAGGTATATTTGAGTTATTTCAGATAGTTCAAGGATATTTTTGACCCTTTTTACCGTAAATAATATAATTTTTCAATCAGATGAGATTTGAATGAACCCACTCAACGACTCTATTCCAGTTCCTAATAACTTAGAGTCAAAATCATAATTTGCTCCATGCATGTGTTTATGTTACTTAATAGTTAAATAACAATAAACTTTGGTTCTTAAATAGTAATTCACTAATGTGCAATTAGGTAGATAATCAAACAGGTATATACATAAATGTGGTTTACATAAGCAACACTGATATAAATAGAAGTAATTATCAAAATAAGTGATCATGAAGGTGTTTGGGTAAGTTCACACTTTTTACTTTATTTGCGCTTAATTAGTAAAACATCAAAAGTTGTAAAGTCAATTTGACGCATATTGATTGCTTATTTAATTTACCTAGTATTTGCGTAATAATCAAACAATGTTAAATCTACGTATGGTTTTAAATCATCAAGTCTAAAACTAGCCAAAATAAGTGACTAAGACAATTAGTTTATCATTAAAAAAAAGGTAGGTATTTTACTAAGTAATGATTATTTTTAATAAACTCAAAAAGTATAATAACCAAACAATGAGTTTGGTCGATGAAAACAACTAAAAGTAGAAAATGAATAGATCATATTAGAAGTCCATATCAAGCATATCATAAATCCTAGATTCTAGAATCCCTTAATTCACTTGTTATGTCAAAGTTTATACATAGTGTATTCTTGATCCAAAAAAATAAAATAAAAAAATCTGAGCAACGTTTAACCGATGAATGCGGGAGGTGGATAACACTAATGATGAGTTAAAGAATTATAAATCATTGAAGATGTCAACACCTACTACTATTAATCAACCGTTAAATAATCAATAACATCAAAAGGTTAAAAACATAACCGTTGAAATGTCACAATTAGTAACTCCTCCTATATCTTGTTTTACCGTTAAAACATAATAACGCTTTGCACCATGGTCGAAAACTAATAATTCAGACATGTAATTTGTGGATTAAATAAAGACATAATGATTAATGAACAAGGAAATTATGTTATTAGTCCTACCGAAAGGAAGTAATCACGTCTCTAATTCAAGTAAATAATTATGCATGTTTGTTATCCGTTAATGTTTATCCTTTTGAGCTCAAAAGAAAATTTGAACACTCCTAATCATAATTATAAGATAGTATTTTAATTAAAGCAAAATAAGTAGCAATTAGAAAGCATAAAAAAAAGGTACAACTACTTTTTCTTTCACTCATTTAATAATTTAAATAAAATAAAGTGCAAACGAACAGAAGTCAAAGGGTAACAAAATTAACCACCTTGCTCTTCACAAAGATGATAAGATTACCTTTAATTTCTTTTTCAAAACCACGAGTGGTCCGACCAAAGTTTTAATTAACAGAGAATTCACGTATAAAATGATTTTTTTTTATCCTTAAAAAATATTTTTTGAAGGACCCGTTTGGCCCCAATAATACTTTAGGAAAAACTTGAAAAGTGGTATTTAATCATATAACTCTGTAAATATATTTGTCAAGTATTTCAAGTTCCAAAGTACTAGAAACAAACTAGTACTTAGGTCAAGTTATAATATTTGAAAATTTTAAAAAATTCAAAAATTACCCTAAGTTTCTTTTATAAAAAATATCCTTTATTTATTAATTCTAATTAATATTTATTACTAACTCGTTCGAAAAAATTGAGTTCTAATTTGGGTGATAAAATTGAGAAAAAAAATAACTGAGTTTAATGAATTATAATTATAATTTAACCACTGACAAATTTGAGGATGCGATTAATTTATTGTCTTGCCTATATTGTTATTTTGTTATTGTTGATTGTTATCAATTATATTATAAGGTTATTTTTTAACGAACATATTCATTATAAAATATGAAAATAAATTTTCGGATACTTTCAATGATTTTTAGAACTTGTGAATATAAATCATATTTTTTGAAATAGTCAAACATTTTAAAGGATGTTTTGGGCCAAATGAATGGTGAAACTTCACCCAAATTTAAATTTTTTGTTATAGATATTAGAATTTCATGAAATAATGTATTCCGTTATATATATATTTCAGAATTTGATATATATATATATTCTCATAGAGAATGTTTGTAATTTTTAAATATATATATGATATGTTCTACACGGTTTAAAATTTTAATTTTTCTATTATTTCTTTGGGGTCTAATTCAACTAGTGAAAATGAGAAAAATGGAAAAAGAAGATTCTGTAAGAGAGTAAAAAGTAGAGCCGTCAATATGGGCTAAGCCCGTTGGGTAGGCCTGGTCTAGCCCGAAATTTAATAGGGTTGGACTATGATTTTTGAACCCCATTTAAGAAAAGAGCTTTTTAGCTCGGCCTGAATAAGTTTGTTGATTTGATGGGCTTGAGAAATATAGGTAGGGCCAGTCCGTGGGCCAATAGTAATTAATTAAAAAATATAATATAATATTAAAATTTTAAATTAAAGAGAGTCCAAATTCAAAATAATTAGGCTAATATTTTTATTTATGTATTTATACTTTTACTTGAAAAAAAACTTAATAAATACTGATAATTTTAGAGACCTCCCTCGAGGCTTCTCTCTATAACACTCACCTTCCATGTGATTTACGATATTATGTCTATCTCCCTTATTTTTAATTTCTTGTAACCAATCTTTAAACCTATTTAAATAAATATAAATTAATAGATTTGACAAATTTACCCTTATATATGAATGCTTAGATCTAATTTTCAATGATTTATCTTTATTCGTTGGATCATATTTCTTCTTCACTTGTGTAAATGTTTAACTAGAACAAAATTTTATCGTTCTTATCGAATTTCTTTCTTGGGAAGTTCAATTTTGTCTTCTATTTGAAGAAATTATTGCCGGAAAATGATGGGTTATTAAATTTACGTGAATTGGTGAAGGTGAAATAGAGATAAAGAGTTAATATGTGGTGAAAATGTGGGTCAACATAGTTGAAGACTTTGATTTTTGTTGGATTAAAAAAATAAGTCTTTATGTTAATTTGTTTTTAAAGTATTTCTTAAATGAGTTATTTTTTATATAATATTTATTAATAAGAAGAAATTTATATAAAAAAGAATAAAATTATCAAATCTATATTAATTTATATATTTTTTAAATAGGTTTAAAGAATGGTTACAAGTAAATAAAATAAGGGAGCTAGAAGTAATATCGTAAATCAAAGGGGAGGTGAGTGTTATAAAGCGAAACATGGAGGTCTCTGAAATTATCCCTAATAAATATTAAAAAATTAATTTTATTTTGATTTTGATTAACAAGTACTAACATTAACATCATGTAATAGTGTTTGGTCGATATTTATAATAATATTTAAAATTTAATTTAATAATTATAAAAAAAATATAATTTTTTTAAAAAAATGGATTGACCCGCCAAATCTGTAGCCCACGTACTTGGGGATTGAACCGATCATTTTTTGGTCCATACCAAAAATGAGTCAGCCTGACCTGACCAATAAAATATCAAAGCCTGTATGGATTAATCCAAATGGGGAGGGCTACTCTAGTAAAAAGTGGTGTTATAATCGATACTTACTCGGAAGTTAAAAAAAAAGAAAAGATGCATACCAATTAAGGGTGAGAATTAACGGTTCTTCAGCTCACCGACGCTAACAGAATGGGGGCGTTCTTTGAGACAGAAAAGTTGGGTAGCGGTAATTAAATGTGAAGGAGGGGGTCACGGCGTTAATAATTATTGGCGCCATTTATGACTGCCACGTGCCACTTATTTTTATAAGTGGGCCCCACTCAACAACCTACCGTACTTCTTTTTGCCCCTTTTTTTTTTTTTTTAGGCTTGTAGACTTTTATCACCAATCACGCTTTCAATTTTCATAGACGAGAGCTTTAACATCAAAATGATGGGAATGTTCTTTTATATAATTACTCAGTCTTTTCGAAATTGATTGTTATATTGTGCTTATTAAAAATTAAATCAGATTAATTTAATATTTTAAATAAAAAAATTTAGATATTTTAAAATTATATGAAAAGTATTATAAATTATAATTTTTTAAATATTAATATGATGAACAAATATATCTTAAAATGTTAGTCAAAATTTTTATAGTTTGACTCTAAAAATAGAAACCATTACAAACAATATCGGACGAAAGGTGTATAATTTATAAATAAATTATTTTTATACAAATGCATAATCTTATCTAATTCTAATATAGGAGACGGGATGGGATGATAATAGATTTAACTTGTGTATCATAAACTTATTTGAAACTTTAATAAAATAATATGATTTATATAAAATACTTATGGTGTCGAACTAGTGTATATACTTGGTTTTAATTTGCAATGATGCAACAAAGGAAGATTTGTCTACTGCAGCAAAAAAAAAAAAAAGAACCTCAAACAAAATAAAAGAAACACAATGAGTATTCATTCAATTGACAATTCGACAAAGACTGACCAACCATTCATTTTCGTCCACGCTTAATTGCTTAATTGCTCTTTTTTTTTTTTTTTGAAATGGGACATATCGAATTTTTATTTATTCTAATTATTGTATCTTCATTTATTAATACAGAAAAAATGGTCATCGAAAACCAATCAGTACTTAAAAAAGATGAATGATCTCTTTTTCTTTTAGGTGTAATTTAAAATAGAGTTTTTATGAGCAGACCCAACTAACTTAATTTATTGTTTTCACCCTGGTGTTTTGTTGAAGTAGGGAACAGTCTTTTATCATAGCATAGGACCTATTTACATAGTATTAATTTCTTTATTATTATTGCAAAACCTGAAATTAATTAGTAGGAGTATGATCATGTGCAAATTAAAACTTAAGTTATGATCCTATGGATGGTCCCAAGCGTTAGCCATGTCAGAGCTTTATGGGATTTATGATGTTTTGATGACTTACTACTATTGGGTCGCTAACAAGGTCCCAAATGACTGCTTAAATTTATTTATTTGGTAAGGAAAAATTGATCTTCTATATTCACTTACCGTAAAGAAAAAATTGAAAAAACAATACATTTGTTCCAAATCAGATAGTCTCTAACATTGATTTTAATTCATACAAAATTTAAATGTGTTTCAGACTCGGTAAACTCTATCTTTCTTTGATTATACATTACAAACTCAACCTTTCTTTCCTGAGTAAGAAAAATATTATGATGACATGAAATCGATCACTCGGACTTACAATTTTTTTCCCCATAGAACCATAGTAAAATTTAAATATATCAACCATAGTAGTTAAGTTAATATAATTGAGGAAATGGTCTCTAGTGTAACCACAAAGCATGATATAATTAGGTAAATCCCATGAGAATATCTGTGTCATTTGCTCAGCCACATTCACCTCACTGATGCTGGATTAGATTCTTTCTTTACTTCCTTTATAACTAACAAATTATTGAATTTTTTTGTACCAACTTAAGATAAAATGTGAAGGAACTCTGTAAGAATACCTAAAAATGAGCTTTTAGCAACTAGTGGACTACTAATTAAACTAGTTTAATGTTTAATTAATTGACATGTTTAGTGTTAATCAAAGAAGCATTAGCGAGACAGAATCTGCAATCTGCCCGTTCATCACGCCGTCGAAAGCTTAAAAAGCGTAATGGAAAAGTTAACAAAAGCAACAAAAAGGCTTACGACTCCTATTATTTTGACTCCCAAAAGACTGCAGCAACCACTTATTAGGATCCAATGTTTATTACTAATTTAATTTACAATTTGGGCTCTAAACCAAACAATTAGTAATTAAACAAAAAGGAAAAGAATAATCAATTCAATTTGTCTTTGCTTCTTTTGACCAAAGAACAGATTTAAAAATGCCCTTTTTTGTCTGAAACAATTAGAAGTCATGTATAGATTTCGTGTAACAACTAATAAATTGTAACTTCACTCTAATCTTACTTCTCTTTTGAGATTGACCATACTTAAAGTTCCGTAATTAGGGACATGTTTGAGGTTAACTTGACAATAAAGAAAAAAACTTTAATTTGCAACGTTACTTAATTAAGCTTGCTTCAATATTTATTGATTGTATGAGTTCTAATATTGGACGTTGTTAATATTTTTCTATTGCTATTTAAATGGAACTTCTAACAACATCTGATCTGTTTCACAACTAAGTTTAAGGTTA
The DNA here is from genome assembly GCA_027704765.1 of Solanum habrochaites. Taxonomy (NCBI): domain Eukaryota; kingdom Viridiplantae; phylum Streptophyta; class Magnoliopsida; order Solanales; family Solanaceae; genus Solanum; species Solanum habrochaites. The sequence continues at coordinate 50,107,197 of JAKWJA010002490.1, read as the reverse complement.
TGTTGACAATGAAGGAAAACATCAACTTGTAAGGTTGCTTAATTAATCTCGCTTCAATATTCAAATACTTAATAATTTCATGAATTTTCTAATACTATAACGTTAAATAGATTAAAATAGAGCTCCTAACAATATATGATCTGTTTTACAACTAAAATTTTAATGTCAACTAGTTGGTGATTGTGAAAATAAATCTCAAGCTTAACTCGCACTCTACAAGTTAACTCAAAGGGAGGAGGATTACACAGACTTTATATGGTGTCCACTCATCCCATTTACCTCAAAATGTAAGACTTTTACATTTTTTAACAATGTCGCTTATTTCAATTAAAATTTTTAACTTCATTAAATGTCTAAATGTGAGATCTATTTATTGACCTAGACTATCGTAAAAATGTAAATCATCCAAATTCAACCCAAGTACTCATTTATTTGTTGGTAACTTTGACATACCTTGGCATACGAAAAAAAAAGAAAGAACCATTGTGTAATTGAACCCATAAACTTTGACTATTTATTTGTTTGTTTTGTTGAACTCCAATAACGTGAAGTGATATGTTAGGCCAGAATATAATAATTAGGGATACTCACCTTATTGCAAAAAAAAAAAGCTACTCCTATTACTCATTTTAATATTGTATTTTAATAATGTTTTCACAACTAACATTTATGATAGGAAAAGCATTATATTATAGCATGAAATAATTGCCAATTTTCATGCTATGTTTCGGGTAATGGAGAATTATATATATTTATATTCATTCTCATGTAAAAGTTTCAGTATATTATACATACAATTTTGCTCCATTATGATATATACTAAAGCAATTTTAATTTTAAAATAGAATATTGAAGTAGAACCACATATATATAGTGTTACTATTACTTTCTGACTCACACAAATTACCTTAGTTCTCCCCTTGTGGGGGACCCCTCTTTATATTACTCTCCTGTTACAAATTGAAATAAACTAAACTCTTTTAAATTTTGTGATATAAAATAAAAAAATATATTAAATGTATTAAAATATCGTCTTAAATGTGTTAAGTAGAAAGTTAAAATTTTAAAAGTTTATAAAAAAGAAAAGAAAAGTATCATTTCTTAGAAATGAACTAAAAAAATAAACCAAACAAATTGAAACAATAAAGTATAGACAACAATTTTTTTTTAAAGGAACAGAAACATAAAGAAAGTTTAATTAGTGGAGTAGCTTTTCAATTTCCAACTACTTGCTCCCACCATTTTATATTAAGAATTAGCATTTTCTTGTTGATTCTTGACATGTGTTATAGAGTTTAAACCAAAAATATTGGGCAAGTTTGACACTCAATTAGTAAGAAATAAGTACATATAAACTTACGTGGGGGTTGTGGACAAATGCCACGGAACTAGAAAATGACATAATTTTGGTAGACACTGACAATATACTGCATCGATATATCAAAAACGACATCCATGAAATTAAAATATGTATAGTGGCCTAGCTGTAATTGCTGTGGATTACTGTCAAGTAAAAAAAAAAAGAATACTAGTTATTGAGTTTTACTCTTTCTAACTGAAAATGACTGACCAATTTATTTTTGGATGTAATGTAAATACACGTACTAGTTTGCTTCAATATGGATTATACATAGACTATAGTTGTGGTGTGTCACAATTCTACTACTTCCTCTCTTATAAGGAATTTGCTACATTTATTATTCACTCAATAAATAAATAAATTATCGGAACATTACATATATTGCAAAATAACTACCATTTATCTCTAGTTCATTACTATTTCAAATTTATTTTATTTGATTTAGGTTGACTTAGTACTTTTTTAAAAAGACATTGTTCGACGATTTCTTTTATTAAAAATAGATAGTTTAACGCATAATACATCCTGTTGATATTTATTATTATTAATTATACTTTGAAAAATTGAAGTATTATTATGTACTTCCTCCGTTAATTTTTAAGTTGTAATAGATATACTCTTATATTTAAATAACAAATAATTAAGTAAAATGAATGGAGAGAGTGACATTTCACCCAATTAACATTAATAAGTGATTAGAGAGATGCAGTTCCTCCTATATTTGTTATTAATTTGCCACTTTCAACCATATTATTATTATTTTAGTAAATCATATGGAAGCATTCAAAGAGTTATCTAAGTTAAAAGTGTACCGTTGGTGTAATCAAATGAATTTCTTAGTGGATGTGCCAAACAATAAACAACATATCAAAAGGCACCAAGGGGGTAATATATTATGTATAATTAATAAGTTTTTTTAAAAGTAAATTAGTCAATTTACCAAACAACTAGCTAAGCTAGTAACTCCAATATAATTTGGAATTATGTGAATTGAATGATCAGTTGGGAAAGTGACATATAAGATTGGACACTTGACCATCTTCTTTGTTTGACACAAATCAAATTATTGTATTTTATGTACTATTGCTAATTGTTCTGTCGGTGAGATGAGCTCTTCATAACTCAATAACCAATTTCTGTATAATAATAGATGATACGTATACACACTATACGAAAGCTTTCACGTTTATTTAACTCTATATAATATTTTTCGTTTTCTTTTTCACATTTTATGTGCTTTTTGTTTCTGGTGAAACACACATACATTATTTATTAACTATAAAATTTTGAGTGCTTTATTTTTTATTTTCTAACTCGATGTTTGTATTGTAATTTTTTTAACGAAAATGACAGTATACCTCTATTTAAATCTTTGTTGTTATTGAATTTTAAGATTACGTTATATACCTTGCTGGCGTATTTTAAAAAAGTAATAAAAAAATTTTCTTTTGCAAATTTTATTGAGGATAAAAAAGGAAACTTCTAAATAAATTAGTTTGACGAGAAAAAATAAAATGGAACCGATAGATACTTTCACGAGACTTGTTCAGAAGTTAAAAATTTTCAAATCATTTAAAATATTCTCGTTAGATCAGATTAAGAATCAAAGATTTCATTTTTAATTAATTGTTAATTAATCACAATTAAATGAGACCCGAGAATATACATTCGTGTGTCAGCTCGGTGGATCTAAAATCTATAAATCCAGGTGTACAATTTTGACCATCAGCAGTGACAGCTAGGAAAACAGGTCAAAAAAATAAAAATAAAATTGGTACTGTAACAAATAAGTAAAATACAACTCTTTCCTTATTAGCAAAATATTTTTTAACAAAGATAATGAAAATAAAATCTAGCCATATGTTTCCCACTAATTAATTAATGACCCCGCTAAACCTGCACAAATTTCATTAATGCGCCAAAATTACTCTCTCCCTCCATTTTAAAACCTTACACTTTATTTTCAATTTTCAACTAATTAAAAATGAAAAAAAAAAAGAAAAAAAGAAAGAGAGCAGTGGGAAAAGCTTCTTAGATTTACACATGATATTCTTGTTTCTTTTTTTCTGTTTGTCAGCTTCTTTTACTACTCCATGTGCTTTTATTAAGTACTACTGAATGAATGTTCTCTTCGTATTTAAAATCACGAAATTAAAATATCTCATATTATTACAATCAGATAAATAAATTAAAACGAAAGAAATTAAAGAAAGAAATTACTAATTAAATTATTTTAGTAATTTCTTTTTGAGTGTTGAGCTCAGAGTCACGCACTGATGACTTTCTCTATCCCCTTTTTTTATTTTTTCTTGGCAATAGTGAAATTAAAGCTGTACATTACAACTGTCTCTCTATATATAAACTTGTATTTCCATCACTTCCAAGACTTGCACATTATAGTTTTGAGGTGGAGGAAGAGGCAATTACTTGGACACAAGCACTGTGGTTGCTCTTCAAAGCAAAAGTGGACTGACTTGCTGTGCACCCACATTGCAATTAAGCCTACCCTCCATAATTTTTCACCTTTTTTTTAGCTTTTTGTTCCAAGATTCTTGATCTTGCTTCAAATTTCCCTCCACCCAGAAAGGAAAGTTGTGTTCTTGGATGTGTTTGTAAGATTAAAAAAAAAAGAAGCAAAAAAGGGAGGTGGAATCATGGAGGTTAACTCACTTCAGAAGTGGGTTCTGCTATGGTGTATAGTATTGTTTATTAGCTCTGGGTTGGTTCACTGTGATGTTACATATGATAGGAAAGCTATTGTGATTAATGGGCAAAGAAGATTACTTTTCTCTGGTTCTATACATTACCCTAGAAGTACCCCTGAGGTACTTCAATTCTTGCCCATTTATGCTCTCTTTTTTCTTTTTACTGTGAAAGTGTTTATGAAGTGAGCTTTAAAATGTGGTTTTGCAGATGTGGGAAGATCTGATAAACAAGGCAAAAGAAGGGGGTTTGGATGTGGTTGAGACCTATGTCTTTTGGAATGTTCATGAGCCTTCCCCTGGCAATGTACTTCATTTCATTCTTATTTCTGTTCAATTAGCTTGTTTTCATTCATGTTTTGTGCTCAAAGATTAAATCTTTTTTTTTTGGGTGTTTTCAGTACAATTTTGAAGGAAGATATGACCTGGTGAGGTTTGTAAAAACGATTCAGAAAGCAGGGCTGTATGCTCATCTTCGAATTGGCCCTTACGTTTGTGCAGAGTGGAATTTTGGGTACATTTCTTTTTTTTAATCTCTTCACTAGATCTATAAAACATTTTCATACCAAGAGGTACTAATTTTTACTGTTAATTCCACAGAGGGTTTCCAGTATGGCTGAAGTATGTACCTGGCATTAGCTTCAGAGCTGATAATGAACCTTTCAAGGTCTCAGCCTTCTCCTGAAAATAATTGGAAAAAAAGAAATTCACCATTAGAAGATTATAATTTTAAATGGTGGATAGTTAATGAAATTTAATTGTTTTATGGATTGACAGAATGCAATGAAAGGGTATGCTGAGAAAATTGTTAACTTGATGAAGAGTCATAATCTTTTCGAGTCTCAGGGTGGTCCAATCATACTCTCACAGGTTGTTTATCTTTCAGGATTTTTTATTCCAATTAGTTCATTATACTCTACAATTCTTGTGTTTGCTGAAGCCAAATTCCACTAAAACTAGTTCAATTCTCATGTAACCTGATCTGCTACTGCAGATTGAGAATGAGTATGGGCCTCAAGCCAAGGTACTTGGAGCACCGGGACATCAGTATTCAACATGGGCTGCAAATATGGCAGTTGGATTAGACACAGGCGTCCCATGGGTGATGTGCAAGGAAGAAGATGCACCAGATCCTGTGGTAAGCAAACATAGTTGTTAGAGCTTCCCATACTCCATTTGGCTTTGTTTTATAGCATGTTCTAGTTTAGTTTAACTTACATACACCTGTCAATCTTGCTATAAAAGTTACCTGTAATTAGCTTTTAAATGACCTAATTTTACACTTAAGTGCATATTAGTTAACCTCCTCCTACAATGAGCCAAACAGTTCTGCTCCTATCGATCCTCTCCAATTTCGCTTCAGTTTCTAATAAAAATCCAAAAATTTTGCAACTGATTAGCTCTCACGGCTCTTAAATTAATTCTACAACTTCTTAAACAACTTTTTCTTATTGCTGATAACAGATCAACACATGCAATGGTTTCTACTGTGATAATTTCTTCCCAAACAAACCATACAAACCTGCAATTTGGACTGAAGCTTGGAGTGGATGGTAAATCTTGTCTCTTCCTTTAAACTTTTGATTATATTAGAAGTTGGGTCATTTTTGACTTGTTTTCTCAATAAATTTAAGGTTCTCGGAATTTGGCGGTCCCCTTCATCAGAGGCCAGTTCAGGATTTGGCATTTGCTGTTGCCCAATTTATACAAAGAGGTGGATCTTTTGTTAACTATTACATGGTTAGTTCCATTTCACTACTTCGGCAAATGCCTGATGTGGAGAAGTCATAATACTTCTTTATAAATCGAAAGCATGCTTGAAGTCCCATATAGTAACTACATTTCCTCTCTTTGCCTAACAGTACCATGGGGGCACGAACTTTGGACGCACTGCGGGTGGGCCATTCATCACTACTAGCTATGACTATGATGCTCCAATTGATGAGTATGGTGAGTGTAGAGCTGTTGTTTCCTCTTTTCTTCTCTTCTCTTGTAGATTTAAACTCACATGTCTTGAGTATTATTTAAGGAGTTGTGATGGTCTTTGAAATTGTGGATTGTTTCAGTGAGACCATGTTTCCTTCACTGATATTTGTTCTATAAGGATTTCCTTCTCTAATTTGTGTACGCTTTAAAAGCTTTGTAGCATAAAAATTTGCCTGTCATTATTCAATTCCGCTTAACTATAAGAGAGAAGTCCTTTAAACTCCCTTCCATTCAACAGGTTTGATCAGACAGCCAAAATATGGTCATCTCAAGGAGCTTCATAGAGCTGTCAAGATGTGTGAGAAATCCATAGTTTCTGCAGATCCAGCAATCACATCCTTGGGAAACCTTCAACAAGTATATAATTCTGCATAAACATCTGTAATCTTGTCACTATGGTTCATTGTAATTTGTCTCTCATTAAATATTCTCTGTTGCTGTAGGCATATGTGTACTCTTCAGAGACAGGGGGTTGTGCAGCTTTCTTGTCAAACAATGACTGGAAATCTGCTGCTAGAGTAATGTTCAATAACATGCACTATAATTTGCCTCCTTGGTCCATTAGCATCCTTCCTGATTGCAGAAATGTAGTCTTCAACACGGCCAAAGTACGTAATACACCCGTGTGGGAACTTCTGTACATTCAATAGTACTCATGAGCTGCTTTAGCATCCTCCGAAAGATATAGTTCATTTATGCTACTAACTGACAACTCTGAAAGCAAGGATTTAACAGCTTTTAAATTCCATATGTAGGTCGGAGTTCAAACATCAAAGATGGAAATGCTACCGACTAACTCAGAGATGCTATCTTGGGAGACTTACAGTGAAGATATATCTGCATTAGATGACAGCTCATCAATTAGGTCTTTTGGTCTCTTGGAGCAAATAAATGTAACCAGAGATACAAGTGATTATTTGTGGTACATAACCAGGTGAGTTTGGTTTTGTATCTGACTATTAAACCTGTTTCCTCGATTTGCTTCTCATGGGGAATTGGATTGTCTGCCAGTGCAAATGTTTTATTGCTCATCTCTTTTACTGCACGACGTGTCTGAAGAGAAGGGGAGAATGGGAAGGGGGTTACGGGTGGAGGGTTGATGTCTTGAAGTACCTCCGTTACAGAGAATAATGTGTTTTGATCTTCTAGGAAATTAAGTAAATGTTCCACTCGCTCGAGGAGTATTTCTAGATGAATTGACACTTTCAGTTCTCATATTACTCATCCTTGGGACCTCTCCTACTTCTTTGAACACATGTGACCTGAAAGCTGAAATTTTAGCTTTATGTGACATGTATGATGTTTTCCTCTGTTACAGTGTTGATATTGGTTCAACTGAGTCCTTCTTGCATGGTGGAGAGCTCCCTACTCTTATAGTTGAGACAACAGGCCATGCTATGCATGTGTTTATTAATGGTCAGCTCTCAGGTAATGCAGTCAATGTTACTTCATCAAAAGTTATCTATGATTATGCTTAAACTTGCTAATTTCAATGAATGCTCCTACACTTGTTAAAGGTTCTGCATTTGGGACAAGGAAGAATAGGAGATTTGTATTTAAAGGAAAAGTCAATCTTCGTGCTGGCTCAAACAGAATTGCACTGCTTAGCGTGGCTGTCGGACTGCCGGTTAGTTAAATCCTTACCTTCGGTCTTCCAAATAGCATGCATACCTGAGTTCAATTCAAGTTTGAGTAACTCATGAAGAAAATAAAATGAGTTTCTACGGTTTAATAGCTTCAAATAAAGTCAACAATAAGTGTTGAGCATCATTAACATATATCAGAATCATTAATCAGCTGCAGTATTACTGATTACTATGCTAGTGCAAAAAACAAAATGCTGGTACCAGCGAGTGAAGAAAAGAAATAATTATGAGGGGTTAAAATGTTGCATAGCTTAAAACTATTGAGCATGGGTTAATGGCTACTTTCGGCAGAGTTAATGATAATTTGTAGACAATGTTTTTCCTTATTTCCGCTGGGATTGGCAAAAGCATGAAACTTAAGCGCACAAGAAAATACAGCCTCACGTTGCTTACCTTGCAGTGTAAGAAGGCCATTGTGCATTCTTTGATTACCATATACCCGTGTGGGAGGAAGCTAATGTAAATTCTCCTTTCCCAGCAGTAAAGGGATAGGAAAAAGTCTATCAGAAAAGAAGGGATAGGAAACCAGTTCATCAGTGCAACTAGCTATTATCATCATGATCACTGATATGTTGAAGCAACACTTTGTAGCCTATTTACTGTCGTGAGATCATTTATACATTTTTTTTTAATATACTCTTGATTCTTAATATTTCGTTTTGTTTTCTGAAGAACATTGGTGGACATTTTGAAACATGGAGCACTGGCGTACTAGGTCCTGTTGCAATTCAAGGACTTGACCAGGGAAAATGGGACTTGTCCTGGGCAAAGTGGACATATCAGGTGCGCTAACTTATATCACTATTGTTCAATCAATCATCAATTACTTCAACTGCAACCTTTTATACTGATATGGACTTACTAACAGGTTGGGCTTAAAGGGGAGGCCATGAATCTTGTTTCGACAAATGGTATTTCTGCCGTTGACTGGATGCAAGGTTCATTAATTGCACAGAAACAACAACCGTTAACATGGCATAAGGTATGAAATTAGGAGTTAGGTTCCAAAGATGCAAGTGATGGTAGTCATGTCTTACAACTCATCATATTGCAGGCTTACTTCAATACGCCCGAAGGAGATGAGCCATTGGCTTTGGACATGAGCAGTATGGGTAAAGGTCAAGTATGGATTAATGGCCAGAGTATTGGTAGATATTGGACTGCATATGCTACTGGAGATTGCAATGGGTGCCAATATTCTGGAGTTTTTCGACCTCCAAAATGTCAACTGGGATGTGGGGAACCAACTCAAAAATGGTAAGCCACTTCTTCCCAGCTCTATACACTGCTTCCTGACAATTTCACAGAACACCATAAAAAACTGGAAACTGGAGGTCCTTGTACTGGTAACTTGAAGATTTTATTTTTTCAGGTACCATGTTCCTCGGTCTTGGTTAAAACCCACTCAAAATCTATTGGTGCTTTTTGAAGAACTTGGTGGAGATCCCACAAGAATTTCTCTCGTGAAGAGATCAGTCACTAACGTATGTTCGAATGTAGCTGAATATCATCCAAACATTAAGAACTGGCAAATTGAGAACTACGGCAAAACCGAAGAGTTTCACCTACCCAAAGTTCGCATTCACTGTGCTCCCGGTCAATCTATTTCCTCCATTAAATTTGCAAGCTTCGGAACTCCCCTCGGAACCTGTGGGAGCTTCAAGCAAGGAACTTGCCATGCTCCTGACTCACACGCCGTTGTAGAAAAGGTACCCTCCTGTTTTGCTTACAGTGTTGAAGCGACAAGAATAAATTGTTTACTTTAGTTCAACCACTCACTAGGCAGCCTAATTTCATTTGACTCACATTTTGTTCTTGTAACTTTGCCAGAAATGTCTAGGACGCCAAACATGTGCTGTGACAATATCAAATAGCAACTTTGGAGAAGATCCCTGCCCCAACGTACTGAAGCGGTTGTCTGTAGAAGCACATTGTACACCTACTCAGAATTGAACAGTAAAAAAAGAAAAGTTGTTCAAATGTTGCGTAACTTAGTGTACACCCATGAGGAAAAGGCTAGTGAGGTAAGAATAAACTGTGAAGCAAAGGATATAGGAGGTAGTAGTTTGGTTGGTGAATGTTGTCAAGGAGAACTCCTGATACACGTTCATTAGGTAGTACTCTTAATTTTGGGGTGCCGAAGGGGACTCTGTGAAGATAGCATATTTATACACGAGTTTGTAGATTGTTGGGAGTTCCAAAATGCCACTCCCATCTTAGAGTCTGGTCCCTTTCTGCTTTTAAATTGGAAATATGGACCGGATAAGGTCATTTATGTACTGTTTAGTCAGTGTGATATAGCTTGTCTTCCTGGGAAAATCAAACCCCTTAGGTTCATGTTAGGAATGGATCCTAACATGATCCTTTATAGTCGTCTGTGATGTGCTGTTGGCAGAAAGAATTCAATGGAAAAGTGTAATTTGCATCTATGTTGTCTTTCATTTTCATGTAACCTAGCGCCATATATGAGCATGTTAATTAAGCCTAAACAGAAGTACATGGGAAGGGACTCATGACACTGACCAAAGCAATTCTCTTATAAGGTACCATTGTTCCGTTTTGAGTTCACACCCTGCATCCATTTTTTATGGTCCGATTGCTGATGTCTTCACCCTGTTCTTGGATTATTCATCTCTTCTTACAACAAACTGAACGGAAGTTTGCAGTTCAAATTTTGGTTTTCATTACCCATCAATCTTCTATGCTAGTTGATGTCTTTTTTCATAGTAGAACTCCCCAGGATATATTCAAATGTGTTATTTTGATGACTGTCAGTCGAGGCAAGTGGTTCACCAACAGTACACTTGGATATTGTAACACGGACAACATAAATAATTCAAATGGAACAACACCCATTGAAATAATTAAGGACCACCACGTTTATCATTCAACGCAAGAAATCCCTTTTTTGATTAGATACGGAATAGTTCAAACTGCAGAATAATATTTGAAGAACTTGCAATATCCAACAGAAATTAAACTACTTCTTGCTCATATAAAGATAATATGGAGTAAAACTAATTAATTAGGCTGATGAGGTACTACTGATGTGCTTGGCAATGGTCTGCTGCAGCTCATCTTTTTTGGCTCCTACCACCTTATCAACGATCTTCCCCTCCTTGATGAACATGAAGGTTGGCATCGCCTCCACGGCCCAATCAGTAGCTACCGACTGCGATGAGTAAATAAGACATCATCAGGATCATTCGTACTAGGAAATTTACTTCCTTATATGTTGGATCATATTGTTAGGTAAACATTAATAGAGTCTAGTTATATGCCACCAAACGTATTTAATGTTTGGCTCAATAATTTTACCTTCAATTCATCCACATCCACCTTCAGGAAGGTAACAGTGGGTATCTTCTTGGCCAACTCTGCAAGGAATGGAGCAATGAACTTGCAGGGACCACACCAGGAAGCAGTAAAGTCCACAACTAACTGCAACATTAGTAAATATGATTCAACAAAATTCGATGAGGGGTAGAGTATTACTAGCACAAAACTAGACACGATCAATCAATCCATCACCCAAACGATAATCATACACAAGTACTGAACAAGAGTTAAGAACATCAAGATCGCTGATAGAAGTAAGTCATTGGTAAAATCTCTTTTTTCGAAATAAACATATGTTATGTTCTCATCGATGTGAAACACGGATGAGCCTAAACAATAAAAATCTTTTATTGTGGCTGCATTGATGGAATATTGTCTACATTGTAGAGAAAATAAATAAATTGGGAAACGATGTCAAGATTTTAATCCTCAATTCATAATGGAGATCAACAAACCGAACAAGAAACTAAAATGTGTAAAAAAAACATATGATTTTGCTAAATTCAAAACGAAACAGAACGATGTGCAATCGGTTTATATAAAACACAGAGCCCAATTTTATTTTTAACAGTTTCCAATTCCCGATCTCGACAAACCCACGCCAAATTAAGATTCGATCCGTCATAATATAAAGCAAGAAACTCAACGATGAACGAAGAAATTAATACTCCATATTGATATCATACAAGAAAAGAAAACAACAAAGAGAGAAAAGACAAGTGTTACCAGTTTTTTGTTATCAATTCCCTTTTGGAGATGCTGCTTCCATTCATCAACGGTGTGGACGCCAAAGACTTGTCCCTCCTCTGCCATTTCTCTGAGTTGTTCTTTTTTTCTATGGGCTTCGCAAAAATTAGCTTACCAAACAAGAAAGCTCTGCGCATTTGGATCGGCTCTCTCCGTCTTATATAGGGCTTGAGCTTAGGATGGAAGTTCCATCAAGAATATTCTAATTTACATATATGCCCCTGCTCGCACTTTTTTTTTTTTTTTTTTATCCTAGGCCAATGGAATACGTGGACGGAAACAAACAAAAAATTTATTTTAATTTTAATCTTTTTGAGATCATTGATTTTGATTTTATAACATAACTTTCTTAATTTTTTCATATAAATACTTTTGAACATTAAAAGGACAAGCAAATCTTGGTGATTTCATATATTGTGATTACCTTATTTATTTTTAATTTAGTATAATTAAATTAATTTAGATGATTATTATATAGATTGAGTAAAACTATAATATAATATTTGGGGGTAAGTTTAGCTGACATAACTTATGTGATTGATATGAACAGATGATTCATATATAATGCATTTTCAAGATTCAAATAATTAAGAAAAAATTAGGTTGTTTTCATTTCGTTCGTCACTATTTAAAAATTTCTTTTGCTTTATTATCTTGGCTACTAGGATGTTTTAATTTATCAGGTTATTTCTGGTCTGTCCACGAATTTAATAACAATTTGAATGGTGACTCTATTCAGAAATTCTTATATTTACGCTCATTTTTAACTCTTCGGAATATTTAAGAGATTGACAATAATAATATGTATCGTATTAGAGTGGGATATATGAAATGAAAGTTGCACATTCACTATCTATGTGTGATAAGAACATATCACACAAAACATAAAAGTCACTATCTATGTGTGATAAGAACATATCACACAAAACTTAAAAGTAGGTTTTATGAAGTAGCTATTAGACTTTATGAAAATGTAAGGTCGTCATTAGGCATTTAAGTTCCATTTCATGTGCGTAAGCAAGTCAAGTTGACATAGCTTATATTTGCTGATAATCTTATGGAATTTTCTATAAAGAAAGTTAAATCATTGATAAAATGTTTGAAGCACTAGCACATTTTAGCTCCTTCAGATCATCGACTAAAAAGGAATATAAAGAAGTCCAACATTTTTATAGTAAAGATAATTGAGGAGACTAAAGAAGAAGAATTGACTTTACACTTGGCTCATCACTCCTATTTCCATTACATAGATTTGGAGAATTTGTCTCTGTACAACCCCAAAATGTCGTTTAAGAGGTAAACAAAATTTTGAAGAACTACTTATGAGACAATAGCAATGATGCCTTGTTTGCTTGGGAGAAGGTTTGGACGCCTAAAATGTACGTGGTGCTCAACATTAATGTTTGTCATGGCTTGAATGTTGCTTCAACGCAAAATCTGTTATGACAATTAATAAGTTAAGAATCTTTGTGGATAAATATCGTTTATATGAAATCAGATGATAATATTGCCCCTTCAAACAATAATTGATACCGGAGGAAATTAAATAACTTGAAGAATGAAATGAAGCATTGATATACACAAGATAGATATAACCTAACATTGAAGGAAGATAAAGTATCACCACAAGTTACATTAGCGTCATTTAGCCACAAAACCTTTGAAATCTGCTACACTAATATGAAATAGTATAAAACAAAAGATAATAATAATATAAAATAGTATAGCACAACCAAGAATCAAGTTTATATTGTGGTTAGCTACATTGGACAAATTCATTTCTAACAAAAGGTTAATGAAGATGCACATCAAGGTGGAAAATGAATAGTGTTTTCACAGGGTTAAGTCAACAATCTATTTATAAGTTGATGTGTATAATTGCAAAAAGTAAAAGAAACAATCAAGGATTCACATATAGATACAAGCAACTTAAATTAATTAGGTACTACTGAAAATCAACAAGAAGCATTGGAGTAAAACAAAAAAATAAATACTTGCTACTCTATGCGTGCTATGATATATCACATTTGAAGAGCAGGAAACTGAAAAATATACAAAGTAAAATGTCTAAAAAGAGCAAGTAATAACACAGATCAAAGAAAAATTCATACACATGATAGGTAGATTTTCAGGAATAAAAAAAACTATATAAATATAAGAGTTTTATTCAAACTTTAGGTGCTAACTAGTTGTGAGAAATAGGCAAACAAGGTGCTTTGCGTTGTAATTGTTAGGCGGTTAAAGCTGTAATTATCATTTGTTATTAAAGATAATGTTCATAGTTATTACAAAAAAAATAGTTATTAAACTTGGAGATAGTTTTAAAAAATTGTGTTTGAATGAATAAAAAATATTTGATGATAAATTACTATGTTTAATTATTTTTTTAAGAAGTATTTGAGTATCAAATTGTGAAAGAGAAATTCCATTACATTCATTTTACTTGTGTTTGAATGAATAAAAAATATTTGATGATAAATTACCATGTTTAATCGAAGCTATTTGAATATCAAATTATGAATGAGAAATTCCATTAAATTCGTTTTAAATTAGTACTGTATTATTTAGAAAAAGAAAATGTTTTTGATATTTCTATTCAAAAGATTTTTATTAGATTTTATACTTTTATCTAGTTAAAAAAACTCTAAAACTACACATAAGATTTAAGAGTTTTAATAACTAGATTTATTTAAAACACCTTTAATTAACTAAATTAAATTTAATCAGCCGGATAAATATAAATTTCAATAAAGAATTGACAGTATAAAAAGGAGAAAGAGATTTGAGTATTAAAAAGGGAGACTAAACAGACTTTAGACAGTAGTCTTGCAAAACCCTCAAGATTGAAGAAACCTCCAAGTGATCAAAGGATCACTGATTTCTAATTCTTTCTAAATGCCGCCTAAGGTAGAGAAGCTTCCAATTAATGTCGTCGAACTCGACAGTAGCGACGACGAGGGCACCGGCGTTCCCGTCGTCGGAATGACAAAACCAGAAATTAATCACGGTGGTAACTCACTGAGTAAATCACCGGTAATAGAAAATCCCAACGCCGTTGTTCCACCGGATTCTAATTACAGGCCACTGGATTCTCGAAGTTTCTGGAGAGCTGGCAATTTTGAAGTTGGTCGTATCAAATCATCTGCTATACACGGTTCATCTCTCATCTTTTTTTTTTTCCGCAATTCAGAATTTAATTTTACTTGTAACATGAGGTAAGAGTTACGTTGGTTGGTTACCTGTAGGTGAATTGGAACATGCTCGTGTTCATCCCAAATTTCTGCATTCCAATGCTACTTCTCATAAATGGGCGTTTGGAGGTAAATTTTATGGTTGAGTAGAGTTAGAATTCAATTGCTTTTTGTTGTATTTGTTGCAAGGTCCTATTCATGTTCCAGTGTTGTCTTTTGTTGGATGCAATTATTTTATAATCAGAATTATTTTCTATTTATCTTAATGAGATTGTTAAAGAAAACCTCTTCTATCTATCTTAATGAGATTGTTAAAGAAAACCTTTTCTATCTATCTTAATGAGATTGTGAAAGAAAATCTGCATGACACTTGTTCTATCCGAAGCAAAAGTGCCTTATCCTCAGAACATAAAAACTAACCCGAGGATACTTTCGAGGTTGTCTAACAATTATTGTGTGCTGTACATTTACATGTGGCACTTTGATCTACTATATTATTTTTGGTTGATAGAAGAGCATAGTCCCAATCTTATCAGTTGTAGTTTTGTGGTAGTGGAATATAGTTAATTAATAAGTACATTTCCGTGTGGATCCATTCTGCTCTTACTATTGCATGACCATTGGTATTTTGAATGTCATTGCAGCAATAGCTGAGCTTTTGGACAATGCTGTTGATGAGGTATATTTAGAAGTTCAGTATTTCATGTATAATATATTGATTCTATCGATTCTACTGAAAATTTGGTATCTGTTGAATTGCAGCTTGTCACCCATATGTCTGTTCTGCTATATTTTGTTGTCCGACACTGTCTTCTTGATAGTTTGTAAGTAATGCAATAGAAGAACTTTTGCAGGATGAACAAAGCTCAATGATTCAGTTAAAAAGCACATTTTCTTCTTTGTGTATTTTGGAGGAAACATAAATTACCCTTTTTAAATATAGTTGGACAGTTCCTTGAGTTACTTAACCATGTAGTGTCCTTGAATGCGGCTGTATACTGGGTTTCCCCTGTTCGCCAATTGTATCCTCATAAAAAAAAATTAGTTGTGAATACTACCTAGGATTTAGGCATCTTTGGATTGGTTTTTGGCGAAAAACATAGCTTTTAATTGTTCTTACGGACATTATATTTTTATTTGATTGGTCTTAAAGTGATGTTCACAGTTGGATTGGTGGAAATCACAACTTGTAAGAGAACCATTCTCTTTTTGTTTCTATTATTATTTTCATTTGTCTTCTTGTTGTCTAAGTGGACCGTGGCCCTCAGATGTTGTTGTGGATACATTTCTTTTGGTACTTATCAGAGATTAAAAATCCGCAAGAGGTTTTGCAATTGGAATATGGTTCCTGTGTCTATGTTTCTTTGAAGAGATAGACATATGAGGTATCACGATCATCTTTTCAGCCAAGAGCTTGTTGGGTCTCCATAGGGAAGTTTGATTGGGTTTTGTAAATTTTGTTACCAACAACTTTTTAAGTTACTATGGCACCAAGTCATTAGAACAAGAAGGGTACAAGTTTACCCTTCTTTCTCTCCCCTTGTCTATTAAGTAGGAAATGGAAGATCCCTTTTGGTTAGAATTTTAGGTCAGATGCCAGTTTGTTTTGGATACCTTCACAACTTTATTGACTTTCTAACCTTCAGTGTGTTTCATTTCCTCCTTTGCCATTTTGATAGAAATTCAACTTTTTAGAGACTTAAATGTCTTAACAATAATTCTCACTAACCTTTGGTTTCTTCAATTATACCTTCTAATTCTCAAGGTCATCGAGTTTGGCTCCCAATGTTTTGATAATTGCCGTTGTAAATATTTCTTTCTCTCATTCTTTTTTGTTCAATGGATAAGGTTTCACTCACAATAAGTGCATTCTCTTCGATAGTTGTTTCAAACACAACATCATCAAGTTGAGAGTGCCTTATATTAATGTCTAATGTGCACATTTCCTTTGACAAGGAAGAGCTGTGAGACACATTCTATATGTACTGTATTACTGTTTTGCAACAAAGTAGGGACTGCAATTGTTATTATTCTAAGGAATCACTTGCTTTTCCCTCTTCAATTTTGTACTTTCTGGTCTTGAAAAGCCCTTGAATTTATAGCACTTACAACATTCTTATGTTGATTTTTTCTTAATAAATGTGAGCGTAACTATCCTCCATTCTTCAAGACTAGAGATCTCTTCAATTTTTTGCTTCTCAAGTTCTCCTCTTTTAGATCTACAATAGAAATTGTTATGTTGGTTCTACTTAAATTGTTTGTTGCTTGAATTTAGGGTATAAATGCCTAGATCTCTTGATGTGTTTTCTTCTTGATTATGACATGCAGACAACTTAGCTGATAAATTTTGCTCTTTCGACCTGAACTCAGCACATCTGTCTATCTGTACTCTGTAGTTCTCTGGGGAATTTTCCTTTTACTGAAGATTATATGCTCACAAACTCATATCATGTCATTGAAGCCAGCCCATTATTACCCATCCTTTAACATCGAAGGTCTTATGATTTATAAGGATGACATCCTTCTCCCCCATGCCTTCTTGTAAAAAGAAAATTCTGTCTCTGCTGCTTGCACTGATAGATTCTGTGGTTTCACTTTCATGTAATATCTTATTAAGCAATTTAGATAATGTGAATAAAAATAATATTTTATGTTGAAATCAATCTCTCTTGCACTTGCATAAATTTTCTTTTGTCTAATGACAATTTTTCTGTCTTTAATTGCATGTTAGGTAAGTAGTGGCGCAACATTCGTGAAAATTGACAGGATCTCTAACCCAAGGGACAACTCTCCTGCATTGCTCTTCCAGGGTGTGGTATCGCTGTTACTTAACCTTCATCACTATCATACTATACCTTGTTACAATTGCCGTAACATGTATTATATCATATTGAGCAGACGATGGGGGTGGTATGGATCCAGACCGCCTTCGCAAATGCATGAGCCTGGGTTATTCTTCAAAAACATCAAACTCAACCATTGGACAATGTGAGCTTCTTCCTAGAGTTACAAATAATTGTGTCTGGTGTACTAATTTGTGTTACTGCCATAATCAATTTTTTGCACTCATTGCTGCTTGGGAATCACTTATACTCCTGTTAGGTTTTGAGGCATTTTATGCTACTTGACTTTTCTTTTTGATGAATAAGCTGCTTGAATATTTTTTTAAAGCTATAACTTTACCTGGATTTTAGATGGTAATGGATTCAAGACGAGTACCATGCGGTTAGGCGCTGATGTAATTGTCTTCAGCCGTTCATCCCGTTCAGGGTATCTTCTCTTTCCACCTCTGTGTCTACATATATCTATATATCTATCTATCTATCTATCTTGAAGATAGGGGCAAGGTCGTGTATATCCTTACTCCACTTGTTGGATTACATTGGGTATATCGTTGTTGTATATATAGCATCTTTAACATACCAATGACAATACCTTAGATAGGAGGTTATGAAGGTCGCAAATTGGTGTAGATGGTTAATGGTTAATAGGTAGTTGAGCGTTGTCTCGCTTTCCAAGAATAGCTGTGGTGGTAGTTTGGTGCACTCTACCAATTTCCCCTTCATACGAGTTGTAGTAGCATCTTTCTCGTAGTTGTCTGTCCTATGATTTTTGATGCTACTTGTTATTTCTTGTACTTCAGTTATCACATTATTTGATTATTTGGCTCCTTGTTTTCTAAATACTATGTTATGTGTTCCTTTTATTTGTTATGTCTTCTTTACTTCTGTGTTCTTCTTTTTTAATTGCTTTTAAATGCGTTACTCATGCTGAGAGTCTTTTGGGATCAACCGCTCTACATCTACAAGGTAGGGATAAGGCTTGTGTACACTTTACCCTTCCTAGTCCCTACTTATGAGATTACACTAGGTATGTTGTTGTGCGCGCGTATGTATATATATAATTATATATATTAATTATGGAACCTTAGGTTCTTCAAGAAATCACATTGGGTTCTTTATGAGTTGTTTTGCGAATTACCAACTCTAAAGGTTTATATTATTTCCCTTCAAGAAAACATAGCTTATTATATAATTTAATTACAAACAAAATCCCCTGTAACGGACACCAAACCACTCACCTTTCAAACTCTTCTATTGGTAAACATGTAAACCTAACTAAGATATTCAAGACCAAGGAAGTGACGTCTCTTATGACTTTGGTGGTTAAAATGCCAGTTTTCATTATAACAACATTTGTAATATCTCTGATGACAGTGTGCCTTCCAATTTCCATAGAGAACTATGTTCTTGTGTAGTTTCTCTACTTACTGTATACTTCTTGTTTACTTGAAGGATTCGGGGTGGGGGTATTCCCGCAACATCAATACACTACTTACTTTATTTAAAAAATTACGACGTCTCAGATATCATTGTAAAATACCTAATTTCATTTACAAAAGAGTAATCGTTGGTATTTCTTTTTTATGGTTGACTTATTTGAAACTGAAAATAAGATTATTTTCAATTTTAGTTATCTGTTAATACTTTTATTAATGTATGTCTGATATTAAACTAGTGATGTCAATTATAACTTGGATTTTACAAGTACCGAATTGACACATTAGGTGTTTGCTATAGCTTCGTTAAGCTGTGCGCATCAGTTGGAAGAAGAGTTCACATTCTATTTAATCGGTATTGCATAAGCTGTTTCTTGCTAGCCCATCAGTCTTGTGTTTTTCTTGGCACTTTTTGTTTTTAGAGTATATTGGTTATGTGCAGTGAAGTATATTGTTTATCCCGAAAATCACATTTGTCAAAGCACTATTCAGGTTATCAAGTGCTTCACATTCGGGAACAAAGGAAGCCCTCTTTCTACAACTTTCTCATGACTGCCAAGTTTGTCAATAGTTCATTTCCTTCTTTCGTTTTATTTCAGTGTACTTCTTTCAAACAAGAATCTGTGTGACTACTTCTATTTTTAGAAGCGCTTGGATAAGCTTATCATTATCGTTATTCTCTTGGATAACAGTGGTGCTCGGGGGAATTTGTGCACACCTTGACTGATCCACTTGGTATTTGCTTTTTTTAACCAGTACAACTATTGAGTAACTCTGCCAGTCGAGACCAAGGCAAATAAGAACTCACCTAGGTGTTGCTTCTGCTGGGATTTGAACCTTGGTTTTCAAGATGGTTACTCCAATTTTTTTATTGCAAGGCAGCTCTGGAGTGGAACAGGCTTATATTTGAACAGATATTAGTTCTTGTATAGAATGAATCCAAATGAATTGGAGAAAAATAAAAGAGGAAGGAGCGACCCAGAAGTTGATTGATGGGGGTTTGTTTGCAATGTGCTGCTTGATATGTAACAACATGCTATTTCTGAAGTTAATTGGTCACTGGTGTTACCAAACAATTATTTATGTTGCTAGAAATTAGAATTGATGTTGTGCTTGAGAATGTTATGAATTTTGATATTTTCTGCACTTCTATGGTCTAGCCGAGCAACTCAAAGTGTTGGCCTTCTGTCCTATACATTTCTTCGGAGAACAGGGCAAGATGATGTGATTGTTCCAATGGTAAAAAGTCTTTACATTCTGTTGAAACTTGTAATATTTGGCACTTGAAGTTTGTAATATATTTCTAACATGAACATCTATCTTTAGTTTTTCTTTTTTTGATTGAAAATGAATGCAGATCGATTATGATATCACCGACCATTGGGCTGAACCAATAGTATATGGCTCTCAAGATGATTGGTCAACAAATTTGAATACAATTCTTGAGTGGTCCCCTTTTGCAACAAAGTTGGATCTTCTGCAACAGGTTGGTTGGATAATTGCACATATACTTTAAAGCTATATTTTTATATCATGAATTTATTTTGTATGAATTGTCGTTTCTAGAAAGTTACTTTTTATAGATTAATTCTTTGTTGCAGACTCTGAGCTTTGATGGTGTTATTTGAATTTCTTGTTTTTGTTATGAGATCATGCTATGGTCATAATATAACAAGCAAATATTAAATATCCATGTATAATAAATCATGAAGCATACCAAGCTCAAAATTGCTAAACTTTGAGGGAACATGTACTTCCTGTATCTCAAGTTTGGTATGCACATGTTTGAGATGACATGGTTTTAAAGTTAGAGTTGTAAATTGTATGTTTCTTCCTGTTAAATTGGGTACATGTGTAGCCTACTAGTTACTTCAGGACTTTTTATGGATGGAGGAGAAAAAAGTTGAACAGAAAACGGTAAAATGGAGCACATTTAACTTTCATCATTATGTATAGCATATTAAAATTTCACTTCCAATTGGAGCTGAGATAAGTTTCTAGATTATGCAATAAGTATGCAGATTTTAGTTCTAGGTCACCTTGTTTTATTTAGGAAACAACTTCTCTAGCCCTCAACAGGTAGGGATAGGGTTTGTGTACATCCCGCCCTCCCAGACGCCACTTGTGGAACACACTGGGTATGTTGTTGGGCTATATTGTGGACATTTGGCAAGGTGTGGTATGTTAGGCATATCAAAAATCTGACAAGTGATCTTGCAATTAGGAAAAAGATAACAAGTATTCATCAGGGTTCTCTTCACAGAGGGGACACCTGCTACATAATTGCATTTGTCTTCTCTGAATAGTTTGATCAAGTGAGGCATGCTTCCTTAGACACAAGCCACCGAAAACAAGAAACCTTCAAGGAGAATCTTCTTCCAAGGTCAACGGTTGGTGTCGGAAGAAGTCAGTGACATTTAGCAAGTATTAACCAAGAATATTTCACCTGTATCATACCTTCATATAATAGAGTCACCCTTGGGTTGATCCAGGATGAAGGTGCTAAGGGACTAATAGAAAACGAAATCTTGCAGTTTCCCAATCATTTAAATTCTTTCTTAGAAATAGATTCCATCTTTGGACATCAGAAGAATCAGCTATAGAATAGATTCCACCTGCAATTATTTTTACCAGAAATTATTTATTTTTTATTACTGAATGCTCTATCTTTTCTCTTATATGTTCTCCAGTTTGATGATATAAAATCACATGGAACTAGGATTATTGTCTTCAACCTATGGCTAAACGATGAAGGCATTTATGAACTGAACTTTGATGACGATGATGAGGTATGTCTATTTCTTGAAAACATTTGGCTCAACTTTCAGACTCCTGTAAACCACATACCTTAGGCTAGTGTGTCTATAGCTGCTCTTAAGGCTCGTCCGGTATAAGGAATAACTAGTCCCAGGATAATTTTAGGATGAGTTTATCCTATGATTGGTTTGGTTGGGAAAAATAGTGAGATAACTTATCCCGCGATTGTATTTTTTTTTTTTTGGTTTCACATTGAGGGTGGGATAGCAATCCTGGGATAACTTGTTCCCTAACCAGATGAGCCCTTAATCCTGACATAGGAGAAAAAGGTGATAAGAAGGTTTCGGTAAACGAATGGTTTTTGATTTAAAAAAAAAACGAATGGTTTTTGATGATCTTGTCTATGTCAAATGCTTTTCTTTTTGTTTGTTTGTTTGAAGAAGGTAATACTTTCATATATAAAATGGTGACAGTAGGCTGTGCAACTACAAATTGTGAAGTACCCCTTAAATTTACAAGACTATAAAGAGGAAAAGGCTGCAGCATACGCAGATTCTAAATGTAATCTAAGAGATAAAAAATAGACTCTACATCTTATGTATTTCATCTGTACTATAAAAGTAGTACAAAACCCATAATTCTTTTCATATGATAAACAGCTAAATGTCATTTCTATTGGGCTGTAATTTTACTTCATTCCTCTAACCTAGGGGTCGTTTGTTAGGGGTATTTGAAGAAATAGTCCATGTATGATGTATGGTATTCTTTAATACTATGTTTGGTAGGAATTGGGGCCTATGTATATGCATTACTAATACCTTCCATTTGGAGGTATCATTAATTTATAAGATTTAATACCATGGGATAAGTTTATGTAAAGGCAAAAATATACCTCTAATCATTTTAATTGTTTTATTTATTTTCTTGATTTATGATTCTATTCAAATTTTAAAATTATTAATCTCTGTCAACGACCCCTTAATACAATTTCCTCTTATAATACTGTTGGTTTGTGTTTTTTTTTTTATATATCCATATATATATATATATATATATTCTATATATATATATATATTATTCTTTGAACTTGGTAACTTTGTATTAAATATCACAGCAAACATGGGTTTGATTGAAACCTTATGTACAAGAGTACTCCTCATTTCACTTCTCTATGGTTTAAATTGAATCTAGCACATGAATAATAGAGATAGTGTCATTTGAGTACTAATTACACCAAAAAACTAAAAAAAGAATGCAGTTAAGTTTGACTTTCTGCACATTGTTCACTATGCTCTCAAAATAGCGTCGTATTATATTTTTGGCATCACAGGTTTTGCTCTCAATGCTCTTTGAACATTTCCTCCTTTTTCTGCCTCATCCTTCTCTTGCTTATTTGAAGGATGCCTTATCCTTTCTTTTGTTGGTCATGCAGGACATAACGTTGAGAGATGAAGCTAATCATGGAAATACATCAAAAACGAACAAGAGAGGGCGTGAACTGCAATCCCATATTTCGTACCGTTTACGATACTCTCTAAGAGTAACCATTTAATTTTACTTAATTTCTATAAACATCCCTGCCGATTGTTTTGCTAATGTATTTTAATGCTTCCTTATATCTCTTATCAGGCATACACATCCATATTATACCTAAAAAAATTTACGAATTTTAGTATCATACTAAGAGGGAAGCCTGTTGAGCAGTATAATATTCTTGATGAGTTGAAGCTCACAAAAGTAATCACTTACAGGCCACAACTTGCTGGAACATCAAAGGAGGTACAGAATGATATGGGTTCTTGATTTTCCTGCTTTAGAGGGCTGTACGTTTACATTAGACTAGAAGTCCAACTATAGATTGTAAACTGTTTATTGATTCAAATGTACACAATGAGAACAAAACAGCGGTTTTACCATTATAACATTAATAAGTTCTCCACAGATATGATTTTCTGTGTGTGGGGACTTACTAATTGCAAATCGGTTATTGGGCTTGTGGCTATATTTGCTAATCATCTAGATTTGTGGATTCAAACAGCTTTGCTGCTCTGCTGCAGATCTTGGTTGAAACAAGTCTTGGCTTCGTCAAGGATACTCCATCATCAGTTTGTGGATTCAATGTTTACCACAAAAATCGTCTCATCAGGGTATGCAATGTTGTGTCTGGAGAAAGATGTTATATGCAATATTTTTTTGTTCATCTTAGCTGAAGATGGTAACAAAAAAGCTTATCTGATTTGGCCTGGTTTAACACCCCACCCCCACCCCCACCCCCACCGTTGGCCCCCACCCCCCACGCCCAACCCCCCCACCGAACATAGCGAAACAGAAAAGAGGAAAAACAAATTCGAATAGACCTTAAACCTCTGACTTAAGTTTGGGGTTTAAGCGGGTATGTGGGGCATCCAAACATTGCGGTTGGCCTCAATTGAGAATCTTGCTGGACTTGAGATAACTTCATAATTTTTTTTCCAAGTAACTTGAATTTGCCTATTGCTGATTATGTTCTTCTGGGTTTTCTTAGCCATTCTGGAAAGTTACTGCAGACGGTTCTTCCAAAGGAAATGGTGTTGTTGGTATGTATTTTAAGTATTCAGACCCACTTCTATCATTATGGTATGACAATGATGTACTCAATTACTCTTGACTCAGGTGTTCTGGAAGCAAATTTCATAGAACCTGCACATGACAAGCAAGATTTTGAACGATCTTCTCTGTTTTTCAAGCTGGAGACTAAACTAAAGCAAATAGTGATGGATTACTGGTATGTTCTGTGCTGTAATTTCAGATAACGGAGTTCATCATCTTTTTGTTTGTTTAATTATGTAAATTTGTAGGTCATATGTTTAATTCCTTTTGATTAAACAGAACCGATGCTGCAGTTAAATCTTCATTCAAAACCCTTGGGGTGGGGGCGTGTTTCATTTGGTGGAGTGCATTTTCATTTGTTTAGAAATTATGCAATACATGTTATTTTTAATACACCAAACTATAAACACTGCATAGCATAACTACTAAAAGCATTACTAATACACCATATTCAACACTATTTTTATACACCCTACCAAATGATCCCTTAAGGTCCTCCCACCCCCCCTCTTTTGTTTTTCTGGATGAAATGGTGGTTGTGTTATAGATGGAGGGTTTGCTTTGTACTTCGTTTGCATTTGTAAGTCTTTAGAAGTTGAAACTAATGGAGATCTAGTAATTTTATCACTTTTTCTTTAGAATTCATTCATTGTCAAATCCTGCTTGAAGTTGTGAGGTAGCTAAAGTGCACGTGGCCAGTCATGATTGTCATTTTCTCCTATCCATGATTAAAGCCTGTCCCGCTCTTGCTTACCGAGAACAAAATTTGAATTTCCATCAGATGAACAGTGGGTGGGCTGGGGGCTGTGAGATAATTATGTTTTTTTTTTATGAAGAAAGTTTATACTTTTAATATTTCTAGCTTCTGGTAGGCTTAGCTGTACTTTTCTCCTCCTCTCCGTTTCCACCTACCTACTAGGCTACTACACCTCTGAAATTTATTTCGCGAATTGCTATGTTTCATCACGGTATTCTGTCACTGTTAGCCATTGAAATAGTTGTACTTCTCAACTTGTGACATAGGCATGTTTCTTGTGATCATAATACAGGAAAGGTCATTGTCACTTGATAGGATTGAAGCCTCTTGAACCGCATTTACAAAACCTTCTGAGAGAATCTTTTGTTCCACCCCAAGTTCAAGTGGCTAATGCTCAAACACCGTCGCCAACAAAATTTCAAACAGTTACAGATCTTGCAGCTCATCCCAGGCCACATTTTCGTTCTGCACAGAGTGGCAACAGTGGAAGAACCAACTGCAACATGGAATTGCCAGGTGTACAGCCTATGACAGGGAATGCAATTGTAGGACCTTGTTCTTTCTTTTCTCGTTTTTTGTTTGATTCACTTTTTTGTTTATGGTTCTTTTACGTTGTTGAGAAGTTGATATTACTATATTCATGTTCTTAATAAGGATATCAAACGTCTAATGGGTTTGTGTCAATTTATTAGAGTACATACATAAATGATGTTCTTTATTGGTATTTTTGCAGGAGTCTGTTAAAAAAGATACACAAATATCCAGTTCAAGTTGCATGTCAATTGATCAGATTTGTGAAGAAAATATCCAACTCTTTAGGAGGTACATGTTTTTTAAAGCTCTCTTTAAGATACAGCTGCACGGCATACATTTTGCCTTGCATGATTGATCAATTTTGATGGATTTATACACTTGAGAGTCATTTGATACCCCTCATATAGGATAAGGTCGGACTGTATCCCCTCAGATTGGATTGTTAATAACGGGAAGTGGGATTATATCCATCCATATTGTATTTCAATTAGGGAATTTGTAGGCCAAATTGAAATATCTGTCCTACATTACACTATGCTGGAACTTAAAATCTTAGTACAAGAATGGCCTTTAGACTATTTAACAATTTCACAGATTTGTTACACAAAGGTTACTGTAACAACATACCTATTGTAATCCCACAAGTGGGTTTGAAGAGGGTGGAGTATATGAATACCTTACCTCTACTTCCACGAGGTTGTTTTTGGAAGACCCTCGGCTCAAGTAATGCATATTAAAGCAATATGATCAAGAACATACAGAAGTAAAGAAGACATAAGAAATAATAGAGAAAGCATCCTTATAAAAAATAAAAATAAAAAATAATAGAGAAAGCATTACCTAACATGTAGAAGAAAAAAACAGCAATCAACAGAATAATGTGATACTCGAAGCACAAGAAACAATAGGTAGTAGAAGAAAAGAAACTATGGGTATACTGCTAATACTACTTATATGAAAGGAGAAACATGTACCAGTTTACCAAACTACCAACAAGCCTATCCAGAAAGCGAGACAATGCTCCACTACCTACTAACATTCTATCCTAACTCTCCTATCTAAGGTCTTGTCCTCAGTAAATTGAAGATGCACCATGTCCTGTCCAATCACCTCTTCCAATACTTCTTCAGTCTTTAATCCCATTTCCTTGGATACCCAAGATACTTGAAGCTTTCTCTCTTTTGCTACTTAGGACTCTCCTAAGTATGCATTGTAATTGTTGTCGTGTTCTCTGTGGCTTGTTTGTTTTTGTTATGTTACTAATCTTATCTTTTTAAGAATTACATTCTTCTTCTGGTGTGTGTCTTCTTCTTCTGCTTGTTAGTCCTTTCGGCTTATCTTCTAGTTCTCTAGTCTACTCCTTCTTGCTGTTGACATGTCAAAACCCAAAAACTGTAACGTGTGACCTGGGTTGACTTATCAGGCGAACCCTGTACCTGATGCTAAGACAAAGTAAACAATTATAACCACTAAATGTAGCATAACATAATATGAACTATCTTTATCCCACTCAGCCAGTATTGTCAAACCTGGTCAGAAAGCACGTCGCAGGAGCTGCACATGATTAGATGTAATGCAATAAGTCGTCTTCTTTTCTCCTCCATTAGAATTGAAGAGAAGCCTTTGACGTGGTGCTTGTCAGAAAAATCAATGGTCGTTGTGGCACAAAGTGTCTTTTCTAGCAATCAATGAAGCTGGAATGGGTCGTGGAAGACTCAAGTTGAATGCCAATAGAGGTAGAAAATGACAGGTGATTCTTCTCTTATGTCTTAAGCTTGGTGGACACAGTAACCCCCACACTTGTGTTGGTATAAGGAAGCAGGTCACCGTTGAATTAGTTGAGATGCGCGTATGGTGGCTTGGGCACCACATCTATTATTTAGAAAGCGTTGCAGTGTACAACTGAATTTTAGGGGAAAAGATTCTGCAGAAATTCATGCTACTGTTTCCTCTCGAGTTTGTTGATCAATGAATGAGTGACAACCAACAACCACCACATGTTGCTTCTTGGGGATGGGCCTTCCAATATGAGGACATGATTAGTGCTTTTTTCTCTTGAATTTGGTTTTGTACTTAAATTTGACTTGGGAGATTTAAACGATATGAACTTCTCAGCCTTTATCTCTCTTTCGTCTCTGATTTTAGCCTAAAATTTCAGGCAGCCTCAAATCTCAATGCAGTTTTTCTGGACTAATCCTTGTTTCCAGTTTCCTTCTCTATTTATATCTTCCAGCTTTTGGCCTCCTCTAGAAACTAAAACTGATTGGCTCTGCAGTTGGTAACATTTTGAATCCTTGTTCCACAGGTGTGAAGCATTCATCCAGAGAGAAACCGAGTTGAAACGTACAGTATGTAGCACTTCCTTGAGGAGCATGTGTTTGATACTTTTACCTTTTCTTTTAAGTTATGCTTTTGAAATTATGCGTCCTTATATCTGACATAAATGATGCAGATAGAGGAGTTGGAGAAAGAGTTAGAGGACACTAAAAAGAAAACTTCCGAGCTTTCGACGCGTCTGGAAAGTCAGAAAAAGCTTAAACTTTTGAAACAACTTGGACAGAAAGCACAGTAATGTTTTTGTTCTCTTGGGAATTGTATGCATCCATCTGGACCTTGACGAATTGATAACCATAGGCCTCTGAATGTTGAATTTTACACATGGGGTTTTACCTTTTGAATTTATACAGCAAATTCTGTAGGCTCACAAGTCTCCTGAATTATTGTACTATTTAGTTTTATTTGTATGATGATTTCAGTTTATGCTGCCCCACCCTCACCTCCTGAAAAAAGATGAAGTAATTATCATCAACGCAGGCGCGTTAGATTGGTTTATGTTTCTTCAATTACACAATTTTTTCATATAAAGGAAAACCGAAAAATCTTCTCCCCTGTAAGTTTGGTTTCATTAAAAAAAAAAAGGGAATAATCCTTCTCTTGATGAATAAAGTTGTACGCTTTGGAGTAGGTGAAGTAAAGGTGGAAAAGAATGCTTCTCAAGTCAGCAAGTTCTTTTGTATTGGTGACTATAGCACGCTGGTGCGGTGGTTCAGAGTCATTCTGATCAAATTACCCTTGTTAGATTCGTATTTGTTTTGCTAGATTAGGAGCATGTCCTGTACCTTCCATTTTCCCTTATTCACCAAGATTTGCTATATGACCAGTTTTTCCAAAACTGCAACGACAAAACTGCAGTTGTCTCTAACACGAGTTTGACACACAACTGACCTTCAGACATGATTCTCTTCTGTGCTTGCTAAAGCAACGTTTCTCATGTGCTTAGATTTCCGTATCTTCTCATTCCTTGTGCATCAAACAGTTTATGCACACATCTGAAGTAGGGTATGCATACGCATGGTAGCTTTACCATAGTGTTGATACAGATGGTGTCCAGGGCACGTCTCCAGATTATTGAAAAAATCCCTAATTGTTATTGTAGACATTCTTTTAAGTTATACACAAACTAAGTACCTAATTAGCTGCGTTGAGCTGACGGTCAGTCTTGGAGAAATGTTTAGGACAGGAACAAATAATAGGATATATGATATGCCGATGATAAAGAGAAAGGTTGTAAAACAAGTGAGACAGATCGAATTAAATGTTATTTTTACTAACATAAGAAGATATATTCTAACAATTGATACATGGTGTATTATGAGACGCTTTCCTTGATAGCAACCACTATTCTTCACCATACTTGTAATATTCCTACCCAATTCTCTTTTTCTTTTTTTAAAGACAAGGGAAATCCGCAGCTAGCAAATCACATAGGAGACTAGGCAAGCCTTGTGCGACGAGCTCGATCCAGAAGGCAAACCGCTTGCTTTCGCTGGCAAGGGGTTTCAAACTTAAGACCTCCAACAAAGAAGTTTTAAGCTCAAATCACTTTTCACTAATCATTGATGGTTCTAAAACGGCTAAGCCTACATTATATGCAATAGTACCTAGAATTACTACAGGAAAAATATATAAAAGACCATTGGGCCATGCGGGCTCAATCGCTCCTACGAAACCAAGGTCAAAAAGATTGCAAAAATCAGTCATTCACAACCACTGATGAAGGATTCCTCGAAAAGTTAAAGCTCTACTAGTCTCTCCTTTTTTTCATTCCTTCAAAGACCAGATCTAAGTCCTGTCATGCAATCGCTTGCAAAACCTCGAAGGATCAAATTCCTACCCAATTCTCTTATACACTAATACCATCTCCATCCAAAAAATAACAGGAACTTGCACAACTTTTTTTTTTTTTTTAAAAAAAGTTCCTTTTAATTGATACAATAAGAAACCTATTCAAGTTTAAACATCATCAACCACTAATATAGTCAATGTAATTTCACCGTGGAGTATAAAATATGCTATGTTAATTTTATCATTGCCTTTTGTGGGAATAAATAGGGAAACTATTTTTTCATGGGTCCTCCATTCAAAAACGTTCTAAGTAGGTCGTACGTGTGAGAAAGGCTTATATGCACAAAACAGTCAAATTGGAAAAGGTATTTGGGAATTCTTTGGAAGAAGAGTGACACAAGTAGAGAATTTGTGTGATTGTAATGGCAACTTATGACGATCTTCTCTGATTTACAAGATAGTAAGATCATAACTTCTCAACCCAATTTTACTGGGCCAGAATGTAGAAGCGGGTTGACCCGGAAAAAAAATCAAGCCGTAGTCAAACGTTACAACTGAGTTCTTCATTGAAGTTAAGAACGCTAGCACATCTTCCTCCTTGCGACTGTGTGAGTCGCTGATCAATCAGCAAGACACAAGAAGATGAGGAAACGCGATTTAGCTATTCTGATGCTATCTGCTTTCGCTATTTTCTTCTCTCTACAGGTAAAATTCATTTCTCTATTCAATCCCATTTTCATACTGCTAGAAAAATCTCCGATCTTCAAAAACCCTAGCGTTTTTTATATCACTTATCCTAATTGAAAAATTCATACTTTAAACTGATTTTATTGTCTATTGGCGGTTAATTCCAGCACGAAGGTGATCTATCGTTCAAGGAGGCATGGTATCATCTTTTCGAAGAGTATCCCATCAAATACGAGGCTGAGCGTCTTCCTCCCCCAATTGTTGCCGATCTCAACGGTGATGGAAAGAAAGAGGTCCTTGTCGCTACTCATGATGCCAAAATTCAGGTGATTTCTTACATTACAGTCCATTGGATTAGAGACGGATTAAGAATTTATTGTCAGTGGATGGGTTCGGACTGGTGCATTTACATACCTGTATATAATGTGTAGACACTTTTGGTTTGGTTAATGAGATAGAAAGGGCTGAGCTGAAACCTACTAGGCTATGCGGCTACCTACTTTTCCACTTATATGATGTAGAAGAGTACTGCTAACATTTGAATAGAAGGAACTAGGAGAGTAGAGATTCTTGTACCTGACCCTCAGGAAAAATTCGTGGGTGCAACTGCAACTGCACTGATGAAATTAGTCTTAATCTGCCCTTGCATTAGGTCTTTGATTTATTCTTTGTGCCTGGATCCTATGCTAGAATTTTCAATTACTGAGCAGCATTTTCTTAATCAATTTTTGGATGGAGCTTAATCTTTTTTTTTTTTTTTGCTGAGGAAGATTTATCTTGTTCTGTTTGTGTGGTTTCTTATCCATGTGGCCATACATGGGTATGGCGCAGGTTTTGGGACGAGCCCATTCTAGGCGTGTTGATGAAGGCTTCAGTGAAGCACGTTTGCTCGCGGAGGTGTCCCTCTTGCCAGACAAAATTCGTATTGTCTCAGGAAGACGAGCGGTGGCGATGGCCACTGGTGTGATAGATAGGAACTATAATCATAGGGAGCCTCGAAAACAGGTCCTAGTTGTTGTTACCTCAGGTTGGTCTGTGATGTGTTTCGATCACAATCTTAAAAAGCTATGGGAGGTCAACTTGCAGGTGCTTTTATGCATGGAGATTCTCACATTTTGACTTACAGTGACCTCTGATATACTTCGTGATAAACTGATGGTCTATTCTTTCTTCCTGGTCAATTCATACAGGAGGATTTTCCACACAATGCTCATCACAGGGAGATAGCAGTTTCCATAAGTAATTATACTGTAAAGCATGGAGATTCAGGTTTGGTGATTGTTGGCGGACGGATGGAAATGCAGCCTCATGTATGTAATTAGCCTAACTGTTTTCTAGAAGTGATCTATCCTTTAAGAATGCCATTTCAAATACAACTTAAGGTAGTATTTACAAAGTAAAAAATCTCAGAAGGAAATACAACTTTATATGATTCAATGACCATGTAGCATTTGTTAGCTAGCTTTTCTTTGAGTAAGTAAAACATCTGGAGCTAAATTTTTAATTCTTTGAGTGAGTAAAACATCTGGAGCTAAATTTCTCATAAGTTACATCTTCTCCCTTTTCAGATGCATATTGATCCATTTGAAGAGATTGAAATGGCTGAGAAAAGTGCAGAGCAGCATAGAAGAAGTGCTGCTGAGAAAGAGTAAACCTCATCATACGGAGCTGGTTTTCCTACAACACATTTCTTTTTGCTTTCTTACAGTCCTCTATCCCCCGTATAAAGCCATTCTATTAATTTTTTGGTTCCCCCACATAACATATATCCTTGTATCAATCATGTTTTCAAATTATG
Organism: Solanum habrochaites; assembly: GCA_027704765.1. NCBI lineage: Eukaryota > Viridiplantae > Streptophyta > Magnoliopsida > Solanales > Solanaceae > Solanum > Solanum habrochaites. Next base: position 50,074,700 of record JAKWJA010002490.1, on the reverse strand, counting down.
CGGGAAGAAAGAAATAGAATCAGAACCTATGTGCTTATTGACGCATTGCATATTGAGGATCCGAGGTAAGAGATCGTCAAGAAAAACCTTTAAAGCTTGATCGTGGACTGTCATTCACGGGTAGTCCTGACTTGAAATGACTTTATATTACGATTCTTGTCGTCTAAGCCTGTAAAATGACTCTCTTTTGTATTTCCGATTTCGCCCTTTCATATTTCTGGTCTGAGCAAATAAGAGAAGTAATTATCTCTCTTTGTCAAATTAAATATCACGAAGAAAAATTGTAGATATTTTCATTAGTCCACATAACCCAGCTTCTCATTGAAATAATAATAGCTCTCCTTGAGCACAAATTTTGAGCTTGGAGACCATTAATAATACTTCGTACCACCTCTTCTTATGACCAGGTATTGTATTAAGGGCCTTGTGATTACTCTTTTTTTAAAAAAAAAAAAACTGGAAAATTTGTATTCCTCAGCATTAAGGGTATGTTGTCCACCTCCAAATATTTACGCTTACGGAAAGTAATTACAGAAGTCTATCCACTAACTGAACTTCCTCCTCTATATATTGCTCTTTACACCAAAAACATTAAGTGATAAGCTTCCACTTGATCTTCTGTATTTTACATTGTTTGCCTTCAAAAATATTTTCATTTATCTTTTTCTTCCCAAGTCTTCCACCAAATCGTCAGGCGGTATTATCATTCGCACAACCACCTATCTTTTCGCGGCTCTTGCTTATCGTGTCTATCTAATACCAAGCAACAAGAAGGTCTTACAGTAAACGCTCTGGCATAGATCAGGTCACCTTAGCCATATTGAAAAATTATGCCACACTCATGTTGCCACTCTACAGTGAAAAAAGATGGTTGTTTGTCTCTTGAGGCCTCCTTACGTAGTGAGCACATTGAAACAATGCAAATTCCCTTTTTTGTAATGCCTCATGAGTCATGAGTCAAACAGACTCTCCTGGATCCTGGCTACCAGCCAGGTGAAGCACTTCACCTTTGTTGGTACTCCTAAAAATATGCTAGCGTCTATAGAATTACACTCTTTCCAAATACGATTTCCAGGTCCTTGCTGTGAGGTACTTATAAGCTGTGACTTTTAACGATTATAGTGATAGAAAATAGAAAACCGATAATCAAATCTTCCATAGCAACAGAGGATATTGGAAATTCACATGTGTTAGTCGTCCCCATATTCCGTAGGATGGAAGACATCACCATCATTATATAACCATGTTTATAAGTCCTTAGTTATAAGGCCCCGACGCCCTATTTTTGTGTGTTGAGGGCCTTCTTGTTGTTTGGTGGCTTGTGGGGGGGGAGGGGGGGGGGGGGGGGCGGGAGGGGGGAGGGAGGTGAGTGAGCGGGTGGAGGGGGCATGATGAAAAGTGAAGCTATCCATACTCTGTCCTGATGGAGGATCTATGTATATTCAAAGTCATTTATTTTTTAATCTTCTTTTCATGAATTTATATTCGTTTTTACTTTTTTTTTTTTTAATTATTAATTATATATACTTATGGTGACAAGGTATTCCTAGGCTTCCTTCTTATTTAGTTCAAAAATTTGACATACTTGTTTAATCCAGGCATCTGAGAATTCAGGAGTTGTGGATTTACGCCATTTTGCCCTTTATGGCAACTTGCTGGTCCGTCCACCGGCCAACTACTTTGAGACAGGCATATGAGGTTTTTCCCGTTTGCCCACCAACTCTCCATCCCTAAGAAAGCCATATCTGTTTCATGGTTTAATTTTTTTTCCCACGGAATAAAAGATGATATTTACAGTGTCCCTGTGTTTTTCCGTTTGTGATATTGTTGTTTTTCCTTCTTCCCCTGTAGTTCTTTTCTATAATCCTTGCAGGTCTAATATATTTGGTTAAGTTTAAAGTGTGATATATCCTTTACTTATCTGTACCATAGACCAATGTTATAGTTTGTAGTTGCATCATTGCTGGTCTGCTATTTGTTGAACAAGGGCACCATTGAGTTAATGTCAATTTGGAATTGAATATCTTGTCAGAGCTAGCTAGATTAATTGTTTGCGAAAATCTTACACATGTTGATACAACTTGAACTTACTGGTGTTCTTTCTAGCTTAGAGTTTGTCATGTGAACTCGGTCAGTTTGGGTATGACTAAACTTGAGAGAATATTCAGATATTTATCTACTAATGATCTTCCATTTATTTTCCTTTTTCCTCTGATATTAAAGGCAAAAGACTAGCCGTCGCCATCCCAAGTACCTGTTCTCTGATGAATCTCTTTCTTCTGATGGTCTTCCACAACATAGCAATTACACCAAACTTGTATGCCATTCGAGAATAGACGTATAGGCACGAGGCGCTAAACAACACGAGAACAATGAGGGAAATTTAGCTTTGAACATTCGTCATCCTGGGGAGGTATGGCAACATACTAGCTCAATTTTGAATGCCTTAATTACCTAACAATGTGAAGCCAGCTTCTATAGAATAGTTATGAGACCAACAATGTTACGTGGAAATGAATTCGAGAAGCGTCAGGCAACTTGACTTCACAATACAAGAACAACATATGAATTATGTACAGAGTTAACTTAGCACTTATCCCAGGACCACAAAAAAACAGGATTTAATCTTTCCCTACTATTTCTGCCTTGCTTGTTGAACAATGTTTTATTCAACTCTATAAACATATTCATCTCTAAACTAACTTGAATTGTTTGTAATACTAGTATGAATGTCGGGAATTTAGAGAATCTATTCTTGGAGTTATGCCACATAACTGGGTGAGTATGTCATCTTATTGTTCCATTCTGCTAGTCATTGCAACGTATGTTGGTGGTTGTGTTAGTTAATATGGCAAGTTCTTTTGGACCAGGATCGGCGAGAAGACACCAGGTTAAAGTTGGCACACTTCAGGCGACACAAAAGGAAGGCGGTTAAGAAAGTACCTGGGAAGTCCACTGCTTACCCTTTCCAGAAGCCTGAGGAAAAGCATACTCCTGGGAAGGACACTACCAAAAGAATCTCAAATGCTATAGGAAAGGCAGTAAATTATGCAAAATCGGCAAAACCCAAAAAGGTGATCTGTTTACTGTTATTTTAGTTCTCTTCTCCCTCCCCTTTTTTCTCCATAATGTCTTGTATTTTATGTTGTTTTTGGCTTGTAGAGATAGTCAGTGGAGGTGAGATTATACAAAAACTGGATTAAGCACTTCTAGGCCAGGTAGTGGTTGCTAAAGATTGAGCGAGAATCTGGAAAGGAAATTCTAAAACCAAACTGTTTCTACTAGCCCTCTAAAATTGTAACCTACTTTCCTTCTATGCTTCTGTTATCATAAAAAGATTGTGGTTCATTTCCTTACTGCATCAAGAAATGAACAATTAAATCCGGATCTTCATCTCCATTTTGACTGAATTTCTTTGCCAAGGTTATACAATATTGCTCACTAAAACAGTGCCTGTTTTGTGAAGGAAACTGTATTTCTATGGAACCATTTAATGGAGCAGCTGTTTCCAGCTGGCAATTGATTAGAAGTTAGAATCATTTATAGATAGTAAGCTAGACTTAATTGGGTGAAATTAAGAATATTTTGACTACATTGACTTCCTGAAAACATATCAGCACTCGATCACGTTATCCATTCTCAGTTTTTTCTTTTGTGCAGCCTTCGCCCTATATACCTACTATTACCAATTATACCCAGCTTTGGTGGGTCCCTAACGTTGTCGTGGCTCATGAGAAGGAAGGAATTGAAGCTGTTCATATAGCAACGGGACGTACAGTGTGCAAGGTATGAACTGCCACATATCACATATCTGACGTGGTGATTCAAGTATTGCTGTGTATATGTACAACATTCTGGTTAATAAAAGTCTTGATTGCATTGTCTGAGTAAATGGGGTCTCGGATAGTAGCTGCCTAATAATTGCTAAGCATACTGCCATATCTTGTTTCTCTATACAGCAATATATCATGAACACCTAGAAAAGATATTCTACACTTTCTTAGACCAGAAGATTCTTTACAAGGGAACTCTAGATCCTATTCACCCTCCATCTTCTTGCCTATTAGCTCATGTCTAATGTGAAGTCATGATTTCACCAGCTTCACCTCCTAGAAGGCGGGCTTCATGCAGATATTAATGGCGATGGAGTGTTGGACCATGTCCAGGTAACATATAACTTTTGATGTATCACGTCTTCTTTCTCCATTTCAAATTGAAATGATTGTTTCAGTTCAAGGTGTGAAATATGGTCATGTTTGTCAAGCATTTTCTTGAAGTTACTTTTTTCTTTTCAGATTGAAATGAACTATATTGTCCGAGTATCAATTATCAATTTGGGATTTAATATAGCGTATTGGATAATCTCTATTAGCTTTGGTATATGAGCCTTTGCTTAAATGTGAATAAACATGGATAATGAATCTAAGAATAAAGTAGCAAATAGATGCTCCATCAACAGATAAAAAAATGTGAAATGCTAGATAAAACTCGCGTAAGATGGATGAAGTTACAAAAAATCTTGAGGACCCCAAATAACAACATAAGATTGCACTCGGAATTAGGCTTAATAGCACTGACATTTATACAGGAATAGTATAAAATATGCGCCAAGGATGAGATAATTTTGGAGAACACTCTTTCCCTCTTGAACTTGTCAGCCTTTATGAATGATGTGTATATATTGTGCTTGATCGCAAAATAAAAATAAAAATGAATGAACGATACACATGAGGATACTGGATGTTAAAACTGAAAGTGAAAAGTATGAATCAGTATTAGGAGAGAAACCAATCTTTCCCATATTTCAGAGACCAAAGAACTAGCAGACTAGAAATATGAAGTATTTTGACTCTACATGAATGTTGAAAGGAAAAAATTGGTGGCTCGGTAGTACTGTTGTTCTAATAAATCAATCAGCATTCTAATACGAGTACTTTTTTTACACGAACAAGCATGTTGGTCTAAAGACAAAAACATGTCCTTTTATTTTCTAATTTTGCTCTTTTGCAGGTTGTGGGGGCCAATGGTGCTGAACAGACTGTTGTTAGTGGATCAATGGAGGTGCTGCGTCCCTGTTGGGCTGTTGCCACTTCTGGTGTTCCAGTGCGAGAACAGCTTTTCAATGCTTCTATCTGTCGTCATTCTCCTTTTAACTTATTCCAGGCTGGTGAATTCTCCAGAGGATTTGGTCACAGTTTTGATGCAAGTTCACTGGAGGTAGCAACGCCTATCCTCATCCCCAGAAATGATGGCCATCGACATCGTAAGGGAAGCCATGGAGATGTTGTCTTCTTGACAAACCGTGGCGAGGTATTCTCTTAACTTAGGAACAAGAGTTTAGTTTTAACAGTAAAACACAATTGTTTCTTCACAGTGAGTAGTTTGAATCCTGAAAAAATGAGTTCACATGTCATGGACATGCTTAATTTCTTGTCTTTTTTTATGATGTTTGGGCACATCCATTTTTACACAATAATCGACTGCTGGTTACTTGTACTCTTTTCAGGTAACATCGTATTCACCGGGCTTGCATGGACATGGTGCTCTGTGGAATTGGCAGGTATTGACGGGTGCCACATGGTCAAACCTTCAATCGCCAGCGGGGATGATGGAAGCTGGTAAAGTAGTCCCAACCCTGAAGGCATTTCCTCTACGGGTACATGACAGTCAAGAACTGATCCTTGCAGCAGGAGACCAAGAAGCTGTAATATTATCTCCCGGAGGGAGTGTGTTGACTACTATTGACCTCCCAGCACCTCCCACTCACGCTTTGGTGTCCGAAGACTTTTCAAATGATGGATTAACTGATCTTATCCTTGTCACATCAAGTGGAGTTTATGGTTTCGTTCAAACTAGGCAACCTGGTGCGCTCTTCTTTAGCACACTCGTTGGCTGCCTTATAATTGTAATGGGAGTGCTCTTTGTCTCACAGTATCTAAATTCTACAAAGGGAAAACCTAGAGCATCTTCTGGTCAGTGGTGACGAGTGAGACATGCTGAGAGTTCTATCTGGTGGCGTAAGCCATGAGATCCCTGACTTCATGCAGAAAACGAACAACCACGATGGGATTTCAGCCATACGCATTGGGGAAGGGCTTCGGTTCAGAGGAAAAGATTGGAACACTGTAAACTTTTAGAGAGCTCTTTTTGTTCTTTCTCCTATAGGATTGAGTTGTATATTACTGCACGACTTGTTACGTATAAACTATGCCTGTTTGGGGTTTGATTAAGGCAAGTTTTTCTGTCAACATTTCATCCTTGATGTCGTTTTTCACTTATCTCCAAATGTTACAAGGACGATTCTCTGGGTGCACTATATACATCTTGCTTAAAATATGCATTTTTGTACTCATCTGCTGTTCCATAGCTAGGTTGATTGATAGCAATATAGAAAAAATGTCTGTAAACAGATTCCAGTGTGGCATGTATTATTAATTTTTGTCCAATTTGAAAGGAAAGACGATTCTATTCTTTTCCGATTAAATATTTTAGTACGTACATTATTTTCTCGAGAAAATGTCATAAATAATCCTTTTTAAGTATATGAGTATATTTAAAATGATTCTGTTAACTCTACCTCGATTTAATGCTTAACTATTTAAAATTTTATCAGATTTGATCTCTTAACTATACATTTAAAAGAACTATTACCCGCAGGAATCATTGTTAGAACAGAGTTAACACCTTAGAAGGTTAGAACTTTGGTATATTTTGTTCTATTTCTCAACAATTGTAAACCAAAAATAATTTTATAAAGAATAAACCATATTCTGCATCAAACTCTCCCCATTTCACAAAGACCTACCTTGCTTGAAACAATGCACATTAGATTATCTTGGTGTAACGTTAGATCGACCTTAAAATTCCATGTCAAACTAGATTCTTTTTCTTGCTACTAACATTTATATATAGTTAAACGTCCTATAATAATGCCGATTGTCGAAAAGTTTATCAAAGAGATTTCTTTTGTTTGATATGCTTTACATAAACATTACCTATAATAAAGGGGAAAAAAAAACTTTGATGGAGAATAAGTGCAACTCTCTTTACCAAAAACATCACAAGAGGAGTTTCTTCTTGTTCTTTCCGTTATTCCTAGTCAGTAGACATTTTATTTCTATGGCCAGAGTAAAAAGAGAACAAAAATAATCATCGACCTCGAACCTTTGTGTTTTTAGTATCAGTTTTTCAAAGAACCATTCACTTTGGCTTTTCTAGTGAGCAATTAATCTGGCCTTTGAAAAAGGGAAGAGACAATTTCACCCCCATAAGCCCCTCTTTGTAAGAAAAAGATAGAAAAGAGAAAATACATACTACTTGTAGATATGTTTTATCTATTACTTAGTGACAAATCGACGGTTGAATCGATTTAAATGAGTTAAAATGAAATGAATTAAATTAATAATTTATTGCGTATTTACTTTATCTTGTCTAAAAGATGTTATTTGAGATGAAATAAGGCAGGTTAAGATGAACTAAATAATAAGTCATATCCTAATTTGTCCCACTCTTATCATTTTTTCATTTTTTTTAATGATTCATCTATTATCAACAACACTATTTTTGAACAAATATACTTTTATGGAAAAATAGAACGTCTAGTAAAAGTCTATGCTAAGTTATATATGCAAAAATATACCTCTTATCTTAAAGAGGCAGTTTTCAACAGATCCTCGTCCGAACGAACAACAAAATTTGGTCGATTACCAAAATAAATTAATTCTTTTTTCTTTAAAGTTATATAGGTATAACACTTCACAAATGAAACTTTTTTATTTAAATTATTTATTAGTTATATGGATTAAATTACATACTAAAGGGGTTAATAATATGCCTAATCTTAAACAAATAAAATATTTCATACTTTTTTGAGCTAATTTTATCGCCCAATTTAGTGAAACTAATCCAAACAACCTTCTGAGAGTATATATGTATATAGGGTCATGTGAGTTCACTGTACATTTCTAGTCTGATACACCCCTACTGCTACCCTTTTTTTATATAACCCTAGCTGCCAGTACAAGGTATCGACTAGCAACATGTATTACAACAATTGGATCTAAAATTTGATATAAATACATAACTGTGTATTTTTGGAACTTTGTTCATATATAAACAACGTTATTATCACAAACCCTTCACATTCTCGTACATATGATTCCACAAATATACAGTAGCTCCAATATTATATAAATTTGACCCCACCACCAAAAAATAAAAATATGGGTCCTCCATGAAATCATCTTATGCTTCATCAAAGAATATTTGTAAAAAAGAAAAACACAGAATGGAATTTTCAGTTCTGGCTAAGTTTCTGCATGTTCTTTTATTTCCTTTTGAAGACTACACATTTATATGCATATACTCATTTTTTTTTAATTTAAATTTTGGCAGCATCTTCTAATCCAAATAACAATCATTCTTGTACTCAAGTGTTGAGAAACTTTAGGTTGACCCTATGGAATGGAGCTAGCTAGGGGACCACTCCATTATCTTGCATTGGGGTTGGAGATATATATATGTATTTTTTTCCTTTATAAAGAAATAAGACTAATTAACCTAGTAATCCTGTTTTGTGATTAAAAAAAAGAAAGAAATAACCCTAAAAGGAAAAGATGCTACTATTATAATCCTTAATAAGAAATGCTAGTATAGTTGTATAGATGTATAATCCACCTCTTAACACGACAAAACCCTAATTACACCCCTTTCATTAAGTTGTCTTTTTCTTTTTCAATATCTATTCCCCCTATCACCCCAAAATATAATTCAATCCCAAAGACTAATCGGAATGTCCAAACGGAGATCACTAATACCTTTTTAATTAAATATGGAACTTTACATCACTTCGTCTCATGTCTAGGACTAAATTAAACATTTTCTCTAATATTATGTAAGGAAATAAATATTGAGTCTAACTAAATCTAAAAAGGCTATCTTATACATTCTAATAAAATCATTCATTCATTTTTTATGTGATGAAAACTCTTCAACAGATAATTCATGTGAAAATTTAAAATGGTGTGAGACTGTTAAAATAAATAATCGATTGCTAGAAAATATTAGATCGGCTAACCTAAACTTGGTAGAAATCAAAGCTATTTCTTGTCAAAGCATTATTAGCTCTTTCCAAATTTATGTGTTGCTTTAGGACCATAGCAATTACGTTAAGGAATATTGGAAAATAAATAAAGGAACATACATGGACTGTGAGCAAGTAGGCCATCATTCTAAAAGTTGAAGTGTCAGTCAAGTTGACCTAATCCAAACAAATAAGCCAAATTGGCATCTTCTAATTCAATGGGAACTTTCTACTCTTCTCAAACATTAATTTTCACAAGCAGACGTTTTACTAGATTTAATATAACTAGTTAAATTATAATAATTTCCTACTTCTAAAACGAAATATGATAAATTTAGGGGTAAAATTGTGAGTACAAAACAAGTCTACAAGTAATTCCTTTCTAGGTTCAAGATTAGTCCGTGTCTTCTTCTAACTTTGTACACTTTAAGCGATTGAATAGACATATTGATAAGGGTCAAGTTTAACGTATACACCAATAGTGATGACATTAAATAAAGACTAATTCGTAACAACGGGAACACACCAAATTGGTTGTTCCATAGGAGTTTCCATTGCTACATAATAACGAAATTTAACAATACAGTACAATAAATTTTAAGTAACAATCAAAATAAACATTATAGGTATAATAATAACAATACAATACAATACAATATAATTGATAACAATGATTCAAACATAGTGTTAGTATTAAAAAAGTGATTGAGATTCTCTCAAATATAATAACTTTATTAAGCATAAGCATCTTTAGATAGTCAATTTAAACAAAAAATTAAAATTCAAAAATGGAAAAGAACTATAGTCATATGGAATGCATGCTTTAATAATTCAATTGTCTGGCATGTTAACGACAAACAAATATTTCCAATATTTTCTAGAGCAACTAAATTATTATTATTATTATTTTCAAATGATCACGTACTGTAAATATTTTGTTTAACGGAAATTATTTCGTACAAATGATGAAATAATTATATCATATATTTAGGGTGTAGGGAGGAATAATGTTGAAAGGGAAATTGCAGTAGATGAGGATTTTGTTTTTGTTGCTCGAGGATTTCTTGAATCTGAGGAAAGTGAATATATTTCTTTTTTTGTTGGAACCATGAATTCTATTTTTTTTTTTAATTGTCCAAGAATATATGATCGAATCTAATTGTTCAAAATTCACACAGAAAGTAAACATGCAAACAATAATAGTATAGTTGTCAGCATTGGGAATAGGAAAATAGTTGCTCATATCATCTTTCCCCTTCCACAATTTAAAACATCACCATTCAGACGATATGTCCCCCGTCTATTTTTTTTTCATACATATACTTTTTATTTCGTTGAATCGAAATTTAAATTTTATAATTTTAAAATTTATAATTTATACATATTTGATAAAAAATTTAAGATATATAAAATTTTTGAATTAAAGATACTGAATTCAATTGAATCGGTGAATTATAATCTAGCTCCGCTACAGTTTCTTCACCTTCATTCGATTCGATGTATGTTCTTTCATTTTGGCCTTTATATGTGTCAGTATCCGTGGATATTTATTGTTTATTTCATAGTGATTTGACAAGTTTATGCATCTCAAATATTCTATCAAGTACTACTGTTAAAACAACTATCTATCAAAGCTTGGCCAAATTGAAAAAAAAAATTCACTAAAATTTTCTGGCTACCAGAATTTCCAAGGTTTAAAAAATCACATTATTGAATATTAAATCACCCTTAAGTGCTAAATAATATGAGTTCACTAAAATTAGAGAATAAAATACACTTGTATCACAACACTTGAATAACATCATGCAGAAATTTTAATTTTTTTAAAAAAATAAAATGAAGGTTTAAACGGTATTGAGTTTCTCCAACCAATTGCCTTAAAATTTATGCTCAGATTCCTTTACTATCATACTGAACTTGATTTACTTGTCTATCAATTCAAGCTACTAATAATGCTCGAGGCACCATAGCCAAACCTGTCTTTTTCTACTTGGATCACTAAGTTTTTAGAATGCTCCAAATTCGAATTAAGCATCTATACCATGCATGTCCATGACTACTTTCTTCATGCCCTACCGCTTTGGGCTTCTTTGACTTTCAAAATCAATCTATTGAGTTACTAAAATTTCTTTACGCTCACCGTAAGCTAGTTGACCTAGTTGTTTTTCTCCCTCTCTGTATATATATATATATACACACTCCAAGTTATTCCCCTATTGACCTTTCTCTTTCCCTCCACTTCAGAAGAGAGAAAAGAATTCACATGAACACATGTGATAAGGAAGTTACACCTATTTCCGCTTTGGTTGGTAAGAATTAACCAAGGAGATTTAAATGGAACCAGCTATTGAATTATGCGTAGCGTAGGTTAAGATTATATGTGGAACATACGACAAGTAACGTTACACTTTCTTTAAAATCAAATGAAAAAAATGAAAATAAGTGGGAAATTAATGCGCAGTATAACAAATTAACATGCAAACCAGCATAACTATAAAATGACACTCATCAGTTTTGACTATCTAAACTTTCACGAAATGTTCGATTTAATTATCTCCCTCATTTCCCTTTCCCCTCCCTACTAGGTAAACTTTTTTTTAAAAAAAAAAGTTATCTACAAGCACATGCAATCACATTCCTAAGTTGAAATAATGAGTATTAACATGAGACAGTTCATGTAGACTATGGTCCAAAAAAAATGTACTCAAACAACGAGGAGTACCTTAGTTGAATAATGGCATCTTATATATAGACCAGACAAGGCCAGTGCTGGACCAAACCAGGAAATTTCTATTACATAAACTGAAAAAATATTCATTGCACTTTTAACCTTGGTCTAAATAAATTTTAAAAAGAGTTTGGATTCTTCAACAGTTGCGTATCAGATTCACAATATTTCTATAAATCCAACATGAGTGCAGCAAAAAGTGAATAGTCCGCGACAAGCATTAACAATATAAACATATAAACAGCAGTATTACGTACTCAATACAAGTTGATATAGATCATCAACCGTTTTACAAGAGTTCGTACGTAAAACAGGGAGTTTTAAGAGCATTCATATATACCATTATGATATACAGCAGTTAGTAGAACTGGACCATAGTTCATAAATACAAGTAAATATATCCTTAACTCATGTTGTCTCACTTAAATTTCAAAATGCATACTGATTTAAAAATTCAAACAATGGCAATTAATGACCAATTATTATTTGTCATCATAACAAGCAAATAGATAGATAGTGAGGTTATCTTTGATAAACCATCGATCAAATACTTTTTGAATAGTCTTTTTAACTTATGAGATATTTTCCTATAAAAATAGAAGGAATGTATAATTAGCACATTTTCTTCATTATCTAAGAAATAGTGACAAAAAGAGAAGGAGAAAGTGACAATATATATTATATAACCAACCTTACAGAAATAAGACGTAATTATGGTCTGGTTGGTACAGGTGTTAAACATTGCTGTATCCTTTGAAGTCTTGGGACATATACATTTTTTTAAACACTTTTACGTCTTTTCTAATCTAAAAAGAAATCCAAAATACTGCTCATCTTTTTGTTTTTTCTATTCTTTTAACTTCTCCTTAAATGCTACTAATTAATGTTCGAACCATTAAATAAACCTATCAACTAATTAAAACCTACGGAAAATTGATATTTCCAGCTAAGAATACGGTTATTTTCGCTCATATATACAAGGTCATTAAAATAAGGTGGTTACTAAATCAATGTGTATGTAAGTATTATTGTTTTTTAAAATATGACACATCAAATCAAACACTACATTAACTAACCCATCGATAATAATAAACGATTAGTTGGAATTAGTACTAGAGTAGAACCCAAGTGAAGTGAAGGGTTTTAGCAGCATTAACTATATTTAAGACATAATTTACTAATAATGATTAGAATAATCAAAATCCCAAATAAGAAGAATGTTTTTCAGCTATAATATTTACACTTTCCAAACTCAAGTGAAAGTACTATTTCCTTCTCATTCTTTTTTGTCTATATAAATATAAAAAAAAGAAAAATACTCCCTTTATCTCAATCTATGCAATATCTTTTTGCTTCTTGGGATTCAAGTTTAACCAATATTCAAAAATGTATTATTTTTATCCAGGTCCCTTGGAAAGAATTGCAACTTATAGTATTTCTCATTAAATTTTTTATATTTAAATTATAATTTTAAAATATTAAATTGATGTACTCCAAATCACAAATTTAATTTTAAACTTCTTACTAACATATATTTATAGCCACGTGAATGCCATAACATGTTCAACTAAAGTCACAATTTTTAAGTTTTATTTTTTCTTAAACTTCATATCTAATCAAACGAACTCATCGAGATAGTAACCTAACAAATAATTGGAAGAATTGTCAAAGATGCAACAGAAGAGATAGTAGAAATCTGGAAAATGACAGACTGAGAGGAACAAAAGAGGCCTTTCAATGTAATTCAGATCAGATAGTAACAGGCAACAGCAGGTCAGAGAAATTTGCAACCAAAGGGAAACTATTGAATTTATCTGTTGCACACAGTTTACCACAGAAGTAGACATTGACAATGAAAACAGTAAAACACCTTGATGTATATATATTGGGTACGTAAATGCTCTTTAAATTACATTTTTTTTTTCTCTCTCTCTCTTTACTTTATGCCACTTAATTAATTTTAACTTAATGCTTCTGCCAATGCATTTAATCAAACCTGAACCAATCAAAAGCAGCAATCCACCTCTTACATGCAAATCAAATCTCTTAGATACTCAAAAGCTAATTCAAGATACAACGGACATAACATAGCAACAAGCCAACAACACATAAAATTCTCTTCTGTCCACAGAGTTTAATTACAGTAGTGTAAGTCTAATAAAATTTACTTTGTTACCTTTTTTCTAAAAAATCAAGATTCACTTGTCAATTATATGCAGGCTTTATAGCTAGCATAAAAAGGTAACCTATAAACTAATAAATGAGTAATACGTAAAAATAAAATGACAGTACATGAATATGTTAAACACTTTACCATACACATATGAAGAGAAGTTAGAAAAATGTAGATTAACCAAAGGAAGAAATACCTCCTTGAGTGTCACTACATCTCAAATGGTTGAGTGGGATGGATAAGATCTCATCACCCTTAACTAATGAGGTCTCAATTTCATGACTTGTAAATGGAAAAAATGCTGATAGAAAACACTTTCTGCTCAAAGAATCTTATGTGTTTGCAAACTTAGATCAGTAGAGTCCCAGAGTTGGTCGATGGAGAACAATTATAAAAATTAGCATCATTTAAAAAGGTACTGTACACGTTTATAGAGAATAAAAAGGTACTATATTCAAAACACAGTTTATGTCTTTGATCATGAGTGGAGCCTTGAAAACATGTCATTTGAAACTCACAAATTCCAAATTTTCAAAACGGATTAAGTGAAAGTCAAGCGAGAAAACAGTGTGGAATGAATCATAGTAGTTGTATAGCTTAAAGGAGAAAATTAAACAAGAAATCCAACATTTCAGCTCAAAGGGAGAGAGATTCCATGAGAATTAATGGAAATAATCCAATTATGATTGCAATTAGAACTTGAAAACTAAACATCATCCCCTCCACATTCTCTCAATTTGCTTCTATTCCAACCCCACCCACCCACCCACCCCTAGAATTTATCAGCCTTAACGACTACTTACTAACATAACTGTATCTCATTACAGAGTAAAAAGTCAAATGTCAATTTTTTTGGGTGTGTAGAAGAATATTGAAGCTCATCAAGATCTTGGAGGTGGAAAGAATTGCGTACCAGCCATGAAAGTGTTGAGAGGAGCTGGATATAATGAAGGATCCAGATAAGGTGAGGCTTCGGGTGCTGCACCACCACTTGTAGCAGCTGATGTGGCAGTGCCTGCAGCACCAATAAGGTTATGCTGGTGACTAGCACTGCCGCCACCGGATGAGCTTTCACCACCAGCCATGTACTGATTGTCCGGACCTTGATCATATAGAATTCCTTTAAACACGTGCCCACCAATGTTTACAGCTGTTTGATATGCGAATTGATCATCGGCATCGTCAACGGAGCTCATTCGAACGCAGTGAAATACGGCATTTGAAGTTACTTTTGCTGGAAAATTCCCCACTTCTAACCCTAACCACATCAAAAACAAATCCAAGTAATGTTTAATGGTTCGAGAAGAATTTGCGTAAAATGAGGAAAAAAGAGAGGCATGTGGCTACACAGATATCAATAGCATAAAGAGAAGAGAGAGAGAGAGAGAGAATAGCGTCTTCTTTGTCAGGATTACCAAAACACAGTGATGAGAAGTTTGAAATATAAGAAAAAGCAAAAGCTGTGGTTTTACTATTTAACTACAATGGAAGCTGGTTTTTGTCTTTTGTCAAAAATATAGTCTCTCTTACCCAGATTCCTTTTGTGCCGAGGGTCTGTCGCAAAGTCTGTACTCTTCGTGAAATAACGCTTGGTATGTCTGTTTGTTGTTGGGAACTCTCTTCTTTTTTTTTCTTTCTTAATTTTCATTATGATATGTTGTGAATTACTTTGTACGAATGTTAAGCTTTTAGTCCTTTATATGAAATTCATGTGTGTATATATAGATATTTCTGTGTATAGACTATAGAGTAAGGAATTAGGAAAGACGAAAAAAAAAAAAAGTTTACCAGAAGTACTTGAAGGTAATATACGAGTGCAAACAAGAGAGGAAGCACTTGGATCCTCTCTTGGCCTTTTGGGGTTATCTCTGTGGAGCTGCAGCGTTTGCTGCTGCTGTTGTTGTTCTTCTTCTTCTTCTTGCTGTTGCTGTAAAGTAGAAAGCTGTTGTTGCCTTTCTCTCCTTTTAGCGGCTGGAACCCAAGTGCTTCTCACATGGGTTTGGCACTGAAAGCCTCGACTCTTGCAACAAGTCCTACATCTCATGTGTGGACAATCTTTTTTCGCTTGATTACCACAATCCTGGCAGCTAATTCCCCCTCCCCCACTCCTCATCATCACCAAACCCGATCCTCCTGAAGGAGGGTCGTGATTGGGCCGAGCCATAGAAGGATAACCACTATGGCTCGGCCCGATACCTAATCCAACAGCGGCTGTAGGATAAAGATCCTGAAGGGGATTAATTGGGTTGCGAATCTGAGGTTGGGAATTGGTATTTTGCCACAACTCAAAACCTCTGTAGGTTGTGGGCAATTCTTGAGGATGATCATTTCTGTACAAAAACCAATTACTTTCTGGATTATTGGTGGTCTCCTGCTGCTGATCTTGGCTGGTAGTTGCTGCTGCTCCACCACCTAGTGAAAAGAAGCCAGCCATTTTGTTGCCTCCTTTAAGACTTTTCCAAAATTCAATTGTGACTGACAATCCATAGCAGATCACGAACACTGGGTTTGATTATGACCCAAGAATGCTCTCCCTTCACTTTTTCTTGATTTGTGAGTATAATAAAAGAAAAGAATTAAGTTTTTATTTTTTTACAGTTATTGTCTGTACTATATAAGCGCGTGAACATTTGGCTTAGATAAAAGTTGCAGCTTTTATGTTGAATTTTCTTGGATTGAGGAAGAGAGAAGACTTTTTGTAGATAGAGATAAATCACAAAGAAAGAGATGGAAGAAAGAAGTAGTAGTATTTGCTTTTCAGGCTTGTATTATGTGGCTTGTGTTTTCGGAGCATTAAAAAGAGGTAGACTTACAACTCTCTGCAACGCCGCCATGGCCAAAAAAGCAGCAAACGTCTCTCTCTTTCTCTCTCTGCTCTTTCTGTTCTGCAAATCTCACACACACACTAATTTAAGTTTCTACACATACATATACATACAACAGAGCCAGTACCAGTACCAGTACCCATTCTCTCTCTCTCTCTCTCTATAAACTCAACACTCAAAAAATCGATCGATGGTTGTAAAGTGTTTTTGTGCTTTTACTAAGCTAGTGTTCTTTCTCTCTCACAATTACTTACTTATCCATCCTATGGCTCTAAGACACATTACATTCCAATCTGTCGGCTATTCTTTTGACACGTGTCCAACACTCACCAGTTCCTTCCTTTGGCCTTAAAAAAACTCCTGCTTTATGTCTCTATCCATTTAATTGTGTGTTAATAATGAAAACAATAAAATGGTTCCCTTTCATTTTTTTTGTTTCCTAATTACCATGCAACGATGCCTTTAAATATTAGATTAGCATATCACATGAACTTGAGTAGGTTTTCAAATATTTTTCTACTTAAATTAGGATGGAGAATTTAAAATGCTTTATTTTTTTAAATATACTTCACTTTTTTTGTTTTGAAATATTCGTAAATTTGACATGAAATTACTTTTTAAAATGAACTAAAGTACAATATTCTAAAATCATAGCATGATACTTTACAATACAATTACTAGCCACTACAATTTTTTCTAATGAAAATTAGTTACGAAGGTCTATCCGTGAAAAAAGATAAATATAGATAACGATATTAACTAGTTTTATTTTAACATAATCATTAAACAAACAATCTCTTTACTTCGATATGCATTTCAAGATCGGATGACCAATATGATGCATGAAAATTAGTTGGGATGATAAA
The DNA here is from genome assembly GCA_027704765.1 of Solanum habrochaites. Lineage (NCBI taxonomy): Eukaryota > Viridiplantae > Streptophyta > Magnoliopsida > Solanales > Solanaceae > Solanum > Solanum habrochaites. The sequence goes on along the minus strand of JAKWJA010002490.1, from coordinate 50,057,026 downwards.
TAGATGGCCTTTTAATCCTTATATACAATCTTAATCAATTTCTTTTTAAATTGCACTTGTATTAGAAAATTAAGTAATTTTATCCTTCTATCTTTATTGAATATTTTCTCAAATTAACTTTTTAATATTTTATGGATTTGCTAGATTTTAAAATTAAAATGCATTTGAATAACAATTTAAAATTTTGAATTTACTTTCAAAAGCAGATTTTATAGAACAGTGAGTGAAGAGAATAATTAATACATTGAAGTACTCCAATGAATATTAATACTTATTAATTTTCCTACGTTTGTCAAAGTATAAATATTTTCAAGATTATTTAACTACTCTATAAAGGGTATAATAGAAATAATATGGTAATTTATGTATTGATTTTACGAAACAATAGATATTACAAGGAATGATTACAAAAATCTCACATTTTAGTTTACTTATTACCATTATCTAGTATGAATTTTATAAATTTTCAAAATTCCACATTTTTCTCTTGAGGCAAAAATGTTATTAATGTATCCGACTCTCTTTTTAATATATCAGTGCTTTGATTTCTTGGTCATTAATTTATCTGATCCTCTTCTTAATGTATTAACGCATATATCCAATACTCTTTTTAATATATCAACGCTTTGATCTTTTGGCCATTAGTGTATCCGGTCCTCTTTTTAATATATCAATGTTAATATTATAATATTCGTTTGAGAGATTTTTCTGTAATTAAAAATTTTTAAAGAGATAAATTGTTATTTTTATCTTAAAAGTATGTAATTTTTGTAATTTGTACTTATTATGAATAATCCAATTATTTATTAAAAAAAAAACGGAGAAAAAATGAAATTTGGGATGAATGTTAAAAGAAATCCAAGGCTAGAGGCCCAAATATAAGTGTTTAGACGAGCATTATTTTATTTTATTTTTGCAATATTGTTATATTCATTCCATCCCTGTATGTTTCTGTCCATTTGGTTCACATAGTAATGGTACGGAGAATATTTTGTTATATAAATTATTTATGTAAAAATTTATAATAACAATATTTTACTAAGGTTACTGATAAAAAATTATTGTTACTCTAAAATCATTACTAACACTAAAAAAAATTATAAAAACTTATAATAACAATTTTTTATTAAGGTTACTGACAAAAAAATATTGTTAATCTAAAATGATTACTAACACTAAAAAAAAATTATCTTTGGATAGTTTATATAATCACCGTCTGTTAATACATGAATTATTTATTCCATGATATAAACTTTCTTTATTTTGTATTCATTAAAATTAGTTGAATTACTTTTTAGTCTCACCCTCATTTTTTAAAATCACACTCAGTAAAATTATGTCGGACAAATTTTTATTTGTTGTTGTCCCTAATATTTAATTTTTAAGTTCTCTTCTTAAAGAATTAATTTATTTCATGTTCCTATCTTTTGATCGGCCACATGCATTTCATTAATGTCATTAAACTTCTTTAAATTTAATCGTTCTAACAAATATATAGGTACAACTCTTCTTCTGTTAGTTTTAAATAATACTTTTATTTTTTTCTTCTAACTTTTTGAAACCCAAAATAATAAAATAGTTGAATTAAGGAGAATATGATTAGAGTCGTAGTGCACAAAACATGGGAATATAATTTAATTTGATGTAACATATATATTGACCTAAAGTGAAAGGGATAGTTTCGTCCATTTCACTGAGCTTGAAACAATACAGTGAAATAGTTTGAATTCAGTAGCTTTTCCGTGGGATAAGAAAGAGGACCTTTTTCATAAGAAGAAAAGAAAAAATGGAGGCTTCTATGCTCAATTGAACAAAAAAGCTCGAAAACTTTATTTTCACTAGAAAATTAAGTAATAATTTGTGAACTTTTAACAAAACTGATTGACAGCTCAATGATTAAAGAGATGAAAGAAATTTAGGACCCCTAAGCTACTAATATCAGCTCAGCCTCTGAATATAAGTTTAGTTCATACATGTACGTGATGTAATTCAGTTGTTTTGTTGATCCTCACAATATAGGGATCTGGTCCTCAGTAGACTATTTTCGTCTAGGTACAAAATAGTGTACAACTGAGAAGTTGTCTTGTCAGTATATTAGTGAAACTGTGAGCGTATTTCAACAATAGAAATGGATGACGTTGTTTGTCAAGTAGTCAAATATTCTTCTTGATTGATATTATAAAACAAACAAACAACTTGAATATTCATTAATTCAAAGAAAGTGAAACTAAGCTTAAACAAACAAATACAATAAAGAACCTGATCAATGAAAGAAGTGTTTTCTATGTAGGCTGCTGTTTTGAAAGCACGTATTGTGCTAAACTTATAGGATTCGTTTCACTCTTGTTAAAAATATTTTAAATCTCTGTGTGAATCATTGTAAGAACATTGTTAGAATTAACTTTGTGTTTTACGATTTAAAGTTTATATTAATAGTGATAGTTAATATTGTGGGGTAATGGATGCATTGCTTAGGCTCAGTAAGTAATAGGCATATTACTTAGTGTGAGATAAAGAGTTTAATCTCTATGGTGTGGATGAGGTCTATTCACTTTTGCTAGGTGATTAGTGAAAATAATTTGAAATCATTTTAGATAGGTCGTTGATTTACTCCCTTGAATAAGTAGGTTTTCACGTAAAATTTTGTATTTCTATTTTACTTTCAGTTATTTATTTTCAACACTTTAATTGCATTAAATAACCTGGTACTGTGATTCCTAGTGAACACATACATTCCATCAGTACAAAATGCATATATGAATCAGATCATTACTTCTTTTTTTGAAAAATAAAACTAAAATTAAAGCAGAAAAAAATAATTAAAAAAAGAACACAAGTCACAAATATGTCTATTAGTAGCTAGTAATTATGACTAAGCAAACCTAAAACATGTAATGAAAATTAAACTTAGTATTAAGTTTAGAGGGATCAAAAGGTATATATTAATTTCAAATATTTGACATGAAAAAAAAAAGAAGAAGAAGAAGAAGAAAAACAGTGGTAGTCGGATCATCAGTTCATGACCGGCGCTTATTACCTATTCCATTCGTCTCGTTTTCTTTTTTTAATTAGATTTAATTAGGAAGTAACATTTTATAATTAAAAATTGATGAAGTTTACAATTTTACTTTTATTCTTTCTCAAACATAATTCCATTTTTTCAAAATTAAAAACTAACTTAGCTTAAGAATATCGTTTACTCTGAAAAAAATAAAATCTTTTACTCTTACTGATAAAATTTATATTCATATAAATATTTATAATTCATTTTAAATCGCAATTTTTTAAAAAAAAATATGTAAAGTAAAATGATATTCTCTCTGTTTCTCATTAACTGAACTTATGAGAAATGCACACTTATTAAAAACGTATGTAATGCTTTAAAAATCGTACTTTCTATTATTATCTTTTATGAAATCATAAATATAATTTTGCAAATTATGTAATTCATCTCCTAAAGGATATAAACTTTATTTAAAAAATGCAAATATAGAAAGAAGAAAAAATCTAAACATTCCTCTTGAAAATTTGAACAAATCAATTATTTTAAAACAATAAAAAGAACCCCCAAAAATTCATCTATGTCCAACAATATTTGTCCATTAATCATAGTTAGCTTTGCATATTTTTAGAAAATTATAAATAGAAGATAATTTTACTGTATCACTCTTAAATTATAATAAATATAATGTCTTTAAAAATATAATAGAAAAATAAAAATAAATTAGAAACTACATATAAAATTATTTTTATATTCTATAAAATAGACAACTATTGTTGAAATAAGAAACAAAGAAAATAGAAAGAGTGAGAGTGTAGACCAATTATCTTTGCTCATCACGAGAAGACTAATAGCATTCCATATTCCACGTCCTGTCATACAAGTAAATCCATATGGAGTTTATATTGAAGAATCGTAATTTTGTATTAATATGAAATGAAACAAATAATTTTCTAAAAAAAAATAAAAGCGCAATCTCATTGATAATTAAAAGAAATTCTATTTAATTGTATTTTTTTGAAAGACATATACAATATACGTAACAAAAAATCTGAGGACTTTTTAATAATTAGATACACATGTTTTCGTAACCCTTTGGTACAAATTATATTGTTTTGATTCTTTGTCTTAGTAATTCTAGTATACTATAGTTTTTAATTAAATCTGTCATGAGATATTTCTGTCATAGAGTAGAATTTGTAATAACGTTCTCCACGTAATTAAACGGTCCAAATTAATGGATTGCAATATATCTTTTTTTTTAAATCCAGAAACTTCGGAGAAGTAATGAAAAACGGATTTAGTTACATATTTTTATCACCAAAAATCATTTAAACCTATAGTTTTATTTGAGTTAGCAAACATAAATGTTAGATAAATTGTGTATAGTATTAAAAATGTTGCAATAATGAGAACTAAACAGTGTAGTATAGAGATGATTCCATCAATGTTTTTCTTTTCCCCTATTTCCGGAGACACTTTCAAATTTTAATAATTGTTGTTTTCACGAGTGACTTTGAGTGGCCCATTTTAAATGTTGCACAAAGGGAAAAATCTATCAATTTTTTACTAGTAATTAAGTTATATTACTCCATACATTTTTTCCATGTAAAAGAATGTTTTTCTTATTTAGTTTTTAATCCTAAATCCCCTTGTTTGTTGTTGGGAGGTAAGATTTATGTCTCGTAATTTAAATTTTCAATAATTTATAAGATAGGGGTCCAGACTAAACCCTTGGGTCACAATGAGAGGTGAAAGTACGAGTGGATGGATTATAATTTATTTCTTTTTTTAAAAATAAAATAAAATAGTAGTACTTGTTTTTAGTTCCTGGACATTAGTTTGAAAGGGATGGGAGTTGACTAGTACAGTGAGAGCATCTAATTTTTCTTAATAAGATACTATTCAAATTATGATAAATGTGAATCTATGTTAAAAAATATATATATGGAACCTTGCACTACATCCCTAATTTCCTTCGATTTAGATTCGTCTTTGAAAAATAGAATGAATCGAATTATACTCGAGTCAGTCTAATTTTTGTTAGATCCAAATAGTATCTAAAGATATTTGCATATTGCCAGTTGCACCTGCATTCGTAAGAAGTAGTACTTGGAATCAAAATGATCTCCTAAAAAAAATTATTTTTTTTAATTGCAGTTTTAATCTTTTATATTTCTTTTTTATTTAAGTCAAATGTTTGATGTATTTTGAGATATATTTTTTGTTACTTTCATCTATCTTTTTGTGTGATTTGGTTTTTGATATTGCAGGTTATTGTATTTCGTGGAAATTTTATGGCTTTTTTTTTTTTAAATAAAAACAATTTTCATAAAATCTAGCCGATAGAGTTTTGTAAAAATGCCTACCTTATACAAACTTAAATTACCAAAAGTATTAAGTAATATAATCAAGGGATATTTTTGTCCTTTTTTTTCCTTATTAACCCCTTATTTTGATGTGGAGTATGAGAAATTGACATAGTACTATTTTATTTTATATTTTTTTAGACATGGTAGTATTACTTTAGAGTGTGGTCAAACCATCTAAATTTTAGAAACCCTATTAATTTTTTAAAATTATGCGTCATTACATAAATAGTCTTTTAATTAATTATGTCATATTTATAACAAGAATTATCGATTTTATTGATCTGATCATCTGAATAATTTAAATTCGCATTATATATTTATGATTCACAAAAAAAAAACATTTTTAAGTAATTAATATTTATATTCAAACATTAAATCTTTAATTAAAAATAAAATAATCCAATATATCGTAGGTTACTTAGTACTAGTTATTATAATAATTTCTTTATGGTAAGTGATATTCCTTCATTTGACACTCATACGCTTTCTTCAATCCTTCCTTTATTCTTTTCTTCTACTTGATTATGACTTAAATGGAACCGCTCTTTGTTGTGACCAATTGTGTCTTGCTTCCTCCAATGTCCATATATTCCTAGTTTTCTTTGTCAACTATACACTTTTCTTAATCAATCCACGAATTATAGTTATCTATTACTTTTCGTCATAAATTATCTGTTATACTTTTTTAAGGCCCTTGAAAAACACGTATTAGAAGGGGCTTAGACTACTTTTCCTTATTTATATTTTAAGATAGATTTTTTTTTATTAAATATTTTCTCTATTTATGTGTTATCACTCATCACCCCATAATTAAGATATTTGTAGGCATGAAGAGCAATAACAAGTAAGGATAAAATGGGAACAAAATAAATAATATTATCTTGAACTTTGAAAATAATAAATAATTTGTGATAAAGATTTTTGAATATTACGATAGACAGATAATAAGAGCCGAATGAAGAGCTGAATTCAATTATTATGTTACACTAAAATTTAGTCGACTACATTTTCCATCGAATGGTAATTAAAAATGTTGTGCATGTGAAGTAGAACTAAATATGGTATTTTGTTTTTTAACAAGAAAAGAATTTAGATCAGAAGGGAGAATTTGTCTTAAAATGTCGATTTGACACCACGCAAGTTAAATCATAATTTCGGAATATTATAAATGATTAAGGAAAACTCAAATAAAATATTAAGAACACTGTTTAAAATTGGTTACTTGGTGAGTAGTATTTGTTTTACATCAGTATTCAGTCCTAATAAATATTCTTTTATTGTATAATGGTTTTTTTCATCACTTTAAAATGAAAGAAAAATACCATCTTTAGTAACTTAAAGTAGCTTAGAGTATTAAAATATAATTTTTTTAGATAAAAAGTTCAAACTTCAAAATTTAAGCCCTAGTGTCACTGTATTATGAAAAAAGAAAAGAATATGCACACATTTTACATAAAATCTTCAAAATATTGGAAACAAATAAAAGATTTATACAGTTTTCAAACAAACATGGAAGTTAGAATTAATTCATTCTTAATAGCCATGTGTAAGGTAGTAGTTAGTTGGTGCATAGGAGAGAATCTAAATAGAAGTTGGGTCAGCTTTTGCCATGTGATTCTCAATCCAAAGGATTCCAAGGACATCTAATAATGAATAGTATTAATTTAAATAATTTTATAAAAATATACATTAAAATACAATTCCAATTCTATACACTTTAAATAAAATAAACATTTGGAATCATTGGCCAAATATAAAATACCTTCTAAGACTCGATCCTAGGTTTAGAGAAAATTATATTGTTAGTGCAGCTAATTATTATTATCAAATACCGAATAAGGATATGGTTCCATTTAATTAGTTGGGACAAATTACGATACGTTTTTAAATAATTATTTTACGTGCCTTTATAAATAAATGATCATATGGAATATATTTTCATGCTTAGTGCCAACTTTGAATCCTTTTAAATGATTTTGGCCCCTTTATTTATTTCCAGTAGGTCATAGTTATTTCATTCAATCTAGAGTAGTATTATTGGTGATACCCTAAATATAAAACAAAAGAGTAGCCTATATAATAGATTGCTACTTAACATTATATATACGTTTAAATAGTGGGTGCCTCTGCAAATTAACTGTCAATATTTATACTAAAATATGATGAAGGACCCATCCTAATTCCTAAACGATATCGAAAAGGAAAAAATAAAGATTGCAAAAGAAATGACAATGACTGTTTATTTGAACAAATATTTTTTTGATTGTTTGTTTGTATAAACATTTTGTATGTGTATAATTAGTCTATTCTTGGTTGATCGATGATAAATGATTAAATTTTTTGCCAAGTAAGGCACTATTAAATATGAATTACTATAAAACAAACGTTCTACGGATCAACAAGTAATCTTTAATGATAAATTTTTATAAATAGAACTATTAGCATCCGTTTTGCCAAAAATATAACCAAGACGATGGAGCCCCCACCATACTATCACATCTCAAGACCATGGAGCTCAAAATTATACTTTAAAGTCAGATGAAATCAGATCGAATTAAAAACTTTTTTTGTACTGTTTGACTATATTCATATTCATATATATTGGAATACATTATCAATATCTAACTAAGCACGCAAATTCAATAGTTAAAATTAGTATTTTATTCTTGTAAATATAGACTTTTAAAATTATTTTTACTATATTGAACTCACATAATTTATTCTAAATTCGTCTTTTATCTCTAAATCCATCTCCAATCCGCTGCCTATATGCCACTTGAACTTGGACCATCCTCCACAAGCTAATTAGTCTTCCCTAAAACAATAGCCCTTGAGTCTGTAAACGTCAAAACTTCTCAAAAAAACTGACTACATAAATTTTTCTTGCCAATAAAAAGTTTGAAAGCTATTGATCCCATAAGATATTGAGAAACTTATATGGTAAATGGTCAATGCAATAAAACGTCCTATCACGAACTTTTTTTTAAAAAAATGTAGTTATCAAACTTGTTTAGATTTGTATAGTAACTAACCAACAAAGATTATAATAGAGTCGTAAGTACTCTATTTTCAATCATAAGTCTTAGATTCGATTTTTTTAAATATAGAATTATTTTTGTTAGAAAAAGTTTTTCTTCTAAATGATAATTTCCAACACGAATTCGAATTGAATCGAATTTCTATATAAAAAAGTAACTAGAACCACAAAACTCTTGCTCTGCTTTCTCAATATTAGTCAATTAGAACCACAAATCTGTGGTCCATTATTAATTAAATAAGTTGTTGACTTGATAACACATTCAGGTGTGGTGATCAAAGGGTCAATGTCCCTCAAATCTTCTTATTTAATTTTGTATCTATATATATAAACCCTAATAGATTGTCCACAAGTTATTTTGTGGACCTTTTTTTTGCCTTTATGCACAAAAGTAGCAAGTGGTACACTAGATGAATTAAGCAAATGTTACGAGATGTCATACATATTGTGTTGGTCAATTTTTATTATCCCCTAGCTCCTTGTTTTTTTCTAAATCTCTTCTTATAAGATAGAGAACGATAAAGAATATATAGGCTTTGTGTTTCGACGAAATGCAATAGGATAATCATGGAAATGTATGATTAATTTGTTACGATCAAATTAACATTCATATATTTACATTATATCAAAAATTATTTTCAGCAGCAATTTGTAATTAATTAACAGTAACAATTTTAAGTGATATTAAATATGTGATTTTAACGTCCATTGAATCTATTTGTAAATATCTCTAAAACCTGTAACGATGTTGAATCAAATAACAACAAATTAACACCGAAAAAACTTTTAATATTCTTAAAACGAAGAGAGTAAATATTAATCAATAATTCTAATAAATTTCAATTAATAAACAATTGTCATGCCTCGAACCATCACTTGGGACTCATCATTAACCAACACTAAAAAATTTGAATTTTTGAAAATAATAAATATCGTACAATGTAGTACAACATTATTATTTGTATAGAATAAATAATAATAGTATCAGAATATATTTTTCGATATGCTAGCGTAGAAAAGATATGCTACAATGATCGGGCGTTGTCTAGCATTTCTCGAGCCGTGTGTGTAATTAATTGTTCCCTCTCGGGTTCGCAACACCTCCTGCCCCTATTGTTTCACTAATTATTTTTTTTTCGTTTAAGGTCGTTCTTTAATATTTTTCATATCTTAAAATATTTATCACATTATTTATTTATATTTTCTAAAAATCATTATCAAAAATAGATAATGATCTTTCCACATTTAATATCTACTATTCCATTTATAAGTTATATAATTGAGCTGTTAATGATCTTCAAAAATAATTCTTACCTAGTATAAAAAAACTCATATATATAAAAAAGAAACTTTCTTACACATCTAAAACGACAAATATTTTGAGACATACTTATTATTACCTAGAGATAAAGTATTTTGAGGCGGAAAAATATACGGTACTAATCCCTAGTTTTCTTCATTCATCAAAAAATTGCTCAGTTAACTTTTCCCACTAATGTTTTTTAAGCATCTTATTAAAATCATATATTTTATATACGTTTTATTTTTAAACTTTGATTAAGAAAATAATGTTGAATTCACACCAAGTAAAGTATTTTAATTTTCTTGGTTGAATCTTGTCACACTAACTTGAAAGTAGTGAGTAATTTTTCTGCCAAATAAGGAAGCGTCGGTGGCATATTCTCTTTCATTTTTTTCTAAATATAGTACACACAACAGAACACGATAAGTCATTCACAAATGAACAGGCCAGATGAGACTTTGTGTGCCACATCTAGTAAATGGAAACACTATTAAAAAGTAATAAAGACATAATAAAAATTTGAATATTTATCATAGATCCAAAATTTCATCATAATTTTCCCTTTTATTTATACAGTTGGAACTCAATTATTTGCTTCTTTTTTTTTCTGAATATATGAATATGCTTATAAAGTTTAAATCCAAGCCAAACCTACTAAAATCAAATGAACTTTTAAGTCCTTTAAATCTACCAGCCCACGTAGATAAGACATAGTCATAGGGGTAATCAAAATTTATAAATTAAAAGTTGTAGAAGATTAAAATCAAAATTATTAAATTTAGATGAAGTGAAATCAATACTCTATCTCTATCTCTGACCCTTAATTAGGATGAAGCAATTAGCCAAAATAATTGAAGCAAAATAATTGGTGTTGATGGAGGTGTAAGTCGGTGTCGGGCACAATTAAGAGGACTTTGATATTGATTTGCATGTGAAAAGTTAAAAAAGTTTATTTAAGTAGGTGGTCTCCAAGCTAGCTAAAAGAAAAATGCATGCACAATCATCAAATAAAAGGGGCTAAATTTTCAAATGACATAATAAATATATACGAGTCTTAATTTAAATTTAACAAATAATTGTGCCCTTTAATTTTAGTGGTGCATAATAAACATTTAAATTTATATAAAATTATACAAGTAATAATTGTGTCTTACATATATATAATACATATAGGACGTCAGGTAAGATACAAAATTGCTATGTAGAATATCGTATGCATGTAGAATGAATATATTTAATTGTTCAATCTTATGCAAATTTAAGTATCTATTACTCAAAGTTAAATGTTATAGTGTCCAACTTATGTCAAGATCATGTTTATATATTTTTAAAGCATAAAAAAAATATGATCAACTAGTTAAAAAATTATAAATAAAATAAATTCAATTCGGTATAATATCTAAGCTTAAGTCACATGCAAGGTTCAATTATGGACCCACTAAATCCGACTTTATTTTCTCAGATTTTAAGTCACTTAAATTATAATGTCTCCTTGCTGGCAAATAGCAGTAAAACTACTACAGTACAAGCAGTTGGAATTAATAATCATACAACATAATGTATAAATATATTAAAGTACGGTTAAGTAGTAAAAGTAGCAGCCGCAGTTTTAATTCAATTTGGTACCATATTATTTGGTACAAAATCAAAGAACTTTTCTGCCATTTCATAGTTGTTTCATCAACTGTCCTACCTAAATTCACATAGGTTATATTTTTCTCAAAACAAATTTTAGATACTTATATAATTATTAAATTATTTCACTAATAATGTAGAAGAAATTTTTAAAATGATAGAAAATAATATATTTGAGACATGTGAGAAGAAAACATGTGTTATAAGCTGCATAAAATAATGGGAGTAAAAAAAACCCTATAAAAATATAACAATACATGTACATTTCCGTCTATCAATATGTTTAATTGATGATTCGAAAATGTAAAATGCCTAATTTATGCAATACGTGCCTAACTAATAAAATTAGGAAGAAATCTATTGTACACCGAATAATTAAAATTAGGCAAGGACCAAGTACGTATTATTGCTAGTCAACTCTTAGCTATATTGGTAGAATATTAATCAATTTTTTTTTAAAAAAACTCTTGATTTATAAGATCAATATATAACCACAACATAATTGAAAGAAACATAGTTATATTAAAATAGAAAAATAGCGAAATAAATAATGCAGGGAGTAATAAAAACGAAGAGTAAGATAGAATGCTAAAATAATACTCAATTTATTTGCATGCATTTCTTATTGTTCATTTAGAAAGGGGTCACATTTCTATAATTTAAAAAAAAATCTTGATTACTTTGAATAAATAATTTATGATCATACAAATGATCAAGGATGTTTTAGCCCACAAATCTCAAAATTGCTTCTTTTTTGTTTAACATTTTATGAACTTAAACAGTGCGACATAAATGAGATACATGAAGTCTACTAAATAAGAAGCCTGGCCCTTGTCTCTCTCATACGAGAGTAGTACGGTACTTAACTAACTATTTTTCTATTTTAATCCTTGATCAAATTAAATAAACTATATTATAAATGTAAATTATTTAATAAATATAAAGTTGGCCTGGTGTTCCATATAACCTCACATAAACAAAGTGTCTTATGTTAGACTGGTCTTATTCCTGAATTAACCGTCCTACAAGGAGACCATATAGATATATACATACATACAACAAATAAATGCTAATAATATTATATAAACAGAATCTCTATAATATTTTAGACAGGTGAAACAAGCTGTTGAAGTTTAATTATCCAAAATTTCGACCAATATATTAAAACTGAAAGAAAATACAAATATGGAAAACCAAAACCGTATGCATATTCATTTAACTTAGAAACTAGAAAGCGATTAATGTAAAATAAGTGGCCTACTATACATTGTGCTATTTTTAAAATTTGTTTTTTTGTGTACTAAAAGCATCCCTAGTAATGAATGCAATATATATATAGCTTCTTATTTTCCTTCTCATATCAAGCTTTCAAAAGAATTTCCTTAAATAGCGAAGAGGGATTTTATAAAATAAAATAAGGGAAAAGAGTCTGATATACCCCTCAACTTTGTAATTTGGAGTTAATATACCCCTCGTTGTAAAAGTGACTCATATATGTCCTTACCGTTATACAAACGGCACACATATACCCCTGTACCTCCATAACCCCTGCCGTTATAAAATGGCTTCAACCTATACCCTTCATTTACGAACAGTTAAAAATTAATTTTAAATTTAATAATTATTACTTCTAGATTTTTTTTTTTTAAAAATTATTTAGGGATATATATGATTCTTTTATCAAAGTTCAAGGTAATTATTAATTTGTTTTCATACATAAATTATGTTTTTGACTTCTTTTATTAAAGTTATTTGAGTTTTCTATTCTTATTTTTGGTTTTTGTTCTTTCTGTTCCTTAGTTTAAAGGGAAAAAATTAAACGATTTTTTTTCTGGGTATTGTATTAATTTCGTATTCGAAAAAAAACTTGTCATTACAATAAAGTTTACAAGAATATTAGTGAAACAGAAATAAATTTGTTATCAAAATAATAATTATAAATTAGTCTTGAAACAACTAAAAAAAGTCAAAAAAATATTTTGGACGATGAATAAATTTACTCATATGGGATTATATTTGTAGAAAAAATAAATAAAAATTAGATTAAAATTTAATTTTTTTTATTTCCTTAGAGGTTAAAGGTTCTTTTGTTTAGTTTTATTTCCATTTTATAATAGTTTGATACAAAATCTCCCCACCACTTGTGGCTCCCGTTATCTTGGGCAGGTTGTTGATCATTATACAGTATTGTGAGCCATTTGTTTACAAATAGGGGTATATATGAACTATTTTCATAACAAGGTGTATATGAGCTCTAAATGAGAAAGTTAAGGGATATATCATACCCTTCTCCCAATAAATAAATACAGTACTCCTATTAGATTTATTTTCTATTACTTGTGGGCTATGGCAGTGAGATAAATATTCTTCTATAATATTATATTGAATTTATGTATCATCTTATTGAATTGCCTAAGTTGATAATTAGAGAAAAAGTCTTTTTTATTTACTAAAGTATATTTTCAACTGTTGATATATAAATATTTGAGTGAAGTTTTAAATGTCACTCACGTTAAATGAATAAATAAATTGTTCGATAACTTATGAATCTTTAATTTTACTGTGTCTTCAACTTTGTATTCCACAAATCTTTCCTCCCAACACTGGCACAACTTACTAACAATTACTAAAAACACAAAATTGGACTAAAAATATATCACTTTTTAAGTCTAACATTTCATTAATGAACATCGCGCGGGTCGTTATCGAAGCAACTGACTATTCAAAGGTTCTTATAATAATCTAATTTCAACACAATAATTCAGTACTTTGTTAATCATAACATGACTAGATACACTATATGAAAATAACTATTAATTAATTGATAGGTGAATGATTATATGCTACTGCATTATTTGTGAGAGTGTAGCAATTTGAAAAATAATAATAAGTTTACACGAAGTGCTACTGATGTTGACAAGTTGAAGTGCGTAATTAAAAATAAACTAATTTCTAAGCTAATCACAAAGGAGTGTTCAAGCACTGAGTTTATCTGAATGAACTACTTTTGACGCAATGAAAAAATTGTATAGTTACCGATTAAAATTGCAATTAGCATATTTGAATGATTGTATTAATATATAATATGTTTGAACTTTTAATTCATAAAATTTAAATCTTGTACCCAAGCAATTTAAATATATAGGTAAAAGAGAGATTAGTGCGAGAGGTGGATTTAGTAATTTGCTAATTACTTTCAGCACAATTAGGCTTCCATAATATATAAGTAAAAATACCATGGAAATTAGATAGGGGCAACTTTCACATGTAGCAAACAAAAAATTTATATTTGTATGCTATAATAAACTTTGCATAATTGCGTTCCACTAGCAACATAAAATTTATAATCGGCCATACCATATACCAAGTGTAATAATTTCGCTGGCCTAAATTTATGAATTCCTTGACCCTATTTTTCGCTGCAATGTATATTCCTATCCTATATCACTGCAATTGTTATGCCACATTATATAATTCACGAGCCTATTTCACTGCATATAGTGTTTAGCAGAAGATACTATGTTTTTTTGTCTCGCTTTATAACAAAAACAAAACACACATATAATACACTTCTTGCTCTGTTGTATAAAGCTAGAGAAAATTGTATGATCACTGTGCAATTGTATAATGTCGCAATTGTATAATTCATTGACCCCTTTTTCTCGCCATATTTGACGTACAAATGTTTGTAAATTGTATAATTAAGTGTATAACACGAAGATATGTATTTTTGCATGTGTATATACAATTGTTCCGCGGTCCATCGCTTTTATACACAACAGAAACATAATTATTACACTTTCTGTATAAAGGAAAAGACAGCGAGAATGGGAGTGCGAGCGAGATTTTCTGGGAGAGAGACGCTGGCAATTTTAAGCGAAATGGAGATTCGAGCGAGATTTCTGGGAGAGGACGTCTGTCAAATTTTAGCTAACGTTTACTATGGAGCACAATTAAAATCAAACCCTAAGCTATTCCATTTATTTTAGATTATTATTTTGCTATTATAATACAATTTTTTTTCCAATTAGCTAGTTTGTCAATAAAGGGATGGCTCGCCACCCAAACGTGGAACTAACCCCGGCCCAATTTAAACTTATTATTTTATGATTTTTAATTTTTTTTATATGTGTTATCTATTTAATTTATTCGTCTGGTTTAAATATTGGACCTACAAGTTTTTAAAACTCAAACAACTATAATTAAATTTTGTGTATTAAATAAGTATGTGAACTGTTATCAAAATATTTTTTATATTGTGTTTACTACTTCCATACATCATCACATTGATAGTTAAAATTAACGAGATATAAAAATAATAATAATTTAAAAAAAACAAATTAAAACAATAGCTTAGAAGGATCAAATGATGCACACAGATTTTATACATTGGCTAACTTAACCCTTCATAACTAATATTAAGTCAGTTATTAATTAAGTCCTTATTACATGGTAATTTTATAACTTCCGTCATATTCTTTTTGTTTTAAAAAACAAACATAATACTATTTTGGGATCGCTTGGTTATGTCTATAAAAATTTTCATATTAAATTGATCTCATATTCAGTTAAAGATATTAGCTACAGAACAATATTATTTTTTATATAAAATAATTGTTATAGACTATGGAGAAATAAGTGATATGTCGAGTAACTATTTATGAAATAGAAGGAAAAAAAAGTGATAAGAGAAAACAAACCTTAGCACAAGTGGACATTTTGTTTTATACTGCACTTGTGTCTAACAAATAGTCGATATCATTTTTTCTAAATTTTTCAGAGAAAAGTCAATAACCAAATGATTACTACTATGGTTTTATGTCTTTAATAAAAATATAAAGTGATAACTACTCATCCTATAGAAGAAATTATCAAATGGTAACACACTTTTGGTTTCTTTTTGAGCAATTGATTCACTTTTAATTTCTTTTTGTGACCCATTAAACTCCAGTGGGACTTTATTTTTTGGATAAATGGAATCAAAGTTATATGGAAAAAGCAGATTAATATGCTTACTAAAATATCAAGTACGAAAACCGGAGACAAAAATGTTTTCAACATAACTATGATGATGGCATTGACGTATTTTTTTAAAAAAAGAATACAATTTGGAAGCTTCTAATCTTAAATCTTTACAGGATTTTAATTAAAGTTTTTTTCTTTTCTTTTTTTTTTGGATTCTTAAGATGTTCTCACTTTCGGTCTCAAAGGAACACTTTCAAACACATTGGGCCATTATATTTATGTTTTGTCAAATTGCACTTTTGGAAGATAATTTTCAATTGTCTATTCGTAATCTTTCCATCTACATCAGACAACTGGCCATCACTTCAACTGGATTTATTTTTAAAAAATAAAAATAAAAATTGAAGAAAACAAAAAATTGAGCCAACAAGAGGCGAATTTTTAGGGGGATAATTCCAACATTTTGATGATTGTTGTTGTTGTTTTTTTTTTTTTTTAAAAAAAAAGAAATTAATGTAAGGACGTATATTTAAGATTTTAATCTAATTTTATGTTAATATAAGTTAATAACAGTGAGATTCTTTATGATATATGAACTAATTTAATATCTCTATGAATTTATGAGATACTTCCATCTTTGCTAGAAGGATCATATATAGACCCCTACATGAATGTTTTTCAAAGAAAGAAAAATTAAATTTAGAACAATTTTTTTTTACTTTCGTTTGATGAAGAGTGTTTTGTAGCCGTAAGAATAGATATGAGTCATTTGTATAATCGTGAATATATATATCAATTATTTTCATAACGAAGAGTATATCAATTATAAATCACAAAGTTAAAGGTACACTTGACTTTTTTACTCTCTATATAATATAACTAATGATCACAATGATATTAGTTCCGAGATCGGGGTAACTCGATTAATGGATTTGCAAAACATATCTACTTCAGTCGTTTTAATGTTTTCGCTATTTTTATTCTTTTTAGTCAGTCTAAAAATATGATAAGTATATTTTCTTATTATTAATAATATGACTTGCAACTATATTCATAATGAGACGATTTATAGTTAAAAGATTTTTATTTTATTTTTAAATTTTATCCTCGATCAAATAAATACATATAAATTAGGATGATGGAGTAGATGAGGCACAAATTTGAATGAACCTAGTAACTTTTGATTCAATTCTGAATTTATATTAAGAAAATATTATTAAATATATAAAAATAATATATTTATTACGATTATGTGACACTTTTATTTTTTTAGAGTCAAACAGTTTAAGTTTTTGATTGAAAATTTGCATATGAAATCTTTAAAAAAAAATTAAAATGAAATTTATATATTCCTGTTCCACTATTCAAAAATTTATGGAAAGATAAATGACGATTAAAAATAGACTTTTTTGAATTTGAAATAAAAAAAATATCACATAAAATAAGATAAAAAATATTAATTTAAAATTTAACAACTTAAAAATATATATGATAAGATTTTATATAGACTTCAAATTTTAATTTCGACTCGAATTAGCGGGAAGAGAAACAGGAGAAATGATTTGGGAAGCTAAGTTGGTTGGGATATGGGAGAACAGTTAGAAAAAGAGAGTGATTATGCTAAAACCTCAGACACAAATTATATATTATATGTATAATGTGTTGACAAAAAGAACCGACCATACATTTAGATAAGAATCATCATATAAAAATCATACTAGTTGCTAATTAATCATCTATCATCATATATCTGCAAAAATGGGAGTATATATTTATTGTGGATGTCCAAATCATATACTATATGTTAGTAATAATATAGTATACTTTTAATTAATTTAAAGGACCCATGAAAAAATTGTTGACATTCGATCTGCTGTCACCTTCTTGTGCATGTGGCGGGGCCCCTCTATTTTATTTTGTTTGATAGACATTATTATTTTGATTTTATTTTATAACCCAATCAAATAATACTAAATATTATTATTATTACAAATATATATTAGGGTTTTCTCATTTAGAAAGCTCACTCATTATTGTACTGCTAGTTAGCTGACAATCTTCTCATTTTGGAATTATACTCACGTGAGAGTCCCCCCTAACCTCAAAAAAAAAATTAAAAATATATTGTACAACTTTTTATCATTTCCCACTTGTTAAACCAACCATATGCAATTAAACTTTATATTATTTTTTAATATTAAGTAGTTGTATTTATTATGGCTCTAATTTTTTGCTCACTTTTATAAATGTCGTCGTCATGAGAGACAGTATGCATTACGAACGTACAACAAATTATTTTAATCTTCTTCTTTTTTCTATTCTATTCTCTCTGAACAATAATTAATAATAATCAAGCATGGGTTGGTTCAATAAAAGAACAACATCTGTGTTTTTTTCTACTCATATTTATTTTTCTTAATTATGAATAAATAGTGAAAGACGTGTGGGTGTACACAAAATAATATTGCTTTTGTCCCCATTTAAAATTATGTCCTTTTTCTTAAAAAAAAAAAACTGTTAATTTTATAATTAGAGATAATTCTATTGTAAAATTTTCCTCTTATAAGTTATAATCTTTGTAGCACATTTACTACTATAGAAATAAGAGATAACTAATTGACGGAATAATTTATTTCAAAATTATAATGCTATTTTAATTTTTTTTTTAATTCTGAGTTGGAATAACAATCACGTGATAACCAATAAAAAGAAAGAACTTGTTCCTCCCTCAACTATAATGAGCCATATAATGAAAAAAATTAATTATAACACAAATATCTAAGAATTGTCTCCAAGACTTAAACTACTACAATTTCAAAAACCTTTTATTTTTCTTAAATGTCATTACCATATTTAAAAAAGATGTCAGATAAATTAGAGCGGAGCGAGTGTATAAGCTAGCTCAGCTTTCTCCCTAGATCGAATTAAGTTCATAAAAAAGTCGTAAAGAATTAGGCAACGAAGAGTACTAATGCATATGAGTGACATTGACCCATCATTCTTTCAATTTTTTATTTTATTTTTGCAATATGACATTACTTCTCAATTGACTTTAAAATAGTGAGAGAGAAAAAAGAAATATAAAAGAGAACTGGAAGTAGGTACGTGTGTTATAAATTTCAGAGGAGAGATTCTTTGTGTGTTGCTCAATTTGATGTTCAAACAAAGTACAGAAGATTAGACTTATGGAGACAAAAATATATATATTTCAAGAATTACAGATTAGACACACTTGGACTGTTGCTGGCAAGTTAAAATTATGAATATTGGACCGATTGACAGATGTGAAATATGGGTATGTACAAAATTTCAATAGTTTTCATCAATCAGGCAAATGAAGACTTCAATTTTTTTTCACGAGTATTTACATAGCCTAGGTAACCAGCCTACATGATACTTAATTAAAGAGGCTTTGGCTGCCTAACTTCTTTTATGACTTTTAGATGGTGGAATACATAAATAACAATCGTTGTATTCTCATGCATGAAATAAAAATTAAGGACCAACACCTTTATTATCATCAGCATCGTCATGTGTGTTATTATCACATGTTAAATTATATTGATACTATATTTTTTTGAAGAAAAAGAAAAGCAGCATTCACGATTCACGTAGCATGATATTTTGAAAAATAGTGAAGAATGAAAAAGGAAAAAACCTAATAGATAATTGAGAATTTTATATGTAATATTTTCTGCATTATTATAAGTATATACATGTATATTTTTAAAATACAAAACACAAAGATCCAGCAGATAAGCGGAAGAGATGGATCTGGCCCAGTCATTTCCATCACAACACAAGTCAATAACATCCTTTTGTCTTACCATTTTGGGCCTAATAACTTCTGAATAACCTCTTAAAGAAATTGATTCTACCAAAAACATATGGCAAATTCATCACACCTCCTAAGAAATATATATTTGTCCTTTTCTCTCCCAGGATCAAATAAAGAAATTAAACTTGTACATGTCAGTACATCATTATTTTGTACATTATCAGCGTGATTTTATTTGATTATAACATGTTATTATTTCTTTATTTTTTCGATTACTGCATTAGGCTATACATACGGAGAGACTGCGGGAGTGTAAAAAATTTCTATAAATTTAACTTATTATAGTAAATTATGTCTTGTAAGTAATTTTATCAGCTTTCTATGAAGAATTGTGTTGTTGTTCTTAGTCATTTTTTCCGAGAGTGTAAAGAATATATTATACGCGGACAATACACAACTTTTTAAAAATGTTTATACAATTATCTACTTTGACATTTGATAAAACGTATAATTCTTTTCGCTTTAAATGAGTGATATTAGGTAATTGGGAAATTTTAGAGGTCAAGAGACAAAATTACTACCCAAAAAAAGCAAATGAGAACAATATGTGGCAAAACTTTATTAAACTTTGATTGAAGAAGCAGAGATCATTCTTATATATCACCCAAAAGATTTATGGGCTGTCTTATTTTTTTAATTTTTGCACGTTTATTCACTTCGAAATAGTATATATGTAAACTTCCCCATTGGTCATCCGGTAGTGGGCTTGTTTTGAGTTATTTGGACGCAATCTTGGGCCATGCTTGATTTTCCATTTACAACTCCATTGTTTCACTTGTCATTCTGAGTTTAACTCAAATTCAAAGATCCTCTTATTTATCTTTTCCAAATAAAATAGTTCCCCAAACCCCGTATTAAAAAAAACTAACAAAATCAATACAAATTTTTAAAAGTAACTAAGTTATTTTAGTTTGACTGCTGCCAGCACCAAAGAAAATTATTCTGATTACTTATAAAAATTTGTTAAGTTGTTTATTATTTATATTATGTTGGTTAAAAAAAGTTAATTGAGTGTAACATGTTGTTTCCTTTTCCTACTCTGTTGGATCATTGATAACAAACCAGGTTGGACTATTTCTCCCTTACTTTGGCCTTCATCTCCCTCCACAAAACAAACTGAATCCTCTCATCTCATTTTTTTTCCACTTATTTCTTTTACCAGTTTCAACATAAAGGCTAATGCAGAACAAAAAGTAGCTAAAGTTGCAAAAAAAAGAAAATAAAATAATATTGAATGTAATAGAAAAAATCAACAAAAATATGCCAACAACAAGAGCTCGTTTGGGCAGAAGACCATCCTCTTCTTCCTATTCATCAACTATTACTACCATAGTGTTTGTGTCATTATGTGTGTTGGGAGTATGGCTTCTAACCTCCACCTCTGTTGTTCCTCCCAAATCCACCTCTCGAACGGCCACGACCGATTCTACCCCTTCTTCTTTTACTTCCACAATTATGAATGCACACAAGACCATTTCTAACGCTGTAAAACCAACTCCTGTTTTCAAAGACTCACAAGGAGACCTTCCTGATGATGCCCTTAAAACTGGTGATGTTAACCGGCCTCAGGATACTAGCGAAATTGACAAGCTACAGACAGATGTCTCATCAGATATTACAAAGGATTCTGGAGGTGGAGGTGGAGGAGATGCTTTGAATGTGAATGTTGATCAATCATTGCAAGGTAATGAAAATGTGAAATCAGAGATGGAGAAGAAAAATGTGAATCCAGTTGTGGCAGAGAACGCTCAGGGATTGCATGGAACCGAATCTGTTGACGAGCAAGAGAAGCTGAAACAATTGGAGACACAAACGTCTGAAGAAAGTTCCATCACTCACAAGCAAGAAGCTGAGCAAATAACTGCAGCAACAGGAAAAACAACAACCGGAAAAGAAAAGGCTGAAGAGGACGTCTCTTTAGATTCAGGAAATGATGCCCATGGAGTTGCAACAGACAACACCAAGAACTTGTTGTCAGATCACGAGCAACAAAAACGACTTGAGCAGCATCAACAACAAGAAGATGACCAAATGCAACAGAAACAGAAACAACCAGAAGAACATACTCAAGGGGTAACCAGTAAAGATCAAATCAAACATGATGAAGCACCTTTACTAAAAGATGTTAAGATTCAAAATGATCACAAGGTTCCCGTAAACTTAACTAATAACCCACCTGCTCTGAAGAATGAAAATAACAAGACCGAAATGATTGTACCAAAAGAGTCTAAAGAGTCAAAGAAGGCCTGGTCGACACAAGCTGATCAGTCAGTGAACCAGAAAGAAAGACGAACAGTTGGTAAAAATAACCAGATGGCACGTCCCCTACAGAATTTTTTTTTGGCACTATGCGAGGTGGAAGGGCCCTTTGCCTGACTACATACCATGTTTGACGAGATGAAGACGCAATAAAAGAGCTATCACAACCTTAGGAACAGGGGAAATCGTGAAAGACATTGTCCTCAGGAACCTCCTACCTGTCTCGTCCCCTTGCCTGAGGGATACAAGATATCAATTGAGTGGCCTACAAGCAGAGATAAGGTAGTTGTCTACTTAAACTACTTTGTTAGTACTTAATATGGATTGGGAAAATGTTAATCTTATGAGAATTTCTGCTTTTATCCAGATATGGTACCATAATGTGCCTCATACATTGTTAGCAGAGGTGAAGGGGCACCAAAACTGGGTGAAGGTTTCTGGTGAATTCCTTACTTTCCCAGGTGGAGGTACTCAGTTTATCCATGGAGCATTGCATTACCTAGATTTTGTACAAGAGGTATGTTATCCATCACCAACGACTACAAAAACAACATCATAGGATGATCAACCCAAAAAACACAAAAATATTTTAAAAAATTAACTACTAGTATATGCTACATTAGACAATTCATTGATGCTGGTGATTTATGTAAATCAACTGGTTGTAGGCAGTTCCAGATATAGCATGGGGAAAGCGCACTAGAACAGTTTTAGATGTTGGCTGTGGAGTCGCTAGTTTTGGTGGTTATCTTTTCGAGAGAGATGTTCTTGCAATGTCTTTTGCACCTAAAGATGAACATGAGGCACAAGTTCAATTCGCACTGGAAAGGGGAATACCTGCAATATCTGCTGTGATGGGTACTCAGAGATTGCCATTTCCAAGTGGAGTTTTTGACCTTGTGCATTGTGCACGCTGCAGAGTCCCTTGGCATGAGGAAGGTGTTTCCTAGAAATAACATATATTTTAGAACTATTTAAACATTCATTTTGCCTTTGCGTTCAATGAATTCCTTAATAAAGTTTAAATTTGCAATGAAGGTGGTGCTCTTCTCCTGGAACTGAATCGTGTTCTTCGGCCCGGAGGTTACTTTGCCTGGTCTGCAACTCCCGTCTACCAAACTCTGGAAGAAGATGTCGAGATATGGAAGGGTAAGGCTCATTTGTTTCTATCCTTTAATGCCATTAGAGTAAAATTGATGCTTTTGTTTTTCCTTCCCCTTCTTCGGTTATATTTACCAGAAATGTCTAACTTGACGGTGGCCATGTGCTGGGAGCTTATCACAATAAAGAAGGATAAACTAAACTCTGCTGGTGTTGCCATCTACCACAAATCAGACACAAATGAATGCTACAATCAAAGAAAACAAAACAAACCTCCAATGTGTAAACAAGATGATGATCCTAATGCTGCCTGGTAAGCTCATTGCTCTCTGGCAATTTTTTTGTTTACTCCGTGAAATCTGCCTGCCAATGCCATTTGCTTCATCTACGAAGAATAATTGTAATTTCCACATATTTATTCGTTACCAACTTTAATGAGATCGGAAATATTACACGTGTTTCAGGTATGTCCCCTTCAATTCATGTATGCATAGGGTGCCAAGTAAAGAAACGGAAAGAGGATATCGGTGGCCTGTAGAGTGGCCTGAGCGACTGCAGACACCTCCATACTGGCTAAACCGATCACAAGTTGGAATTTATGGAAAGCCAGCACCAGATGACTTCAAAGCAGATTTAGAACATTGGAAACGTTTGATAAGCAAGGTGTATATGAAAGGACTAGGAATTAGCTGGACAAATGTGAGAAATGCCATGGACATGAGAGCAGTATATGGAGGGTGATTAACTTCTCTCTTGTACCTTTTCTTATGCACCAAAATGGAATACTAACAAAAGGCTACTCCTATTAATTAACAGGTTTGCTGCAGCACTTAGAGATCTCAAACTGTGGGTTGTGAATGTGGTGAATGTCAATGCACCAGATACACTTCCCATAATATATGAACGTGGTCTTTTTGGAATTTATCATGATTGGTGTGAATCATTTAGTACATACCCAAGGACGTACGATCTTCTACATGCTGATCATCTTTTCTCCCAGTTGAAGAAGAGGTATATAATAACTACAGTAGTTTTGTTTACTTGTGGAGTAGAAGTGACTTCTAACTAACGTGACATTTGTAGGTGCAAAATTGTTGCTGTAATGGCAGAGGTTGACAGAATAGTTAGACCTGGAGGTAAACTGATTGTCCGTGATGACTCTGCTACAACTAAGGAAGTAGAAAACTTACTCAAGTCTCTGCATTGGGAAATCCGGAAGACCATCTCCCAGAACCAAGTTGGAATACTAAGTGCACAGAAGACTTTCTGGCGGCCAAACGCTACTGCTGCACCTACATGACTACACACTCTCACTCATCTACATATGTAGCAAGCAACTCTTACTTTGTAGCCTAAAGGTCTTCATGTACTAATTCCAGCAGAAAAAGAAGCAGTTGTCGTAGCTCTTGTTATTTATTTTTCATTTCTACTCAATTTGTTTATTTGATAGATAAAGAAGGCAAAGTGCTGCCGGGGCAAATGCCGTAAATGTTGTTATTGATTAATTCCAAGGTTAATGTTTACACTTAGCATACAATGACAGAGATCTGAAGTTCACTATGTATCTCCGTCTCTTCATCAAGCATGTCCCCCAGTCCTTTCATTTTTCTCTCTCTCTTCTTTTCCATTTTTACTTTTTTTCCACTCACCAACTTCATCTTTGTCCATGACAACTACTTGACAAAGAAGACGGAACAAAAAATTCTTTAATAAGAATATATTAAAAATCTGACATATTTTGAGTGAACACTTTCAGTCGATCCTAAGACTTAATCTATCCTTACCAAATCATTCTATTCACATGTAAATGGATCTGCAGCAGTGCAGAGCTCATGAAAAAATGGCACTTGACGGCGGTAATAATCAAATGCAACAGATTAGGCCCATTGAATATTTCTCTAGATGATTGAGTTATCAAATCTCCTTATGTGCCATTCATGGCATCTCTTCAGTTCTTATTTCTCTATACACAATCTGGATCTACACAAGTTTTTCATCATGCAATTTGCTCAGAAGATCTGTCCACTGGTTCTAGAATTTAGATGCACTTAAAATTGCATACCCAATTATGAAATTTGAACATAACTGAAACAGGAGCAAAGTATGTACTAAACAATTTCTCTAGTTCAACGCTTCTGTGTTATCACATTCCATTTTACTTTTGTTCATTTGTAAACAGCCTACTAGCGCAAAGTTATAGCAAGTGAAGGTTATAAGCTCTGAAAATTACGTTCAGATCCCTTGTTTTTTCTCCAAATACCATATTTTCAGCATAAGAAACGAAACAAACACCATATCAGCATACAAATATTTAGTTTACACCTGGACCTACCAAACTTAACTAAGCTATCCACGAGCCACTGCAGTTTCAGAACTTCAGGAGAGATGCTTCAATCTCTTGACTTACAGCACAACTTTACTCTTTCTTAAGAAGACTTTGCAAACGCCCACTCTCGATAGCATTTCGGAGATCTAATAAGAAGCCAACACATAGATGAAAACAATCAAAAACAAGAATCAAGTGTTACAAGCTGATAAATATTTCAGAGAACAGGAATCGGAAAACTGAAATCACAAAGCCTACCATCTGAACCACCAATATGCTTCCCATTCACAAACACTTGGGGGACTGTGCTGCGACCCACCAGATCTAGAAGGACATCTTGTATACGAGCGCCATCATCTAAACTGATATATCGTTAGTTTGAAACAATTCACAAATTTCCATCACTAGATGACACAATCAGTGTAGACTAAGTATAGCTCTTACGAGGAGGAAACACAGATAGGCAATAAAATAGTCATGAATACTGTACATACCTCCATGAATAGTTTCAAGTATTGTACTTTACTTTTATTTCTTATAGACAATAAATTACCTCTAAGATCAAGCTCCACCACAAATGGTTGTTCTTGAAGTTCATTAAAGATGCCTTTGGCACGCCTGCAGTACCTATTGTTGAAAGATAATACAATTTAAACGATAGCATGAGAAGGAACAAACTTTAAAACATTAACATGCACTTAGAATGCTATTGTGATTCTCAGATGCAAGGTATTTTTATGATTCTTTTTCTTTTTTTGATAACCGTGGTGTCCGAACCAGTTTGTGTGCACCAAGACTAACTCCATGGGATACACACCAGGCTGCCACCTCCCACACAGCAAGAAGTAGCAACCAATTTGCGCGCACCACAACTAATTCCATGGGGCGTCTACCGGACTGCCATCTCCCACTAGCAACAAGTATCATGTAACTATGTCCACCAAGTCTAGAATAGAGAGAAGAAATCACCTAGTGTTTTTCTCTGTTGGGAATTGAACGAAACTTCAGGTACTCAATCACATTATTGACCACTAAGCCACACCCTTGAGTGCTTGTTTCTATTTATGGTAAAGATAGATGTGTGATCCAGCTGAGTATTAAAATAAAAGGATGCATGGCATAAAAATATGATGGGATACAGAGCACCGCCACAGCCTATGATGCCTCAAATCCATTATCTTAAATCTTATTCATGGATATATATATTATATCTTAGGCTTACATAATGTTTATTCCAAGCAGCACAGAGAGCATAAGAAATTAAATGCTCAGCTATTACATAGATTGGAGTCTGAACAGCTTCCTCCTTTGCCAAAATGAAAGGTCTGGTTTTAAGACCTTTGGACTCATAACTATCATCAAACGAAGATGGAAAAGGATGTGAACTTCAAACTGTGTTGTGTGATCTTCATATATGCATACCAATTATTTTCAAATTTCGATAATGAAGAGGAACAAAAAGAACTTGATCTCTAGAAGATTTGTCTATGGCTACAAACACTTGATGTGATACCAAATTATAGTGGAAACGATATGGAATTGGTCACTTAAAATTAAGAAAGCAATGTTATCGACTAGTCATCCTCTTTAGGCAACAAACAGGCTCCTACTTGGAACCAAGATGAAACCAATGTTATCAGTCACCCTCAAGTAGAAAGGAGGCTTCAACCTTCAATCCTCATAAGAGTTCCATTAAAATTGTCTAAATAACTAACAACTTACAATGAGCTAATCCCATGTAAATGACTAAATTGGCCAAAGTCTAACTGTAGTAAAGTAGGCTGGAAATAGAGAAACTAACCCCTAAAACTCTTAATGATATTTCTAAATTTAACACGAAAGAAGATAAAACGCGGCAGAGAGAAAATCAGTACAGTTAACAAGACAGAAAGCAAAGAAAAGCTGAACTCTTTCCTCTGCAAGCTTTGAATATGCTGCGAAAGTTCACAATTTTCTAATCAATCCTTTAGTTTTGATAATACAGAGATACTTACGGACAATAGGATTTGGAAAAGATGGCGATCTTGTTAGAGTAGATGACATTTTGGACAAAAGCAGAAGGAGAACTAGAAGCTAGGGCTTCAGTTGGACCTTTTACTATCGCCATTACTCCAAATACAGTAAACATCAGAAGAAGATTACGCTTGAAACAACCATTGACCTCCATTTTCTCCCTTTCTATCACAGGAACAGTGGAGCGCTCAAAAAACTGTTGAGTTTTGGACAAAATCGAGAGGAACAGGGGTTTTAATGTCTCGGCAGAAACCCGAAGATTGATACTGCCAATTTTCTCGAGACGGTTACAAATTAACAGCGGCAATTTTGGAGAGATCCCTGTTTTTGGAGTGGAGAACCGGAAAACGGGTTTAGTAGAAAGATTGTAATATTGTCCAAAGCGCCGGTTTCCTATTTTGGTTAAACGACCCGCCGGGTTGATCTGCATCTCGACGGAGGAGTTGACTACTATTTTCACTATAAAATCGAAAGCGACACCGCAAGATTATTTTTTGGACTTTTGGATTTTACAAAGTACACATTTTACCATGAATATAGATAATAACTTTTTGATCTAGGATGTAATGTTCTTATCGAAAACAAGTAGATATTTGATTTATTTTTTTATATTTGGTTGGTGAGCAAAAAAATATTTTTTAAAAAAATATTTTAGTGTTTGGTTATTGAGCGAAAAATATTTTTGAAAAATATTTTTTATTTTTTGTTAGAGTAGAAAATAATTTTTAAAATTTATTTTTTTTTAAAAAAACAAACTTTAAAAAAAGTTCATTTTTTTGGAAGGGGGGAGGGGGGTTGGTAGAGGGGGTCGAGAGTAGGAGTGAAAAAAAATGAATTTTTGAAGTTGAAACTATTTTTAAAAACAAACTTAAATTGATCCTTTTTTTTTGGAATAGGATGGTAGTGAATGGGGTGGGGGAAATCGAGGGTAGAGGTGAAGAAATAAAATTTTGAAGTTGAAAATATTTTTTTAAAGATAAACTTAAATTTGTTTTAGGGGTAGGAGGGGTTGGTTGGGGGCTGGTAGGAGGGGGTGGGTAGGGGAGAGGTTAGATTGTGTTTGAAAAATGTTTTTCTTAAGTTTTGACGGAAAGTCATTTTCCTTAAATTTGAGGAAAATGAGTTGATTTGAAAAATATTTTTCAAAACATTTGGTCCAACCAAATGAAAAAGTTAAAAAATATTTTTCGGAAAATATTTTCCTCCATATCAAACATACACTTAAAGTTGTTGTTATAAAAGTGATATATATATATATGAGTTATATATAACTTATTACCTTATCAGTGTGAAAAAATAATATATATTTTTTGATATTTTAATAAGAAAATGAATTCCATCTAGCTACAATTTTGCAAAGTTAGAGGTATTGTTGATTTTTAATTTAATGAATAATTTGTATTTAAATATTTTAATATTTACATTTTTTAAAAACTCATTTTCTTATAAAATTTATCATAAATTACCCCCTTTATGTAGATACAAAAATAGTTAATATACCATAGCTGCAAATTAAAAAATTATATTAGTTTTTATTTCGTTTGCTTCTTTTGTAATGATAGCCGAATAGATTTATAGAAGAGAAATTTAAAACTTAAATCAATGGTTGAATAAAATAAAAAAAAGGTCAAATGTAAGAAAGGATCAAACATACCTAAAGGGAAAAAGACATTGATTTACTTTTAAATTTATTTCGAAAAGTCATATATTTAGACTATTATAATGATATATTACGCACATAAAGTTAATTTATTTACTCTTAAAATTAATGTGGCAAAATAACTTTTTAAAAAAATAAAAATAAGTGTGTCTAATTTATTAGAGTAGAATTTTTTTTTAATTAGATTCACAACTCTTCTTCTTCACAATCCACTTTCTTCTTCTTCAATCTCACCCTCTTGATAAAACACATTTTCTCTCCTTCCTTTTAAGTAAAAATATCTCCTTCTTCCTTTTTCGACTTCTTCTCAGCTTGTTCAGCAAATTACTTACAACTTATCATCAATTTAAGTTTTGTGGATTTTGATTTGTGTTTGTTAATAAAAGATATCTTAATGTCATTGGCGAGATAAAAATTTGGTAGTTTCTTCGCCGCTACATCTCTGGCGGGCTTTTTCGCGAAAAACGATAGAATTTTCCACTCCATAAATCAGCTCCATGTTTCGATTAGTGTTTTTGGCGATCATTGTTGAAATTTTTATCTTGTTGTAATTTTGCTATGACGAAAATATAATTATTAGAGAATTTTAATAATTAATTAAAAATTAATTAACGTAAAATATAGTTAACAAAAAAAAGTTAATAAAAAAGAATATACTTTTTTAAATTTTTGACATGACTGTAACAACGATTATAATACACCATATATTGTAACTGATTTTTTTTCGACAAGTTTATGGGGAATTTGTGCCTTTTCCTTGTACTTAAATTACTATAGGAAGGATGAAGAAATAAATTTTGCCTATCCAACTAGTTTCAAAGGTTGTTCAAATGATATCCATAGTACTGACTCATCTTTTGAGTTATTTCCGATCTCCATACATATTTTTTTTTTTAATTGAACTTCTTGTTACTCATACACGTAATCTTTGCCTAGGCTTTTGCATCAATTACTAATCTCTGTCACACAATATCTCAACATAATTTACGAGTAGCTTTCGTATCTTTGCTTACAATATTTGGCAAAACTAGTTTCCAAACCATAAGGAAGTAGAATAAGAAAATAACAACCGGTGAAGTTTACAAAGAATCTGCGTATTCGTAAATCTGTCTTCAATAATTTAATCATGAATATAGCAAACAACAATTCATATGAATATATGAATTCTAGATTCTCTAAGAAGGTTTAACATCTGGATTGCTCTTGTAAAGGTTATTGTATTCCTCGAGTTCTTCATAATACATGTCCCACACGCATCTAACACATCCACTCCCGCAACAATCGTCCGGCAACGGCTTCTCCGGCGGCGGTGGTATGGTAACCTTTGATTCTTCCTGTTTCTTCTCCGATTCCGTTTTGTTATTCGTCGTTGACTCAACGGTGATCTTGTTATCCATCGTTGACTCTACGGTGCTTTTGAGATTCGTTTCCTCGGCCATCGGACCTTTGAGTGCAGCGAAATTACGGCTTGATAGAAATCTAGGGTGACAGAATCGGATCAGATTGGCAGTATAGATTCGTCCAAAAGTCAGATCTGTTATAGGCATGAGAAAAGCGGAGGCGCGTTGGACATTTTCCGGTGGCCGATAGGAAATATTGGTTCTCAATGGCGTCGTTTTGGACAAGGAGAGGGCCATTCCTCATATAACCAATCCGCGTGCACCGTTTGTGCCAGTCACGTGTTGAATAATGTGTGTGATATTTAAATATAGAAAAATAAAGGCAAATGTATGGCTGCGGACAACTCTATTCGCCTACAACTTTTCTTCTGTGCCAAATTTTATTTTATTTTTCAAAAAAAAAAAAGAATATTCCTCCGTTTTAAATTGTATTTTTCGTTTACGTATTTCTTAAAAAATAAAAATGTGTATTTCATCAAATATTTATTTGTGTGTAGTGTTTAAGAAGATATACGGCTAAAGGATAAATGAAATTTTTTTAATTATTTTTATTTTGAGCTTTTAAAATAACGAAGAGTATTAGAATGAACAAGATCCTAAATTCCAAATCCCTGCCAGCAACCGTGTTTCTTTCTTCAACAGGTTTGACGAATCACTTCAGAAAGAGAACTGCAATTCTAGTAACTTTACAACAATTACTTTAGTAGTTCCTCTTAAGTCCCCAAAAAAAGAGAAGTATTCATAAGTTATTCATTTCTATAGAACAATAGTAATTTTTATGAATATTGATTTATAACATAGCAAGTAGAAACAAAGAAGACTACCTCAATTGATAAATAATAATATAAATAATATTCCTCAAATAGTTTTTGCTCTCTCACTGAGCAAACAGTTTTGTAGACACTTTCGTATGACGGATTAACCTTATTTAAGTGAGAAGAGTTTTATCTTCTACTGCCTTCGGTTTGTTCTGAATAGTCCTCTCAACCCCAGCAAGAGCAGTATAATCCCAAGATAGTCATAGTTGTAAGCCAATCTAACAAACTCCATCTTGAAATCATTCCATGG
Source organism: Solanum habrochaites (assembly GCA_027704765.1). NCBI lineage: Eukaryota > Viridiplantae > Streptophyta > Magnoliopsida > Solanales > Solanaceae > Solanum > Solanum habrochaites. Next base: position 50,025,048 of record JAKWJA010002490.1, on the reverse strand, counting down.
AGGATACCTTGATTCCAACTCAACTAAGAAGCTCCTATGTAGAACTGCTTTTTCATGACTGAATGTGTCAAAAGAGAACTTCCCATGGTAACGTCCGTAACCACTTTGACCAACGCCTCCAAATGGTAATGTGTCACATAAAAACTGAAATTGCAATGTTATGACAAGTAAATTAAACATCTCTTTTTCTGCTTATATTTAGCTGAGATACATTTGAAAGAGGAGGTGGATCATCATACCTGAATCATAGCATCATTAAAAGTCAGACTTCCAGAAGATGTTTCCAGCAAGATTTTCTCCTTCAACGAATCATTCTTGGTAAATGCATATATTGCAAGAGGTTTTGGCCTTGAGTTTATGAACGGAATGCTTTCTTCGATATTCTTTAGCTGTTAAAACAACCACTTTCTTGTCAGACATTTTCTTGAAAGAGATTTTCTGATGAAATGAATCGAGAGTGAAGTCCTTTTACTCCAATTGGAAGCATAGATCAACGTTTCTCAAGTAAAACATAGCAACGAATTTTCTTGAAAATCAGTTTGCTCTTACTGTGATGATTGGAAGCAATGGGCCGAATATTTCTTCGTTCATGATATCAGCATCAAGGGGAGGATTCAACAAGATTGTTGGTTCAATGGCCCTAAAAGATACATCAAATAGAATGAGGAACAGGGTATGTAAGCAATAGTACAAAAGATATAGGAACGATACTGGGGTACATATTTTCCTCATCAACTGAGCCTCCATAAACAACAGATGCTGCAACTTTTGGGTCTTTCAGAAGATTGTGTACTCTATCAAAGTGGTGCTTGTTCACTATTCTGGCAAGATTTGCCAAAGTTTTCAAGTTCTCACCATAAAATGTCTTGATGGATTTCTCCAATAGTTCAATCTGAAATACCAGAAACTACAACATAAATAGGAAGCTACACTATCTGCCTCAAAAAGAGAAATAGAATAAAACTTTTACTGAGAAAGAAAGAGGGAAAATATAAAAATATCATGCTGCCATTAATACCAGAACTGGAGCAAATTGTGTTTCCACGAGCACATAATCGATTCCAATGCATGCTTGTCCATTGCATGGTCCCCACTTGCCCCCCACTATCCTCTTGACAGCCACCTTAAAACCAACACCGTACTGTGAGCAAAATGTGAATACGGCTTGAACAAATTATATACTCTACTACACATCATAATGCGACCCAAAGTTTTTGGTGAAATAACCTATGAAGAAAATATCCAATTGTACTCAAAACTATATGTTGATTTCCTTTCATTTGCCACAAATTAAGTTGTCCCATGTTTTATCCATTACAGTTTATAGCTTAACTTCTTTTCAGATAAAACATGAAGTAATCTTATTACTTTAAGAGGATATTTAACCATTGGGAACCTGTAAATCAGAGAAATTAGATAGCGTGTCCAAGATGGTAGGACATTTTCCACCCAGCTCAAGAGTTACAGGTGTTAAGTGCTTTGCAGCTGCTGACATTATGAGGCGGCCAACTCGTGGACTACCTGCAAAACAGGAATTCAGAATTACATCATCAACACAAGTGGCTGTTCATAACTAACGACTCTTTCTTCTAGGTCATTCCTTAATCATTCTTTTTGTTGAATGCCGTTCTGCAAAATAATCCTCCCAAACATGAGAAAGATCATAGGAAACAAAATGGATAGGTTATACCTGTAAAAAATATCTTATCCCATTTTAGCTGTAGTAGTTGTTCTGATACATCATGTCCACCTTCAACAACTTTAATAGCTTCTGGATCCAAGTAACGAGGTATTGTATTGGCCAGAACGGAGGAGCATTTTGGTGCTAGCTCAGAAGGTTTAAGGACAATTGTGTTTCCAGCTGAAATTGCTCCAATCACTGGGTCTAAAGCTAGGGCTGCAGATGAAATAACAGACTAATAAACACAAAGCACCAGTTGTGGATAACCAGCTAAGAAAATAAAATCCACATTAGTTTGGCTCCTCATTTTGTTCAAGGAATTAGTTTGATTCTAGGATGGTCAACATTTCTCCCCAACTAAAAAAGAAGTGATGGGACAGTTGCAGTATTAGTCAAGAAGATTTTACTCACAGATGGGAAAATTCCAGGACACAAATATTAGCACTACTCCCAGTGGCTCTGATACTACTGCTCCTCTTGCAGGAAAGAGAACTAATGGTATTGGGGCCTGCTCATATTGCATCATTAGTGGCTGCTCAACACCTTAGTTTATAAGTTATAGATAAACACAAAATAGCTGTCAAATGACTGAGCAACATGAATGAAAGAACAATTTTAACTTTCGCTTGCTGGTTAGATGACCAAGAAGCAAGTAAACATAAGAGATATTTTTACCAGCTTTCACACAGAGTGTAAGAGAACTTTGATGTCTGAATAAGGTCATACCATCACAAGGTTTACTTCATTGTTACTTCTGGGTTGATTGCTACTGAACAGTTCATTGGAACTGCAGAAAGTTTTATATACTATTTGTTGTTACACCTTATTGGAGGACGTGATGCAACTCCTGTTGCTACTACTTAACATGCTAATTTAGTAACAGAACAGAACAATTTTAATCTGTTTCATTCTAAGTCTATTTCAACCTTGTCAAAGTTTTACTGGCCTGCTTGTATCTGTAAGCAAAACATCTTGGACAATTCACCAGTAAGATAATACATGGTAATCTTAATTCTTAATAAGGGCGGTCGTAAAAATGAATATACTTGTTTCTACCATAGTTAACATGCTTATTCAAGAAAGAAAAGAGAGGAGCTGTTACAGTCAACATTCAGAATGTGTTACTTCGTTAAGGATCATTTCAACAAAAATGTTCTTCTGATAACTAATTTCAACGAAGATGTTTGCCAAAGAATGCTCGAACAGTTGAGGATGATTTTATTTATTTCTCAAGAGGAAAGGGGAGGGGTAAGAATTACAAACCTTTTGAGGGGCCATCCACTTTTCAACATAGCGCAAAGCATTGGTAGCTGATTTCCTCACCACACCAACCTGAAATGATTGAGAAACCAACCCCTTGGTCATGCATTCGATCACTAAATACACCAATTTTTATTGTTTAATTCGTTTGATCAAATATGAATTTCAAGTGTATAAGCCATTTCTCTGACATGATAGGTCATAGGTTGATCATTGCAGCAGTAAATTTTGGTCCTGCTCCTGAGGTAGGATGAGTCATCTCAGCATGTGCAAATCAGAAGACAGACAGTCCGGGAAGGCCCGACTAGCGTGCCTACAATTGATCAGGCACATCCCGCCTAATTATACCTGTCTGCTCCACATCTTCCACTTCCAATTAACTCCAGCATAACTAGTCCGCTACTGCTCCATGCTTCTCAATGGATTCCGAGATTCTTGCAATCATTTCCAACAAATCAAGAGGCCGTTTCTTACTGATCAAGGATCGTTTTCAATCCCTAGCTATTGGTCCTCTAATAAAAGGGGATCATCAGATTCTTACCCAGCTACACTCTATCGCTTACTTACACTATTGCTGTTAGCTCAACTGTTGATACCACTTTCATCAACGCCTCTATGCTCAACTTGTTTGTAAGCTTACAAACGATCATCAATAAGATCTATCCAGCATTTACTCTCCACCTTTTTTCACGATTAGCTTTCTATTGAAGCTGCTAGTGCCCTGTTCTTCGTAATTGTAGGTTTTTAAAGCATTCACATATCACATCCAACGAATACAACTTCCAATTTTGATAAACAGTGTTATGTATATTATTGAAGCAGAAATTTGCTTTATACGCAACTCATATGAAAATCAACAGTGTACGAAACTAAAGCACCAGATGCGTAACTCAGTTTTAAAAACGAAAAAATGGAGAAATTAGTTACTCACTTCATCACGATAAGATTCAACAGGGTGCTTTCCGAGATCCTGTTTAAGTGCTTCAAAGATCTCCTCTTCATTTTCATCAAGGAGTTTGAGAATTGCTTGAAGCTGTGCTTTCCTCCATGCAACACTTCTTGTTCTTCTACTCCTGAATGCCGTTGTCAGTTCACCTAACACATCTTCCTCAACTACATTCATGGCTTCAATTTTACTACACAAATAACACTCTTCTTCTCCCAAATCAAACTTAAATACTAAGCCCTATTACACATGCTCTGTTCCGTTCTCCCACTAAAATTTTGCTTTTGCTACCAGATACTCGTCTCTTGCAAGCATTAAATGTCAGCGCGTCCCAATATAATTCACGTGACGATTGCTCAAGCCTTGATTTCAACTCATTTGGGTAATAATTCAATGCGGATGATGTTATGATGCCAGTGAACAAATATATAAATTCTATATACGACAAATTTTCAAAAAAATTATGAACCAAAACTATACTATAGTGAATAATTACAACAAAATAGAAGATGTATTTTCAATTATTATAGTAAGATGCTACACCTACGGACCCAGAAAGATATGTGCCGTTAAGACATGATTTTGAAATAATTAATTCTTTTTCTTTGAATATTTATTTGGACAAATAATTTTGATCTAAAAGATGTAAACATGTAAAATTTTATAATTTCTAAAAATTATTAAAATCTTGGTCTCGTGATCTTATTAAATAATATATTATTAGAAAATCCTTTCTAAAAATTGTTCGCTCTATTTAAATTTATTTACTAATTTTAATTTATACACAAAGTTTAAAAATAAAAATAAAACTGACATTTCTGCTTTAATTTTTGTAATTTTAATATTTATCGATAGTAAAATCGATTTATTCGCCCCCCTCCCCCCACCCCCACCTCTCTCTCTATCATTTTTCCTTTTATTTATCTTTCTTTTAACATATGTTCATTAAAAAGATCGAAGAGATTTTCTTAGTTATTTTTAATCTTTATATATTTTATTCATCATTATCAAAATTAAAAAATAAATGAATTATTTTCAAAATATATATAATAAACTAAGGATAACACAAAAATAAACAAATTAATCATATCTTAATTCTATAGATGAATAAATAAATTAAAAATAAATATTTTGAGTTGCGTAAAAATAATATAAAATGGAAGTACTCTCTTTTTACAACATATTTGTTTCTTTAACTTTTTACCTTCTAAAAACTTCCAATAGACGGTTAATTTATGAATTACTCTTAAACATACTAAATACAATACCTAGAAAAACATAATAGGAATCCTTTTTTATTTTCTTTCCCTCTCGGGAAAGAATAAGATAAATATTATAATTAATGAAAAGAGTAAATTAATAACTAAGGAATCATTTGATAAAGTGCATAAATATAATGTTTTATAGAATGTATTAGCGATTTTGTATTAACAATGGTTATAATAATTAATCTTGCATTAGTTATACAAATTATTTCTTATGTGTTGTTTGATTTGGTTTATTTAAAATGACATGCAATGTAAAAAGAATTATTTACAAAAATATCTTTAACAATTTTAGTGGAAAAGGTGTAAAGACATATTTTAAGAGATAATTGTGTCTTTAAATGCTAATGCATGCATTCTAAATTCTTTTGCATTATAGTACCTATAAAATTCATGGCATAAATAATATACTTCCAATTACACAATAGAGTATTTGTTATACTGATATTGTCGTATATACAGTGGCGGAGCTACAGTAGGCTGAGGGTGTCCAATTGAAGATCCTTTGTCAAAAAATTACATCGTATATATTAATAAAATAATATTACATATAATTAAATAATATATTTTGAACACCTTAAAACTACACTAAAATGTTATAGCTTAGTTGGATTCTACAATGCCAAGGTGCGCACAACTAGTTAATAGATCTTTTATTTTAAAAATAATTCAAAAAATAATATTATCAATTAAATTAATTATTAAAAGGTTCATTAGTAATACCTAAATCATAATTGATAAATCTTTTGTTTGTTTAAAAGAATCAAAATTAACATTATCGATTATTAATTAAAGTAACCTTGAATAATTATCTATTAAATTAATTAAGAAAAAAAGTTTGAGTTACCAATATTGATTCGAACTTTTTGATTTTTTAAAAATTCAACAAAATTCCAAAGTAATTATTTTTTAATTTAATAAAAAATTTTTTCATTCTATTTAATTCTTTCTATAAACTACTAACACTTTGTTTGGATCAATTGTTATACCATTTGTCATAATGTATTATATGATGATAACAAAGTTTGGGTAGATTGTAATTGTTTTGGTTTGTTGCTTAATACGGTTTATAAATTGTTTGGTTTGATCATATCGTAATTGTATTGTAATTTTCAATTTACTGAAATAATCCTCGGTATGTAGTGGTAGGAAGTTTGACTAGATTTAAATAATTAAGGTAAAGGGTAAAATAGTATTTTGACTATTATGTAAAAAATTACTTGGGAAAAGAAATTAAATACCATGGGAATACAACCCTCAAATTGTTTTCATAAAATGAGGTTTTTATTGTTCCTAACACACAAATTTAACAATCCAATACAATACAGTTTTAAAGAACACTCCATCACAACAGAAACATTGTGGGGATAGTAACGTATACAATACAATCAATTGATAACAATTTTTTTCAAATACATGTCAATTATAAAGCTCCCAGTATACTTTTTTAAATAACAAAACCTTTTTAATTCTATTTTTTATTTTTCATGTTTTCATTGTGTTAGTCACTCAGTGATCATGAAATCCTGAAGCGTAAAAGAGATTCATTCTAAATTAAATTATCTTTGTTTTTTCTTTGTCCATTCACATTCTATTAAATAAATATGAATATTAAAACTAAATATTCCGTGATTATAAATTTTTTGGTATATTTTTTTATTAAAAGAATTAATCATTAATATCACATAGTTTGATTTAAAAAAAATTTGTGCACCAATTCATTAAATATTTATATTTACGTATTCAATTTTTGGACATCCTTTATGAATATTTTGGCTACGCCATTACATACATATCATAAAACGGTACACCAAACAAGACAGTTCTAATATACAAAGTTAACACATGCATTAATTTTACTAATATATTATACCAAATAATTTCTATGCGTAAAATGATTGATTTATTTCATAAAGTAAATAAGTATTGTTGAAAAATTCTAAAATAATGTGATGAATAACTATTATTTGACGGAAGAATTAGTACTTTTTTAAGTTTAATTTTTCAGTCTGCGAATTATAAATATTCACAAACAAACAGTTAGATGATTAAGCAGACACAAAAAGTATGACTTTCTCCGTTTCACAAAGAATGACCTAGTTTGACTTGATACGAAATTTAAGAAAATAAAGAATACTTTTGAAAATATAGTTCTATATTAAAATTATGTCAAATATATAAATTATCCTTAATCTTATGATCTTAAATATGTCACATTAAAAAGTTAAAAATAAAACTTTACAAAAAAAAAGATAATTTTTTTTTAAATAGAAAAATAATATTTTCTTTTAAATAAATGGAGTAATTGCAAGATCTAAATCCCAAGTGGACAAGAAAATGGCTGCCACGTTTCGTCTGAAATTGTGATGGCCCCGTCCGGCCTCCAGCTATTATTAGTCCCATTATATTCAAGAGGTCGTAAATGCTTTAAACTAACTTGCTACCTCAAATTTAAAACTATCATAATTATAATTTAATACTAGGACCGGCAAGAAGAAAGTAGTTATTTGGTCTAATTTAAATCTCTGACATTTAAGGATCTTTTTGCTTTTTATTTCTTTTCCCTTTCGTTTGCATTATTGAAATTTAGATTTCTTAATCGGAATATTAATTTAATACTACTATTTATTAGTTTAATTGAGAAAATTTCATAAATCTTATAGTCTTCTTTTAAGTTAAAGATATATTCTCGATGCTCCATTTGAAGTGTCTTTTAATTATGGCATAACACATAAAAATAATTTTTAATTTGAATTCAACGAATCTTTCAATTTTAACTGTATACAAGTAGACACTTAAATTTGTATAAAATTGAATAAGTAGATACATGACATAACAGATGTAGGACGTCACATAGGACACAAAATTGTCATGTAGGGTGCCATGTAGAACGAATATATATATATATATATATATTTGTTCAATTTTATATAAATTTAAGTGTCTACTTGTGTATACACAAAGTTAAGGGTCATAGTTGTCAGCTAACACCAAGTTAAGAGCTATGTTCATATATTTGCCTTTAATCTTTTAAAATTCATCCGTATTCAATGTATCGTTTCAACGAAATCATTAGTATAATATCATTTTTTTTCCTTATGTATTTGTGTTTTAATATTTTTTGAGCTAATTAATAGTCTATTGGAAATATCTTTTTCATCCTATAAGATTTGTGTACACTCAATTCTTTTAATTATACTATGTATTGTATACTGGTGAAACTAGACTAGCTATATTATTATCGCATATATATGCTCTTATAAATGAGTTGTGCTATATTAACTATGTAATGACATTCTTGTATGGAAGGGTCACCAAGAATAAAATGAAAATATTGTAAAGCAGAATTTTATAAATATAGAACGGTAACCCTTTTCTTTGAGTAGACTAAAAAACAAAAGCAAGCCTTATAAATTAAAGTGGAGGGTGACTGATGAAAATGTATATCAATACGATATTACAAAATTTATTAATTTAAATATGAAGTAAAAATAAATTTACTTGATGAACAGTCCAAAAGTTAGTAAGCAATGTCCTTGGCGGTTAGGGTTATGATGAGGTGAGTATCGATGGTAAAGATGGCTAGTAGAGATACCTAGTAAAGAGAGATACAATAATAACTAATGTCTGACAAAAGTGGGGAGCGATGCTAGATTCGTTAATTTGGCCTAAGTTCGTAGAGTTCACCTGACCTAATCGCGGATTTAATAGGATTGAATTAAAATTTTTGAAGTTCATTTTAAAAAAAGAATTTTTTCGTCTAACCTAAATAAGCTTGCTAATTTGTGGGGCATGCGGAAATATTGGTAAGATTGGTTCGTGTGGTCAGATAAAAATTAATAAAAGAAAGTTAATATACTTAAATGTAAATAAGAGAGTCCAAACTCAAACAATTAGATTAATAATTGCATTTGGTATTATTATCTTTACATGGAAAAAAATTAATAAATATGTTATGAAGATCATTTTATTTGTGGATTTGAGTGAAGAAAACTTATATAAATATATACTATAATAAAGATAATTATTATTATTAAATACATATTGTTTTCACCGTGATCACTTTTAATTCATTTATATTCCAATTTTAATACATATTACAAGAACAATTTATTATTCACATATAATACAAATTGTTCATGATAAAACTACATTTATCACACGTTTTATTAATAACTTATAATACAATGGTTGACAATATTTTTAACCAAAAACAACCATGATAACATTTTCAAAAAATAATTTATAATTCATATAAAATACTTGCCTACATAATTCCACTTTTAATACATATTACAGATTACCAAAGCATGTGCTATAATGATACTAAACAAAAAGTATCGCTAAAAATCATTATTATTTTTTAAAATGTATAATGTATGTAATTTTTCCTTTGGATTAACAAGTAGTAAATTACAGATCTTGTAATATTGTTTATGGTTTGAGATTATGAATATTTTATTAAATTAAATACCAGTTTACTTTTAGAATTATTAAAAAATATAATTTTTACAACTGGTAATTTTCATCATATAGTCAGTACTCTCTATAGTATAGTTTTGATAATTACAATCATAGTTATATGTTATATGGATGAAAAAAAGGCGAGAGTGGAAGGGAAAAGAGTTGTAGTAAAGTGAATTGATATGTATAGTTGTTTTAGGATAATTGGTATATAATACGGTATATATTGTGTATATTGGCAACAGATTGTAGAGGGAGAGAGAGGCAACAAGATCGGGAGAGGGAGGATAGCCGAGAAAGGCAAAGATTAGAATATATATGTATATAATTGTATATTATACATATGCATTTGTATATATGTCAAACGATATTGTGAGAGGGAAGAGAGAGGTGGGCGAGATTGAGAGAAGCGAGCGAGAAAGGGCAGAGAGTGGGAGAGAGGTGAATTTTATATGTATAACAGTTAAATAATTGTATATTATACATATGTATTTATATATTCTGGCAAATTATATATATACAAATGTGACTAACAATACAAACTCAAAGTCAACCCATGTAATTAATGTATAATGTTAGTCGCAAGTGGTAATTATAGCAAACTATAAATATGATGAGTAATTAAATAATATAAGTTTGCTTTACCGCGTAATTTTGTCTTTACCCTGTATCCCACGTACTTGTGGGTTAGACCGACCGTTTATTGGCCCACACAAAAAATGGGCAAGCCCAACTTGGCCCGTAAAATATCAAAATTTGTATGAGTTAGTCCATATTAACAGCTCCACTACAAAAAAATGGGCAAGCCCAGCTTGACCCGTAAAATATCAAAATTTGTATGATTTAACCCATATTAACAGCTCTATTAGAGATAAAACCAATTGAAATTAAATAATAAGAAAGTGAAGAGAAGCAAGATAGGCTAATTAAATAAACAATCAATTAATGAGGAAGAAAAATTTGAATTTGAAAAGAATCAACTCAAATTGAAAACCGCACATGAGCAATCTCAAATGAATTCAAGGTTAAGATGTTTGAATCAACAATGAGAATCCGCCCATCACTAATCTAGATTAAGTTACACTAAACTAAAGAGCTTCTACCCTCAAACTACACCCTTAAAAATTGTTTTTTTATTCAACATTAAATTTTTTTATAATTTAAGTCTTCCAAAATAAAAAAGACTACTACTTTTAAAACAAAGAAGACACTTTATTTACAATTTTACCTTCGATGAGATAAGAGCCTTGTTTGATTGTCTTCTTTTGTGAATTGTTGAAGTTATAAGATTATCATTTGCAAAAATTGACCTTTTTCTTGTTTCTCTTCACTTTGTGGACCTTCCATACATTGTATGTTTTTACTTTGTGTCCACCAAACTCCTCTAAAGTTTTTACGCGATTCATGTTATTCGCGTGGTTACGAGGAAGGGAGTTAGGGGCTATGAAGTTATCTTCGCAACTTCACTTGAATGAACAAATCTCAATGATGTTAACATTTCAAAGTAGTTTTAAATAATCCAAACATACAAAAAAAAAAAAAAGATTATGAATTGATATTGAATAATTTAAATTTAGAGATGCATTAAATAAAAAGAAATAAGATATGCTTAATAACATCCCCATTGTGTACATCTTCAAATTATTATATACTTATACATAGAGAGAGATATCTAATATCTCCGCATTGAATATTTAAATGTTATTTGTTCATAATTAAAGTTACTCTAGTCTTTATCAATAACAATTATCCCTAAAAGTAATTGAACTTCTAACTAAATTTGTCTTGAATTTCTAAAAATAATTTGCCATGGAAGAATATTATTAACTTGATCTATAATTCATATATTTGTTCCTGATAGGCTAACAATCTTAGTTTCTATGAGTTTGCATGTTAAGTGTGAATGTCAATAATGTCTAGGGACATTAATGTTACTTGTAACAAATGAAGATTTGATATGTCTCGAGTTAATTAGCTATACAAGTGGATAGCTCGAACATGTAGTTGTCCTCCTCTAGGATAGCAAAAGTGTCTTATCTTCATATGACGTTATAGTTACTTTAATCATAGTAATTGATGCATGACCTTGAAAAAATGTCACGAAGTTAATGTAATTGAAGAGTTTGAGGTTGTATTATATATATATATATATATAAATAAACGAATTGTTTAGGCTATTTTTCATGTATTTCAATTAACAAGTCTATTAGGTATTGGTTATTTATTATTAATATAAATATCGATTCAATAATCTCGTTCATTAAATTATTTATACTACTTTAATTTTACTAAAAATTGAAATTGAAATCTAAGACATATGATACGCTCAATTTACTTCATTAACTACAGTATTAAGCTATACCCTTGAACCTTGAGTGCAACTACATATGAATATGACATTATTAGCGGCAAGGGTCAAGGGTGCCGATTAATCATTTCGCTAATAATTTTGTGCTATTTTATATAATTAAAAAGCAACATTGTTTTGTTTCTTTTGCTTTATTTGGTATTAAAACTAAAAAAAAAAAAAAAAAAAAAAAAAACAAAAAAAAAAAAAAAATAAAACTAACTAAAAAAAAAAAAAAAAAAAAAAAAAAAAAAAAAAAATAAAAAAAAAAAAAATGAACAGATAGCCAAAACAAACCAACCAAAAAATTACTAACTAAAAAAGTAACGGATACCATTCAAAATCCTCTTATTCATGTATTGGTTCTCTAGTACTTCTAAAGCATCAAGAACTAAAACTTTAGGAGCCTGAAGCACAAAGGAAAAGTTATAATATGTGTCAAATGACATTATAACAAAAATAACTTTTAGTGATATTAAATATTAATATTAATATGAAGTGTTTAAGGTCTTTACGTATTATTTAGTGTTTATTAAAAATCATTGTCCGCTAAAGTCTTTTAGGGACATATACAAAGATACCAATTAAACTTTTTTTTTGTATATTTAGCGACAATTAAAAATTAATTATTGCTAATGACCATTTTTATTGTAGTGTGAGAAGAATCCACATAGACAATTTCCCCCCTTTTAAGTTACTTTTAATTCTATTTAAAATCTAATTTTACATGACTGCCATATTTTTCGAATGTGATTTCTTTTGAATAATTTAATAGAGTGTATAAAAATAATATTAAAAGATCATCTGCGGACTTTTAAAGTTGTCCGTATAATTTACTGAGACACCTCAACTAAGACTAGTATCTATTGAATACTTTTATCTATTCATATTTGTTCATATTAGACATTTTTCGATAATAAGTTACAAAAATAAAGTGTGTGTAATGCATGACAAAATGACAAATTAAAAATTAACATGTGGCATAGGGTCCAACAATTATAGAAAAACAGAATATTATATTAAAAAAATAAAATTATTTGAAATAATTTCTTTCATCTATCTTTAAAAAATAAATAAATGAGAAGCCCAACTCTAGTCAGCCCCTCTTCTTTTTCATCTTTTTTCTAACAAGATTTTTTTCTCAAACGATAAAAATTCAAAATCTTTATTAATTGCTTTTATAATTATTTTTTATTCCTAATATGTGAATGTAAAATATATTCAAAGAGTGATAAGAAAAAAGATGTCCCCCCCCCCCCCCCCCCCCCCCCGCTTTCAAAACGTCTTGAATCGATGCAAAGATAATTAGAGGAACCTAACTTATTTTTATTGAATCAATAGAACTCTTATTTTTTTGATAATTTTAATGGATTTACATTTTAATTTGAATGATAATATTTGTTCGAAGGTAACCCAGATGGACGTCAATCGGCTAATTTTTTTCAATCTGATGTTCTCTCTTATTTTTTCCCTTCAAATTCACTTAGTTGATTCAATTTTGATTGTTTTTAATAAATATTAAAAAGAGATAGAATAGAAAGAAAAAAACCAGTGTGCAAGGTCTTCTTCTCTTTGGTGAAGAAGACGACTTGAAACACGTGAGGTGAGTTTTTTTGATTTTTTAAAACAAATTGTATTATTTTTAAATTATTTTTTTAAAAAAATCAAACTATTTAAGTGCCAAGTGGCGAAAAGTATTAAGTTTTTTTGAAAAAATAAAAATAAAAATATTTAACGTTTTTTCACGCGCTTAGCTGAAGTGAAAAAATATTTTTTTGCCATATCAATATTTTATATTTGATAGGTATATTTTTTGAACTATTTAGGTGTTCAATAGGTAATAATCACAGTTAAAATGTCTATGTGAAATATGCAGACAATTTAAGAAGCTGCAGCTTACTTGTGGACCGAATAAAATTATTAGTAAACGCTTACTTACATTCTTCAATACTTGAATAATACTCTATAAAATAAACAACCTTACTAATTTTAAAAAAGTTAAAAAAGAAAAAGAAAAAGAAAAAGAAGCCTTAGGTAATGGTGAATAGAGAGTTGTCTTGGTCAAAGAAGCCGACATCACACGTTAAACAGTAATGATAATGAAAGCCAGAGGAGACTTTCACAAAATAGGCAAAAGCTTAAAGTAGTGCAGTTGCTACACTTCAATCTTTCTTTTCCCGATATAGTTTCTCTACTAACCCACCCCATATCTCTTCACTTTTTCCTCTCTTTAACTTCAACAATGAACATGACCCTTGTTGATTCACCTCAATTTCTACTTCTTCCAAAATGGGTCGTGGAAAAATTGAGATCAAGAAGATTGAAAACTCGACAAACAGGCAGGTCACCTACTCCAAGAGAAGAAATGGTATTTTCAAGAAAGCTAAAGAACTTACTGTTCTTTGTGACGCTAAGATCTCTCTCATCATGCTATCAAGCACCAGGAAGTATCATGAGTACACAAGCCCAAACACTACGTATGTTATGTTCTCAACACACAAAAATTTTACTTTATTTGAAATCAAAAAGAGGTTGATTTTCTTTTTTTCCTATCAGGACAAAAAAGATGATTGATCAGTATCAGAGTGCACTTGGAGTTGATATCTGGAGCACTCACTACGAGGTATAATTTTTCTTCAATTTTGTGGTTTACCGTTGATTTTGTATACTCTTACCCTAGAAATTGAAATCAGTTTGTACATTGAATGTATGTGTGCAGAAAATGCAAGAAAACTTGAAGAGATTGAAAGAGATCAATAACAAGCTTAGAAGAGAGATAAGGTAAATTATTTTGTATTCGTTACTGTTCTGTACTACTCTGCATATCATTCATGTTACTTCACCCATATTTGTATTCCCTTTTTCAAAACTATTTGAAAATGCTTTATGCTTATGAGGTAGGGCTAAGATATGCGTTCCCCTAAACACTAACCCTACTGGTGGGGTTACATTGAATATGTTTTATATTAATAACACAGTTTTTAACTTTCTAATTTGAGCAATTGAAGGATGGTTAATGAGTTTTATCATGTGATCAGTTTTTTTTGGTATGTGTAATCAAGCAATGATAATGAAATGTCTGATGTTGGTGTCTGTTGATAGGCAGAGAACAGGGGAAGACATGAGCGGACTCAATTTGCAGGAACTATGTCACTTGCAGGAGAACATCACTGAATCTGTTGCTGAGATTCGTGAACGAAAGGTTATTATTCATACGTTACTCTTAACATTTTTGGGGTTATGTTAGTCTAGAATAAATTTTATCCATTTCTGAAGCTAAATGGACCTAAATTAACTTAAGTAATCAGGATATATTCTTTTATCAAAATGTGAAATAGTGTATGTTAAATGTTAGGTTAAATTCACTTTATTTCGTGTCTTGAGAACAGAAAAGTGTTAAACATTTATTTGAAGTATAGGCAATGAATCTTTTCAGCTTGGACCAATTTAATTTAAACATTAGTGAATACAACATTGTCATTTTAATAGTTCTTCAAGCTGGTCTTGTTTCTACTTGCCAAAAATGCCTATAACATTTTGTGACAGGTGAGCATTCAAGGTTAGACTCAAGGTTATTTGTAATACGTGTAGGTCCAACGAAGAGTGTCTGGGTGTCTAAATATGCATTTATAAAATTCATGACCACTTCTATCACAAAAATGATTATGTTTGAAATAATTGCTACTGGGACTAATTGATAAGTCAACTTGCCTAAATTAGGTTTGTCACTCTTAGAATTCATTTCAGTTGACTAACCTGAGCGAGTCGAGTAATCTATCTTCATTTTATTAGTGATAGAGTGATACGTAGACCTACTAGAGGCAGGTTTGTCACTGGCAAGATTTTTACTGGTTGACTTCATATCATGATTCGATTGGTTAGATCTGATAGAGCTATGACCAAAGGATTTGTGCATATTAAGTTGCATTTGCAATTCCTGAATATCTTCCTGAAGAAAAAATTATTTTCTATTCCACATACTTCCAATCTTATTTTCTACTCTTTCTTTCCAAGAATAAGTGTAGAGCTTTCACATTCAGCCGTTGAGCATGTCTTCATAGTCTTCAATTGGTCTTGATAAGCTTCTAGAGTTTTGGAAAGAAATAGGTGCTTTGGTACTTGTTTCCATAGAGGCCTTTTGATTACTGCCTTGAGATCTTGAGCTTTAATAAGTGCAGAATCTTCTTATTTAGTTTTGCTCTCTCTCGAGATGATTCCTTCTTTAACAGATGTTGATTGAGTTCTTCCCATACAGATATATTAGCATATAGCTATTTTACTTGACTTCCCTTCATATGCTTCTATGTGTTAAGCTGCATAATCCTGCATACATAGAAAGCACTTACATTAAGCTTGTCATCATAAAATTAATTAAAATAGAAGAAACCAATGCTTCAACCCATTGAGCAGCAGCAGCATTAGTGTCCACAACAATTTTCAGAACCTCTCCAACATCATAATCACAACACACTTCAAATACCTTCTCCGTAAGCCATGTAGCTAGTTTGTGCCACACACAATGCGTGACACACTTGATCTTTCAAACACAGCCCTCTTCTCAACGCTCAATCTCCACAAGCCCAAATCATTGGGCTTTCACGCAACAATAGCAACTTGTACACCCAAACATTCACTAAGCTTAACAAGTCTTTAAAACAGTTGGCGACACTACAACTATGTTGAGGCCCAATTCTAGTTTTGTTGAAGCAGTATTTCACATTGCATCATAAGAAAGCTCATTTAGAAGGTTAATGGCTGTGTAAGTCGGGGGATGATACCATTAGGGCCTGTTGAAGAGGCTTAGTACAATCTCAAAAATGGTCTCTGTCTATGTAAGTGGTAGCTATGGAGTGAGCTAATGTGCTTTTTCTGTACCTGGATGGCCTTCCATTGCTATAATTTTTTGGCTCGCTACAAGATTTTGCTCCCCCATTTTGAATCACTACTTGGTAGAGAAGACCATTAAACGAAAAGTGGAATAGTACAGTAGTAATATTTTGGTGACTCATTCATGTAATTGATCATATGATAGGTCAATCAAACTTCACTTTGGTATTCTTTTTTTGTGTTTTACATCGTCAGCAAATGAAATTAGAATTAGTTTTCCACATGTTTTATTGACGTACTTAACTATAAGAGTCTCTCTGATTTCCTACAGTACCACGTGATCAAGAATCAAACAGACACCTGCAAGAAGAAGGTAAGTTTTTCATTGTTAATATTTTATATGAATTCCTTTCTTTTCATTTTGCCTGGGCATTTTACAAAGTGCAATGGGTTCTTCTGAAATGGCAAAAATAGGCGAGGAACTTAGAAGAGCAAAATGGAAACCTTGTTCTTGACTTGGTAAGTATCTCTTTATAAATTCAGTTCATATGCTGATTTATTTGTTTTTAGTTGATTAATGGGGTTGTTTACTAACACAAAAAGTAATGTAATTGCTTCATCAAAGGAAGCAAAATGTGAAGATCCAAAGTATGGTGTAGTGGAAAATGAGGGGCATTACAACTCTGCTGTGGCATTTGCGAATGGAGTACACAATCTTTATGCTTTTCGCCTACAACCATTGCACCCCAATCTTCAAAACGAAGGAGGATTTGGTTCTCGTGATCTACGTCTCTCCTGAAGATATCAGTTCACAGCAATGGCGTTAAACCTTAATGCTGAGTTACTTATTCAAATCAACTTCCCAAATCATATCTTATTCCTAAAAAAAATTAAATATTGCAAGCTGCAAACACTACTTTATCTAACTTATTTGCTCTGAGTCTGGATTTGGTTCTTCTCCTATTTATTGTATTAAGCACTCTATTATTCTAGGTGTTTCAACTCCTCTATATATATGAATTATGATGCCTTGAACGTATGTTCAATTAATCAATTTTCCTTTTCAACTTGATTGTTAGCAGTCCATATCACTTGGTTCTTTTTAGAATGTTATGCAATATGTATCTTCATCTGTGAATCTAGTTCTTAATATTTCGTCATCAATGGAGCTAAGCTGTTAAATTTAACTTAAGATCTATATAGCTCTACTTAGGTTATTCTCAATCGTCTTCTGACTCGTCAATTTTTCCCCCTGTACTTGTTATCTTAGATCTATTACCGATTATGTATTACTACTATATTAGAAGAAGGCTATTTCAACATGCCTGCTTTAGCTAGGGATTTTTTCGTCATTCAAGTATAGTTACACGTGGCAATACTTAGCATAGAACTGATAATTTTTCTACTTTTCAATCCTCTTCTCGTGTTCCCGTGCTTTTGACTGATACCTAAATCTGGAGGTTCTTCTTTGAAATCTTTCCTGCTTGTTTTGTTCATTTTTCCCTTCGTTGAAGCCTCTGCACTCATGGTTTCGTCTGCAATAGTTTCTTTGAATCTTTTCTGCTTGTTTTTCAACCTTCGATTCATGCATGATATATTGTGTGGTTTTAATTCAATTTCCTCGGCTTTTTTATTTTTTTGAGATATACTAAATAAAGAAGCCTCTGCACGCATGGTTGTCTGCAATTTGTTCATTCCTTGCTTTCATTTGTTTCAATCGTGCCTGATTTTTTCTTAGTTTCATGGATTTTCTCCACTGTGCTTAGTTTCCTTGCGCCGTTAAGTGGTTTCGGGTCGTAATGTATTTTGTTCTCTTGTTTTTGGTTCTAATCGGGGTTTACAACAAGTTCAGGTAATTTATGATGGTTTCAGATTTGCATATGAAGTGTTTGATAAAATTGTTTCCAACGGACTAAGCCTCTGCTTCATTAATCAAAGAAACCATTTGTTGTTGTCCTCATTAATGCTCTTATTTGATTTCCCTTAATATCATTGATGTAACTTGCTTGAATTTGTTATTCCATTTGGTGTCTCGATTGTGTCTGGCCATAGTTTGGTTTACTATGTGAAGAATCATATAAGTAGTTTGTTACTAGTGTTGTTTTGGTACAGTGTAGATTTGTTTTTATAATTTTGGGAATGACAAGCTATTTGTATAGGACTGGGGTTTTTACCTTGTGCCCAACCTCCAAAGATAGCGAACATTCATGGCGGATTAGCTCGCGATAACGCTCAGCCACCCGCTCATGCTCCGATGACGATATCGTCGCCGAGGATAGCGTAGCGTGTAAGGAACTCCGCTTGTAACTTGCAATTACTTTTCTCTGTGTGCAAGTGGTGTGTTGTTTCCCTCTCTTGTAAATGAATAAAGAGGGGTTGATAAAAAGGAATAAGTAGAATGATTCGATAAGTACTAGGGTGGAGAAACAATGATGGTTGATCATAACAAAGACCAGTTTGGTGTTTGGACCATTCTAATAAGAAACTTCTATGTATGCAATTTTTTTGTTTGACTTTACCGCAGTTTTAAATCGTGAGCTTACTGATAAAGAACTCTGTTCAATTCTCAGTACAAGGACCTTTCATCATATGCCTGTACATTTGGTAGCAGCATAGGGCATAAAGTGAATTTTCTCTGCCTAATAAGCCATATATTTCATTTGCTAGAACTTTCACTTATTTTACTTCCTCAGGTATATAACTCTTTCCTGTCAAAAAGGAAAAGATTGATCCACGAAGGGAGTAGCAACTTTGGACTACCTATAAGCAGTAGAAAAATCTCGCTTAAACCTATATTCCTGGACAATGATCATGGTTTGGTTGTTATGAATTACTTTCGGCAAAGTTTCATGTTCTAGAAGAGTCTGATGATGCGGAAGCGGAGCTGTCGTAGGCGTTTAGCTGGTACATAAGCAAAACAAGAAGGAAAACACATCCAGAAAATGTCGCTAATGGAGCGTACCGTGAATGATGAGGGGGGTAAGCAACTACTTATTAATATGTCACACACAATGCTGAGTGAGGATACTGGCCAATGTACACAGTGTCAGTCTCCTTATATGGATTCCATGGTTTTCTGCATTATTCATTTTTGTATGACAAAAGATGTGGGGAAATTAATAAGGTGATAGCATTTACATAATCCTTTGGTTCTTCTTTCACTGTACGGTAATTGCTAGCGTGTTATCTTTATGTTGGGCACGCAGGAGCTTGCATTCCTTTTAATGTGGTGCAAGAGGCTAATAAAGAAAAGAATGTATAGTTGTCCTTTGCCTTGTAGCACTCGACTTGATGAATACACTTGTCTTTCCATAACAGCAGTTCATCTGTGGGAATAACAGTTGTTAACTCTAACTGATATTGGGTTTGGCTTTTTTGGTGCCAGGAGAGTTGTTTTTCATAAGTTTATATTAATTTTTTGAATTGGCTGAAACATAGCACAGGTGTCTTACTACCTAATTAGCGTTCTGTGTTATCTAAAATGCTACACCTGACATTGGGCATTGAGTTCCATGGACTATGTTGCTCGGACTCGTCAAAATATTGACGGGTGCGTGGTCAATACACCAAAGTTGGTGCATATTTTGGAGTACCCACAACAGTGCAACAACTTTTTGGAGAGTCCTAGCAACATAGGGTCAGGGATTAACAGCCTCAGTAATTGAATGGCCATTAAAATACATGTTGGTGGAAAAATTATCTATTGATGCGTCTCTCTCTACTGGAACTTTTAGCCATCTATACTTTTGGGACTAGAACAACTGTTTAGGCATTTTTTATTCTCCCACAGCTTTGGGCTCCACAATAATTAATGAGCATGTATGAGGCAACATAGATACTTATTTAGATATTTTGGTTTAATGAACTTGGATGATTTACTTTATATTTGCTTCTGGTCTTCTCATTGTGAAATGCAGTAATAGCTCGATCCAACTAAAGTACCAAAAGTTTTGTTTGATTCTTCTTCTCCAGCAAAAAGTATGAGGAAAAAAAGAAAAATAGAATTGCTTGCCACACGAAAAACGAATAACTGATGGCACCACTGATGTGTACTAATGACCATTGAATTTTCCTTCTCTTCAACGGTAAGGAACCTCTTTGATATAGCGTTGAATGCAAAATTTCATCTCATATTACCATAAAATATTCAATTAACGACGATGTAGCATCATAAGGCAGGACTTTCAAAAACTTGCTATATTCACCATTTAAATTTACCTCACAAATGAATCACAAATTCCATTGTTTAGCTCAAACATTCTACTATCCTGATAATACATACACAAATGAATTATTTTGTTGGGGGCCCGTGCTTGCACGGGCCCCCTTTTCCTAGTATTAAAATGTAGGGCTTAAGTCAATATGTGGCTCCTTGAAGTTCCCGCATATTTCATTTGAACACTCAACTTATCTTTGTTCCTATTGAATGCTTTATATTCTGTTCAAAATTCATTCCTATTAGAGACAAACTGCTGACATTCGAAAAATGTTATCCACGCTCTCTTTGGGCGCGGTAAAAACTATGAAATAATATTTTTTTTCTTTTTTTATTAACTTCTATACAAAATTATAAAAAGGGAAAAATAAATTTCTTTGAAAATGAAGTCTCTTTCCCGCTTCCTCTGCCATTTCATTTCCATTTTTCATAATCTTTTTTTACACATACACAGCACACCACTATAAACCCTCTTCTTCTCTGCTTTTTTTTTTTTTTTTTTTTTAATGTAGTCTGCATATTTTATATCCGACAAATAATATGGGATTAATTTTTTTTTTGCTATTCTCTATTATAATTTCTATAAATAATTACAATGAAAAGATAATGCAATGAATTGAAGGTTTTGATGATATTAAAATTAAAACGTAAAAATAGGTATTTAGCTTGGTGGAATGGTCTACCGACGTTGGTGAAAAAAGAAGATTCGAGGTAGTTTAAACAAGATGGTGAAGTTGATCAATGGAGGGAGAGGAACGAGGTCGGATGATGGTTACTCTGGGTTGCGGGGCGGCGTCGGCGTTGATCGTGGAGAGCGAATCCTGGTTTTTGAAGAAGAAACGCAGGGTAGCAACAAACATAGGAAACTTCAAAAGAAAAAAAATTTATTTCCTTAAAAAAAAACATTTTGGATTATTTAAATAATATTTTTAAAATGTTGGATTTTAATGCCACATGTTATCATTTTATTGGTATATTTATTGTGTGCCAGCATTTGAAATACAAGCATCTTAATGTTTTAACTGATTGTCATTTTGTGTTAAATAAGTATATATTTCTTAAGGTTCAATCGTTTAATAGGTACAAGTCTAACTTAATGTGTATAAGTGAAATATACGAATAACTTTAAGGGTCTGCATATGACTTTATCCCTAAAATATATGTATTTGGTAGCTGTATCCAATTGTAACGATGCATTTATAAGGTTCCCCGAATATGCTTTTGCTTAGATCCGCTAGGCACTTTGGATGCTATTAGAAAATTGTGTGGATAAAGATTTATCATCCATCATATATGTCTAAAAAATATTGTTTTTCTTATAAGGTGATTTTCTATTAAAAATATTTAGTTGAGAATTTCTTCACTGTCCTTGTCAGGAAGTCAACATGTAATCAGGAAATTGTGTTCTTTAAAACTTTATTTGAGAAAGAATTAATTTTAGAAAATAGTTGTGTTTGAAAGTTGTCTTACAACATTTATGAGGTATAATTTTCATTTAAAACTTTGAAAAACATAAAACAGAGTTTGGAAATAAATTAGCACCACTAAATTAATTTCATTCAGCTGAAAAATTAAATGAAATCTGAATATTACAATACTTGTGTTCTCTCAATGAGGCCTAATGGAAATATTTCATAATTGAAATGGTAATACCAAGTTCGTTTTATTATTATTATTATTATTATTATTTTAAGGATATTAATATTTCTTTTTAGATCTTGTTATAATCTCTAAATTAATTAGAATGAAAAAAAGATTTGAAACTTAATAATTTGAGTACTTAGAAATTGTTTTAGACATGTATATTTATGAAAAAAAGTTTAGTCTTAGTAAAGAAAATCCCAAAACTTCAGAACAGGTATGAGCCAACTTTTAAAAACTTGAATATAATCGAAGATCTAATTAAATTTATTTTGACTGAATATTTGAAGAAATTTTTTGAAGACCAGTACAAGTTCCAAAAATTGAAAATCTAGCCAAAAAAAGAAAAAGGGGGACGTTAAAGTATTACGGTAACGGAGAAAGGAAAAAATCAGTATTCCGTGAAGCATGTTACCCACGCCGTGACAACGCTTCACAGCAAAAAAAAAATTAGAAGCTATAAAAACATTTTCCAATCCGCAAAATGTCACTCTGTCAACCAAAGTAGCGATTCCGAACCATCACCGTGAGTTTAATATTCCCCAATCCACTTCCAGAAATCAGTTTTCTTGCTCTCTCAAATCAGAATTGAGAATGATATAGCTTCCTGGATATGGAATCAAACTGAATTTTAGGGTTTACAAGTCGGAGATGGCAACTTCTGCTCCACTTCCTGTTTCATGGATTCCTGAGGACGACCTCCTTCTAAAGAACGCCATTGAGGTTTTTCTCAACTCGATGTTATTTTTTTCGCATAAATTTCTGATCGTTCTGTTTTTTAGGATTGTTGTATCTCCATTTGGCACGTTTGTGTTAATGTTTCTTCAAATTCTCAATGTTTAAAACACCTCAATCTATTTTAACATTGGAAAATTAAGTTGATAGGATGATATAGGGACGTTAAGGCTTTTTTTAGATAGTTTAAGGTAGATAATTTGCCGGAAATGCGAGGTACACAGACTGACAAAAACTCATGCTCTTAAATCTTTTTGCTGAAATTGTGGTTAAAGAGGAGAAAACTGGGTTTTAACAAATCAATGCAAGTGCTTCCATGAATTTTAGGTGTTTTTTGCTCTAGCAGTTGCTTATTACGTGATTCGATGTTTTAGCTGCAAAGCAGACTGGGAGTGTGAGATGTGTGTAGAATAAAATGATCTAGTTCTTTTGTATATTTATGGATCATGTGATTGTAGATACCTGTACGTCATTATTGTTTGAAAAATGTTCCAAAAGACATTTATGCATCATCGGTGTTAATAGCTAAACATTGATTCCTATAGGTACTCCAGTTCTTCAATTTGATGATTGGCTTTGAGCCTTGTTGTACATCTTCACTGTTTTACTCGGAACGCAGTTTTTCAATTTGTACACTGAAGGCTGTCTTTGGAAATTTTTTAGTTTGTCTCTGTGAATCGGATCTTCTTTCTATATTCTTCTTAATTTCCATCTAGGCACAATTAATTTCTTTCTTTGTTGACCTTGGCTCACATATAAAAAAAATAAATAAAAATGGCTGTCTGCTGGTTGGCTAGTTGATAGAAATACTACAATTATTTTATTTGAAGTAATGTCTGTCTCTTATCTTTTCATCGTCTTACTGTGTCTTGAATATCATTACTCAACATCTATTTTTCTTTAGTTAGCACTCTAAGTTGCTTCATAGCTTAGTCTTATCAACAAGACTGAATAAATGCACGGCTAACTTAGTCAACATAGGAAGAGCGAAATCGAGGTGAGATTAGACAGGATTGAGGTACCCAAATACAAAAAATTCAGTGTTTAGGTAGTTGTTCTCAGAGAATGAAATGATGATGAATATGTTACACAGAATCAAAATATGATGGTTCAACATGGGTGTCATGTCATAGCAGATGCCTACCACAATTGATTTTAGAACAGTCATAAGAACAACAATTTTATATGGGAGGAATGGTGAACTGTTTAAGTTCCACACGTCTCAAAATTTCGCGTAGAGATGCGAAGATGGATGTTTGATTATACAAGCCTAGCAATATTAGATATGACCACATTCGCGGGAAAATAGTAGCACAATTTGAGTATAAAATGAGAGGTCACTTGAGATGGTTTGGTCCGCCTTGCTTCGACTTCAGGATGCACTGGTCCATTAGGTATGAAACCATGATACTTGAACGTGTTAAAAAGGGATGAGATAGATTTAAGTCACTAGGCAGGAAGTTGTGTCAAAGGACTTATAATCTCTTGGGATTCATGCAGATTTAGCTAAATATATGGCACAATGGAAGGGAAAAATCTATATAAACGACACGTATTAGTTGAGAATATGTTCTAGTCATGTTAGCACTTTATTTTACACCCTATGCCTTTCTAGAAGTTGTTCCGTGTTCCAAAGATTTATATATCAGTAAAAAATATAACAAACTTCTGTTACTTTTTATCTTAGTATTATTTTGTATAATATTTATCAGAGATGAGTTTATATAAAGTAACATGGTCAGTGAGGATTCATATAAGTCAACCCAACTTGCTTTGGATTGAGTCATAACTCTTGTTGTTGATTTTTAAAGAAACTTCCTCAGTTTTCCTTGTATGCTGCAGGCTGGTGCATCCTTAGAAGCACTTGCTAAAGGAGCAGTACGATTTTCTCGCAAATTCACGTTGCAAGAGCTGCAGGATCGTTGGCATTCGCTGTTATATGATTCAGATGTCGCAGTTCCAGCTTCTGCTCGCATGGTTGAGCTTGAGCATTCAGGGATCAATCCATTGTCAAAGTTTAACAGATCTGAAAATCTTAAAGGAAGCAAAGATGTTTCTGGAAAGAGGAAATCAGACAGTATTCGTAGACGATACTATACTATGCGGAAGAAATTTAGAAGTGAATTTTTCAATTCCACAGATCTAGGCTTTCTGGATGAGCCAAATCTACATGATTGCAATGGACATGGAACTGATTTTAGGCAGGATGTAAGAAATGAAGCTCAGGCTCGTGATGGGAATTGTATGCTTGGGGGTTGTATCTCGGATGATCTTGGGCTTCAAGAATCAGATCTTGATATCTTGCGCCATGTTTTCCCAGAAGCACTTGGAGACATGCCTGTCTCTCCTGCCATCGCTAATTCTCATATAGCCTACAATAGTAGGTGTTCAATCTCAGTAGACGATAATGGTCCAGATGCAATTGTAAGAGAAAGTAGGTTTCTGGAGGGGCTCTCTACTTCATTAAGAGAGGAGAGGAATTCTTTTCAGCCTGATATGGAAGATAGAGAAATTACGGATGTTCTTAAAGATAATTCCATTGACTTTGATAAGTGCTCGTCTGTTAAGAAGCCTCGCTTATCACAGTTATCTCCTGACAGAAAGATCTTCAGTAGTCCTGAAGGAAAACAGTTGTCCACCTTCCGTTCAAGGAGTGATAACCATCAAAGTATCTGTAGTGGTCCTTGTGGATTTGACAATAGACAGCATTCTCGCTCCCCAAAATCAGGTGAGAACTATTTATTTCATACACTGGAATTTCCATCTGTTTAGTCTATTCTCCTCCTTTGGAACACAGTGGAAAATGTAGCAGTATTGAGTCTTGAAGATATGCAGTAAGCCATTAACAAAGGAACATCCTGATGATAGCAATACTAATGATAGTGTTCATGTGTGTATGTTGTTGTCATTTCAGGAACTATGTTGGGAGCCAGGACTGGCAGCACTGATTTTATTGATTCATCAGCTACATCAGATGGTGAGTTCACGGATCTCCCAGATTCCCTCTTAAATCTTTCAAATGAGGATGACGTCCTTTTGGAGGTGGATGGCAAGGATTCAGCGGACAACTTGTGTAAAGAGAATCTTAAGTTCCTCCCAGATTCTCCTTGTGATATTCCAGAAGGCGGTTCAGATGACCATGAATCTGAAGTAATCAAAGAATCAAACACAAACATTACAGATCCTGATGATTTCAATCCTTTAGGATCAGAAATGGAAAATTCTTCTCTATATGGTCATTATGTCAGGGCTGATTGTGAAGTTAATGTGCCATCCACATCAGCATTAAGTCCTGATATAAAACAGCCTATTGATGGGAGTAAGCTTTGTATACTTAACACCGAGGACACAGAGATTCCTTGTAACGATGATATCTTCTTGCTTATCCACCCTTCCACATCATTTGCTTCTACTGCCACCCTATCAGTTGGTCAAAGTTCCATAAACCTGTCATCGCCTGGTAGTAGAAGTGAACAAAGAGTCAGCTCCTTCACTCGTGGAAAAGATTCTGGCAAGTCTTTTGCATGGACTAATAAGGTTGTACCAAACGTGTTTGGAGAAGCACGACCAGTGCAGCCAGCCATTGGTAGTACTGCCCATTTAAAGGTGTCTGGTACTACTGCTTTATCTGTCCTTCCTGGTGCTGCTAACAAGGGTGTGGGAGTCGCAGGTCAAAGCAAATCATTGCCTGTAAATCCAGTAGTATCTAAAAATGATGTGCTAGAGGAGGATATTGCTAGAGTTCGAGGGGTATCAAAACATGAATTATTATCTATACTTTCTTCCATAAATTGCTTACCTTCTTCATATGGAACCTTAAGAGCTGCTTATTTGTTGGCGGCAGGTGGGGGACACTCCAGCTACTTTCATCGAGGCACCAGAATTTGGTGAATCAAGTTCTGTCAGGGTAGCTGTTGCAGAGCCAAAAATAAACCCTTCAACATCAGAAGTGGAAGATCCTCAGAGTGATGATGATGTACCGTGTTTTTCTGATGTTGAAGCTATGGTAATTCTTGACGCTTCCTTCTTTAAGCTAATCTTATCTACAGAGTTACCAAATTAGATATAACATTCTTTGATTTTGCGATTTCGCTTTTCAGATACTAGAGATGGACTTAGATCCACATGATCAAGACTTATATGCAACTAAGCAAGGTAAGTTCTTTGAAATTGAATTAAGTTTGTTCATTTATAGCTTTTACTGGGGATAAATCATGTGCAGAACCAGATGTGTAAAACTTGATGTTCCTTCTCGTGCTATCACTCTTACATATGTTTGTTCTTCTTATGATTGATGTGCCAATTTTATACAAAGATTACATCCATATTTGGTCATCCATTCATTTAAAGGTGTGTAATTATTTAATGCTGTAATTCACATAGCAAGAAAAAGTCGATTACCAAAGTAGCCAATGGGTGCGTTATATTGTGAAGCCAATATTTTTATGTTAAAGTGAAACAGAAAATGCTTATTATTATGCTAAGTGTAGATTTATATAATCTTGAACTGCTGGGTATGTAATATTCAGAGTCCAAGTATCAGTCTGAAGACTTTAGAAGGACAACCATAAGATTGGAACAGTGTTTTCGTTCTGGTATGCAAAGAGACATGACTGCTCGAGGGGCCTTTGCCATCCTATACGGTCGTCATCTGAAGCATTACATCCGAAAGACTGAGGTAAATATCCCAGATTGTGACCTTCTGCATCTTGTTATTCAGTTGATTGATTATATTAATGCTTTCTGCATTCTCCTTTACAGCTTCCCCCTTAACCCAACCCCACACCAACAATCACACACACTTCTATCTATCTACTTGTCTTGTTTCTGCTGGGGAAATTCTCTTCCACATCTGTTATTTCTATTTTCCACGTAACTGTTCCTTTTGAGGTTTTAGTTTTAAGAGTATAGTTGCTATCCAACATTTTCATGTGGCTGTTCAATTGCTCCCTTTTGGGGATATCTTCTTGCTCCTAATAATACAACGAGAAGGAAAAAGTCCCTAGGTCGTATATGCACCAAAGAAGCTACATAAGCTCCATTGCAAGATTATAGTTTTCCTCCATTGAAGTAATAGAAACAAATAATTTATATCGATAAATTTCTTCTTCTTGTGAAGAAACTAAGCTTGTGTAACTTGACCACTGAGATTATTGGGACACCTGGCTGTAGAGCTGCTGACTGCAACAACCCAGTGGGAAGGTGTAAACAGACCTTACCCCTACTTTGTAGAGAGGGAAAGCCGCTGACTGGATTTCGATAAAAATATTATTACGAAATATAAGGTTGCTAAACTAAAATATTCTTAACTCATTGGGAACTTGGGTTATGACGTTAAGGGTAAATATTAATATATTAATAAAGCATTAACAATGCTTGTAAGAGTCCCTTGAGAAAAAAATGTTTCTTCCTTTCTCTGTTGTGTACTTCCTCAGAGTGCCTTGGCTATCATCAAGCATTTGTATCATTGACACGGACTGTGCAGTTATAGCCTGATTCTTGCTTGGAAAGCAGCCTCTTGGCTAAGGCCATGTTTATTATGTTATTAGTCTTAGTTTAGTATCTGGAAAGAAGACTTTTGTTTTGGATTTGTCTCATTAGTTTTCATTGGTTTCCTTACCGAAAACCTTTACAAGGATTTCCAGCTAATTGATTTGACCTTTTTCCTTAGCCAAGTTGCTGCGGACTGTTCACTTTTGGTGCCACACCTGCATCGATAACACCCACGTCGACATGATGTGGGCGTGGGATCCATATGGGATATGGTCAAACGATTTTGGGTACTCAACCAAAATCGATAGAGAAATTTGAGAGAAAGGCTAGAGAGAAGTCATAATTTGAGCAAATGTTGTTTTAAATGTTAAAAGATTTTTGTGTTAAAACATCAGCTACAAAAAGGTGCTTTAAAGATTAAAAAAAAGAAGAAGGTGCTTTAAAGATACTTTACTGGTTACATCATGGCCAAAACGTGCTATGCACTGAAGAAGTCTATCATGAACTATATATCATTTGTATAACCATATTACACGCAAAAAAACAGAAAGAGGAGCATGGGGGACGGAAGAAGAGGAGAGATGGCAGACAGGCGGGCAGAAAGGGTGGGCAGGCAGGGGACGGCAAGGGGCCACCAGCAGTAACGAGGGGTAGTTTGGGTTTAAATAGGAGGGGTAGTAAGACGACTGGAACCCGTATCCAATACCTAGGATACCTGCCCATAATATCCTAAAAATATCCGGCAACGGGGATTCAAACGTAACTTGCTGTTCACGCCCAGGCACAGAATTCGACAGAATGGAAAGGCTTACCAGAATCCATACTTGAGGGAGTCTCCGCTCCACTTCCCCGCAGACAAAAACCTAGCTAAAAGAGGCAAATTTAGAGAAAAATTGTGGGTGAGGAGTATTCATAACTATTAGTCTTCGTTTTATTGGTCATGACCTATTTATAATTCAGATGATTTTGAACACCTGAATTATGGTGGGGAAGAGGGGTTACCGTGGTGGAATCTTATAGGATAGATGATAATGGCAATTCTGACCATGTTTTGAATGTGGGGATTGATGAACCAAGGCAGGCAAACTGCCTGGTACGGTCATACTTGGAAGATCCACAGATGATGTTGAGGTTGACATTGATTTACGAAATTAGATTAACGCGGGAGCGTGCATACAAAAATATATAGTGCGCCGTCAGGGAGAGTGGTAGAATTATTTAGTAATCATCTTCTATCTATGACTTTGTTAAGAATGATGTTAGTCTACTCCTTGGAACTTACTTCTGTGTTTATGACTTTATGTACTCTATGAAAAGGATATATGTCAAACAATACGAGGCATAGTGTTGTGTTTTTGTTTTAAGTGACACTTGTTGACGTCTACTCCTTGATGTTTAAAGCTGAGAGGGAATCCCATAGGGTCAACCGAGGTCACCCTTCTTGAGACCGGTGTGGAAGGCCCTGCCGTACCGACACTGTCACAAGGGGATAGTCCTGAGCAGAGCGCAGCGAAGAAGGGCGCAACAATCTCTGGTCTAGACAGATCGACAGAGATTTGGCTTCACATGGAGAGGGTCCTTATCGACGACTGAAAACAAAAAAAAAACCAAATTATCAAAGAGGGAGAGTCAGGGCTTCGGGCCAGCGTACAACGAAAAGGGGACTCGCTTCTTCTTTCCAGCAAGGGGGGTACGAACACATGAAGCATCGTCGTGCCCTCCCGCACAATCTGAGGTCACATTTTAATTTCCGTCTCTAATGCCCCCCCCCGGCCATACAAAACCGGGGTGGGCCATAGGATAGAGCGATATTGGTGGTAGGAACCTTTTTAGAAATAGGCATTGAGACATGCCGAGGGCGCAAGACACAGGTGGGGAACGCCGGAAAAGAAATCCTCACCCCTCAAACCATCCCTTCCACCCAAGCCTTAGCGCGCCCCAAATGCGAAAATAGCTCCCGGTTGCATACGTAGGTGTGTGCATCGGAAGAACCATCGTCATGCAGTGCCACCGCCCAGCACTTCCCAGTGGCGGACTATTCAGTCCATCTTTTTGGCAGAATAGCTCGACAAAACGAAGGCCGGTCGCTTGACCCGCCGCTCAAAGAGAGACCAACCATTTCCCCAACTTCAGAAAAGAAAGAGGAAAAGGAACGGGAAAAAACAATTAGATGGATGGGGGTGACGTTGGAAAGAAGTGTGGGGGGAGTTGTATAGTTAAAACAAAATCTTGGATAAGATTTGCTCCCTTATAGGTGGGGACTGAGAAATGTCATGGACAAATATAGTTACATGTTATGCCATCCTGATAGTTATGAGTAAATTGGAAGGGCCTTTTTAGGAATTTCTCCATGGTGTGTAGGAATGGAGGAAAGAAGAAAACTCCATGCAGGGAGAGGAGGGGAAAAACGAAGGAGGGTTCAAGGAAGAACGATAGGGTAAGACCGGGAATCAGTCAGAAAGGGAATGGATAACCAATCTGTGGCAACTCGGGCCGTACGGAACAGTCGCAGTAGTTGGGTTGATAGAGGTCAGTCACTTTCCTTACCTTTTAGGGACAAATGTTCTCGCAGGGAAAATAAAACTCTGTAGTATTTGGAAGTTATTGATTTTGTTGGTAAATAGTACTTAATTCCTATGAGTCTGGTTTTTCTTAGTTATGGTAATTGTAAAGGACTGGATGTAGGTAAGAAAAGATTACCGCAAAGCGATGTTTCAGGTGAAAATAAAATCCAAACAGAGACAATTACAACACTAACTAGACTCCGCGGACTATGACTCAGCTTGGGTCCGAGAGTCAGATAAACCGGAAAAAGTACGGAAGGCAGCAAGAGGGGATTGAGAGTAGGCATTCCCCAGATGGTTCACACACTGGGAAGGCGACCCAAACGTCAACCCCCGGACGCTCTAAGCGTCTTCTTTGCAACGCAGCAGCCCACCCTTCTCCCCTAACCCAGCCAGCCTCTAATAGTTATCCCTTAGGTTTTACCCACCCACTAAGGTAGGCACCGAACTCCCCGCCTTAAGAATGCCCATAAGTCAGACGCTCAAGCAGCACTACGATTGTCATTTGTCCGGTTGGTTATACTCCACCACTTGTCTACATATCTAATTATTTTCGCCGTCCCCTTCTCCATAGGACTTTTTCCACCCTCCCCCCACCCCACTTTAGTCCCCCAACCCCCCCTTCCTTCCGCCAGAAACCGTGCCCTCCCCTATGCTACTTTAATCCG
Source organism: Solanum habrochaites (assembly GCA_027704765.1). Classification (NCBI taxonomy): domain Eukaryota; kingdom Viridiplantae; phylum Streptophyta; class Magnoliopsida; order Solanales; family Solanaceae; genus Solanum; species Solanum habrochaites. The sequence goes on along the minus strand of JAKWJA010002490.1, from coordinate 49,992,941 downwards.
AACCCAGGTTAACCTCTCGTCATCCGTCCCATCTTTCACGCCATTAATTCCCCACCCCACACAACCCGACCCCCTGCCACGTCCCATTAAAACAATTGGTTGTCCCAAGAGCCATTCTTATACGCTTCTTTGCTCAGTCCCCTAGTTCCTGTCGCCCAGCACGTGACTAAACCGACACTTACGCTCCAATTCCTGATTTATATCACCCTCCTACCCCAACCGTCCATACTCCCTCTTAAACCGACGTACAATCCCAGCTCCACTCCACCCGATCCCCCATTAAAACACCCCACACGGGCCCCCATTCGGCCCTCTGGCCTCAACACCTTACACTCTTCACTCGCCGGCTACCATCAATACACACATAATATTTGTTCATGCTTTCCCTACCGGCTCTCCCCCTTCTCTCTCCTCCCACAAACGCTTCGAAACTGAACAATGCTCTCCCGATTTCCTCGGTCCCAGCACCACTCGCAGGATTCTGAAAACCACCTTCCCAACATATCTCATCTTCGCTTTATCTGGTAACACCACCCCAAACCCCCACACGCAATTCCCAATTTCCGCCCCTTCTCCAACCCAACGTCATCCTTCCCTCTAACCGTAATAGGCCCCCCTCTACACTATTCACCTTACTTCCGTAATAACTATCAAACCTCTCATCTCCCAATCCTTTCATCTTCTTTCTCTCTTTTTCTCTCCAAACCGCCACCACCTCACACCAAGTCCCACTCATCCACCTCTCAACAACGCCCAACCCTCCACTTCTTCCGCCTTATTGGTTGCACCCGACACATTCCCAACATCCGACCCTCTCATCTGCATTGATATGGATCCTCCTCTTCCTCGACAGCACCCACTTCCCCCGATTCTTATTCTTTTGCACCCGCCCCTGTTGCCCCTCAATTCCCACCCGTCGCCGCCGCGGCCCTGAACCCTCCCACCTAGACCCTACTACCACACATCGGAACTCTCACTGTCAGCAAACCCCTACGTTTATACGCGTCACGTTTCCCGCCACCCTCCCATCCCCCCGCCCCATTCCGCACGGCGCCCGACCCGAGCTTTAACAAGCACAGCTCGCCTGTCCACCTCACTATATGTCCCCACAACCCCCCATTTCGGTCTCCCTTTCCCACCGAGCCCTGCCCAACTCAAACCTGGCGGTCTTCGCCCTCTTCTACAACGCTTTCACCCCCCTCTAAACCCTCTACTACGGCATTGACGCGTTATCTCACAAGTTCTATTCTTTTGAACACTCCATGGCTCCTATTTCTACCAGAGCGCACCGCTCCCGTGCATGCACATTTTCCATTATCACGCGCCTCTATAACGCCTCTGACTTTTTTCTCTGCCATTCCTAACCCCTTAGTTCCACATTATCTATCAAGCAGCGACCCCCATTTCTCCCAACACTTCTCTGTTTTTCTCCCTCGCCTCCTCCGCCTTCGCTGATCCCCCCTCCCGCCCCGACTTCCATCCCTTACGCTTGCCTAGCCTAATCCCCCGCGCGCCCTTCTGCTGCGTAGGGTGCTCTTCCCCCTCTTTTCTGTTCTCCTCAGCGTATCTTGTCGACACTAGCCCGCACACTCACTCAGCCTACTCTCATTCCGTCGGCAGGGCATCCGCCTCATGCAATCTGTATAGCCCGCGCCGTCGCCAACCCTCCCTTTCTTACTTAGTCTTTGATCGACCCCACAACGATAATGCCCTCTATTCATTCTCCACTCTCCATTCAGTCCTTTTATTTACTTCGCCCAGCCTACATGAGTACCTCCCACTCTTTCCTTGCGTCCGCTACGGCGTCCTAACTCGTCCTTCACCCCAGACATTGCTCCCTCGAGTTATAAAAATGGTGTCATTCCCATTTGGTTCATTCTCTTCGAACTAATTACGCGCACCTCGTCCACAGCTCTCCCACAACACCGTTCCCCAAGCACCCGCACTGCTCTCCCCCCCTTATCTTAAGGATAACAAGCACCCTCCTCCTTTCGTATCTCGCCTAACTCGCTTTCGCAAATACACACCCGAATTTCCTGCTCATCGTCACCACGCCTTCCCAGTGGCACCGATCCTCGTCACCCCCAATATTACTACCTTAATCCTTTCACTCATATATCGTTCCCCCCCCTTCTGCTCGTCGCACCCCTCCTTCACACCTGCCTTCCCTATCTGCCCCTCGAACCCAAACCCATTCCCCTACCGACTCCCTACCCTAGGCGCGCGTCACCTTCACGCAAATGCCGTCACCTAATCCTAATAATCTTGTCCCCCTACATACTCCTCCACCCACCTTCCCACTCACAGCTCCCACTTCAATCACTGATTCAATCCCCAACTGTATATTCCTTTCCCACATTTGCCGGTTCTACGACTTTCGTCCTTTCGTTACACACCAGTCATTTACCCCCTCTGCCCCTCTGCGACAAACTCCTGTGTGTGTTTGTCCTACTCACTACCCCACCACTCTGCACTTCACCTACTACATGTTGCAGCTCGGCAAACCCTTATCCATTCCAAAACCTCCACCACTTTTTCCCCTCAATAGCCAGCCTTCTCAACAGCACCCTCCGTAGCTACCATGCGCAACTACTCCCCCTGACAATCCTATTCAAACCCTTTAAACACAAAATGACTCCTACACTCAGCTTGCACAACCATCCCTTCTGATAACCCACTGACATCTTCCAACTTCGCCCACTGTCCGGACATTACTGTCTCGCGTCATCCCCGGCTACACACCCAGCACTCTGTTCAGAATTACGCGTCAGCACGCGCGAGTAACATATATCCCCACAACCCCTACAACTTGGCTATCGTATTCTCTTCCCGTCGTTCTGGACCTTTCGCCCTCCTTTATGGCCACTCAGCACCCCGGTGTCACCCACAATGGGTCTCTCTCGCTCTTCGAGTCCTTCTAAACTCCCGCTCTCTCCTCCTGCGCTTTCCCACCCGATCGTAACTTGCCCATTCCACATAACTAGCATCGAGTCTTACCTATGTTTTTTAATGATCGGCGCAACCTACCCTACGAATCAACAGTCCCCCGCAAACCTTTATATCCGTTTCCCACCATCAACTAAACGCTTAGCCTGGTTCGGCCATCCCCCACTATCAACTACACTAATCACCCATCAAAGCGCTCTCGCCACATTCCCCTCGCCTCACCAAATCATTACATCACATACCCTGTCACTCTTCTTCGCTGGTAGCCCTTTTCCCTGGCATATACCGCACCAGTACCCCTCGTACGATTTCCTACCCGCAACCCAATACTACCCCATTCGCTCTCCTATCCATCAAACCCTGATAATTCCCTGCACCTTCTTCCCATTCCATCTCTCTACTACAGGACCTCATTTCTCATATTAGACTACGCCACCTCGCTAGTCGGATCCACTCTACGATGCATCTCCTACCTCTCTGATCTCACCCGTAACCTTTCCACTTGCCACACTTCTCCAAGACTACCTCTTATTAATCTGGGTCAGCGTCTACCCGAGCTTTTTAACAAGCCCTCCATCCAAGCTTTCCAACGGACTCATCACCCCGAGTTTAAACTTGAGAGCATTTTAATCAATGCAGAGCTTCTAATGTCCCCACGCCGACCAAGCCCATCACACCTCCCTCCGGGCCTCTCTGTTCTCCCCCTATCCTCTCACCACCTCTCACTTATACAGTCCTTCGCCCCCCTTCCTACCACTCATTACCGACTTTTCATCAAATTATCCGTCCATTCAAGGCTATCCCTTATCTCCCCTCTTATAACCTCCCAATCGCGAGCAGCAATCTCTCTACGTTGTTTTCTTCACCCCACCACACGCTATCCCCCTCCTTCCCTACCACAGCACCCCCCTGACCCTACTATTCTTGGCCTGGTACCCTATTCCGCTACTCCTACCTACGGCTGTCTTCTGATTCGATACTTACCCACAGCCAGAGCTAACACATCCCAAGCCATCCCCTGTTATCCCTATGACCTTTTTTTCACTCTCTATTCCCATCTCACTTATGGTACATCCCTTCACGGAACGTCCTACACCCTTTTTACCTCAAGCCCCCACCTACTCTAGAAGCCGTGCCAGCTCCTATTCTGTTCATGCCCACCCCTCTCTGTCATACTGATCGATCCCCTTCTTCCCCCTCCCCACCACTCCCTCTCCTCCCCTTTGAGCTCCCCGCCTTTCTTCCAGTTCCAATAATATGCTTTTTCCTTATTCAGGATTACCAGGCGTCTCTTTTATTTTTAGGTTCCGGTTTACCATTAAGAGTTCTCCTCCCCCCCCCCCCCCCCCCCCCCAGCCCCCCAAAAAAAGATTATAATATTGAAGCAAATAATCCCAATTAATTCCTCATATTTAAAAAAAATTTATATGAAAAATATTTCAGTAATGTTACACGGTTTTAAGTAAGGAAATGATTTATATAAGGTAAAATGTAAATCAATTCGAAGTCTTAAATATGAGTACTTCTTACCTATTAAGACAATGGAAGATAATAAGAAAATTTTAAATTGATTTCAAACTCCTAAATATTAAGTAGATAATTAGATTCTGTTTTATCTAATGTGAAATTATATTTTTAAGATAGAAAAAGTGAATGACATATCACTTTAAATTCAATTCCCTTTGTTGTTCAATGAGAATGCACATGCCAACAAGCTTTTGATGTATTATAAGTATACTAATCTCACATGAATAATAACTCTTTGGTACATTCTCATGTTAAGTACCCAAAATTAGTTGACCAAACAAGGTATGGATCCCATATCCACACACATGTCGTTTCGACACGGGTGCAACACCAAAGGTGAAGTGTTTGAGCAACTTAGCTTAAAATACAAGGATAGATTGGGGAAGGAGATACGAGAGAAAGTGCACAATGAATTAGGAAGGGAGTGGAAGTGAAACAACAAATACAGGAAGACTGGATCTGGGTTTGTGGATTCTAGGAAGCAGGAAAGATATGACCCAGGGATGTTGATGGTTTAGGGCATTGAACGTGTCACTAGTGGGGTAGAATGAGAGCTATAGAGAAATGAGGATTGATGTAGAAAACTTAGAGAATGGATGTGAAGTCGTTTTGGATTTACTAGGGGCAAACATGTCTATTTGAAGCTTATCTAGATAGACCTTATATCCTGGTAGATAATTTGCTCTTCCTTTATCTGTGCATGTGACCAAGAAAGGCCATCTAACAACAAAATAACACCACCACCACCTTGATCATTAACCAATTGGAGTCTGCTAAAAAGGTTACTGTACCTGGTTGCAAATGTTCTCCAAGCAATAAACAAAAATGTGTTTTTGTAGATTTTCTGTCATTCCACGATTTTTCCTTTTGTTTCAATGCTATGACTCTTTTCTCATCCCTTGATTGTTTCATGGAATCCCCCCCCCCCCCCTTGTGGGGAGTCAATAGTATAATTGGTGAGTGCATTGTTTAGTCACAACAATAAAATGAAAATGAAATTCCATCTAAGCTAATTTCTAAGATGGCCCGTCACATCTTCAACTATTTTATATTGTGGCATTTTTATTGGCAGGAGTGGTCTTACAGTTTTATTAACTTATGAAACATACTGTACTTTTTTACAGATAAGGGAAATGAGTTTTTTGTTTGAGATGAACCCCAAGTATGTCAAGCAGTACATAGAAAGCATTACCCAGAATAAAGGAACAGTTAGCAAATTTGAACGGTCACCTGAAAGGAAACCATGATGTACACCTTCAAGGTATCTTTGTTGGTCTTGTTCTGTTTCTGTAAATTAACCTTATGTTGAATCAATATCTTTTGTTGAGGATCAGTTTCCTCTGTTCATTAATGGATGTGTAGGTTGTAAATATCTCTTTATGTTCCTGTTGAAAAGGTAATCTAACCTGCCCCAGATCCCCTTACTACCTTGTTTCTTTTCTTCATCTCTGTGCGTGTAGTTTCACTGGGACTTTCAGTTATTCTCTTCTGTAATTAATTTAGGAGAAAGGAGGAGAGGAATTACGATCACATAGATGCCTAAAGAAAGATTAAATGTCCAAATGGAATAGTCAAAGTTTTACAGAAGAATTTGATATATAGCTGTCTAATGATGCCCATTTCATTTACACATATTTTCTTCCAGATTAAACTACTCAAATGTAAATGCTGAGACTAGAGTTTGATAAAAAAAATTTTATAACATCTCAAGTCTTTTACTCTCGTATTTCAGAGGTTTAATTATATATTCATTTTTCCTCCTTTTTTTTTTCTTTCTGAAAGGAGAAGGATGATTGCAAATTGATGAGTTATTATTTATTTTAATCAACTCTAATTATTTGCCTCATCCTTCTTCAAGTCCGTAGGAAGTCTCTGGATTTTGTTTCTTCTGAGAATTAAAATGGTGTTGAAAATTGCCTATTTCATTATTATCGAAGTGGGTTTTGGAGTCATGAGTCTCGAATCACATTATCCACGAGGACAAATATTACCGGTTAGATATTGTAACATAAGTAATAATTCCATTGCCAAACTTGGACAAATGGGAAGAAAGATAGCAAATATCCCATGTATTAGTTGAGGTGCATGGTGCCTATACCCAGCTATCAAAAATAACTTATTTATATATCTGTACAGTTTTTACTTTCCCTTTCACTAACCACTACCAGTAAATATCTTATCAATCACCGTTATGCTTTTGAACTCTGACTTTCTGATGCATCAAAACAAACCTATTCCTGGAGGCCTGCTAATTGTGTCTATCATTTGAAGTGTAATCTGCCAAGCTTCTTTCGATTGTTTTAGAAGTTTAGATTGTCGTATGTTATTCCCTTTTGCTTTTTTTGACAAAGCGAGTTTGGAATCTACTCGTCATTCTATAGAAATTGGAAGGTGAATGCATCCTAAATAAATACGTAATGAATTAGAGATTATTCGCGATATCTATAAAATTGTTCCCCGTCCTACAAACCTTTCTTGTTTTTCTTTTTATACAATTTCCACGAGTGCTACTGGAACATTGCACGCCTTTCTTCTTTACTATCTTGTTAAGGGTAGATGGTATTAAACAAAAGAACTCCTTGAAATTTGGCAATGCGAGTGAATCAATAACCTACATGGAGCTCATACTGACTTCTAACAACGGATATCATAGCGATCAATTTCTCGTATGTTTGAATAAAATGGTCGTCAAGATAAGACAGTAGTACACAAATACAATAGCGAATAGTGAAGCATCTTTCTCCGATTAGGTTGAGAAATGAGCTAGCGACTGCGATAAGGTAGAGGGCAGCCTTTTTATTTTATTGTTCCCACTTTCTTTTTTTTTATATGAAATAAAAAAACACAATGCATTCAGCTGGTTTGGGACCCTAACGTCTCTCTGTGTGATTTGGTAGGGAGTAACCTTATTTTATTGTTTCACTTCTTTATAATGGGATCTTTAATAATGCACTTACACTCTGTTTGAATGGTTAATACATACTACATAATGTATCATATTGTATTTTGTTGAACGATATTATTTTAATGAATATGACGTTGGCAAGATTGTATCATTTTTCATGGTTACATAATGTAATAATCAAAAATTTGAATGATAAATCTATAAGAAAATTAGGTACTAGTAGAGTTACTATAAAAAAAAAATAGTAAAGGATAAAATAACATTATTAAATAATAAGTAAAAAAAATGAGAAATTAATTACGGCAACAACACGATTATACTAAATTAGTAGTTACACTAAATGATACTTAACTTTTGTTTTTACCTAATAATACAAAAATTAAAATAACAATCAAAACAAACGTGGTATTTGAGTTTAATAAGGGATAACAGCCTTCCAAATAAGCTTTAAGATGTTCAGACCCTAACGAAATGATACTTAACTTTTGTTATTACCTAATAATACAAAAATTAAAGTAACAATCAAAACAAACATGATATTTAAGTTTTATAAGGGATGACAGCCTTCCAAATAGGCTGTTAAGATGTTCGGACCCTAATGATCACCCTAAGATGACATGTCAGACCAATGGCGCTTATAGGGGATGGGTAAGAATTTTTGAACTTCCATAGCAACCAACCAAATATTCGTGACACATTTTCCAGTTGTGAGTGATCCTTGATATATTCTTAAAGACAAAACAAGAGAAGTGTTCAAAGAACATTGGTGCTAATTATAAGCTTTTTTATGAGTTCAACAATTTGAATGTATAATGTGGTATATTAGAAGTATCAGCGGTATCAAAATGACTGTTTTGGGTGAAATGGGAACGATTTACAGTAATTTAAGTCAAAACTCAGCCTACCACTTAAAAGTTGTTTCAGTCAAAGATTAAACATAGCCAAGGTGTGGGCCACCCTTAAAAAACCTTCGGCACTTCTTTTTGTTCTTAAAAATTGTTTATTTAAGAAATTAAGGCGTTAGGTCAAACTCTAGGGAAAATTAGTGTATTTGGACAAAATAAGCTGGCTGCAAGTAGGTTAAACCACGAGTTACCTCTCTAACCACCTTTGGACACATTATAGATTATACTTTTAACATTGTTGTTAGGATGTTTCTTGAATATGCTAATAGTAATGGAGGGTAGAACGTAAAGATTTTATTTGCCACAAGATTTTCTCTAATGTTAAGAATGTTATCGATATGATACAGAAACGAGTGGCAGCATCACGGGAGATGTATGAAGATATTTTGGATGCTCCTGAGCTTGTATATGATGTTATCGATTTTATATTCCAACAAAATAGCTCATATGTTAGCTAGAATTTCCATTTCTTTGCTGAATGAGATCTCTTGAGTAAGGTTTTCTTCAAGTTGGATTGTACATGATAACAATACATTTGAATCATGTAGTCCTTGAAACAAGTAATACAAGAAAAAGAAAGACTTTTAACATTTTTGATGGCGTCGAGCATTAGATTGGTCAAAGTAACTTTGGTTTTAAAAGAAGCAAAATTTATCCAAGCAAGAGCAAAAAATTCAAACTTTGTTCACTAGAATAACAGCCTTAAACAACTAGCAGTCAACCAATTGAAATGCCACCTTTAGTGAAACGCAAAGACAAATTATTGGTACCTAACTTTTTCGAGAGTATGAGAAAGTGGCTCTCTTTTAGTGGTCGAAGCAAAGTGCTTACTACTCAATTAAAAGTGGTTGCCTCTCAATCAGTTGCTGTTGAACTAAGTTATTCATCATGTCATCTACTTGCCCTTTTTGAATACTAATTCTGATACCTATTTGTTAGTTACGACATCAAAGAATAAAGCATCAATTAGCTGGAAGAATATTGGAATTTTTAGTAAAAAAATATATTGCAAATGAAGAAAATGGGAGTCTGAAATGAAACCATAAATTGGGACCCTATATAACATTTATTGGCAGTGTCACAGAAAGCTGAATCATTTTCCCTTTCCTTCAATAAGCTAAATTTTGATGAGTAGTAAAACTCCACTGTCATTTTACCCGTGAGCCCACATACCAAAATATAATATAGCCAAATTTTGCTTACTTTTTTGTCTCGAATTGTTTATTTTAAATTGTTCCAAATTATATCTTACCTTTCTAATATATTTTTAAATTTTAGTTTGTTTTTTTTTTCTTCTTCATAGTTAATTCCGCACTCTCATTTCACCTTCCTTTGTTTGTTCCCTTCTTTGGACACACAGAATAGATGCAATAACCAATATTGAAGGCTCTTCTTCTTCATCAATTCTCATTACGATTAAAAAAATAAATAAATTATATACACAGAGAGAATGGGTTGTGTTGTGTTCTTTATAGTTCTCTGTGCTCTGTTCTTGCATGCGCATTCAACTACTCACTGGCAAGACATTGAAGTCTTGAAGCAGCTGAAAAATAGCGTCGACCCCAATTCCATGTCACCTGGTTCATGCCTGAATTCATGGGATTTCTCTGTAGACCCTTGTGATAATCTCGGGGGTGAAAAATTCACTTGTGGTCTCCGTTGCGACCTTGTCGTTTCCTCTGTTAGCCGAGTTACTGAACTTGCTTTAGACCAGTGGAATTACTCCGGTTCACTCACTTCTGTCTCTTGGAATTTGCCTTATCTCCAAAACTTAGACATCTCTAATAATGCCTTCTCCGGTTCACTACCTGACTCACTCTCGAATCTAACGCGGGTTCAACGAGTCGGTTTATCAGGCAACTCGCTATCTGGATCAATTCCGACTTCACTGGGTTCACTTTCAAACCTTGAAGAGCTTTACCTTGACAATAATTTCCTTGAGGGAGAAATTCCCCAAAGTTTCAACGGTCTCAAGAATTTGAAACGGCTCGAATTTCAAGGCAATCAAATTACTGGCGAGTTTCCCGAGTTGAATCAGTTAATTAATTTAAATTTCATCGATGCTAGTGATAATGCCATCTCCGGCGAACTCCCGGCGAGTTACCCGGCTTCTCTCATCGAGCTCGCGATGAGAAACAACAGCATAGAGGGTAACATCCCGGCGAGCCTCACCGGACTGAATTTCATACAAGTTATCGATCTGAGTCACAACAAACTGAGTGGGTCAGTGCCAGCGAGTCTCTTCACGCACCCATCCCTCGAACAGCTCACCCTATCATACAACCAATTCGGGTCGGTTGAGGAACCCGGGATGTCGTTTCAAAACAGTCAGCTTATTGCAGCAGACTTGAGCAACAATGAGATCCGTGGGTTACTACCCGGGTTCCTGGGTTTGATGCCCACATTATCATCACTGTCAGTAGAGAACAACAAGTTATCGGGTATGATACCGACCCAATATGCATTGAAAATGGTGTTTCCGGTTGAAGGGGTATCACCATTTGAGAGGCTACTTTTAGGAGGAAACTATTTATTCGGACCCATACCGGGTCCGTTGTTGGATCTAAAAGCGGGTTCAGTCAGAGTGAGATTAGGAGACAACTGTTTGTACCGGTGCCCATTGAGATTATTTTTATGTGAAGGTGGGGAACAGAAATCATTATCGGAGTGTCAGGCTTTTGGTCCCATCATTCCTTGAGTAGTGTGATAATGTCTTCTCCTCATTTGAAATTTTATTATTGTATCGTTTCAATTTTATTGGATATGGACTATTGTATAAAAGTTTTTATTATTATTAATGTGGTGAAGTAGTAACTGTGAGACAGTTGAGGGAATTCAAGCCTGCAATATATTGATTGATATGTCTGTCTATATAGTATTAAACAATATAAGTTATACTACAATATGTTTTCAATTTTTATTATTTAATGAAAGGCTAGGTATATTTAATTAGAGATGAGAGATGCTTGATGGTTTTGGCTTGTATGAGAACGGACGACGATTAGATTTGCTCAATGACATCACATGTTTCTCCTGACTCATAGAATGATATTGCTCCTTTTTCCCCACTATTTAAATAGTTGAAGTATATAAACAAAAGTTCACAAGGTAGAAGTGATGGGTCTTATTAATGAATTTTGGTTGGTTAGTTCATAGTTGACCCTGTGTACATAAATTACGTAGCTTTCTTTCGCCTCTACAAACAAAATTATTTGTAAATGCAACTACAATATTGTTTATTCTTATCATTGGTAACTTGCACTATATATATTTAAGAAAATCTGTAGAGAGACATTTAACGTGTAGTAGAAAAAGTGCAAATTAAACAACACATGATATGTCCTTTCATGTGATCTAAGATTGTGTATTTTCTTAAAATCTCAAGTCTCACTGTGGGCTGTCTGCATACCTTAAAAACTAAATAAAATCCAAATGATTGTATGTCTACATAGTAGCTAGCTTGTGTAAGCCCAATTATCAACTTATAAGATACTATAAAGTTCGTTCATAGTTTAAAAATGTCCAACACTAGTCATAATTCTCGTACAAAACTTTAGGTCTCACATCTTCTCAAACAAAAACAATGTCTATGATGGGTTAATGGGCTTGCAATTGATTAGCAAAAACATTCTCTATTTCTCTCTCTCAAAAAGTTTATCATTTTTAATCATTCCAAAAAATTATGTACTATTCACCTTATGAGATTTACATCATTTTATCTTCCCTTTATGAGATTAATCTTTACTTTATTCAATGCCATTCCCCTCCTATTATACCACAAAGTCAACATAATGCTCCCACATCACATGTTTTGGGAACAAATAGTACACTATATTTGATCAACTCTTCTATTAAAAAAAAGCTAGTCCAAAAAGAATAAATTTTAAATGGATGGAGTAATGACTACAACCTTCTTTTCGTTTTTTGATCTGATATTTATTTTTTATATTAGAGTTCGATTATTTTAAATTCGTGCTCTATAAGGCTCCATTTAGAGGAAAGCGCTTCCTATTGAATATTTTTCATATTCAGAATTCGAACACAAGATCATTCATTTCGTTAGAAGGAGAGATTAATTTAATCTATTTTCAAAACCAATGGGGTCTCTTTTAATATGATAACGTAAAACCTAACCTAATACTACTAGCTAGCTTTCTTGTAATGGGAGTAATTTGAATTTACCACTCTTCAAATAACACTTACTATTACATAGTCAAGCCTCCAAATGTTGAAATTCAAGTATTTTACTACACAAGACAATACAATACAAATTATTGCACCGTCTACATTTATTACCACATCCCTTGTAACTGTACTTACTTGAATGAATTGAGTGATTTTCCAGCCACCCTGTCAATTTTGCTAATTTCAAGCTAAGGTAACCACTCCACTACAGTCAATTATGATCAATATGGATGCCCTTTTTTCCGCAACTGGTGGTCCATGTTATCTGTTGCCCTAATTAAAATCATATTTTTCTTTTACCATATGCTTGGCAAATCATATGCTATATAACATTCAATGAATTATGTAGTGGATGAGTATAGTATATCTAACATTTCTTTTACTAAGTCTTTTTTTTTAAAAAAAAGTAAATATCAATACACGAGGACACAAACTAAAGTCTTGTGCCTGTTTGAATATTAGATTTTTCTTTTTCTTTTTCGGGGAGTATTATTTTGAAAATTTGTTTGAACATGTTATAATTTTCTAGAAAATTCAGAATTTGAAGAATTTCAATTTGTATTATTGTTTAAAGTCAACTTACTAATTTCCGTATACTATTTTTCAAATTTTACAATTTTGTCCAAATGCCCATTTTAGAACCTTTGCGTCCTCAATCATCATATCTAAAAACCAAATAAAGCATAAATTATGATAATAGGCTAATACCATTTAAATAAAATTCTGAGTATACCACTAAATTGAAAGGTCATGATTTGCACCATTTTTCATACCCCACACCATCTTACAAGCATCTTGATAAACCAATTTGGGCAAAATGAGTCATCTCCCACTTGTTTTATAAGATCCAACAATGTTACCATACATTACATGTATACATGAGTTATACATCAACAGTATAAGATCTTATATTATATCCATCGTCGCACACAATAAATATTAGTATATTATGTTAAGCATGTTACTAACGTTTGTGGTTTTCAAGATTTGCAATAGATTGCCATGTTTGTGATTTGGACTTTTGTACAGAGAAATATTTAATTTGTCTTAACTTGATTCTTTTTCCATTGGCTAGTTAACAAAGTCGTCCAGTTGGAGTATACTGCTCGTACTTAGATTCCACTAGACAAAATGCAGCAAAAGAATAGAAAAGAAAAGGTGGATGAGGCAGAAAAGAAGATCTCAAAGTAAATTCTCTACTGTAATTATATATATTGTGATACTATAATGTTTGGTCACACTCGCGCATTTTAATGTTTTATTATCGTAGTAGTTCATAACTATACGTGAAATTAATTTGATAGTGTAACTGCAACAATAACCAAAATTAAGTCCAGATCGGCTATATGATCCCGTTTTAATCAAAATATTCTTATTTAGTGCATGACCTATCTAATATATTTTTGGTGTGTAATTTACTCAAACAGCATGAGGCAACTGTTTGAAGCTACTCTGTATTTAATACACCTCCAAATTCCTAATCTCAATCATATACATCTATTTTCATTTCCAATAATCATAACAACAAATATGGAAATTTGTGGTAGGAGAAATCCCTTCTTGTTCATCTTATTTTACATAATCTTCTCTGTTTTTGTTCCAAGGCCATTAGAATGTTGTCATTTGGTTGATAAAACATCTTTGTTAGACTTTAAACAAAAAGTCACTTCTGATCCTTCAAACTTATTGAAAACATGGACACTTTCAACTGATTGTTGCAAATCTTGGGAAGGCATTGCTTGTAATTCCAATGGAAGGGTTGTGAACGTCTCTCGCCCTGGCCTTTCTTCAGGGGACGATTTCATCATCGATACTTCAATGTCTGGAACTCTTTCTCCTTCACTTGCTAATCTTTCTTTTCTTGAATTGCTTGATCTTAGTAATCTCAAGGACTTAACAGGGCCAATTCCACCTGAATTTGGCAAGTTATCGCGCTTGAGTTACCTCTTTCTTGATACTAACAAACTCTCAGGATCTATACCTGTCACATTTAAATATCTAGTCCAACTTAAGAAGCTTTATCTCAGTGATAATACTCTATCTGGTACTATCCCTTCGAGTATTTTCGAAAGCTTCCTTTCACTCTCACAACTTGGTTTATCAACAAATCAACTTTCAGGTCCAATACCATCTTCAATTGGGAATTTAGTATCATTGTCCAAGCTTGATATGAGTCGAAATAAGTTGTTTGGAAGCATTCCAGAGAGTATAGGAAGATTAAAAAGTCTTTCATATGTTGATTTGTCTGAGAATGAGTTATCTGGAAAGATTCCAAACTCAATTGGAAACCTTTCTCAAGTATCTCTTATGTATCTGAACCAAAACCAATTGACAGGAAGAATTCCTTCATCAATATCTGGTCTTAGCTCATTGGTGTTCTGCCGTTTATCCGAAAACCAGCTCAGTGGCAGTATTCCACCTTCTATTGGGAATCTTCCAAAGATCCAAAGGCTAATATTTGAGAACAACAAGTTAAGTGGAAAACTGCCTGCAACACTTGGACATCTTGGTACTCTCACTGATATGTACTTTTCCAATAATCTATTTACAGGGAAAATCCCATCAAGTTTTGGTAATCTGAAGAATCTACAGATACTAGATTTGTCGAAAAATAAGCTCAGTGGTGAAATCCCTCATCAGCTTGTGAAGTTGGTGACTTTACAGACATTGGATCTGTCATTTAATCCTTTGGGGCTTTCAAGAATACCAAACTGGTTTAAGAAACTAGGACTGTTTCGTCTCATTTTGGCAAAGACTGGGATTCGAGGGAAGCTTCCGAGTTGGTTGGCTTCATCCTCATTATCAACACTTGATTTATCAAACAATGGTCTGACAGGGAAGTTACCTTCCTGGATTGGTAACATGACCAACCTTTCACTCTTGAATTTGTCAAATAACGCCTTCCATTCATCGATCCCTCAGGAATTCAAGAACCTGACACTGCTGATGGATCTTGATCTTCACTCAAATAGATTTTCAGGCAACTTGAGAGCAATCTTGTCCAAGAATTTTCAAGACCCCCTTGGCCACTACAATTCTATTGATCTTGCATACAACATGTTCAATGGACCATTAGACGAGAACATCGGAATTGAACCTGTCATGGACTCTATTTTGTCACTAAGTTTGTCCCACAATCCATTAACAGGACACGTACCAAAATCACTAGGAAATTTGACAACTTTGCAGGAAATTAAACTAGCTGAGAATGGGCTAACAGGTGGGATTCCAACACAACTTGGGAATGCCAAAGAACTGAAAACAATTCTACTTTCAAATAACAATCTGGAAGGTGCAATACCAGCTCAGGTTCTGAATTTGAAAGACCTACAAGAATTTGATGTATCGGAAAATCGACTAAGCGGTAGTATCCCTCCTCATAAAGCTAAAATCCCAAAGTCTGCATTTTTGGGAAATCATGGCTTGTGTGGAGCTCCACTTCCTCCTTGTAGCCACACATAGTGGAAACCTTCAAACACAATATTTCCCTTTTACATTATTTATTCTTCATTTTCGACATGATTATTCGTCATAATGTATTGTATTTCAGTTGTAATCACTCAAATGTTATTCCTGCAATCAAGATATATAAACAGAAAACAGAAAAATAAGCAAAGAAAGAATAATATTACTGCATTCATTAATAACTACAGCAGTAGATTTTAGAAATTCTGTACAGTTACAAGATTGTTCACTGTAATTCCTTAGCAAAACAAGACTCTCGAGGCCATCTCACTTGGCCGATCAAATATGATCATTAAATACTTTGTATAGTATTGTTAATTTGAATACTATGCTTACTTTAGTATCTATTTGAATTTTTGTTGTATTGTATACACCAATTTGTTGGGATGGTTGTTTTTTTCTTTGTTTATTATCTGATAATCTTATTTTTATTCACTAAAAAGTGTGGTAAAATTGTTTTTTTTCTCTTCCTTTATCATCTAATAATCTTATTTTTTTAATTCAAACAATACAATATAATTACAATACAACACAACAACCCTCCAAACAGAATGTGTAATAATTGGTAATCCAACAATGCAGGCAGCTATTATTCCATATATGAAAATACTCCTCATCATAGATGCATATTACGCATCCCACAAAAGATTATGGTAATTAATTATAAAACAAGAGCAAATAACACAAAGCACCAGTGGTCTAGTGGTAGAATAGTACCCTGCCACGGTACAGACCCGGGTTCGATTCCCGGCTGGTGCAAACTTTTTTAATTTTTGGCCTTAAAATTTTTTTGGATAAAAAAGAGAATAAATAATGGGGTGTTGCGAGAATCGAACTCACGACCTCTCGCACCCGAAGCGAGAATCATACCACTAGACCAAACACCCTGTCGTGAGAATGCGATGTAATAATATTATAAATCGTAATATTAAATGATAGACTAGTTAAAGATGAAAGAGTGAACGTGTAGGGCTCGTGATGCTCTAAAGGTAAGTCCAAAGGTTGAAAAAAGAGTTGTTGAGACAACAATTATTAGCATCCGCTTCTATGAAACGTATGGTACACTCCCCTTTGTTAATTGTTTGATTACTTACAAATCTATTATCACTTTTTTACTTGTCATTTTTGACAAATTAAAAAAGAAATTTTTTCCCCTATTATATATCTTCAACTTATTAAAATTGAGTTAGTTGAGTAAATATGTCTAAGACCTTATCAAAATATGAGTAAAATGATAAATTCACTATATCAGACATTATTTTCTTAATAGACGTATCAAATAAAAATTTAACAAGTAAATCGTAGCCGGAGAGAGTATTAAAGGATTATATATACTTGATGTTAAAAGGAAGCATTATCCAATACTTGTTATATTGAGAAAATTGTATATATAATAGCCAAAATAATAACCTTAAATAAATGGGAGTGTGAGGAGTTTGATTTAATTGATTCCATAGCAAAAGTTTAGCTTAAAGTTTGTTAGGCGGTCTCTCTCCAAAAAATCTCGCTCGCCACTCTCCATTCTCGCTCGCCTTCTTCGCTTTTATACACAGAAGAAGTGTTATAAAAAGTGAGAGAAAATTGTTATACCACATGCAAAAATATTATATCTTGTGTTTTATACATTAATTATACAATTTTAACAAACATTTTTACTTACAATATTTATTAGCGCCAGGAGCAGAGAAAAAAAGGCCAACGAGATATAAATTGCGCATTATACAATGCAGTGGTGAAATTCACAAGTTTTCTCGAAGTTTTATACGACAGAAGTGTTATATATGTTGTTCTCGTTTTTGGCATAGAGAGAGAGTAGAAAGCGAGACGAAGGAGGGAAACATAATCTCTTGCTAGTACACTTATGCCATGTATGCCATTCTTTCATAATTACATACATTTTAAATCGATTCTTCAACTGTATGCAATGCAAAGCAAATTTTATAAAAATATTGCAGCGAAATAGGCAGCGAATTATACAATTGTGATTATACAATCGCAGTGGGGAAATAGGAATAGGATAGCGAATTATAACAATTGCAGCGAATAGGCCAGCGAATATATAATTGTATATGATATAGTGAATTTAGACAGTTTTATTGTGGCTATGGAGAGCAAATTATGCAAACTTTGCTATTAACATTTTTTTACAAATATGAATTTTTTGTTTGCTATTATGTGAAAGTTGCCCGATTGTATTCGGTTTCATGGGGAGCGGAGTCAGTTAAATTGTTGCAGGTCCCTTTCTTAAACCTCGACTATGAATTTCCTTCATAGGAAGAAAAATTGTATATAACTAAAAATTATAATCTATTAATAGTAAATGATATAAATATACTTTGATTTGTTTGTATCTTATTGCAAACTATTGTTATTTTCGTCTCTCTCCCTTCTGGAAGCTCGCTCACCTCTCTCGCTTTTATACAAATACAAATATATAAAATGTGTTTGTGTTTTTTTATAAAGTGAAAGAAAATTGTATATATACATATATATTCGCTCCCCTCTCTCCCCTCTCCCATATCTCACTTACCACCCTAGCCTTTATCGCTTTTACAAATAGAAACGAAATGTATAAATTGTGTTTTTGTTTGTATAAAATGAGAGAAAATTATGTACATACATGTAAATACATATATTTTCGTCCTATACACTTATAATTATACAATATAAATATTCTCCTGTCCAATTTTCTTTTGTCTCTCTCTCTTTTTTTTACACATACATAAATTATACAATTGATCTTTTGTATATAACTGTTTTCTTTGCATATCTCATTGAATTAAACAACTATATTTTTGAATATAGAAAAAGATGAGTACAATTAAGCTAGCTAGGGACTCCTATTGGGCTCTTAATTATTAGCCCAATACATTGAGATTTATAAAACAGAATTGGTCAACTAAAGGAAGGTATTGTTACCTAGGTATATAGTACTTGAAAGAGGACACACACAGACATAGACTACCACTTGATGTTTCATGCATTAATTGATGTATAACTTTTTTAGGGGGGGAAACCAAATTTTGATATATATATATATATATTTTTTGGAATTTCAAAATTTTGGTTTTATTTGAAAATTAGTAAAGTAGTATTATTTTTTGTTTTAAAAAGAAACAGGCTTTTCTTTTCATAAATATTCTGCATTGTTTGGGGAAATTTTTATTTCAATCCACACCGCCTTGCTTGCTTGCTACTTGGATTTTTCAGACATAAACTTATCTGCCACTATACCATGTGAGTTTCTCATTTCAATTAAAGATAAGTTAAATTTTAAGCGTAAACTTTCATCACCTCAAATTAATTAATCAATTTCTCTCATAAATTTGCACAACTTTAAACTTTTGTTAAAACTCGGTAGTATATTATTTGTCTTGATAAATTTAATTAATATGTATGAATTAGTATTTTTGAACTCGATAATTTTTTTAAAAAATAACATTAAAAATCTATAAAGTTCAAACAATCAGTTAAATCGTTAATACATTACTACGTATTAGTGTGAATGTTGACAGGAAATTGCTACGTCTCAAAATTTGGAAATTCGCGTTAATATTCACACTACTTGGAGCTGAATATGTATGAAAGACTAGTTCCGAAATTCAAATCTGCATTGCTACTCAAAGTTATATCATATATTTAGATATGATTTTGAAAGTTTGTGTATCATTTCCTCTGTTCATTATTTTTTTCACTATAATAAAAATATATTGTCATTTGTATTTGTCATCTTAGCATGTCAAGAAAAAAACTTTTTTTTCTTTTTTATGTTTCACCATCAATATTAATTATTTATTTCTCAAATTGTTTGTTAAAATTTAATTTGACTAAATAGTAACAATTAATATAAATATTTTGATAAAATATTCATATCAATTATTATTTTTTAAATTAAACAATATTCAAACTGAATAAGTTGAAGTGACTAAACAGAATAACACAATTTCAACGCAAAGAGGGTTTATATGAAGATTTAAATTGTGAACTTATTTTTTGGAAACATTTAGAGGGATTCTGATACTTAAAAGTTAAAAGACAAAGTTCAATGTACATTAGCATACAAAAATATTTGAGACCATTGAAAATTAATTGGCGTAATTGTACTAGAACATATCCCCTGCCCCCCGCGCCCCCAAAAAAAAAGAATATTAATTGAAAGAAGTTTTTAATTATTTTACCATTATTTGTGTCGAATATTTATCCTGTTAATGTATATTATATTTTCATAATTACCATTTAATGATAAAATGGGGGGGAAATATTAATTACGTCTTGAACTTTTAAAATAATAAATAATTTGAGATAACTCATTTTTTAAATAGTCATTTGAGATGGAGTGAGTACTTGGATGAATTTGACCATGAATATGAATTGGAATTGTGTTTGACCTTTTCAAGGTAATTAGGAGTCAAAGTATTTCTTTTAATTATTTTTTCAAATTCTAAAACTCAAATTTATTTTTAAAAAATTTATGATCAAACATAATATTCAGCGTTTAAGTTTTAACTATGAATAATTGAAAAACATCTATGCTTCTAAAATTAATAACAAAGGCACACTCCTTTTGGGCACCACGGCATCGACTCACCAAGAGGTTGGTTGTTAATGCACATGAGAGGTTAGATGTAAATTTGTGGTGCCAAATTTTAGGTGAAAATTTTCACTTTTGTGCTTTAACTTATTCTTACAAACAAAAATTGTGGTTGAAACCAAATCAATAAACAGTAGAGTACTATGAATACTACTGCTACTTTTTTAGCATGAAAGGAAATAATTTTGTTACTATATATATGTTATGGGTGAGTATTTTATCGGTGAATTAATTACCTCTATTTATGAATTGTACTGAAAACAGATAATAATGCAGTGACAATAGCTTTAAATGGTCTAACTAACTTGTTTCTTTAGTAAAAGTGATCACATTTACAAGAAAATGTTACTAATTGAGTGTATTCCACTTTATATATAGAGGTAAAAATTAGTTTTAAAATGTATTTCACCTTTAGCTTTTTCCACTTTAGTTCCTCAAAACTGTTAAAGACACTCCTAGAAATTGAGCCTCTATATATATATATATATTATTTCTTCGAATTAGTGCTCTCTTATCCATTGTTTTTCTTCCATATACTTTCAGACCCTTTGTACAATTATATAGACAAATGTTTTTTAAAAAAGGAGTTTTATTTTTATAGAATTATGTAGTATAAGATATCTACACGACTACACAACTATTTCAATCAAATTTTATAAAGATTTTGAATTTCAGTATAAACTTGGAAAGAGGAGTAGCTATAAAGCAAAGTTGGCATTGCAAGTAATGTAATGTAGTGAAGCAAAAAATGGTACGACACATAAGGACGTTTTAGGAAAGTAGAAACCTACTTCCTTAGACTTCTTTGTGTGTCAGTATTTGTGTTTATTTTATTTTTTTCTCTTAAATTTTGTATCAAATTAAATTAACGCGTATAGTTTGACACAAATGATATTAACTTTTGAAAAACATGATAACAATCTGTATTATAGTAATTGATCAAATTGTATAGTATATTGATAGTGTGTAACGTTACAACAATTTTGGTCTTTAAGAGTTTATGTATAGTACGTTTAATCCATTCAATAAACATGAGTTTCCTTTGGAAATTAAATGTAATACATATAGGTAGGGGTAATAAGGTAATTATGGCACAAACATAGGTTATCCAGATATATATGGATATTCTGAATTTTGGTAGGCTGCACATTGCGAGGAGACTGTATTTGTAACGCCGAGGATGATAAAAGTGGGCGCCAATTATATGCATTTACTTTTTTCCTTTTTCTTTGTGTTTTTTTTTTAAATATTATTTTTCATTCGATTTTTCGTATTTATGCATTTATCAAAATATTCTTTAATCTTGTGGTCTTAAATATGTCACATGAAAAGTTAAAGTTAAAGTATTGCCAAAAAAGAAAAGGGACATTCTTTATGAAACAGACTAAAAGGAAATAGAGATATTTTTTTTGAAACAAATGAGAGAGCATGTTGGTTGGATAATAGACTGGTGGTCTTCATAAATATACTTGAGTAATCTCTTCCTCATGAGTTACCTGTTGGGTTGAGTTAGACTAGAAATCATACTATATCGGGGTTTTATTCATCCCCATTTGGACTTTCGAGTTGGCTTGGGTGTGACCGAAAGCGTTAGATAGTAAAAGTCTAACATTGATTAGAGAATAGACTGGTGCTTTCCTTATATGAATTTAAACAATTCATGGCTTATAATCAATTTTGTTAAAACTGAGTTATTCTTAAATATTATATCTTTACATTCACACCGTATAAGACTTCATTCGAGGACTAGCTTCCTACCAATAAAAAAGAAAAATTCCATGCCCAAGTTATTCTATTTAATTTCAAAAAAAAAAAAGAATTTGTAGTACCTGGTAAATGATATTATACTCGATCATAGGATAAAACCTTAACCTCGAAAATATTTTTTGATGACAGTCAACTGTCAGATTCTATTTGTTCTCTCAAAAAATTACACGTGTTATCGGCTTGCCTATATTACGACATTGAGCTGGCGGTCTAAATTGTTTTACAATGTAAAAACCGTCGCACATTTTGGTATCTAAAATCTTTCTTGAACATTATTCCTTTTTTTTCAAAGTCTCGCACTTTATTTAATGTTTTTTTTCTCCTATTTTACTTTCTTCTAAAAGATAAAAATCTCTAAAACTTTAGTCATAATCCGATTAAGTATGCCAATTTTGTTCCTAGCTCGTTGTTGTAAGTAGCAACATCAATGTAAAAGACAGAAATTAAAATTTTAAATTTATAGATTATAAATATTTTTTAAAAAAAACAGCTAAGGATGTAATTTTATTAAACACATTAATTATTAGATTACAGTTTAGATATACAAACCGTAACTCGAGCAAATTTTCAATTAACTTGTACGTATTACTTTTTAAAAAAAAAGACAATCGACTAGTGGTCTCACGAATTAAAAATACGCTCCGTATATATATATATATATATACTATATTTATAGATATTAAGAGAGAGAGAGAGAGAGAGAGAGAGATATTCTTAATAATATCCACTATTAGTATATAAGAGGGATAAGCACACTGATCTCGGTCAAGGTGTGTATATCAAAAATATTCATTGAGTTCAACGATAATTTAGTAATTTTAGGTTTATTGTGGCTCTTTGCAAATTATGATTTTCAAAATATTGTATATACGGTACTATTATTTTAAAATTCAAATAGAACATTATTATAATAATTGACGATAAAATTTTAAAATTAAAACAAATACGATAATATATATTGAGCACAAACTTGTGGGAGCTTTTATATGTAGTAAATATAAATATAAATAAAATAGACAGGGTACAAGAGACAGCAATTGGATTTGCAAAGGAATCATTGGAGAAGGAGACAAATGGTGGTGGGGGATGCAATTGGCTATGCTTTCGTCTACTTTTAGCACTCTTTGCTTCCAAGGGATTATTCTTCATTATGATTACATGCACTACATGTGTGCAATTTACTAATTAAATATATATGATTTTTAATCAGAATATATGATTTCTACTTCATACTTTTAATTTATTTTTTTTTGCATTTTTATTATTATGATAAGAATGTTAGTACAATAGTACTTTCATGTCTTAGAAAAGTAGTAGAGAGGAGTTGAGAATTATTGAGTTATAAATAAATTATTTTTCCTTCATTTATTAAACTTGCGACGTTGATAATAGCAATATATTTACTATAATTTATTTATAACAAAATAGCTTAAGATAAGAATCATATTGCAACACTTTATTTTTGAATTAACATGCCAATTGAGAAAACAATAATTAATACAATAACTTTATCATTTACGTCTATTAATTATAAAGTGGATGAATTAAACATTTAAACTTTTTAAAAAGTTCTACTCTTTTCAAAACAATTAATTGAGATTATATTGAATAAAAAAATTATCTTTTCTTAATTTATCAAAATAAACAAATAATGAAGAATAATTTTTTTAAAAAAAGTAAATAAATAATTAGATACAAAGAATATATATCATAGGCGTTAGACAGAGCAAAATGTAATAAATATGAAGGGGTCTTTGGGCTCCTGGCATCCTTCACTCTATTTGTCCAATGAAATGTAATTGTATATATATTGACATTTTAAATAATATTTAATAAATAGCAATTATAGTTTGTTTGCGGTTGTTTTCCAACTATGTAATTAAGTTTGGGCGCAACATCAATTAAACAGTAAATCGAGACGAGCATGATTCTATAAAATCATAATAAGAAATAAATTTCGAATAAAATTAAATTCTAAAAATTAAATCATAAAGTAAAAATTGTTCGAAAATCATACAAAATCCTCATCTCTCTAAGAGCTAACATAAGAACATTTCGCATGTCTAGAGAGTAAACAATATAAAATGAGAGTATGATATTAAATCATATATGAAGTTAGATTTTTACTAGGAACTATTTTCTAAAACTAAAAACTAAAGGGAATTATACAAAATTTATTTTTTTTAGTGCAAATTCAAAATAACATGTTATATTAGGTGTAAAAAGGAAACCAATAATGTATAGTTGAGGTCAGATTATTTGGATTTATATTTAATTTTCCCACTATGCAATGAAGATGATGAAGTGAATTGTTGCATTAGACGAACCACCCAAAATCGAAAATTAGGTCAGTGGTATACTTTACGTGCAAATTACAACCATTCTTTCATGGGCAATACATGCGCATGCAAAGTGATTTCACTCATCTTCAAACTCAAAAGTTAATGTCCATTATACTGCAATTACTTTTTCTTTTGAAATTGCAAACATAAATAAACAAGAAAATTTATATTACATGATTTACAGTACAACATAATCAACTATGTAATTTTTGGTGCGTAAAGATATTCAAGGATTTTAAATAAATTAAAATTGTATAATTAATATAAAAAGTGTTACTCATTTTGTTCGTTCTCTCTCTCTCCTATCTTGCTATCTAATATATATCTACGATATATATATATAAAACAGTTTCTATATTTAAATCTCAAATTGTTTTGCCCATTGAATTCGGACATTAAAGACTTAAGATTTTTAAATAGAGTATATTCTCCGAGTCAACTATCATTGTTTCCTTTTTTAGAGTCATCAAACAAGAACTTTGACTAACATTTTACATTATATTTTTCATTATATTGATATGCGAAAAATTACAATTTATAATATCTTTCATATAGTTTTTGAATATTTATATTTTCTATTTAAAATATCAAATTTATATAATATAATTGAAGTTTGAAAATTAGTCAAAATTTACTTTTGAAAAGTACAACATGACAACTAAAAGTGGGTAGAGAAAGTATACATTTAGAAACCAGGAAAAAAATATTGTTTCCTACATTTAAATTTGGAAAATGCACAAATACCCTTCAATCTATGTCCGAAATCTCATAAACACACTTATACTATACTAAGGTCCTATTATCCGCTGAATTTATTTTATAAGTAATTTTCTACCCTTTTTAGCTTACGTGGCACTAGCTTGAAAAAGAAATCAACCAACGTTGGGCCCACAAGATAGTGCCACGTAGGACAAAAAGGGTTAGAAATTATTAGTAAAATAAGTTAGGGGGTAATAGGACTCTTGTATAGTATAAATGTGTCTCTGAAATTTCGGGCATAGATTGAGGGGTACTTGTGCATTAACCCTTTAAATTTATCTAATTAGTTTGACTTGACACATATTCAAAAAAAAAAAACTTTTAAAATTTATGGTCTAAAATAAAATTATCTTAATAATGGTCGAATGAAATTTTAAAGTTAGATTGTTATTAAATATATAAATATATTATTCCTTTTTAGATTAACTAAAAAAAAGTCATAGAAATAAAAATAAAAATGATACTTATAATAAATCAGAGTAAATAATAGCTTAAAGTATTTTTAAAAACATGTAAAGAAATCCCAGTCAAAGAAACAAAATTGTAGTAATCATGACTAGTTTTATTTGGAAAATTAAATTATAGTACCCTCTATCTCAATTAATATAATTTACTTTTTCTGTAGTTAATAAAAAAAAAAATGAGAATTTTTATATTAAATGATAATTTAATTTTAAAATATTTATTTTATTTTCAATAGTATTATTTATTGACAAACATAACTATTTTTAATGAAATCTATAGTAATTTTACAAAGGAGCAAGAAGTACTAATAATTAATTGAGCAAATTTTCTTGTTTTTGAAGGAAATTAGAAAAGTGTAAAGAGCGGGAAAACAAATTAATTGGTAAATTGACATCAAAGAGAGCCGAATAAAGCGTTAGCTAAGATAAGCATACGTAATTAATTAGTCAAAAGATATGGGACCAATCTTCTAAAACAAGAAAAGTTTCACTTCCTAAAAGTAAATGAACAATTATTTTTTGGCAGTTTCGTTTAATTTCATCACATTATTTTCAAATTTTGTAAGCTATTTGGCTCCATAACGCTTTATTTAAGTTGCCAATTTGGAAATAATAAGGTTTTATAATATTTGCACATTCATCCTTTGAAATATCAATGGAAAAAAAAAAGCGTTTCTAGATATTAATAAAGTTTGATAGCTTTTGCTACAAAAGAATATTTTTCTATTTTTTAAAATTATGTAAATAATAGAACATAAAATTAATGATAATTTTAAATGAAAATAATTTCACCCAAATTACACAATATCATGGGTAGGAATAAGTCAAGTTGTTGGTTTGGTATTTATATTTATATGTTTTATATATTTAATATAAGTCAACAATCTATTGAATGTTAAGTAGAAATTATCTTTAATGACCATTTACTAATTGAATTAAGAAAAGAAGACTTTTTTTTTTCAGTACTTATGCATGTAGACTGTAGTAATAAAAATATATTTATAAAAAGGACATAAAATTAATAATAATATACAAAAAATTATGAAATGAAATCTTCAAAATCTTTTATAGTCAAAAAATAAGTTATAAATACTGGGTACTATTTAAATGAAATCCCCCACAGAAAAGTACAAAGGAAAAATAAAAAGAGAAACAGGGGAAGAAAAAGAAGTATTTAGGAGAAGTTTTAAGGAAGAAAGCAAAAAATATTTATTCCCTATCGCCTCATCCACCTTCTTCATCTTCCTCCTCTCTTATCTTTTTCTTCTTCTATATATCCAGGTACTTTTTTATTTCTTTAAACCTCTCAAAAATTCAGTCTTTTTGTGTTTCTTCTTCTGAATTTGCTTTGTATAACTGTTATTAGGAAATGGACTGTGCGGAGTGGGCTTTGAGAAACAGTTTTGTGCCTGAGACACCATTGAAAATGACCCAAAACCAGACCTTCGGGGATGACTTGTCTGCCGCCGGCGCCGGTCAAAATGGAGTCTCCGGCGATGATTTCTTCGTTGACGACTTGCTTGACTTCTCCAATGGCTTTGTTGAAGGTGAAGGTGAAGAAGAAGAAGAAGGAAAAACCCAGGGAGGAGAAGGTATCTCTATTCAAAAACCATGCTCTGTTTCAATTGCTGTTTCTCCTCTGAAAAAAACAGAAATTGATGACAAGGACAAAGTCACCATTTCTGTTAATGAAGATTTTGCTTCTCTTGCTGTTAGTGAAATCAGTGTTCCGGTGAGTCTTCTCAAACCCCCTGTTTCGATTTTGCTGTAAAGTTTGATTTTTTATGAAAAAAGAAACGTTCTTTTTCTTAGTTCTTGTGAACTGAAGGTAACAGAGCTTCTTTTTTTTTTTTGGCAACAGACTGATGACTTGGATAGCCTTGAATGGCTGTCTCATTTTGTTGAAGAGTCGTTTTCTGGGTATTCACTTGCTTATCCCGCCGGGAAATTGCCGGTCGAGAAAAAAACAGGCGATGGAGAAATTCCGGTTGAAGAGAAGAAGCCCTGTTTTGCAACTCCGGTTCAAACCAAGGCAAGAACTAAGCGAGGAAGGAGTAGCGTCCGAGTTTGGCCAGTCTGTTCAGGTTCATTGACCGAATCATCTTCTTCTTCAACTTCCTCATCTTCCACCACAACCATGTCGTCATCTCCACCTACTGGTTCTTGGTTCCTATACCCAACTCCGGTTCACTCTGCCGAGTCACCAGGTAAACCACTGGCTAAGAAGCTGAAGAAGAAACCGGCGCCACATGGTGGAAATGGTCCTCAGCAACCACGGCGGTGCAGCCATTGTGGAGTTCAGAAAACCCCACAGTGGCGAGCCGGTCCAATGGGTGCAAAAACTCTTTGCAATGCTTGTGGGGTTCGCTTCAAATCCGGTCGGCTGCTTCCAGAGTACCGTCCGGCATGCAGCCCGACGTTTTCCACCGAGCTCCACTCAAACAATCACCGGAAAGTTCTGGAAATGCGGCGGAAGAAGGAATCAGAAGAAACCGGTTTAACTCAGCCGGTTCAGAGTTTTTGAAGATATTTTATTTGCTTTTTAGGGAATTTAATTTAATTTTTAGTTAGGAAAGGAAGGAATTTTAGATGAAAGAAGATATGAACCGGAGTTAAGTTAGTAAGGTTAAAAAATAGAACCGGTTTAGTAAGAGAGTTAGGCCCGGTTTAGATTGTACATTTCCTAACATGGACCCAAGATTTGGTGAAGGTAGGTTTTAAAGTTTAGTGTAACGGATGGAGGAGTCTTTAATGTACTTTACTTGATATAATTCCCAGAAAAAAAAGAAAAGTATTTTGGAGAAAATCTTTTTATTTCATTTATAGTCTTGTTTTTACTATATATTATTATTGGTGTTTGTTTGTAATATTGTGCAAAAAATAGGAGGGAAAAAGTAAGATGACAAGTGCATTTGGAACGTTTCAACCTTTTAGTAAGCAGGCCGTTGAAAAGTGAGAAGTATATGAGCCTTTTAGGGGGTTGTTTGGTACGTGGATAGTGAGATATATTTTTATATTATATTTAAGATAATTAAATACAATGTAGATTTAATTATGAAATATCTCATTTTGTTCCATTCAATTTGAAATTTTAATTTATCTCATTTTTCAAATGAAATAAATTAGTCAACAGATTACTTCCATTTTTTTAGTCATTTTGTGTTTTTAAAGTTAATTTGATTTATTTTCAATGTTTAATTAGATTATATTTAATTGAGATATTACAATAAAATTTAGATTTTCAAAGTTTATAAATACTGTAAATTATAATTTTTTCATATTTAATATAATGAAAAACGACATTTAAAAATGTTTGTCAAAATTTGTATAGTATGAGTCTACAAAAAAGAAAATAGTGACAAATAAAAAGAAACAAAAAAAATAAAAATTTTAGGATTATAATTCAAGAATTTGTACTAAACGATCTGTAGTTTTTTTTTTTTTTAAGATTTTCAATCTCGTATTGTTTGAAGCACGTCTTGAAATCTTGATTAAATTTGAATCACGCATTGTAAAATTTATTCGAGTATGACTCTCCTAACAAAATTCTCTGTATAAAAACAAGACCCCAATTCATGGCGTGAGCCATAAGCATTCGCCTAATTCTAACGAATTGGTTTTGCAATACATGAGTAGATGATCTTATATTTCTAAATTTTGCATTATTTCTTACTCTTATTCTCTATTAGTATATAAGTGGTTCACTATTTGTTTGATAAAAACAAATGGAAAAATCAAACAAACATGATTAATGACATTTTGGGTGGCAATGGTATATGTTGATGTGGTCCACCCACACTATTTGAACAACATTCAGAGAATTTTAAGACACATGGTTAAGGTGGGGAAGGACTCAAGAGACATATTCCATGCAAGAATTTCGATGTGACCGATTATACATATACTCAGCAACATTTTAATTCACTTATCTTATTTTTCTAAATTTGTTTTTACGAAAAAAATTTATTTTTCGTGATTTAATTTAAAACATTAAAATTTAAAATTTTATATTAAATAAAAATCAAACTGAGCCAAAAGTGTGTTGAGGAGTATCTCACTTTTTAGTAGTCTTTTTTTGGTAGAGGAAAGGAATCACAAGCTTTTCGTGTAGAAAGTTTAAAGAGTGGAGAAAAATACAGTCTGCATGGACTGTGACTCTTCTGTGGGAACAAGAGGGGCGCGCTTTCCTAGTTTTATTATGTTTACAATTTGGACATGTTAAAATTTTATATTATACGTACAAAAAATAATATAATATTTAAAATTTTGAACACTTCAAATAAAATTCTTTTAACTTCACTATTGTAATCAGTCTTTGAAATGGATATATCCTTCTCTTAATTTATTTATTCTTTCCCCTTTTACTTTGGTTTTTTTTCCCCTTCTAATATTTGATATTGGAGTGAATATTTACTTCACTCATTTGGAATTTTTGCCCAATGATAAAAATGTACTAGATGGTTGAGGTGTTTTGAAATTGAATTTGGGATCTAATACATTAATTTAAGGAAATATAATCACATCAATTAGGTAATTCTATTGATCAAGACTTAAACGGAGTAATGCTTTTTTTTTTTTGGACATATTGGTGATCTTATCGACTAACTAGTGGTGATCACACTTACTTTGAACCACATAGGCACTAAATATCAATCATGTCAGTATGGAATTCTCTTTTATGATTAATAGATTTGTAAATTTGCTTACTTAGACAGAAAAACTAGATGAGAACCTTCATCTAAAATTTGTAGTAAAAAACAAGAAGAAACTTCACTAAAATAGAGACTTGCACGTCTCACTTACATTGTTGCTCATTAATTTTGAGTTATAATTTGTAGTATTATTTAACATGTATGATGACACTAGCTCCCATATCTACTATCAGCATTATTTCTGGCACATTTCTAGGCAAGTTTCATACACGTGATCACACAACTTATCACGTGATCATACACACAATATTAAATAGTACTAGTAGTGGTATAAAGGATTATTGTTCACACACATTTGAGCATCTCAAGACAAGAAGCCAAAAGAATCTATATAACATTAGTCACATAAAATGGATTTAGGATGCTAATTTGACTGATGATTGAGATTAATGAATGCACAATCCTAAATTGATTGAAGAACGCATGCCATTTGTCACAGTGGTTTTGCTCTGACTTTCACAATATTTAAGTGATTAGTATATTTAAATATATTGTTCTAATCAATGATTGATTAGGGAATATCCAAAGTAATTAGTGGATGTGATGATAAGTGCGACTGAAAATGTTCAGACGTGTTCTCTGAAGTATGTAGGTGTTTCCATTAAATTGATAAAATTAAGAAGAGTAGGCTAAAATAATACTCAAATTATTTGTCCTCATTGATTTTTATATGCTCATAAATAACCAGGGCATTTTCACTATTTTACCCTTAATCACTCCTTATATCACATATTATTAATTAGTTGTTCACTTAGTTTGTCCTAAAGAAACTTTTTAACATTACAAACTTGCATGTTTATACTTGCAAAAACATATTAATTAATTCTAAGGGTAAATGAGAAAAATAATAATTAATTATATATATTCTGATTTTGTGAATTGACAAATAATATTAATGAATTATTTATGCAATAACTAATAAGGTAATTAAACTGGAAAATAATTAAATTTGTCTTGATTTTAAAAATGATAAATAAATTAATATAACTATATTTAAATATAAAATATATAATCTGAGACGTAGGAAGCAATATATAAAATTGTTTATATAGCAAGATCAAGTGTTTAACTAGGCGACTAATTTCCATTTAGAAAAATGGAATGCAGGACTAAAGAAAATCAATATCATTTTTTTCTTAAAACTAAGCATAATTAATCAACGTAAAATAAGCAATTATGGTAGAACTTTATCATTTTGCTTACCCACTGAATTATTAGGATAATTGAGTGGAAAATGTTTGCAATGACTCTGTCCCAACTACCTCTCTAATAAGTCTAAATCTATTATGACTTCTTTATCAACAAGCAAATGAAAATGATACCTTGAGAGGATTAATAATTAATTAACTAACTAAATATTGGTGTTTTGGTTTTTCAAAAACTTGTTTAAGAAGAAAAATAAGAATAAACTAACTAAATATATAAAGTGTAAATTGAAGTGTCCTTTTTCTATCTAAGTTACTATATTTTTTCTTGATTGTTTTGTTTAATCCCATTCCATATTTCATTTCTTTAGTTTTGCATATTGTTAATTAAAAAATCAATCAGCCAACTCTAATTTATTTGCTATTTATAACTTTTTTGGTCAAACTATTAAAATTGATTTATTTTAAAGTTTTCTTTTCCTTATAAAAGAAGTTATAAAAGAAGTTATTGTGTTCGACTAATTAATTTTAAAAATACTTAACTGTTTACTGTAGTAATTAGTGTTTTTTATAAAAAAGTTTTACTCAAAAGCATTTTTTTTTGAATAAACACATATTTTCTTTCAAAAGCTTAATCAAACACCTTATTTATATTAAAATAAACAATTTTAGCCTCCCAAAACATAGATCATATTTTGATTTACTAATTAATTGAGAGATATTTAAAAATTAAAATAGCTTTTAAAGCAGTTTTATAAGATATTTCTTTTAAAAATACTTCTAACCGCTTATTTTGAATCCTTAATAATAAAAATAAGTTAAAATTAAGGGATAATGCCAAAATACCTCCTCAAAGTGTCGAATTATCGAGACACACTTATTACTACTAAGCGTCCATGATTACCTCCTGCACTTATTTTATTAATAATTTTTTACCCCTTTTTAGCCTACGTGGCACTATCTTGTGGGCCCAACAATGGTTGATTTTTTTTTCAAACTAGTGCCACGTAAGCTAAAAAGGAGTAGAAAATTACTTATTAAATAAGTTCAGGGGGTAATAGGACGTTAGTATAATATAAGTGTGTCTCTGAAATTTCGGGCATAGATTGAGGGGATACTTGTGCATTTTTTCCCTAAAATTAATAAAAAACTAACCACCTCTTGGGTGTTTTTTTCTATAAAATAAATAAATAAAACATAATGCTACTAGTGCTTAAAAAATTGCTGTTTACTATTCGTGACGCCCTCTGCGCTTACGCCTTAAATTAAATATTTTTGGTAAATGGTAATAGTATCATCCCTATTCTCTGGCGCTTAGCTATTTGGCGGTACAAATTTTCATCATCGAAATTAATATTTAAGTTCAAAAGAATGATAATTATAGTTTATTCTCCGCATTGTTGTTATCGCAATGATATTGACATGTCAAATTCAAAAACCACTACATGCCATTCTACGTGCATTTCAATTTCTAATATTCAACTTTCGAAACATTTCGTACATACCATTTTTGAATATTTATATTTTGTCCTGTGCTTATGAATGCTTGTCTCTTTGTTGGGTTTAAATCAATTAATAAGTTTAGTGATGCAACTCTTTTATTAGAGGTTTTAGTTTCGAATTTTGAATGTAAACTTTTTTATAAAGTGTTTCAGATTTAATTAAAGCTTTAATGTAGTTTTCGTAAATTGGGTAGAGAAAAAAAAAAGTTTTGGACTGGGGACAAAAAATAAGGTTTATGTTGCTAAAGGTTTGATTTTTGGGACCAATCTTTGATATTTGTGGATCCAATTGGCTGGGTTAATATTTGGGTGGAATCTAGCTAGTAATTTCCTTTTTGTTTTACTACAAATCAACCTAGGGCTTAATTAGATAATTGTTACTTTTTCCTTTCATTTTATGAGATATTTTTAGATTTTGAAATTTAAATAAATTTATCTTTTATTGTAAATATTTTATGAATTTTTTAAAAGTTTTGAATTATTAATTATTATAACTTATAGTCTTTTTTACATAATTTACTAACATACTAATTTTATTTTAAAAAATATTAAAAATATTTTTGAATTATCACAAAAGATCTAAACATATGCCTTATTTATCTATCTTGCTAAACATATTTAGATTAATGGTTAACAATACAGTTATTAATTTATTACTAAAAAATATTTGACGCGGCATTTTATCATTGCTCCAATTTTAAACTTGACCCTAATAAAAATCACTCATCCGATTTCACCCGACCGGCCGACTCAAATCATAACTAGCTTGAAAAACATTAAATTACTATCTATCCATCCGTTTATTTTTATTTGTCATGTTGAAATTTTTGAACGTCAATTTGACTAATTTTTAAAGTTAAATTAGATTATATTAATTCAATATTTTAAACAAAAAATTTTAGATGTAAAAAACTATATGAAAAGTATTATAAATTGTAATTTTTTGCATTGATAAAAAATACATTTTAAAATATTAATCAATATTTTTATAAGTTGACTCTAAATCATGACAATTAAAAATGAACATAAAAATTATTAAAAAGATTGAAAAAACCTAAACCTCATGGACAAATATAAGTATTTTTTTAAAATAACATAATCGATATATTTTAATGTCAAAATATGGGGAAAAAAATACATACCAACTTCGGAAGATGTGTGGTAACGTAAAACTAATAATTGTTAAGAAACATATTGAGGGAAAGATGCGTCCTTTGTTATCCGTAAAGTTTAAAGACTGCCATATTCTGGACAGAGAAGGAATCACAATCACTAACTTATTGACCCACAAATACAATCACTCTCTTCCAACACATGAGAAGTGCACTTCTTTTGTTAACCTGTTTACAACATATGGTGTGTTTCGATTAAGTCATATTTGAATGGTTAAAATATGCCTAATTTCACCATCAAGAGTGAAGTTAGGGAGGAGGATGTGTACGGAAACACTTTAGCTTAACTTGTGAATTCGAAAAATTATTTAATTAAAGAAAAGTTTCCTTCCTACGAAATGGTATGCACCCACCCCCGCAGGGGTCCCTTTATTTTTCTTATTTAAAAAAAAAAAAAGGTGTTTAGTAGGCCAAACTTTTGGACTAGGGGTAATTCTTTTGTACTCGAAACAATCATTTGGGCAGAGAATTAGCTAACATGACCAATTCATAACGATATGGGCCTGAGATGTAGGTTATTGGTTGGGCTAGTTTACAACTGGGCTTGGCTTTAATTTCTAGTTCATATAGTGATGTGATGAATAATGAAAAATGTTCAACCTACTTATTGAACTCTTTGATATTATTAGTTCTAACTGATCGTTATGTCATCCCTTTATATTTGCTCTAATGTTGCTTATATATTGAGATAAATGATATAATTCAAAAAGAGGCTTTCTCTTCAACTAGGGCCCATAGTCTTGTGGAAGAAACAGTATAAAAAGCAAAAGTAGAAAGGTTAATTTTATTGATAATCATCATCACATACTACTAAACAGCAAAAAGTAGACAATAATTCCATTAATTCATGAAATCAATTCCACGACATTAAATCAACTCTTTGAGTTCTAAGACTCTTCTGTCACAAAAATTTATTACAGGTAATTGAAATGAGTTTTACACGACCAAACAATGGAGTAGTTTTTAAATGCCTTTTGAGGCTTTACGTTAAAAGAAACAAGTGATGAAAAGTTTGATCATGCATGCAAAGGTTAGTTGCCTTTTGGAGGATAATCCCAACATCCCCATCCCCAACAATTGCCCCCTCCTCCTCCTCCACCTCCACATACTAAAACAAAAAAACAAACCCAAAAAAAATACAACAAACTCAGAAGACAGCAGAGCAGCACAAGAAACCAAAAAAAGAATACTCAATACACCAAGCCCACCAAAACAAAAGCACAACCCCAACCCCAACCCCAACATCCACTCCACCTCCCTCCTCCTCCAACATCCCCCCACCCAACAACACATCCACTCCACCTCCGCCCCTCCACCACCTTCCTTTACCTCCTCCTCCCACCCTCCTCCACCACCTTGTACTCCCCCCTCACAACTCCACCTCCTCCTCCACCACCTTTACCTTTACCTCCTCCTCCGCCTCCTCCTCCGCCTTTACCTCCACCACCCCCAGCTCCTTTTCTCCCACCACTTCCTTTGTCATGTTTTCCTTCATGCCCTCTACTTTTTCCATTTCCTCCTCCTCCTCCTCCTCCACCATCACCACCACCACCTCCCCCTCCTCCACCATAACCGCCACCTCCTCCGCCACCTCCACCTCCCTGGCCCCTATTTTTTCCAGCATTTTCAATATTCACCATAACATCACTCACAAAAGTTGTGTTCCTTGCATTGGAAGTAGTGACATTAACTTGAGAAAATCTCCCCCTATTTTTCTCATGATCCACATTAAGCCCATTAACCAAACATATTGAGCTCAGCACAGTTGCAATTAACAACAAAAGTATAGCCCAAGAACCCATCATCTTCAATATATCTCAACTAATTACTCGAGATTGCATGGAGACACACATTCATATCCAACCGATATTTATACTCCTATACTATAAATTATACCTTGTATGAAAAGTTTCTAAAAGTCTTAGACAATCACAATATATGACAACAAACATCAAAACAAGTTGTTCAAAAGCTAAAGAGAAGTTGGGGACTATACTAAACTGGATGAACTTTGCTTCTTACTAAATTTTGTCCCCACCTTCACTTTTTCTAACATGCTCATGACTAGTTATACTCTTTATTTTCAAGACAAAAATGATTAAACTAGTGTTTCTTTTGCCTCTTCATTACTATTAATCACGTGGGGATCATTGGATAGCGGCGCAACTTTGCCAGCTTTATTAACCACAATGTTAGTACATAACAACATGCATGTTTCTCCCTAATATATAACAATGGATAATTCCACTTCACATGTATTTAATTTTAATAAAGTAGAGTCTCTTATAAATCTCACCAAATCCGCCATTAATAAAAGTGTTTATTTTTTTGGTCTTCATTCCATTCCTAATTGATAACCCAATAATGGATCCTTCATCATTAAGTTCAAGATTTAAGGTGGAAATGGTCATCAAAATTGCCATTAAGCCTTTCCACCTAAAAGTATTGAATGATTATCATCACACATATTTTGATTAAAATCAATGAGAAAAAAAATTGTGCGGGGACTATTCTTAGTATTTTAATGAGAATATTTGTTTAATTCGTTCCTATGTGAGTTGGTTTGATAGAAATTTGTTGCGAATATTATGTTTTATAACCCTTTGTATCGAAAAATGACATATGTTTAAGATCATAAGATTCAAATACATTTTGTATATTTGACAAATCTTTAATTTAATAATATAAGATTTATCCTTTTTTATTTTCTTATATTTCATACCAAATTAAAACCAGACAAACAAATCGAAACATAAAAACTCAAAAAAGTATGATTAAGTGAAAGTATGGTCTTGGGTCATTGGGTGTTTCTTGGACATTATATTTTAGTGTCCCATCATTTTCAATGGTCATCTCATATAAATATTCATTAGGTCATGTTAGATTCTACAGCTAACCATTAATTGAAAAGTATTTAGCTGAGTTCTCTTTATATGATTTGTATACATGATCGCATGCACTTGTCGTTGGGGTTAATATAGGACTAATTTCTATTGATTTTTATAACAGATCGTCACCTCATACTAAGTCTAATATAGATCATGTCCTAATTAATTTGAATGATAAACATTCAATTAGTTTAGTTCAAACTTTAGAGATCGATGAGTATAAACAGTAGGTGGATATACAAAAATAAATGTTCATGTGATGTGGACCTAGATAGAGAGGGTTTGCCTCTAACTTTAACTTCAAGGATAGGACAATTCCTAGAAGTGTAAAGCACGTGATAGAAAGTGGTAAATGATTCAAGTCACTTAATAAGCAACTGCCTATTCATATAATTGGGTGCGGTGGATTTTGGGCTCTTCCTTTTAAATTAATAAAAGTGCTGTCCAGATAAGTTCCATACCTCAAACCACTACTTTTTACATATATCTTTTTTTCTCCACTTGTTTACATATTGGGTTTTACGTTTTGCTATGTTATTTTTTTACATTAAAACAACAAATTAGAAGAGTTAAGCCTAGTTAACTCGAGAATTAACTAAATAGGGAAGTACAAGTTCTTTTATTGGTAAGTTGGAAAACTAATAATCCATACACGGATGAATCGGGATCGATTTTCCCTTAATACCTTACGACTCGAGTCTTTTGCATAGGACTTGCCTAGTACGATTTACTCTCTTATGTAATTTACAGGCTATTACACACTGACTGATTTGGGACAGAAGTTGTAGCAGTCGTGGGTTATACGTAGTTAAAGAAACAAAACAAATTAACCATTAAATTTTTATTTATTTTTTTTGAAAAATGGAAATCCCTGCCTAGGCAGCGATTTTCTTTAAAAAAAATTGAAAATCCCTGCCTAGGCAGCGATTTTCTTTAAAAAAGAAATAGAAATCGCTGCCTAGGCAGCAATTTCCTAAAAGATTGAATAATTTTTTTTTAAAATGGAAAACCGCTGCCTTAAAAAAAATTGAAAACCGCTAGCTAGGTAGCGATTTGAATTTTTTTTATAAAAAAAATCACATTTTGCAAAATCGCTGCAATAGCAGCGATTTTGCTTTTTCCGGTGGAGGAAATCGCTGGAACAACAGCGATTTTGCCGTTTTGGTTAATATAAAATTTTATATACCATTTTGAACTTTTTTTAAATATTATATACTCTTTAGACTCCAAACTCGTAATAACTTTACCTAACGGACCCGTGATGGAGAAAGATTTGTTATGTCCATGTCTAGGACCTTAATTCCACAACTACAAAATATCTTAACCATTATATTTAACATGCCTTGATGTCTACTATAGTGGAAAGAGCAAATTTGTCCTTGTACTATCATAAATTGAGCAACATGGGTGTGTGTCTATATTTAGTCCACTTAAAAAGTGTTGATTTTGCTCTGGACCCCTGAATAGAGCTTCATCGTGATACATCCACAAACACATATCTATGAATACATGAGGTCAAAATTAGATGTAATTAGTTCTAGATACATTGTATACAAGTGGATTCACATGTATCTAGAATAAAAGCAAATCTAGTCGATCGTCTGCATCCCTCGTCTCTCTCCCATCTCGCTTGATGCTCTCGTGTATATGATGTGATTCACATGTATAGAGATATATAATAAATCTCGCCCGCCTTAAGTTTATCTGGTAGCAAAAAAATATGTATCTAGGTGTTAGATATATAATTTTTTTTAAATATAGATAATAATAGTATATACAGACTTGGTAAAAATCCCTTAATTAGTAGTTAGGTATATAATATTTTTAAAATATAGATAATAATAGTATATACAGACTTGGTATATATAGCAGTAGAGTACATCTAATTATGTAGTTTCTATATGCCGTTCCGCTAATGGGCTTGTAGTCCAACAAACACGTTGCAAGTCCCAAAGATTTGGGCCCAAACGATAAAACACACTTCTTATTTCTTTAATTTCTCCTTCTTAATAATACTATAGTTTGTGTGTGTAAGTTCAGCAGAATGATATTTTTGTAGAATTAATTTAAATTTAAAATAAATTATCTTTTCCTCAGTAAAATAATTTATAGATAGATAACTTTCAAATGGATGGTTCTGGCATCGACAAATTCAGCATGATTACAAGGACTAAAAGAAGTCTAGACATTGAATATAATAATACACACATAAAAAAAGGGGACACCTTATAAGATGACACCAGCAAAACCTTCAATTTCTACGTTCTCCTATGAACCCAACTGCGGTTGTTTTACTCCTTTTTGTTTAATGTTGTTGTTTAAAATTATTTAGGGGTAAATAAAGGGGCATATATATATATATATACTATATATCTATATATATATATATAGATAATATATATAGTAATATATATATATATAGATATAATATATATTATTATATATAATATATATTTGTAGTACCCATGCTTCTAGTTATACTAAGACTCATTTGTTTCTATTTTAACATTAATAGGTCTGACTCTGAATACATATCTGAATATTAAGATTCGCAATTTAGGTGTTTCGATCTGAATATAAATCTGAATATTAAAGTGTGGTCTCTAAATCTGAACACTAAATAATTAATGTTGTTTGTTTTCAATAGCTGAATGTGCATGTGAAATTAACTTTAATAAAATATCATAAAAACTTCATTTCAACAAAATTTATCACTTTTGACAAAAAAAAAATTTTGTAAAAAAGTTTAATAATCATGATTGGAGTATAATATTTTTTCATTCAAAAACTTTGATAAGCACAAATACACCAACAGTGTTCTTGACACAGTCAATACAAGAAAACTATTAATATAAAAAAAAAACCTTGAAAGGATTTATGAAAATTTACAGTTCAAGAGGGAAAAAAATGGGTTTGGATTGATGAAAAGAGAGAAAGAAAGTGGTATTTAGAGAGTAAAATTGAACGAGTTAAAACCAAAAAAGCGATGATTTATTATTTGATAACTTATAAATGAGTCTATATTGTTAATAGTCTCCTACATATCTGAATCTGAATAATTCATATTCAATCCATTAAGTACATTTGTTTCTTTTTCTTTTATTGGTGCACCAATATACTAGAAATTTTAGATTGGTTGCTATACTTACTTGAAAACGTTTATACCTACGGATGACGGGAGAACATAACGTTTGTCAACGCGACCGGTACTTTAAGTTCGGAACTAACCTGTTTTTATAATAAGGTCGTTTATCAACTTGTGTTGTGTTGTATCGACCCGTCGACAAAAGTGATTGCGTTTAAGCTTTTTAAGGGATTGGTATACACTCCAAAAATGAGGGGTAGAAACCAAAATACCCAAGTATTGGCTTTGTGTGAGTGAAAATTTATTGTGTGGCATTTTTAAAGTCTTTAAACTTTGGTTAGAGAAAGAAAGAAGAAACAATGACAACGCCACAGCCAGATAAGGGGCAAGAGTACGAAAAGAGGGGGCCGAAAGGGTCGGCATCCTTGTTGAGAGACGTCAGCCTGGAAACGGTGACATGAACTGCGCATGAAAGCAGTCACGGGTGAAGGGGGAAGTCGGATGAGGTATTGCATTCGTTTTTTTTCTGTTGCTGGAGTAGTGTTGGGTATGTCGGTGGTGTGTGAGTAGGAGTGTCAGGCGGTGTGTGGGTTGTTTGGTGGGCTGTTGGCTGTGGGGTGTTTGGTGGTGGGGGGGGTTGTGAGGTGAGGGGGGGGAGATGTGAGGCGAGGATGGCTACCAGGAGGAGGCAGGAGACTAGGAGGAAAGGAATATGAGAACTGAAAGAACGGAGAAGAGAGTGGAGAACGAGGAGCATAGGAGAAAGGGAGGCGAAGTATAAAAAAAGAGGTAAGGTAGCTAAGCAATGCTGAGAAAAGGTAACGACTCGGAGAGGAAGATATCTGGACAGGCAAGCGGGTTATAGGTGCTACGAGACAGAGAGAAAAATTCCAGATCCTGTAGAACGAAAGAAGAAAACAGGAAAGAAAACTGAAAATAGAAAGAGAAAAGGGGAAAAGAAAATACTGAAAGGTAGAAAGTTTACTGAAAAACAGTTTTATACAGGACTGAAAGTGAAAAGTTCATCATTTTTGAATGAAAGTTTATTACATTGATTCTAAAAGAAAAATTGACACATTTTTATTTAATTAAATAGTCAAAGTCATTTCATTATACTGAATCTCTTCACAATTAAAAGGATTTCGTGGCAAGTTTTCAATAACATAAGCGTATTCAATACTAATTATTTTAATTTACGTTTAGAGTTAGTTTGTTCGTTTTAGTCTGTCTCAAACCTCATTGCTTGCTCCATTTTGTTTTCTACATTTATTAGGTTGGTTTTCGTCTCAGTTCCGAGGCGGCTGCCCGCAGTAGTATTACGGAGCACCCCGGTGGGATTCGGACTAAGAACCTGCGGCATGGGGAGCGGGAGATTGTGATTGGAGGGGGATAAATTGGTCGGGGAGGGTGGAGTTTTATAAGGCGGCGGTGACAGCGTTGCATTGAATTTGAAGGATGAACGCGTCCGCTTTTCTGTGTCTTTAGAAACCATCAAATCAACCCAAACAAGATTTAATATAATAATGTAAAATAGTGATAAGATAATATATATATAAGAAGTGTAGAACCGTGGTTGTATTATTTCGGAATATATGTTACATCACCACTGCTAAAATCATGAGTTGTCATACTTCGAGCATATTTTTCATGATTGTATATTAAAAAAAAGAGTTTAGTTTTATATGAAGTATTATCCACTTTTTACTTTCTTAACGTGGGTTTGCTGTGGTTGCTCTTTTTTGCATTTATATTTCTCTCTCCAACTTGCTGTAATCTATATCTTCTTTTCAATTTTTAAGTGGAGCCAAAAAGCATATTTTAATGTTTGAACTTAAATTTATTGTATTGGATTATTTATTCAGTGATTACGAATATATAATAAATTAGAACTTACGAGAGGCTTTAGGTTGTAATGTGATGTTGATTAAAAATAAACTAAAGATTAAGAACGAGGACACACAATATGAGAAAGTGGAGTGACTGCACCCTGTTTTCAGCCCACTTGGGAAATCTGCTTGATTTTTCATGATTGTGGACGTAGTTATAGTGTATCCACAATGAATGATAATAAAATTTTATTTATTGAGTTCACATAAATTTATGTCTCTGCTTCTAAATGCATCGATTTCAATTGCGAACCACTAAATTTTATAGGAACATGTTTTTTTATTTGATGTAAAATTTGATGTATTGAAACTCCAACCCAAAAATAAATATCATTTTTAAACATTATTTGATACCGGTCCCTCAGTTTGTTCTGTATTCTGTCGTGAGTTTCAGTAAGTGTCACTCTTCAACAATTGATGTTTATATCACTACTCATCATATCAATTCACTTTATTAAATATTTTAATATTATATTATTATATAAAGCTTTTTATTAAATATTATATGAATGATATCTTTTAATTAATTCTCTTATATATTTAATTATTTTTTATATAATATTTTTATAATATTAATTTTAGATATAAAAGTAATTTTTTTTATGTAATATTTTTTATACATTATTTTTATTTTTTTTTAGATATAAGGAGGTTCAAAAAATGAAATTAAATTGCCAAGTATAGTACCTTCCAAGTCTTTCTTATTTTAATGAAATATATTCATGATACAATAATAATATAAATTTATAAATATTTTTAATAATATTATAACATAGAGTATAAATCATATTTTTTTTAAATAATTTAATAGTTTTGGAAAAATTTAGGACCAAAAACATCATTCAAATATAATTTGCCTAAGAATATTTTTTTAAAAAAAATTTAGTATCACACGTATTACTATTCGCTTCTAACCTAGTTGTGAAGTGTGTGAAACGCCTAGTACTAAATGGCCAACCAACAAAATGCGTCTTCTAACTAATAAAGTGAAAAGAGAAAAGGAAGAAAAAAGAAAGAAGAAGAAAGAAAAGGAAACCGAGATAGAGTACCAACCAAGACCCAACACATGCTCATGCAATGGAAAGTGACATTTATTTTGTTTCGTGAAATAATCTAAAAAATTTATAGGCACATATGAATGTTTTCACATCCTATATTTTTTTTATATTAGGATGAATTTAATGAAAGGAAAAAAGGAGGGAGGGGAAAGGGCAAGCTAGCAGGGAAGAGGAGAAGAGCGAGAACAGGGGAAAGGACGAAAAAGATAGGTGGAGTAGAGAGGGACGGAGGACAACGGAACAATGTAATCGATGAAGAGGATTAGGGGCTGGGCGACAGAGGAAAGAACCCTGATGTAGCAGGGATAAAGGGCGTGTAATGAAGGGTAACCGCGACAGGGGAAAAAGGGGACACTAGCCCTCATCACTTCCCCCCACCATTTACTACTATGCTACTTTCATCCCTAACTGACACGATCCCCACCACTCCTCTCCAGCAACACCCTCTATAACCAACCTCTGTAATCCTCAAACTACATCACCACATCCGCTCACCTCCCCCACACCAAATAAGCCCACCAAAGAACCCCTCTGAAACCACCTCACCCCTCTGTAACCATCTCCACCCCCTCCAACCCACACGCCCTCACCATACTCCATCATCTAACAACACAATCCATACTCACTCAACCTAATCCCTCCCCCACTTGCCCTTTACCCCTCACACACCTCTCATCTAACAGCTGCTCGTGCCTCCACTACAGATTCCGCTCCAACTCATATATTGAATTAATATAAACACCAGGTGTGAATAAGTTTTACCCACGTAACTTCCTTCATCTTCAAACATCTGCATCTCCATGATTATAAAGGAAGAACACTTGTATTATATTCACTTTTTTTTTTTTTGTATAAAAGGAAACGGACAGTAGAGTCCACACACAAAAGTGAATGGACGTATGAGTAGAGCATTACTTAAAACACTCCAAACATCATTGTATGTTCCTTCTTATCATGCTGAATTGATGAGATCACTCTGATCATAGATTGAAGTAAGAAACCACTTTACTTTGGAATTCTATTATTATCCACTACTTGTTATATATAATATATCTAATTTGTCTCTTTCTTTGCAAGTCCACCTTTAACTGCTATGTACACAAATGGACAATATGTAAAAAGATTTATATCCTACGAGCTTTATAATTTAATTTTTAAATGAAATTTTATGTACTTTAATATATATATATCAGAACGTACGAATGGTCTGAATTTGAATTTCATTGTCACCCTGTCCATTATTGGAGAAAAAATTTCTCTTCTGTAGGATCTATTTGACCATTATGATTTGAAATAAGTTAATTTAAACTTGAAATTTTGTTTGAATAAGAGACTTGAATTTTGAAATTATACTCTCTTTTTTTTCATAAAATAAGAGAATTTCTCAACATCCCACAATTTATGGAATATAACAAAATAGTATTTGAATATCTTAGATGTCATATTAATAAAATTACACATATATGTTCCTTTTATAAAATGCCTGTAATTTCTATGTTACAACTTTTCAAATATACATAATTTTATAAAAATTTACTACTCCAATAAATGAATAATTGTCATTTTCTTTTCTGATATAATTATCCATAAGAGCAGACAAGCGAAGGGGGGGGCGTGGACGGAAAAGAGAAGGTGGGGTTTTCGTTTAAAGATTTTTAAAAATAACATGATTCAGACTTGATTTTCTGAAATG
The DNA here is from genome assembly GCA_027704765.1 of Solanum habrochaites. Taxonomy (NCBI): domain Eukaryota; kingdom Viridiplantae; phylum Streptophyta; class Magnoliopsida; order Solanales; family Solanaceae; genus Solanum; species Solanum habrochaites. The sequence goes on along the minus strand of JAKWJA010002490.1, from coordinate 49,947,944 downwards.
GGATCATTAAAGAGGGGGGGAAAAAAGAGAGGGGAAAAACACTCCGAAAAGACCGCTCATAAAACGCGCGCGGATCTGGTAGAACTAGTAAACCACAACGGTCGAACTTCTGGAAACGGAAACAAACTGCAGGACAGGGTATGGGGGAGGGGCCGGCCCCCCCGTTACCTGGGTGTCACACGGTCTTGAGATGGGTAGCAGGTTGGCGGTCCACGTGGAGGGGGAATAGCGATGAGACCGCAGTGAGACGGGAGAACGTTCAGCGCGTAGCACCCCCAAGCAAAAGACTCGCCCGTGGGAAATGGAGACGGCGCACAAAGTGGGCACGAAAGGCAAAGGGGTAGCCGACCGTCTAAAGGATAAAAAAAAGAGGGAGGGGGGAGGGGAGAACAAGAAGGAGGGGCGGGAGGGGGGCAGTCAAGGGTGTGGGGAAAGTGACGATTCGGGGCAAAGAGCAACGCAACGAACCCCCCCTAGGGGCGCACCAGCCGCATTCAACCACATCCCCCCCTCACACCCCCTTCCCAGTCAGACTGTCGCTCTTGAAAGACACCTAAATACACGAACCAACAAAAACATTACAATGCCCCTGCAATCAAGCGTTACATCAGGAGCAGTGGATACCAAATTTCACCCTCTCACTCACCTGGGAGAGAAAACGAGGGGCTTAGGTAGGAGCAGTGCGAGGATGCAGGCGGAGAACAGACAAAAGAAACAGGAGGTAACCCAACGACAGGGACGGCGGGAGAACCAAGCGTATTAAGGTCTTTCGATATAAAAATTCTATAAAATATCAATGTAATGTAAATCCATGGATATCTGATTAAGAGGAAAAACTCAAAGTGCAATGATATAGTTCAAAGATTATCATCGATTACTTGATAGGTGTATTTTTTGTGGAGTGTTTTACTATAGATGAGTGCTATTTATCATCAATATTGATAAGATCAATGTACTTGTTGCCCAAAATTCAATTTACAGTTTTTGATAATGACTCCTTTTATTTAATTTATTAATCTCTCTTTTAAAGCTTTCAAGCCTGTGGTTAGTGAGTAGTAAGCGAAGTAAGACCATTTACAACACTCTCTATTGTTGATTTTCTTTTTGAAAGAAAATAACTCATATTTCATGTGTTTCTTGTTTTGATATGATTTGTTGTCTTTTCTTTTTGATTATTTTACTTTAAAGTTAAGAGCTACTTTTTATATTATTAGTCAAGAATAAATTCCCATAGCAAAAACGATTTTTTTATAATATCGAGAATAATGTGTTTCTTTGTTTTATATTATATCGAGAATTTGATCAATAGCTTGATTAATTGAAAATTTAATTATTCACCTCGTTGATGACTGTTTAATTTTTTATTTTGTAATATCATATTCAATGTTTATGGATATTAATTTCTATATTTGTAGTATAAATTAATACCTACTTTATGTGAATTTTAACTGATTAAGATAGAAGGAGTAGTATAATGCATGTGACATTTTAATTTCACGTGTACATATTGATTATATTAACCATTAAAGAAGCATAGCATAGTCATGCATTGTATTTTGATCCAATAGTTGAATCTTGTTAGCTATCTAGAGTAGGAAGAAACAAGAAATCATCAATTTAGACAATACGTGTGTGTGTGAGAGAGAGAGAGATTAGATGAAACAATTATCTATTTCAATTTGTATCATGCATTTGGCTAAGCAAAGACAAAAATAAATTTTAATTTTATGGATTTCGATTTAAAATGATGGATTTAATAAATAGCCATTATCATTTGTTAGTTTATTTTTTACTGTTATATAAATATTTATGATATCCCTCCACTAATTACAAACATGTACATATCTCTGTGTAAGGATAATGATAAAGTGCTAAGTACTTTTTTATTTTAAAATTATTTTGGGTACAAAGTCATCTTTGTTAGAGAGTGTTTTACTCTCAATATGGATTACTTCTTGGATATAAAGTTACCTTTATTAAGAAATGCTTTACTTTGAAAATAAAACTTTTTGATGTAAATTCAAATCTTATTGACAATTAATATATATATTGAGCACGAAAATAAAATAAAATTTGAAAATGGGAAGGCACCTCCGATTAAATTATTCATTTTTTTTTCACTTCAGCAAGATGACGCATAACGGCATAAGTTACATTTATTCTTGATTGTCAAAATGACAAATAATGAAAAAGAATTAATCATATACTACGTTTTAACTTTTGAAGAAATCTATTATGAGTTTATGTTTGGTGTATTAAAATAATAATAATCTCCTATAAAGATCATGATGGGTGAGGGTTCCATTTAATACATTATGTTTTTCACTTCCCCTACTCCAAACCATTTTTAGAAAGTAAAATAAAATAAAAACTGATAATCCAAAAGGAGAAAGAAGAAGGGTAAAACTTATTTACATCAAAGTCATATGTTTAGATATTCGATACGAATAAATTTTTTCCGATAAATAGTTAATCTGTCATTATCAACTAAACTGGACCAGCCCAAATAACAGGGTCCCGATCTTTTTGCTGCTGCAGTGAGCATAGAAGTCAGATGTTTTTTTTTCTTCGTTGTTCACATTAGATCACCTTCTAATATATGTGATTTTGTATTCAAGTAAATTTAAATTTAAATTTTTTTTAAAAAGTTGTATTTGGATATATATTTTATTTTAAAAATATTTGAATTTTTTTAAGCGAAAATTTCAAAAAAGGGTGGAAACATGAAAATATTTAAAATTATATCGAAAAAGGCCTAAAAGGTCCTCGAATTATTGGAAATACAAAATTATCCTGCATCCACCTATTGATTCTAAAATACCATCGTCATCCACATTTGGGTTCAAAATTGACCACTAATTTAATGATTTTAATTTAAACAATTTAAATATTTTTAAAAATTCGTGGCACTTAACTATTTGTAATAATTTAACTTATTAGTATAATTTATAAATCAATCTACTACCAACCCATTACTAATTAAATCCCGCCAAATTAATAAATTTGTCACATTACTAATGCAACAATAAGAAAGCTAAAGACAATGACTATTTTTAAAAATTTGAGGCGAAAATCTATAGAAATAAATTGTCATATATTCAAGTGTCTAAATAAAAATTACTGATAAACTTAAAAGTGTGACTATATTAATTTTAATTATTCTTTCGTCTCAATTATGTTGTGTTACTTCATAGATAACTTTTTTTAAAAAAATCAATATATTAAAGGTTTTAAAACAAATCATAAATATTTATAAAATTATATTTTTTTAAAAAGTGCATGAATTAATTTGGAATGTATTAATTCTTTACCTTTAATCATAAATTTCGAATTCAAGATTGAAAGAGAATCCTATTGAACGTGTCCTCCTAAAAAATCCGCTAAATCTAAATTTTATTTGGGGCTTCAATTCAAACTCGAATAGTTTTTTATGTCGTTTTCAGGATTCTACAATTTTATCGTGTTTAAGTTGTGTTTATGACGATTTTGATATTATAACTGGTTTATTAATTGATTGGGTTTAGTTAGTAATGCGTGAGTATTGGGTTGATTTATAAATTATATTAATAAATAAAATTATAGCCAATAGTTGAGCACCAAATATTTTTAAAAATATTTAAACAGTTTAATTTTAAAATAGTTAAATAAGTGGTCAATTTTGAACCCAAATGTGGGTAAGAAGAGTATTTTGAAGCCGGATGAAAAAGGTATTTTAGAGCTAATAGGTAGATGAAAGGTAATTTTGTATCATTTCAATACTTCAAAGATATTTTAAATCCTTTTTCAAAATTATATTTTTAAAATCTTATTAAATTTATGATTAAACGCAAACTAGTTTTTCATATTTTCACTCCAAATCACTAACAACAATTGATAACTCCAATAACAAGTAACAATTGATAACTCTTATTTTTACTTACGACCAAATGCAATTCCATTTTCCTAATACAATTAATTGAAGATAACTTTTTAAAATCATTTCAATATTTATGATCAAACGCTAATTATATTTTCATAGTTTCACTACAAATCACTTACCAAAATTCGATAACTTGAATTTAGTGTGCGGGATCCAATACAATTCCATTGTCCGCATCAAGGTCGCTGGTGTCACACCTTGAGAGGAACAGTAAAACTTTGTTTTTTCTTTCAAACAGGCCCCTTATTGTGACCTTTACGATTTGGCTCAGTTGGTAGTCAAAAAGAATTAAAAAAAAATGTAGAATGTAGTAGTTTTAGCATTGAAAAACGTCCGAATTTTTAGACTTTTTAGGTCTCTCGTGAGAAGCAAGTGTTTTGGACTCTTTGCTTGGAGCACACATATATTATACGATCAGTCTAGAAACAGAAAACAAGTTATTTAGAATACTTATTGTAAAAGTAACCGATGAGATAATTTTTTGATGTAATAGATATGAGATTAATTAGAACTCATCACTATCAATCTGGTGAGATATTTATCTCAACATACGACAATCAAAACAAAGATCAAAGTTATCATAATCGATTTTTTTTTATCACTATTATCTTATCGTTGGAATAAGTTTATCTCAAACATGATAACAAATAAATATATCAGACAACGAATTTATTTGCACTATATCTTTTTAGAAAAATGACAAGTACCCCCCTCAATCATGCTGAATTGCCCAGAGTCCACACTTATCTTACTAAGGTCTTATTACCCCTGAACTTATTTTATAAATAATTGTCTACCCATTTTTGACTTACGTGGCACTAGCTTGAAAAAAAAAGTCAAACAGCATTGGACCTACAAGATAGTGCCACATACACCGGAAAAGGATAGAAAATTAATAATAAAATAAATCAAGGAATAATAGAACCTTAATATAGTAAAAATATATATATAAAATTTCGATCATAAATTAAAAAAATACTTATACATTATCCCTTTTTTTATCTCAAAATTATTTATTCTTTATCACACATCAAATCCTAATTTTAATTTTAACCCATCTCCATACACAAGGACAAGTGTAACAGGGCTAATTTGGGCAGCACGAAAAGAGTACTTTGATTATGATTATCATATTTAAGTTATAGTATTATCGTAAAGGTAGTTACATTTTTTTCTTTAACTATATCAAAAAGTTGGAAGTTGCGGCGTCAATATTGGGTGGCACCCAAAATACATAACAATTATTAAACTGAACAAATTATTCAATCAAGTAGATTTCAAATCTAAAATTGCTAGGATCCTGAGGTAATTCTAAAATTTGTTATTTAAATTAGCAAAAATATATAAGTAGTTCTTTAATTTATGCTTGAAATTTTAGAGATACATTTATATTATACGAATATTCTATTATTGAGATGTATACTATTAAGCATATGTTATGAAATAATATTTATTAGAGAATTAAAATATTTGCCTCAATTTTATCGATAATTACATTCGTTATGGTGTCTATTTACTCTATATAGGCATTATGCTTTGGTGGGTAGAGTTTAATTATATACAGAGGATTAATCATCGGTTCTTAAAAGCTAAAAAAGTTGTTTCCAATCTAGGTGGAAATTGGACAGTCATAGGTAAGTTATAGTAATTTTATCGTCGAATATGGAAACGGTAAAAGAGTTTCCTTCAACTTTGTTGCTTAGTACATTTGGTTATGTATTGAACGGATCGATCAGTACGGATGTTATTGTAAACTAACTGACAAAAAACATAATTAATATAAATATTAAATTATATTATATTTTTAATCCTGAATAAATATTATGATCTTGTATTATATTAATTATCGTTTTTGATTATTAAAATGTGATGAGATTTTGAGATGGTCAATATGCCATGCGTTAAGTTGGATGATAATAATATAATATTGGTATATAAAATAATAAGTAATTCGGTTGAATGAATGAAAAATCCAGTTCGTTATAGGCGATTGAATGGGATATGTCTTTTTCAGAAACTTACAAGTTTTTATCTGTTTCAAACCTTGCAAGTGGATCTATGAATACGACACATGAATTAGGTTAAACAGTGCTCTAAAGAAAATTAATCATTAAATTAAATTCGTCAGTAATTTAATTTATAAATTAGAATATGAAATCTTAACATGGAGAATCACATAAATGTTAAATGAGAAATTACGAAATATAATGGAGGAGTGCAAATACGAATTTCTAGTGGAATGATTTGTAATTTCTAGTATATGAAATCTTAACATGAGAGAGTTTGGATGTGACTTGGGATAAATGTAGAAAATCATAGTTATCTTGTAGATTCACTTGAAAGTCTGTCTATCTTGGGAATTCACTTGAAGGTACTCGCTCACGCTTCAAGAGATAATTTTTGAATAAAATTTCATTATGTTTATGTGTTCTAGTATGATATAAGTTTTAGCATAGACGATATTGATTATCTATTGTCATGTAAGTATTAAAGATTCTGATATGATTCTGCTGTGCAATATGTTTTTCAACACCTAATACCTCTGAACTTATTTTATAAATAATTTTCTAATCTTTTCGGATGACACTATTTTGAAAAAAGATATAAAAAATTATTAATAAAATAAATCCAAGAGATAATAAGACATTAATCTAATATAAATATGTCTCTAAAATTTTAAGGATCAATTGAGGAATACTTGTACATTATCCTTTAAATTATTTACTTTCTTTTAGAATGAATTTTAATTTCTAGAAGGTACCATGACAAATAGATCATTTTTTGAGATCAGATGTCAAACCATTAATAGAGACAATTGACCAAAAGAAAGCCAAGTTTCGAGTAGACATTTCGTTTTTATTTTTCTAATTGTTCTCCCACTCAATTTCATTTTACTTGATTTATATATTAAAATACTTGTTATTTTTATTGATTTTTTTTTAATTTTATATTATTAGTCATTAAATAATTACGTAAAAAGACTTTCTTACTGGACCTTCCCTTTTCATTTTCGTTTATTTCCTTCCGTCTAGCACTTATTATTATCAATAAAATAAAATAGCCATGTGACCTTCTTTTTTGTTTTTTAAAGATAAAACGTCAAATTATTAGACAGATATAAAGTTGAAATTGAGGGAAAAATATCTAGATTTTTTTTATCCATCTTTATCATGAAAAATTCAAAGTCACAATAATATGTCATGTTGCAATACTACTAATAATCGGTTGCTAGCACCTTCTTCGTGAGTTCGAAACTAAAACGTATAAAATATAATAAATTTAAAATGGTATATAAAATACCACAACGCGTGTTAAAATCGTTGCAGCTGTAGCAGCGAATTATCTCACCCTGAGACAAAAAGTAAAAACGCTGCGCCTCAGACAGCGATTTTCAAAAAAAAAAAACTTTAATCAACATTTGCTTCTTACAATCGATGCCTTGGCGCGTCTTCATTATATTTTTAATTATATATTTTTTTATAAAAAAAATAACTGGCAGACCGATTTATAAAAAAACTGTTCTTATAAATCGCGGCTTTTTTAATAAAATAAATCGCTGCCATGTCGGCGATTTATAAAATAAAATAAATTTTTTCATTAATAGTCTAGTGACATACGTTATATCCCTAAAGTAATTTTCTTTTTCTATAAATCGCTTTGCCACCTGAAGCGATTTTAACCGTCTTGGTTATATTAAAATTTTTTAGCATCATTTATGCAAAATTTTTTAATATTTTTTACCCTTTAAGTTTTCGGACTCCCTTCTTCGTGGTACAAAGTGTAAGAGCATGTTTGGAATTTAGATTGAATTAAAAGTTAATTAAATCTACTTGAGGTTATTTTTAGCGGCTGAAAGTGTTTAACAAGGTTAAGAATAACTTAAATTAAGTTTAAAATGATTTTAAAATGGTTAAAAATAAGAAGTAGGTCTCCCCAAGTTTTTATTTTTTGACTTCAAAAATTACTCTATTAAGTTTAACCTTTTATTTTTTTGAGTTGAAAGTTACTTTTCTTAAGTCAATCCGAATAAACTCTAAATTTATTTTAAATAATACAACAAGTTAAAAAAAAAAGTTAGGTGAACCATATCGTTACCTCCAGACCTATAAATGTTGTATACACATGTTTTAGGCTTATATATCACTTTGAACTACCAATCCACTTTTTTTCGAAGACGTCTCATATTACAACTGCGTGCTCTAATATTGAAGATATATAAATAAGTAAATTAAAGTGTGCTATTTCTATATTAATTTAAATTTTTAGATAAATTTAATTATATAATATAACAATTTTAAATTTAAATTTAAATTTTAATTGTATAATATAACGATTTCAAATTTCACAATCAACATAGAAAAAGTATGTGTGTTTGACCCATGTGACTAAACTTTTTAGATCCATAATTTTAATTAGTATTGTGTTTTCCTGTTATTTTATCCCAGAAGTTAATTTGTAACTGTAACAACTTAGAACCCAAAAGACTAAATTTTATACAAAACAACTCACATTAATGGTATATTTATTATTTAGTAATTAGTTATGAAGTTATGAAGATCGCAAGCTATCAATGTTTTTCTTCTTCTTATAAGGTTAAGTAGATAGGGAATTTGCTTAATATTGTCGGATTATTTCATGCATAGTTACTTTGGTTAATTTGCTTGTACGTTAACAAAACCGTTACGTTGTCGAAAATGCCAGCATTTCTCTGACACACTAGGACCTAAATGACGTGTGTGGTAGGTCTAATAGTATATCCAGCTTTAGTTTGGTGGACAACGTTTACAAGAAAGAGGTAATGAACCCAAGTTTCCACATTACGATTTTTGTGTAATTTGACAGAAAAGAGAAAAAAATATGTAATTTTAGAATAAAGCTATTATAGGAGAAAAATGCCATAATTGATGGGAATGGATTTTGGAAAAAACTCGTCCTGCTAATGGATTAAAATGGTAATAAATTAAATGACATCGTCAAAATTAAAATTGTAATACGTAGTTAAGTATGATCAAATATTTAATTTTAATCGCATTATTTGCACTATGGTATATTTTCTTACCAACTGGAAGCGTTTTCGATGGTGAGCATGAGCTTTTGTTTCCGATTCGGTTCTAGCGTCACATAAGAAAATGAATGAAATTTTACATCAAAATCTTTTACTTATTTTTCTCAAAAAGTGCCGGCTCTTTAAAAGTTTATTTATCATTTTGAACTCTGCGTGATTAATACGCGACTTTACATATTAATTCTTCGCGCCCCCACATATTTCCTATTATCACAACTCTCACGTGAAAAATAATAGATTATTTATAAAGCAAAGAAAATGTATTTGTATAAAACAACCCCTTCAGATAAGACCATATGTTAAAGATAGAATCGTCGCCAATGATATTGTGTACAGTAATTTCGATTTGTTTGTTTTATTGATTATTTAAAAAGTAAAAGGATTTCTTTTTCAAGTACTTTTTGAATATTTGAAATTGTTAACTATATTATGACTTATAATAGCGATCTTTTAAATATGTAAAGTTAACTTTTTTAAAATAAAAATTTTATATCTAAATTTAGACTAAACATTAATTTTTGTGCGATATTAGGAAATATGTACCAGAAGTTTTTACAACATTCGAGGTTTGCGTGAATGAAAGATTAAAATTATAGATAGGATATCTCTCTGAACTTACAAAATACACTATCACAAACAAAAACTTATTGTCTTTTCGTTGGTTAAATGTTTTTATATATAAATACATATCAGCACTTTAAATTTGTCTCAATATTTAATTAGATATTTAAGTTTTTTATTAATCAAACAACTCTTTAAGGCCTTAATTAATTTGTACTGTTTACTTTTTTATATTTTAAATCTTTTTAATAAAAATTCTGACTCTACACGATATTGTCTAATTCACCAACTTGGTAAAATTTTTCGGTGAATTTGGCCGTTCAGCTACTTGTAGTACGAAATGCTAGTGACTAGTTCCCCTCTCATATAAAGTCGTGGACTAGCTTTGGGTCCGTCTGGTAAGCTCAAAAGACCATATACTAATATAAATAATAGGCGTAGTTAGTTAATATAAAAGCTTTTTACTTTAAGAATTCAAGTCATCATTGCCCGATTGTTATACATTATGTGCATTTCAATTTAACTACTATGATTGTCCAAATGTTGCTTTCATAACATCTAGCAATTTGCTTCCACCTATAGTATTGTATATACGTATTAGAATACAATTTCAATTTATTCTTAAGTTAAAAATAAAATTATTTCCCAAAATTAATTATTTGAGAAGTAAATTTTTTTAATAATTTATGATACTATTAAAATATACATAGTGGTAAAAATCATAATAGGACTATTTTAAGAGCCTGTTCTTTTGCCTCAGCTAAAAGCTGGGTCCCAAAACGGAACCTTAAAAGATACATTTTTGATTATTTTAACTGTTTGGCAAGTTTATCAAAATAACTTATTTAAGTTTACAAAAAAACTTATTTTTAAGCCAAAAGTTTGATATATTAAAAAGTTGGGGTAGGTGTGGGTTTAGAGGTGCTTTTCTTTTTTTAGCTTATAACCGCTGTTTTGAAGTTGCAACTTTTTCTGTGGTTTGCCCTTAAGTATTTTTACCATCTCCAAATTATAACATAATCCCTCCTAACAGATCCTTTCATTCCATTTTTCCCCCTTTTCACGTTTCGTTGCATAGCATTAAACTCGCAGCCCACTTGTATCCAAACACAGAATAACTGCTTATTTTACATCAATTAAGATTTCACCACTTCAAATTAAAGAGGACTTTTTTTTTGTAAAGCTCTTTTGGGCTCGTCATTGTTTATTAAGCTCAATCCAATACGGTCCGGTCTCTTAATATTATTTAACCATCCGCGTAGGATAAGATGATACTATCTCGATTTAATTTAAAAAAACAAAAAAATATTTAAATTTTATAATCCTAAAATTAATTTATATCGCTTTTAATCGATCTTAAATATGATTTATACCAAACGTGTCGGTCAATATACAAAGTTAAACTCTTAAATATAGCATTTTGTTTTCAAGCCAAACACACTTAGTATATCCCAATTCACACCTAATCTTTTCTTCTCTTCCCCTCGTTGTTATCCAGCATTTCCTCCGTGTTTGCAAGTGTGAATATCTTTCTACTTCCCATGCGCTGTTAATCCCCAAAGACCCCATCCTATCCACCAATATAAAGCGTAGCATAGAACACACAAATTTCTGAGTTCATGCCCAACAACTCCACCACATATCATAAAACTTGCTCACGTCAAAAAAAACAAACCAAACATACCAAAAAATCAAAGAAAAAAGAGAAAGCATTGTAAACAAAATGAAAGAAATGGTACTAATCAATATCAATTCTATTCTTGAAGCTTTACAAGCTAACCCTATACGAATGTCTCTCTTTCTCATCATCCATGCTCTGTCGTCGGTACCGGGTGTCGAAGTCTCGCCGCGTCGTAAAAACGTATCCTCCATGGAACCATTAGGCTGGCCCTTCTCATGGAAATGATTGATAAGGACCAGTTAACTCACCGTGGTCTTGCCAAACTTGCACAAAAATATGGTGGAGTTTTTCACCTCAAAATGGCTTATGTCCACAAAATCGTTATATCTGGTCCAGAAGAAGCGCGTCAAGTACTACAGGTACTATTGAAAAATCTGACCATCTCATCTGACGAATAAACATGCTACTATCTTATTATTCAAATATTAAATTAAACAGATTATTTAATTTCTAACAGGTACAAGACAACATATATTCGAATCGTCCAAAGACCGTAGCCATAAGTTACCTAACGTACGATCGTGCGGACATGGCTTTTGCTGACTACGGACCGTTTTGGCGTCAGATGAGAAAATTATGTGTTATGAAACTATTCAGTCGTAAACGAGCTGAGTCATGGGACTCAGTTCGCGACGAAGTCGACTCAATGGTAAAGATAGTTACAACCAACACGGGCACATCAATTAACTTAGGGGAACTTGTTTTCTGTCTCACTCGTAACATTATCTATCGAGCTGCTTTTGGGACAAGTTCAGATGAAGGACAAGATGATTTTATTAAAATTTTGCAAGAATTTTCGAAGCTATTTGGTGCTTTTAACATGGCTGATTTTATTCCATGGCTAGGGTGGATTGGTAAGCAAGGCCTAAATGTTAGACTTGCTAAGGCAAGGGCATCACTTGATGGATTTATTGACACGATAATTGATGATCATATTGAAAGAAAGAAGACTATTCATGTTATTAATGATGATGGTTCTAGAGAAAGTGATATGGTGGATGAGCTATTAGCTTTTTACAGTGAAGAAACAAAAGTAAATGAGTCTGAAGATTTGCAGAATGCTATAAGGCTTACTAGGGATAATATCAAAGCTATAATCATGGTAAGTTTGATTAAATAAATATCCTAATGCTTTTCCGTACATTATTTTTATTTTTACCTTCTTTTTTTCTGTGTGTAGTTGATACATGTTCCAACTAACGTGTTATAATTTAAAAATAGGATACATAAAAATGATCCTTAATTTGACATCAGTTGACAATTAGATCGCACCCTACGTGTACTATGTCACGTAGGACACTTGTGTCTACTTGTTCAATTCTATACAAGTTTAAGTGTTTACTTGTACACATTCAAAATAAAAGGGCACAATTGTTCATTAAAATCAAATTAAGGATCATGTTTATATATTATGCCTAATTTAAATTAAGTCGTGATTTAAAAAGAAAAAAAAACTAAATTTGTACTTGTGGCATTTGTTGTTAAAAAGAAACATGTCATGTGACAACAATTTTATTTTTAAACCTGTGGCATCAATATATCATAATATTTGTGGTTTTAACTTTAAAGTTTGAATTGATAAGGGATATAAGAAATATTTTTTTTAAGAAAAAAATGAGTAGTTTAAAATATGTCATAGTATTTTTGTGATAATAACTTTTTTGAAACTTATGCCATAATATTTGTATGGTTACATATATTTCTCGTTGAGGTAAAATAGAAAGTACAAATTTGATAATTTTAAAATTTAAAAGTGACATACTTTTAATTAATTAATGAAAAAGAAAATTGGGTTACATCTAACAGAAAGGAATATTATATTGAGAAAAATACAAACAGAAAAAAGAGAGTATTTAAACATAAATTAAGTTGATATTGCCCAAAACAAGAAACTTTAAATTTTAATCAGTTGGTACTAGCTAGGATATATAACTGAACACGGCTGTCTCTGATAGCTCACGTATAACTATCAAGAATACCAGAAGCTTAGGCAACACATTTTTCGTGTAAATATGTCCAATGTATAGTTTTAGTACTTTTATAATTTGAAATTTCCTTTGTTAGATGAAAATTTTGATAATTGAGAGACAAAGGAATAAATATTATTGAAAATTGATAACCGGCCTAATATAATAAAATTTGGTGTCACCCCATATTTTTATAGTTAGACTTTAAAAATTTGATGAAACTTATTACTACTACAATTCATTAGGAAAAAATCTCACTTTAGTTTCCATTTTTTCATACAACTTGATTCTAGCGGAATGTCATATAATAGAAACATTAATTACCTCTAAATTATTAGCTTCGAATTATTTGTTGTCGCATCAATATAATAAACACCAAATATGATTACAACTATGTCTTGTCATATATAATATAATTGTTAATGTCCTAGCTATGGTCTACTAAATAGTTTTCTAGAATTAAATAGTACAAAGAAATTAGCGTACTGTACAACTACTAGATCTTATATTAGATTTTTATTAATTTATAAGTCTCTCTACTCATGACATATATCATGACTCATGAGACTAATAAGTTTAATAATCTTGATTTTAGCTTCAATGGTATTTTGTCAAGTGGCAGAGATGGAAGATTAATTAGGTAACAAAAGTTTTCAAGTACAATTGCCTAGTTTTTTTAATGTGAAAAAGTTGCTCCAGAAAGAATTTACTAAATGATTAAAAAAAATCATTATATTTAACATGTAAAAACCATTGGGGGTCCCCTACTCAAATTACTCTGTAATTAAAATTTCAAACTGGCCAATAAATACCTATGTAGAAAATTTGGTACCATTCATTATCCCTTTGAAAAATCATTTTTGTGAAAACGATGTAAAAGTTATAGTTTATCTTACTTCTACCTAATCCCCTCACCTAACTACATTTGCCTATTTAACTTTTAACAAACCTTAAAATATTATATTATATTATTTGATTCATATTGATAAAATCGCAGGATGTAATGTTTGGTGGGACAGAGACGGTGGCATCTGCGATAGAGTGGGCCATGGCTGAGCTTATGAAAAGTCCAGAGGATCTTAAAAAGGTACAACAAGAATTAGCTAACGTGGTCGGACTCAGTAGGAAAGTTGATGAATCCGATTTTGAAAACTTGACCTACTTAAAATGTTGTTTAAAAGAAACTCTCCGACTCCACCCTCCAATCCCTCTCCTCCTCCACGAAACCGCGGAGGAATCGACAGTCTCCGGCTACTTTATTCCAGCAAAGTCACATGTTATCATAAATTCGTTTGCAATTGGACGTGACAAAAACTCATGGGAAGATCCTGATACTTTCAAGCCAAGTAGGTTCCTTAAAGAAGGTGTGGCAGATTTTAAAGGTGGTAATTTTGAATTTTTACCATTTGGGTCGGGTCGAAGGTCTTGCCCCGGAATGCAACTTGGGCTTTATGCATTAGAAATGGCTGTGGCCCATTTACTTCATTGTTTTACTTGGGAATTACCTGATGGAATGAAACCAAGTGAACTAAAAATGGATGATATATTTGGGCTTACTGCTCCATTGGCTAATCGACTAGTGGCTGTGCCTACTCCACGTTTATTATGTAAACTTTATTGAAGACCAAATAAAGATTTTATCTTTGTTACCTTATTGTATTATATATAATGGTTCATTTTGATTGGATTAGTTACCTAGTTGTAAATTAAATGTCCCCTCCTATGGTTTGTTTCTTCTTTGAAAACATAAATTTTTAAATCAAATAAAGATTTTATCTTTGTTACCTTATTGTATTATATATAATGGTTCATTTTGATTGGATTAGTAAGGGGATTTCATGTACGTAGTTGGATGAATTTACTATATAGATAAAGTATACATTGAATATATATAATTATACACATATACTATTAAAAATCTATTAATATAAAAGAGAGTACAAATTAATTGAGTCTCCCCTTAAATGAGACTCTTCAAATCCTAAAAACTCAATTACGGAGGTTATTGTGTTATTTTATGAGGGAAACAAAACATTATTTTTAAAAGCTAAACACAGTTACGAAAATAATGTAGGAAATTTAGGATAAATTTTATTTTCTTCAATCTAAACTATATGTACATATTTTTGAAACTCAACTTATTAAAATTCATTTCAGAAAATCTCACTTTGGAAAACGAATTTTATTAAAGATGACTTCATTTTTAAGACGTGAGCCCAATAAATTTTTTAAAAAACATTTTAATAATGTGGAAAAAATATGGCACGCCATATAATGTACTCTTTTTATCTTTCTTCGATGATCATGAAAAAATTCAGTCTAAATTTTGAAATATTACCTCCGTCAAATTTATTTACTGGATACATAGGCTATTTTGCCTATCCTATTCGCTTTTACTCGTTTAGTATAGAACAAATTAAATATAAATCTCTGTATTGTTATCTTTTAATTAATTTTATTATATCATAAGCTATAGTCCTTTTGACCACGCCACTTCGTACAAAAGCATTTAAATTTATCATTAACATAAGGGTGAAGTATGTTCTAAAAATAAACTAAAGGAATAATAATAAAATAAATTAGACAATTTTTTATCATAACATAAGGGTGAAGGATGTTCTAAAAATAAACTAAAGGAATAATAACAAAATAAATTAGATAAATAAAAATGAACGAAAAAATCGACTAATAGTGGGTAGGTTTGAGTAGGTCCAAAGCTGTGTTTGGGGACCGTTGAGAAAGTTTGAATTATAATGCTGGAAAGTGGGGAAAATGGGAGGTTCTGAATTAAATAGGAGGACACGGCATATAGTAAAGGGAAGGAAAAATAGTTTTAAAAAAAAGTTTAAATAGTTAATTAATTGAGTTATTAATTAGATTTTTCATGGTATTAGCTTTTCTTCTTCTTATATTAGGGTAACACAAAGGAAATAGAACTCACATAATAGTTAATTAATTGAGTTATTAATTAGATTTTTTAATGTATCAGTTTTTCTCTTTCATTCTTAAATTAGGTTAAGACAAAGGAAAATAGAGAATTAAACACTTACTTGAAAGTTTAAATAATTAATTAATTAAGTTGCTAATTAGTTTTCTATGACACTAATTTTCTTCTTCTTAAATTAGGTAAGGGGAGAAAAAAAATAGAGAATCAAATTTTCACATGAATGTTCAAATAGTTAATTAATTGATCTACTAATAGATTTTTCATCGTACAAGGTTTTTTCTTTTTAAATTAGGATAAGGATAAGGAAAATAGAGAATCAAACTCATTTACGAAAATGAAAGAGATATCTGTTAAAGTCGACTTCATGAAAATAAGAAAAGAAGAAAGTTTAGCGAAGATAGAGATGGAAAAAGATAAATTTTGCCCAATTGTTATTAAGATCAATTCCCACGGGAAAGTTTAAATAATTAATTAATTGAGCTAATGATTAGATTTGTCACAGTACTAGTTTTTCTTCTTCTTGAATTTAAGGAATGAAAGAGAAAATAGAAAATCACACCACGTGAAAGTTCAAATAGTTAATTAATTAAGCTCTTAATTATTAATTTTTTCACGATACTAGTCTTTTTTTTTTTTTAAATTAGAATCGGTGAAAAAAAAATAGAGAATCGAACCTTCTATAAAAGTTCAAATAATAATTAATTATGCTACTAATTAGATTTTTCACGGCACTAAGTGGATGCACGGTTCCAAATTAAAGTAAAACCAATTTTTCAACTCCCCAAAAATGTTGTTATTGTAGAAAGTTGACACTAATTGGAAGACGAAAGCAACCTTAATTGAGTTGAATATGTTCATAGGGATTGGATAATCTTTAAAACTTTAATTTAGGGACATTAAAGGACAAGACTTCTCTTGTGACATATAAGAATAGTCAATTCAAAATATTGCTATTTTTTATGCATTTTCAATTAATGAGTTTGAAAAAACTTGGTTGAGTATTTGCTTACATCAATAACTAAGACACACGTGGTATACATAATCTAAGTGAACACTGTATGTATTTAACTTAAGTTATTTGTATTAGTGGTTAAAGTTAAAATGAAGAGCCAAGCACAAGTCTCACCATCCTAAATATTTGTTTCGTTTGATAGATGTTTTAATTGATGGTGTGAAAATATTTGCTTAATTCCTAATTATTTGTTTCGTTTGATAGATGTTTTAATTGATGGTGTGAAAATATTTGCTTAATTAATCAGGTACTTTCTTAGGTAATTACAATTAAATCCTTTCTAATTCATTAATTGGACATCACCATTATTCTAGTCTAACGATATAGGTAAACAATGTTGAATATACAAAACGACCCAAGATCATTAAAAGACCGCTATAATTAGTCAATATCGATTTGTGATCGATGATTACACTCAACCAAACTTCTTTAGTAACAAATTTTGAAATTAAGTCCTACATATGGAGAAAAATCTTAAACTCTATTAGATATTGTTTTCAAATTAAAAAATCGTCAATAATTTAAATGTAAGTTCCAATTATTCATGCATGACACTATCAAAATTCCAAACAACTTGCTAAGTAAAGGGTGTTTAATGCCATGACTCGGAAATGGGGACACAAAACGCGAAGGTAGATGTTATGCGTTTTTTTTTTACCCCTAGCTCTTCACCCTTCTTTCCCCTTTTGCTCTTTCGCGACGACAAAGGTCAAAGATTAAGAATCATCATGTCCTATAATTATGCAACTTAAACAATGTAAAGCTTAGGAATTATGTTGAAAAATAATAGGATTCAGATACATTGATCTTCTGATAATGTAGAGAAAATTTGTTGATTCTTACTGTTCATTTGAAATAGTTGTCTCCTGCCTCTTAGGAACAGTATCGAAAAATAATAAAATTCAGATAAATTAATCTTGTGATGGTAGAAAAAATTGTTGATACCTAATATTCAATAAAGTAGTTGTCTCATGCCTCACAATTTTACTGTCATCAAATCTATGATTGGTTTGATTTTAGAAATTTAAAAACCAACTAAATTGATTTGATTTTGATTTTATATCAAAAATCTAAATCTAAATCCAAATCGAACGATGAACCCCTGACTCGCTAGTGTAACTTGCATAGTATTTATGTTGATAAGAGATTTTAAAATGGGTACACAACTGATGACAACAGATCGGTTGATACAACATTCGACCAAAATTTGAAGGCATTAATGGGCCAACTGAGAAATTGTTGCTGCTAGAGGAAAGGGAATCTTTAGCTTCACTAATTTCACATGGATCATTTCCCTAAAACAAAGTCATACTTTCTGAAATCTACAATTAGCTTGAAGCATATCAAGCGTTATGCAACAAACATAGATACACACACACCCGTTCAACACTACAACTCAAAAGTTAATAAAAATTGAGTTAAATAGTATGCTATAGTTATGATGTCTGCTAATGCAATGGAGATTTAGATGTCATACAACTCTGTTTCATCCATTGAGCATCAAAGTTGTTGAACAACTATATTCTTTATCATAATTAGCATTATATTCCACCACTTACTTCAAAAGGCGGACTACGGCCAAACCAACAGCTGATATAGACACAAGGGTACCTATGCAATATTTTATAACATCATATTTTGCAGCTTCCAACTGAGCCCGTAGTGTATGAATTTCCTGGGATTATATAATTACATACAACAGCAGAAAGGATTAGAACAATTTACCAGCTATCAAATGCATATCTATAGTTATTAGACTCACTCGGTCAAGTGTATTAGTGAGATTAGCAGTTTCTTGATTCTGATTTGCTAGCTCATCCCGGATTCTCCTGCACAGAGAGCATAACAGTTGAGACTAGTCGTAAACAGCTAAATAGCAGTACATCTGCAAATCATACTACTAATGGTTATGCAATGACTGGCCAAAACGAAATAGTGACGGTAACTCCTTACCCCCTTTCAAGATTGAGATCCAACCTATGGCCAGCAGAGACTTTGTCAATTTCATACCTGCAATAACCCAAAACAGAGACCAGAGAAAAAATTACAAATTTCAAAACTAGCACACCGTAATATGAAAATGGTAGTGTGGTACTAAGAATATAGTTTGTGAAGGCCAACCTCAATTCACGGCGCATCTTTTCAATATCACTTTTGAGTTTTTCAATTTCATGTTGCAGTAGAGAAAAGTGGTTCTCCTGAATCAACGAACGAGTGAAGCATCAACGAATGAGTGAAGCATGAATCATTTTATAAGTTGACACCCATGAATCATGATGAAAGGAAAAATTAGTCCAATGTAATAAGCAAATAGAATTAAGCGGTTTACTAATTTGCACTAAGCTTGTTCTAGTATTACACCTTTGTACATATGTATGTAAAGTCTAATGCGTCGGCTCACATGATCTCATTTCTTTTCTTTTTTTTTAATCAGAACAGGATCATGTATTAATTCTCTAATGTCTGACAGATTATCAGTCGCATTATCAGAAGAAAACCCTGACTCTTCGCTGCAGTCACAAGCAACAACTAGGAGAAAATCACTACTGTGTCACTTTACAGCAGTGTTTTGCCCTATAGTCGCTTTTCAAAAATGTGGTGTGTAAAACAATCACCATTACAAAACTTAATATTCCATTATCAGAAGAAAACCCTGACTCTTCGCTGCAGTCACAAGCAACAACTAGGAGAAAATCACTACTGTGTCACTTCACAACAGTGTTTTGCCCTATAGTCGCTTTTCAAAAATGTGGTGTGTAAAACAATCACCATTACAAAACTTAATATTCCATTGCAAGCAGAACCCACCAAACCACACTCACTGGATCTTTATGAGCCACCACTCACAACCAGAAACCTCTGGAGTCCCAGAGGCCAGAACGCCTCAGACAGAGACAAGTCAAACACTTGGTTGTGCTCTGACTTCCACAATATTTCAAAGCAGCATGTCATCTCTGATTTCACTTGCGCAATATCTTAGGCTCGCTCATCGTCAATCTCTACCATCTGATCACCACCCCCACCCACCTCCACTGAACTACACCTCTTGACATACCAACCGTGTTAAAGATTCACATCTACTTAACATTCACACCTTACACCAAATCCTTTCATTGCCACATGCATTGCCATCTTCATCATCTTTTACAATACTAAAAGGTAACTGCCACATCTTCCAATCAAATTTCAAGGTTTGGAGAAACGGAACTTCCACGCAAGTACCTTCAGTTCACATTATTTCAGTTTACTAGTGTAAATATCAATAGAGAAGTACAAATACTAACTATTGTATTTCATTAAGGAACATAAAAAATTCATTCTGAATCCAATGAGACACTAACACACAATTACTAATCCCAAACTGAGCATCCACTGGTTCACTAGCTATTTTGTGTGGTATTTCATTTTAAGAGATTAGATCATGTTACTATACTCAGATCGAGATGCCAATGAGCTCTGCAACATCAATTCGGATTAAACCAGAACAGCAGTAGAGTAGGTGGAGTACCTATTAAAAGCCGTTCTATTAAGTATGTTCTTCATTAAGCTTCTATATATATAATACTATCAGCAAAACCTCTTAAAAACCTGAGATTGGCTCATTATACAACAGATTGACATCTCAAGTATCATATACGATAGCTCTACTTTTTGCGATCATATTCTAACTAACTTCCTCAAGGGAATATCGAGACATGAGTGTATTAGGAACCTACAGGATAGTTTCAGACACAATTTTGATAAAATAGTCACACATGATACCCGTCTAATCCACTGGCTGAATGTTCTTATCTATTAAACAAAAGTATCAAACTTATAATGCAGAAAACGTGAATACATAAAAGGTGAATTTCAAGTAAAATTATGGCCTTCGCAAATATGA
Organism: Solanum habrochaites; assembly: GCA_027704765.1. Classification (NCBI taxonomy): domain Eukaryota; kingdom Viridiplantae; phylum Streptophyta; class Magnoliopsida; order Solanales; family Solanaceae; genus Solanum; species Solanum habrochaites. The sequence continues at coordinate 49,926,909 of JAKWJA010002490.1, read as the reverse complement.
TAGAAGATATGGACTTTGAAAAGGGAAACAATCAAAAGAGAATGGAAAAAGGTTGATCATTGGTGATACCTAGAAAAAGGAAGGTCTTTTTATTATATCAGCCTGGTCATTGAAGAGTTATCATAAGATTACTCCCTTTCAGGGAGAGAATTTTTCCTTCAATAAAGGCACTAATATTTCCCAAAGGCCATATATATATGATGGATGACCAACTCATTCAGCATAACACCACTCCAAAACCCAATCTTTACCAAAATACACAATGCCAAAGGAGAAAAATTTCTACCAACAGTATCTCTTTATTAAAAAAGGCAAGTAAAATTTGTCAAGACAAACCTATGAAAAAGTAAATTAGCGATACTCAGTGCATCAAAATGTGAATCCACAAATCTCACAGTGAAGAATTGATACCTGAGAGCTTTGAACTTCGGACTTAAATTTGGACAACTTGGATTCTTGAATCATCTCAAGCTATAGAAAAAACTAATGTCATATTAGTATAAAGTTTAAGCTAAATTATTGCAAGGACCAAAATAATTAATTCAATATTACATGTACACAGACACAGTTGCATGTATAACATAAAAAATTACTTACTCTCTGCAAATCAGCTTTAGAAACAAATGTCTGAGCTACATTTTCCAAGCTATCGCTCAAAACTTCAGTAATAGCAGCCGTTATAGCCTCCGCTTGCTTCGTAGGCACCCCTTTCGCTTCCAATTTTCTCACCTAAAAAACGCAAACAAACACTAATTCATTCTAAGGGCATATCAAAACTGAAAAAAATCAAACATTTCTTCATTTCAATTTCGCAATCATAGAAGCAAGTTAAGAAATTACTAGAGCTAGAGTGTCGACTAGGAACAACAGCTTGCCGTCGAAAGCACGGTTCGAAATGAGTCGGCGGTGGAATCGGTGGCTTCCGGCAAAAGCTCCGAGTTGAGGTCCGAAATATCCGACCCGTTTACATGCCGCCATTCGAATTTAATCAAAACAATCGGCTTCTGTATTCCGATCGTTGAAGAAGATTAAATGAAAAAGAATTCTTATCAGGGGAATTGTGAAATACTACAGCATTTTTAAACCTTTGCTTCCACCTTCCAATTTCAGCAAGGTAATAAACCGCAGCAATTTTACCGCGTGATATTTGTAAATTTACCCATTGTTACAAAAAAAAAAAAAATTGTAAATATATTTTTCTAAAAATAGATTAAGATATATACCGTGTGAGAAAACAATTTAAAAAATTATGTTTTTTTTTTTATAAATGTCTTTGAGTAAGTTGAAGAGTAAAAATATTTTCATAAAAAAGTATTCATTGAAGAATGATGATAATGTTAGCTAATCCTATAGCTTGTAATGAAGTTAAATCGATCTAAAACAACTTACCAATTGAAATTTGTGTGAACTATGCGCCTTTGAGAAAAACATATTTAAATTTTTTGAAAAAAACTTAAAAGTTTAGTCAACTATTGTCCTAAGCTTTAAAAACATCTGGACAGATGACAATTCCAGCTCATCCACATTATTTGCTTACCAATATTAATGAATTCCTTTGCATTTCCTCAACCAACAGGATAACCAAGTTTATACAAACGATTACAGAACTCACCCCTGGTCAGAGCTAATTATGCTTCTAAACTACAAATGGCAATGTTGAAAGACATATTACAAGGTTTCCTTTTAACCTATTCCAAGACGAATGAAGCGAAAGTATGATATTATTTGGAGCAACATTCAGCTCAATGCTCATTTCATTTCTCTATTTAAGATTAGGGATCCTATTTTGGGCGTCCATAAAAGATGTCATCAACACTTTCTTTTATTCGACTCCCTACTTTCCGCAAGTTCTTGGCGACCCCCATTGCCACCAAGTTAGCGTTCCTGGAGAACCTGTATTTTCAACATCGCCCTTGTTATTAAACAATTCTATACAATGCATCACATGAAACATATATCATATATCAAAATTCAAAACACTGCTTGCCTGGTAAGGAACTCATCACCAGCTGAGTTAGTTGGTTTGTTTGATCGAGGCTGTGGAGGTTTATGTCCACCTTTTTTTCAATAACAATATAAAGGAAACAGAAGAATCAAATTAGGTTGCAAACGATCAAACCAATATATAATGAGCGTAACATTCCAAATAAGTGCAAGAAATAATGAACATTTACATAACAAGATCCCTGAATAACATTGCATATCAGATTATGATCAACTAATAAACAAAATGGCAAATGCAGGGTTTTCATCTGCTAAAGATCTAACACATTATACCAATACAATGAAATGAAATGCATGGAAGAGCAACAACAATTATCCATGAATTAGAACACAAAGAAGCCAGATAAGATGTGTTAGAATCAAAACAAGGAATAAGATTATCTAACATCCTACAATACTTCCCCTCTTTCTTTAAATAACCCTGGTACCCAAGCAGCTTATGCACACAGGACTAAATGGAACACTGTCAATAGCTTGGTAAAGCAAGAAGAAAATCGAAAAGTTCCAAAAGGAGAACCAGGCACTTGTATATTCTGTTTCAGCTACATCTAGATTCAAACTTAACCATCATGAGTGCATTTCCTACCAACAATATCAATTATCTAGGACGGAATATCAAAATTTCCTTGTTTAGAAGTTTTTCCAAAATGAATAGTCATAACACTAAGCAATTCTACTCTGTTCTTATTCCCACTACTAACAAAGACTAATAGAAGATAAATAAAACAGCAGGTAGAATTTTAATTGAAAAATGACATTAGGTATTCTTAGAAGGGGAACAAATGTCTGTAAATTTATTAATTATGCCTGTATGTCCTTCAAAGACAAGTCCAGTAGTAGTAGATAAGGAGATCATTTATCTCCATCAGTGTTCTTTTTTGTAAAGGAATTTTTTTAAGCAAGTTAATGTAGTGGAGGGCATCTGACGAGGTTCATAAAAGGGGTACCAGAGGTGAGGAGATACCTTTTTTAATGAAAAGAGTGAGGAGATATCAATATTGCATCTTCTCTATGAGGGGTGTAATAGTTGAGCCCCCTACCTAAGAATTTTGATCTTCCTCCTGATGGTAAAGATCAAATAGGGCAAACTTTGAAAGTCAGATATCTCAAGATCTATAGGGATCTTGTGGCTTGATCTATAGGCAATGGTCACAGACGTTCGTAAAAGGGACTCAGAAATCTCAAGATATATAGGGTTCTCGTGGCTTGATCTATAAGCAATAGACGTTCTTGAAGGGGAGGTAGGACAATATATATGGGATGATCTTTTAGAAGGCGAATACAAGATTTCACTACATGAAGTGGAAACTTTCCTACATAGCTTTATAGCTATTCACATTTTAAAGGTCAATAAGATCTTATGAAAAGAATCATCTTCAAATTTCTCTCTGTTATGTCAGGCCCTATTTAGATTCATGATGAGGAACAACAAAACCCCAAGAGTGTGATTTTCTTTACATGATGTGCAATGCGAAGAGCAATATCAACAACAGAAAATAAAATGAGAGGATGCATTGTCAAAGTGATGTCATATGTGTAGAAGGCACGAAGAAGATGTGGATCACAACCTACAAACAGTAGCATTGCCTGTTCCCTATTTTCAACATACAACAGCTGCTCCTAGAATAATGGTTGAAACAATGACAAGCAGGAGGCTGAAAAAGCTAGGCACCAAGAGGAAAAAAGAATTTAAGGACCCCAACATCTTTAAAGGAGAGTGATGAACATAAGAACTTTCTGAAGCAGCCGAGAATTCAATCCTAGTAATCAGAAACATTATCTTATAAACACTCTTATTTCTTTACATAAAGAGGAAATACCATATTGCATCGACAGTTGGGTGGACTCTAGGGAGGCATACTTTTTAAACACTGCATCTAGAACCGTCTTAGTATGATTTACTTGAACTATGAAGAACAGAGACCAGCACTGCAAAACTAGTGCAATAATTCTGCATCAGCTCTGCATTGGTAGTTTTTGTCTCTGTACTGAGGCTTTAAGCTCTATCATGCAGAACCTCAAAAGGTCAAACCAACCACTCTATTCTGGATGCAAAGCTTTAAATTCAATAACCTTGATCTTTTGGGATGCCCATTATTTTATTTATAATGCGGATCCCACACGTAAGACGTTGATTGGACTTTAAACTGACATGAACAAGCAAGTTCTTCATCAACAAATAAAAGTAATTTTGATTCTTCAATGAGGATTTTTTGATAAAGGATATTTCTGGATATTTTTTACTTTAACAAAGAACAGGAAATGCAGTAGGTTAAAATGTGAATAAACTTTCATGAGGCATGTAATTAATTAATAAAACATGTTACTAGAAATTTAAATATCAGGAAATTGGAACTAGAACACATTCCTATGTAACAAAATGTTTGAACCAAAACTAGACATCCATATGAAGAAGGAACACCCTAAACACACAGGCAATAGCATATAAGCATCACATTAAATATATTTTTAGGCGTGGAGAAAATGAGAGGAGGTAGTCACCTTCTCTGTTATGAGCAGGAGTATGGCCAGGAGTTGCATCAGCTGAAGTGGGTCTTTTATCCACCAAAACCTATGGCACGCTTTCTATGTTAGTTTAGCAAAATAAAATTGGGATTACCAGAAATGATGACACAGAAAACACAAAGTTATTCTGGGCCAAGTATCTTCCTGTCTATTCTGTCAAAGGTTAAATTGCACGTAAACACAATACTGGTCAGAAGAGGAAAGTAAAAGACAACTATGGACATACTCGCTGTATCTTAAATCACTAAAAGCATGGCATCTCAAGCAGAAATAAATTGTTTACTTCTCCATACTTATCCTAGACTCATAACACGAAACAAGGCATGAAGCGAACTAGAAAATAGAAAGAGGAGAATGCTAACCTCAAGGCCAACACAGACAGGCAATTCTGTTTGTGCCTTTTGAGCTTCAGTTGATCGAGATTTCTGATCCAAGTAAACAGAATAACCGACGCAAGCATATCTAAAATCTGTAAGGCTCCGACCCTCTTTAGAAGCTTCCTTCTCAGATTCCCCAACAATATATCGAGGTACTTTAACAAACATCAAAACGAGTCTCAGCACACATCCACTACAGGTCTAATTTTTAATTATGCGAAAAATGGAAACATTAAAGCAGAACATTCAATGAATAATAAGATACAGTGGCAGAGGCTATGTACCCAACAACTGAGCACATTAAGTCAAGAAATTCTAACTTCCTGTTTCCCACAGAAATATTTATAAGAAGGATAGCTCATATGACATGGAATAACTAGACCAGACCTAATTCAACATTCAATTATAATAAGATACAGTAGCAGAGGCTATGTACCCAACAACTGAGCACGTTAAGTCAAGAATTCTAACTTCCTGTTTCTCACAGAACCATTTATAAGAAGGATAGCTCATATGACATGGAATAACTAGACCAGACCTAATTCACCTGCCCAAAATGCTAAATATTTAATCATTCAGAGTATTACAGCATAAGTTAAATGTATTACTACCAATATTGTTGAGCTTGGTATTTGGTCTCCTTATTGGAATTTTAGACAATTATCACCTCTAAGTTAGCTTTTGGGATTGAGTTAGCTTTTGGGGTTGAGTTAGGCTCGGGGTTAATTTCTTATCAAATACAGAGAGAGTTTATGAAATGACAGATAGACCAAATTGGATTAAAAATAACTATTGGTACTAATTACACCTCAATTCCAAACTAGATGGTGGAATGTACGAATCCTCAACATTCATTCTGCTCCTATACTCATAATTTGCCAATTAAGACCAATCAGGGATTCTCAAGAACTAGAATCTCTACATTTTCTATTGAGCAATTAACTATTAGATACTGAAAGTTCACCAGTAAGCTGCAAATTCAACGAATCCTAAATACTTTTATGAAATTTGTGTTCCCAAGAAAAACAGAAAAAGAAATCAGTTCAAGCAATTAAATTAGCAAAAGAGAAGCACGATAAGAAAGTAACAATACATTTACAGTTCTGTGCTCAAGAAAATCAAGAAAAAGTTAGAAGGCGAACCTTGAGGAAGGGAACTACTAAGGCCGATACAGAGAGGATTGCGAGAAATGGATTTGAAAGTAGACGAGTAATATAGACATCCTTTGCATGATTTTCCTTGATTCTTGGATGACAACGACGAAGATGCCGGAGATGAAGATACGCCTTCACCGGAGACTGTTCCTCCGGCTCCGGTCTCGTTGATTGGATTTACGCTTTTGCAGTTGCCGTCGACGCAGCAACTGCTGCCTTTTTCGATCGTACCATTCTCCTCCCGCATCTGTTTATTCCTCGCCTTGGCTCTCCACAGCAAAATAACTGGATTCAGATTATTTTTTTCTTTCCTTCAACTCTCAAGCGCGTTTTACTTTTTATTGTTACTCGACCTAGGCTTTTAAGGGATTCGAACCCGGATTTATACAATTATATAGTATTTGATAGAATAAATTGGCAAGTAATTTTGAATTATCAATATGATATTTAATTTTATGACCTCACTGAAAATCCAAAAGGTGAAAATTAGGCCTAGTAAAATGAAATGAAATATTTGAAGAAGTAAGAAAGTCATTTTCACTTTCTCAATATATTCAAAAAGAGACCCTACTTTCAATCCTAAAGTAGAAATTATATATATAATATATAAATTAAATAAGTCAACCTTGATACATATTCATATACCAAAGCTTTACATCGCAATGACTTCGTCATATACTTCCCTCTATCCTAAACTAAAAATTGTAAATTGACTTTGATAGTTGATTTCTGAAATTTGGCAGTTAATTATTCATTATACAATCAATACATATCAGTAAATGTCCAAAATGAATAAGTATTTACTGTTATTTTCTAAAATTTCACAATCCATAAAACACTAATGCTTCTCAAATCAATCTGGCATAAATCAAATAAATAAAAAGAGCAAGAGAATCGTAATTTCATATTCTTGACATATTATTCATAAGCAGAAAGCTTATATGTGATATATTGTATACAACAATAGAAACATACCCAGTAAATCCCGGAAAGGGTGGAATATCTACTAGAGAGACGGTTTCCGATAAACAAACGGCTAAACAAAATCACTAAAGTTGAGATGAAAATATTGAATAAACGTAACAGTACCAGACTAGAACCCTGTTAGTGGTTATATAATGAACTGGCTATCTATGTGCTTCCTGTAACAGATACAATCCCCTAAAATACAGTTATCTAAGGAAGAAAATGTGTTGCCACGTCTGTCTTTATAGCGTGACTCGACCGAGGACTACCGGATAATAGGCATCAAGATCAAGTAGATCTAAAATCTTTTGGGTAGCCCATAAATAGGAGGAATGGCCATCAATGAGTTCAGTTACATCAACCTGTTAAAAGTGAGAGTTTTTAAGCAAAAAATGATGGAGATCCAAATTTGGTTATCCTTAAGAAGAAGACTTACGTTCTCAATGCCAGGAACATCAACCGGTTGAATTCCAGCCAAGCCTCGAGTCAGGAGACTGTTTAGAGAAATTGCACAAGTTACCCAGAAATAGAAGCATAAAACAGCATGTGAAACAGAGAACATATTCTCCCTCCATCCACAACTAGTCTAATTTTCCATTTTGGATTATCCCAGATTCATTGTGCACTATTCTTAAATGAAGTGTTCTCATATTTCTTGGGGGAGGCTTTTTTTTTTAATAATCCAGATATGCCCTGTGAGTTAGCTGGTCCAACCCAAATTGGCTCATAGGTTCAGAAATTTGAGAATGTAGCCTGCACTCTACCCTGCTCAACTGGAATACCTTTCTTGAGTCAGACACAGGATAAAAAATGACATGAAGTGTTTTACGTGACCCAACTTTACTCTCTCAAAACAGTTTTGTCCCTGTTTTATTGTCCTACAACATAATAAATTATCGGAATATGACTCCCTATTTTTTCAAGATATGAACATTTCATATTTTCAATATATAACAAAATAGTTGTGCTAGTCCATATGCAACATTGAAGGGGGTGCAAGGGAATAGGTTTAAGACAGATTATGCCCAATTCAACTTTCAACATCAGTACTATGCTTGCAACTAAGGCAAACCTGGCACGGAAGGCAATTCCTAGCATCCAATCGTTTGTAGCATAAGCATTCACGAATCGACCAGCCACTACCTGTAAAAATAGGAAGAGGGATCCTCAAATAATAATGAGGTGAGCGAGCAGGTAAGTACAATCCTTATACTAGAGAAAACAAATATAAAGAGGAAGGAGATAAATATGCTCATACTAATAAGAGTAAATGATATGAATAAAGTGGGAAGCAAAAACCTTTCTAGCTGCTTCCCAGTTCATGTTTTTAATTGCAATGGGTGCCCCAAGAAGAACAACTCTCTCCACAAGGCCAGCTGTCAAAATACAAGAAAATATTTTAGGATCATCTTTGAAAATGATAAAATGTAAGAAAAAAAAACATATTTCAAAATAAAACTTACAAGTATTTGCACTCTCAGCCAGAACCTGGAGACATTTAAAGATAACTCTTGCCCCAAGTGAAAACCCAACAAGTGTTACAGGCCTGAAATATTCATGGACAACCAATAGAGTTGGCTGATGTGAAAACTCAATCTTCCAGGAGACTCAACTGGATAATGCTCAGAATCTATTCAAGACTGTTTACCTATTTCCTTGTAATCCTTTCTGCAACACTTCTGCCAGAAGTTTTCCTGCCTTATCCGATCTGAAATAAACAATAGGTTAAAATCAAAGTAGGAGACAATGCTTTGACATACTAACAAAATATCACAGTAGAACTGCTTGATAATTTAAGCAGAGGCAAAATTGGAGCCAGAATTAATACTGAAACAAAAGATGGAAATACAGAAAATTCAAAGATAAGAATTGCAAGGGACAAACAAAAACTAATGAGAAAACTGGTAAACAATTTGAGTTCACCTATACAGGTATAGATTCTTTACATCATTACTGCAGTTATATAAATCCTATCCTTTTACTCTAATCATATCATATAGACAAACGGAAGATAAAACAGCTTCATGACCTTTTCCTCCTTGATCCCAACCCCAAGCTCAAAAAAGAGATTGTAACAGACACACAGACAAAAAAGAACCTGTCCACGGCAATTGCCCATTTGCTGTCAATAAAATCTGTCATTGCAAGCAATGTTGCTGGTAAAGCCAATGCTGTCAAGAAAGTTTTTAAAACTGTCATCATAGCACCTCGCTTCATCAACTCCATTGCAAGTCCTGTAGTTAGTGATGATGTCAGCATCATAACCGATCACAGTGGTAATGTAGCTGGTCTATGTATCATATGCTAAAAAGCAAAGTACAAATTATTACTTGACGTCAACCAATCCTGAATTGCAGTGCTTACAGCAATAAGATTCTTTGACTCCCACTGCAGCACATATCTGAAGAAAATGAGAAATTTAACAGTGATTTTCTGCATTTTCTAAGGCTTTCATTCGGAACGGGGTGGGAGGGGGTGGGGGTGGGGGGGGGGTGGGGGGGGGGGGGGGCGTGATAAGAAATTAGAAGTAAAATTTATGTTTACCAGGTAAACGATATCATCTACCCAAATGGAGATCAACCAACAAAAAAGAAAAAAAAAAGATATTTTACCTCTCAGAGTTATCATGTTGTCCTTCCCAAGGTCTTACAAAATCTTCTTCCTTAAAAACAAGTCCTGAGATCAAAACCTCAACTGCCAGCCGCTGATAGCAAAAACGCAAAGTGAGAACAAACACAGCTGAGCTCCTGTGGTCCATGACTAAAACTAAAAAGTATGGCAACTATGAGAATAAAGATGAAAGAACTCGAAGAGACACAATGCAAACTGCAATGGCCCACCTACCAACTAAAAACGAGAAACTGCTGGCCTTACAGGAAAATTTCAAGTAGAACACACAAAAGCTAATTACTTACACCCTGGTTATGGTTCTCTCCTATAGTCTTGAACTCAAATTCATCAACATCTCCCATTCTCCTGGCCATTTTACTTCCTGTGAGTCCAGCTCCAGCAGCTGGATAAGCAAAAATATCGATGACAACCCTTAGTAATTGTTGGATAATTTAAAGATGCTCAGATTCCACAAATCAATCTAAACCTTGTTGCCTGAGAAGTGCAAAAGCACTTGCGCAAATGATTTAGATCATCCATTTTATTATTTGAATTGTATGAGCTACTGATGTGGTTGTGTTCCTAGCACCATCTTTTTGTAATTTTGGGTACCTTTTTGGTACTTCTCTTGAGGAAATTTATTACCTTATCAAAGGAAAAGAGAAGTGCAAAATCACAAGTTGCTCTCTCCTATCTCCATTATGATGAAAAAGGAGATGCAACAAGAGATCTTATGAAACATGTGGTTACCTCCAAATGAAGCTGCTACTGCAACAGATCCTTGCAGCCACTTTCCTGCTGCACAAGCACCGCAGAAAAACCCACTTGCTCCGAATCACCAGGGAACAAGAGTTCCCAGTAGGGCACTAAGGAACCACAAGCATGAGCTATGTGGGAGCAGCTAAACCTGTTCATGAACAAAATAAAGGCAACAAAATTACAACAATTTCGTCTCCTATGAAAACTCCCCACAATCACATTCCAACTTCTTTATGCATCTTATGAAGACTATAAGGAGAAGACATCTGTTTTCTGTAAGGCTTGTCGCAAGGACAAGGAAATCTGTTTCCTAAGATGTTTGCTTAAACATGTCAGGACCTGAGTTAAGAAACTTAAGAAAGTCTGGAATGTCCTACCACCAGTAACTGCCAACAAGGTTCCTCCAGTTACTGCAGCTGCACCTATTATACCTCTTCGTTTCCACTTAGCCAAGGAGCTTTTAGGAGATCGGCTTTGTTCCTTTAATTCTTCTTCTTTTAGTGCCATTGCAGAACAAGCAATCGTGGTTTCAATGGCTTCCTGCAGCAGACAATTTCTTTTTTCACTGTTTGTACAAGGTTAAGGTCCATGCTATAAGCTATTATAGGCGGCATAAATTTCTGCATCACCACAACAGGCTCCTTTCTTAGGAAGAAAATGTTTTCCTAGACTAGAAGAAAAAGAATGCCAGAATAAATTGAGAAAAAAACATGTCCTTGCTTCTGCAGTCATATTATGGTAAAGAAAAAGAAAAATTGACATCCAAAATTGGAACCAACAGTTAATATCAATTTTTCTTCTATTTCTAATGATAATGTAACTGCTCAAAAAATAAAACAAGAAGAATGGAACAAAAGATGAAAAAGATTTGAAACAGGTAACTACACAAAAGAAAATCAGAAAGGAAGGACTAGACATGCCCCTAATGCCCACTACATAGTTATAGCAAGGTGAAGGTACAAGTGTGGCCAACAAAATCCTCATAATGAATTAACATGTAAGCTACGATTTTCTAGTAACATACTCCACAAAGGTGAGAAGAGCACCCAATTATTTAAAGTGTCAGCTCTCAACTAACAGATGCCTCCCATGCTCTGGTTGGAGGTGAACTTTATCACCTGCAGAAGAAAAAGATGCTTGCAATAGCCTTTTTAAGATGATTATCACTTCTGTAGGATAATCATAAAGGATATAAAGCTAATTTATTAGAACCATTCCATAACTTTTATTAATAAAATTTCGAAGGTATCCCATCAACAAATTAAGCAAATTTTAGACTAAAATTTAGCGACATCTTAAATATTTCCACGTTCAATAATTTCTGACTATTGTACTTAGATGATAGAAAGAACATAAAGAATTAGGGATGAAATGCTAAATGTTTAAGGTGTTGTGTTCGAATAGTCCTACTTTTATTTGTCCTTTTTAATGATGATGATGATATGAAATGAGCTTAAATTAAGAAGTGAGGATTAATATAACCGACCCTAACTTGTTCGGGCCTGAGAAGCAATTGTTGTATGGTGCTTCATGTGTAAGAGAGACAGTGAGGAAGTCAACCACCTACTACTTCATTGGCAGGCAGTGCACAAGCTTTATCGTAAGGTGTAGAATATGTTTAGAATCAATGGTAATGGCAGGGATAGTAAAGATCTGATACTAGCATGATCTCAGAAGAAGAAATAGAAGGATAGCATAGGAGGTAGCAGTATGCCACATCTAGCAGTCACGTGCGAGATATGGAAAGAAAGAAACTGGGTTTTTTTAATGGAATAGCTTTCAAATATATTAGAGGAATCTTGTTACTTTTCTGTATATCTTGGAGCACCTCCAATAACCCGGTTATGGTACAGACGATTGGATGCTTTTTGTAGAAAAATGTTGTTGTGTTTTTGAAAGATCTCTACATGGTATACATCTTGTATGCAGAGTTTTCCCCATCATTTGACTAAATTTACTGCCTTCATAGAAGAAGAAAAACAGGAAAAGGTGGGACGAGTAATGACTATACATGTCAAAGATAGAAGGCATCCTATCCATCCAAATTCCTTTGGGAAGAATAATTTTATTGAGCTCACATTACTAATTGGGTCTCTTACATACTCTCTTTGTTGGAAGTGTTTTTCATTTGTCTCCTACTTTGGAGGTGAGTTTTGTATCAAAATGATGCACAAGGAAGAACTTATAAAACATTTTAGTAAAACTTGAAATCTTCATTTCAATGCATACAAATCTAGTATGTATGGCAAAGAATATTGCAGTAGGTAGTAGTTAGTATAAAGAAAAAACACTCCAGACGAAGAGACAAACAGCCAAGATAAATGATATGGAACAAATAATATTGCAGAAATCACATATGATGTAGATGCAGGAACACACCACTTTGATCCATTTGACATCAAACCATGTAGCTAGCAACCGCAAAGCCACGCGATGTCGCGCATCATAACCCCTCCTTTGTGTATATTTTTTACTCTCTTCAGATGATTGAGCAAGACATGCTGAGAAAAGTTGATAGAGAACATTAACTTTCCTAGAGTATTCAAGTATCGATGCCTCCTCCACAGGTTTTTCATCAAATCCACTAACTGACTCTAAATGGGCTTGCTCAATGCTAGATGGCTTCTTGCTTTTCTCTTGGTGATTTTCAACATTTGTAGTATTTTCCACTTCGGACCTAGATTGAGTATCAGCAAGGGATAATTTCTCCCGACATTTATGCTCATATTCACGCTGCTTCTCTTTCTTGGACACATTATGGGAAGTTCTCTCCATGCTTGATGCCATAGCATCAATGGCCTTTGCCAGATCAAGTTCTTTGTCTGCTGCTTCTTTAGAAGATTCAGCACCTTCTTCAGAGACAGATAGTGACCTTAGAAGCTGTCAAACTAATGCAATATCAGTCATGATGGCGTCAAATAAGTAACAGCAAATGGGCATAGAATTATACTCGTCAAGAGTATTAGCAGAAGATATTAAAAAGAAAAGGATAACTCCTTTCACTTCCACTAGAAACTTTTATCACCGATAGCTACAAAGTCCTGTCTGAAATACACTAAACTTCGGGTGTGCATGCTATTCCAGTGCTCAGTTACCTCAATAGTTGAAATGCTTTTCCATAAGAAAAAAACAAATCTATCAAAAGGAGTAAAGCCGCTCATCAATTTGGGCGGAAACTAAATATCTTAACTCGTATAAGATTTAGCATGCTTAATTAATAACTACAAATATAAACATAACCTAAACACAATCACGACACCCTGTCTTCCACTTCATATAATCACCATATGTCACATAATTTTATACCCAATCAAACCCTGAAATATGATCCTGAAAATGATTTCCCAAATAAACTCCATAATTTAATGCCACTTATCAGTAAATTTTCTAATGGTTTTAACATAAACTTAATGATGATAAGAAAACTAACCGCTCCAACGTGATGCTTTGGTGAGGAAGACCCAGCAGTTTCCTCTAGTCCAGACCATGCTTTTTTATCAATCTCTAGAAATCTGTCAACCACAAATCAAACATACAACTTGAATGAATGATGTTCGAATAAACTACGTCGTAAATTGATGAATGCTAATTCAAATAATAATGTTAATTGAAAACCAGTAGATTAAGATAAGCAGAAGGGAATTAACTTGAAAATTGGGCGGAGGAGGCCGGATGATTCGTGAACCCAAAGTTGAGGGTCTTCGGAGACGGAATCATTACTGCTACCATTGCTAATACGGTCCTCCTCGTCGGACGGAAAGCCCAACGGACAAGTCTGATGAATGTGGGCCTGATGAAGAGCCAGACCGAACAGAGCTCCGGCTGCGTACCTTTGCATTGGCGTCAATGTTGAGGACGACATCGTTTTTGTTCCAAGAGAAAACAAGTTATCAAGTTTTTTTTTTGTTCTGTGAGATGGAGGAATAGCATTCAAGTATCAAGTTATCAATGAAATGAAAAAGTATTCAGTATTTCAGTTTCACCATTGATGTTCACTTCCAAAGCTCTTTCCCTCTTGAGGGTTGATTTATGTTATTTTTGGACACTTGGCGTAAACATAGGGCCCAAGCGATGTGTATTTTCTTTTGTTTTTACGTAGGTTTTTTTTTTGTCAATAAGAAACCGAAGAGATACTATGAGACCTTATGTATAGTGATCGATTAGTGATTTATTATTGTTATTAGATTTTTCTAGTAATATAAAAACAAACAAATACATGAAAAAAAAATTGAGCTGTATTATAATTCCGATCCGCTCATTAAGGCTTAAGCTAGTGTAAAATTAATTATAACCATTTTAATATATGTATATTCACTTGTCCATATCTGATATCACTACTTGCTATCCATTGACTTGTGTTGAGCCATCCGAAGCAGTTCAATGGCCTAACTAAGTACTTCAATAAAATATACCATTTGGAATTTCTTCGCATAGTAGCAACAAATTTGTAGCACTAAAATGAAGATGATCCATCACATTTACTGGCTCCTTTTCTTGTAAGAAAGAAACAAGACTTTGGAATTTACTCATTCAAGTTTGTAACGTCAAATTAAATCCGTAACGCTTAATCATTAAATAAGCAGAAAATTGTTACAAGTTCACTACTGCAGCTTATACATGTGGCAAAATCCTCATAACACACTGGGGTTCCGGAGGAAAAAATTGCAATCTGCCATATTTTTTGAGTTAAGTTATAGGGGGTAACATTTTAGGTACATGTCAATTAGTTACTCAAAAAAGAATTTTCTGATTATACAAAAAGAAAGCAATTGCCTTCAATTTTAGGGGTGTAGATAGTCACAGGCCGCCCCCTTCTTGCAACGCCCACTCTCATAAAATTTACAAATTCGCTGACCTTTGGGAGGAGGCCTAGAGTATCCTCCACCACCATATGGCTGCTGTCTGTTCCAAGATGGTCTACCCCTACCAAATCCAGACTCTCCTCCTTGAAGAGCCCAGTCTCTTGGACCACCAGACCTTTCCCCTGCATACCTACGCTGGCTGTCCCACACTGGATTGTTACCACTGAAAGGCGCCCCTCGATTCATATGTGAATTTCCCCATACACCTCCCATGTTGCTTCCATAACCAACATTTGCATATCCCTGAACTGGTCCACCCCAACTCGGCTTTCCAGGTGCTGCTCCACGCCCATTGATCATACCTTCAAATACTGTACTCCTACCCATTGCAGAAAATGCACTAGTTTGACTCGTGGTACAAGATGCAGGTATACCGGTGGTACAGGGTGCAGGGATACCGCACCTAACGTCCCCCTGAGAAAACAAAACATCAACCGACTTGGTTTCTCCGTCACTACTCGTAGATGAATTTCCGCCAGACCTCCTTAATGGATCAAAAGCATCAGCTCGAGATGCACCAACTGTTTCATCCGTCACACTAGATTGGCAAGGTAGTAGTAGATCTCCGGTGGAGCTCAAGTCGTCACTTCTTTCAGGATCATGTGTATGACTCAGCTCCTCAATCGGGCTAAAGCAATCAGTTTTGCAACCAGGTATCATCTCCTCACCGCACCTCATACTAGAAGTAGGAGAACCCATACCATTTTGATTTTGAGACTCCATGGCATCAACTTCAGCCAAAAGGTCTGACACTGATTCCTCAGCCAAAGTGCTGAACTCAATAGGTTCATCGAAGAAGTTTGCACGTGGATGGATTGAAGGACTGAGTAATGATTTAAGTTGGTCAGGGCACTTTGAAGCAGGTGTCAACACAAATTGATCACTCACCACTTGTTTACAGCTGGTCTTCAGTGAGAAACGGAGACGAGAACAGGAATCCCATTCGTTCTAAGAGTGTAAACGAGGTTTTCAGTAGAAGGTTGGCAATTGAAGTGTGTGGGCAACACGAGACTCAGAGTGTCAAACCGGGTTTCCACGTGAGGAGGAAACAGAAACAAGAGTAGAATCCCACTCTTCAGTAGATGGTTTTGCAGCTGGCGAACTTCTACCCCATTCATCAGCTATTTCATGAAGCTGGGGCCCACCAACCACTGGACTAGAAGCACTACTCCACCTTTGGCCTGATTCCTGAATAGGAAGACTGGACAGACCAGATTCTTTATTTTCACCTGCATGCCCACCTCGAGCTTCACTGTCAGGAAGATCTGATGGACCAGATTCTTTATTTTCAGCTGCATGTGCACCTTGAGCTTTGCTGTTTGAAATAGGAGTAGGACTTGGCAAATCATGCACATCTGAACCAAAAACAGGAATAACTGAACTCAACAAAAGCAGCTTCTCAGCAGCCTGAGCTTCAAGGTCACCATAGCTCGTCTCTGGAGTAGGACTAGGTAGGTCTGGAAGATTCATTTCTTCTTTCTGTTCAAATAATAAATCACTTGATTTGATAGCAGAAGCAAAAGTAGATCCAGCATCCAGGTTAATTGAACATTTATTGCTTGTAAAAGATTTCTGGTTCTGACCAGAAGATGGATCTAAATTCCGACGGTTAGATTGTGCATGGCACAATGTGCTTTTACGAGAATTCTGAGTTCCATAATCTGCAACAGAACGAGACTTATCAGTTCCATGTCCTTTTCCCTGACGTGGAAGAGCTAAAATCACCTCCCGCTGACTAGATGAAGAGGAGCTCAACCGTTGGGGTTTGTCAGAACAAGAATTATTTCCCTTCAACGACTCCACACATCGTGGAAAAGAAGGGGGCAATCCTTTCATCCTCGTAAACTTTGTGTTACCGTTTGAACAGTAATTAGCATTGTGGTGGTGCCCAGGTGCCTCTCTCTTTTCACATTCTCCCCCTGAGCCAACACTCTCAGACCACCTAACACTAGTTCTATTATTTAAGCTAGTTGGTTCCTGTGACTGGCTTGAAGTCTTATCATGCACTTGAGATTCTTTATGGAAAAACCCCTTTAGTGCATTAGTTAAAAGTACTGAGTCTTCATGCTCATGATTTGTCCATATCCTCATATCAGGAGGAAAAAGTCCTGATGTATTCCATTTCCTCAACTGCATCACGGAAAATGGTCCTTGTATTCGTTTAGCAGGGTCCCGATAATGCCACAATTTGTCAGTTTCAATACTGATAACGGATGATGTGTTCGCCATAAGGAGACTAGCAATTGAAGTTTCAGATCCAGACCTATCCACAGCCTGCTCAACAGTAAGTTGATTTCCTTGCTTGTCCGAGATATTAGTTCCACAAGCATCTCTTTTCCCACTCATCCTACATTGAGCCATGATAGAGCCCTCTTCTTTAACTGGATAAACACAAAAAAATCTTTAGTTCGCTGATGCTAAACAACCTTTTGAAGGACATCATTATACAGTCTTCATCTTACCTAGACTCCCTGAAGATATAAGTTTCCTTCTACTAACTCTAGTGCATCTTGGTGCTGGATGTTCAAGGCTTAGTTCCATCAAGCCAAAAGCAATATTTTATTTCTTCTAATTACCCCCCCCCCCCCCCCTCAAAAAAAATGAAAAAGGATTTAGCAACACCGTGGAGTTACAGGAAACAAAATGATATAAACCTTTTATCTTCTTATTGTGTTCTCCATCATCTCCTCCAGATTCATAATCTGGGTTCATCTTTGGATCAGCATGCACTTCTGGAATCTCCAGTAGCCTCCGATGGCGCTCCTCAGGTGTCTTGAGAAGCTCTAACTTCTCTACACATTCTCTAAGCGTGGAAGTGTCAAGGAAGCCCTCATGCTCATGGTCAATGTTCTTCAATTAATGAATACAGAAAATGATACAATTCATAAATATCAAAAGGTGACTCGGCATTTTCAATTGAGGCATGAAATCTGAATCTGGCATGTAAAGAACTATTAACGTATATTGCCTCAACAAAGGATATTCTTTCTTGTGCCCTTTCTCACTTGCTCTATCACGAAGATTATTAAGGCGAAATATCTCCGCTTCCAGAGACTGTATTTTAAAATAAATAAACACAAACACATCAAAACACCATACAAAATATCTTTAATGCAAATATGTAACAGTACATGAAAATAGCTATAACATTTTGAGATGTTCTGAGAAAGAACAGTATTACTTATGGAGAGCACACTACAATGCATGATCAGTTACCATCTCACCGCAATTAACCTCTCCCTTTTTCTTTTGGGGTGGGGGGGAGGGCAGAGTGCACTTAATGAAAAGTTAATCTTCCAACTAAGTTAGATAACCGTCTTCTGCTTTTCCAACCACCCCAAGTTAAGAGTATACCAAGTCATGAGTAACAGGGCTTTCTGCAAGCTTTCTTATTTTCATGAGGCGAAAATAACAAAATTAGGAACTGGGACCCCCAACTTCGGACTACCAGTCCACTTTATAAAGAAATAATGAGCTATCCATTCCACAAGGAGTAACGCGTTATGGGGTGGTACCATCTTATGTATGCCAGCAGATAATGTGCTCACCAGTTCCAAGAAAGATATTATCAAAAATATTGAGTTAGTTCTCCATTTTTTCATTTATTCCCACAGGCACCTCCCATGAATTTGTAAAAATGTCCATTATGCAATATTACTGAACTGAAAGAAAATAGGACAGGACACACAAATACAGAACAACTGTTGAAAGATTTGAGTTAGGTGACGCAAGTTTAAAGGAACCAACAGTAAATTACTTTGAATGAGATACATGCAAGGTTACAATTAGAAGAACTGAACACTAAGCAATTGACATACATCATTGAGTTTTACTGCCCGGAGCTCCATAGCTTTCTTCTGTATCTCACCCTACAATTAAATCTCATCAAGTTAGAAATTTTAATTTATCATAGAAAAATTTACAATACTCAGGTTTGAACACTTACTACAGTAAGCCTTTTCACAAGCCCGCATTTTATACTCTGACGTAATCTTCTGCATTCATCCTGAATCGCCAAATTTAAGCAATCACTTAAAAAGCCCACAAAATCATGCTGAAACGGCTTGAAACCAAAACCTTTGAAAAGAGCATCTTTGATGTAGAAGGGCTGGGGAAACTAGAAGTGGGAACTTTGTATTGGTAGAAGAGCAAGTTGGTAAAAATTTTAACACATAGTTGTAAACATACATGCAATAATGTGAAATAAGCTTTTCCAATAATGCACCTGTAATTCATAGTCAGCAGCTAACAAGTAAATTTAGCTTGTCACTCACTGTGAAGTTACAGATGACAAAAAGAAACAAGACAAGATAGAACAAAACAAATACAAACAGATTTCCTTCGTATAGGCCACTTCAGCAAAAAGTTCAAGGTTAAATGAGCAATATCTACACCTTCGAGAGCCAAAATAAACAAGGTGCTAATTCGCTCATGGGCAATGTTTGGCCATGCCACTATCCTCATAGATGCGTGCAATAATTTATTTCATATCAAAAGATTCTCATGACCCCTTGCTAATTAACTAGATTCAATATAGAGCAAGAAAGTGAAAGACCTTTCCCGGTTGTAGAACAGCACAAGATAGGAGATGACAGCACAATAATGGTGCATGTGATACCAAAAACCACCAAACTGGTACCATACTATGGCCTCTGCCGTGCCAAACAGACTGTTTCCAATGAGAGGAAGAGATAACAAGTAGCTGATTTTGATAATCCATCAATACAACCATCTCGAACCTAGCAATCACCCCCTCTATGTAACTATATTCTTTCTTTACACACAATACATATGTCAGTACCAGACAAACAGCTTGCAATGGGTAAGAAAGTAAGTGATAACAACAGGCTGATTCATCTTCGTACCAAACCACCAATACAACCACCACCAACCCAACCCTCATCCCCTTGATGCAACTAATAAACCCACTTTATCTATACATTCCAAGTTTACTACTTTTAGGATCACTTTTAACTACTTTATTAATGCAAGCTACACTTGAAAAACTTGCTCCATATTTACAATCATACCCCTACTACGTAGAACCAGAAGTCAGATAAAAATTGCTCAATCCTACTCACGATTTCCAAAAAATGACATCCTAACTTCCCCAGTAATACGAGCTCATCTAAAATCGTGTATCATATTCATGCTAAATGGACTAAAATTACAGTGACATGTCAAGTTTGCTCGTGTCTCTGTGAACTAAATGATTCTTCAGCCTCAGCTTAGGTGGTATATATTTCCTCTATATAATTCCAATAGAGCAGCTGTTTGTGCTGGCATTACTTAAAAGTAACAATATGGCAAATGTGAAAATGAACAGCCTAAGAAACGAGTCAGAAAAGACTGAGATACAACACAGAATAGTAAAGATGAACTTCACCTTATCTGCCGCAATATCGACTGGTGAGCAAGATTTCTTTAACAAGTGCGAGAGTAAGAGGAAGCAATTTCCAAAATGGATGGAGAAGTAAAACATGCTTTGTCTAAATTACCTCACAGAAATCTTGATTTGAAATAGAATCAATAGATATGGTTTCTTTCTTGTCTAAGTTCAATACTTCAAGTTGTACGTCAACCGTCTTATCTCTGATCTTATATGGTTCAGATGTCTTGCATGTACCTGCATTAAAAAGTACTATAAGCCCCACAAACAAGAATGACATTATATTGCATCACTGTGTCAACAAAAGCTTTATGATCAATTTTTACCTACAACATGGACAAGCCTGTAAATTTCCTGTTTCTGATCATTACCAGGTATTCTTATGCGGACAACTGATCCAGTAACTCTGTCATGGAACTTCTCCACGTCTTCAGTGAGATTTTCCATCAAATCACGCCGCAAATATAAGAAATTTATATTGTGAGCATCAATTGCAGCAACTTCGTCAAGATTAATCTGGGTCATTTTGACTTCACCATTTTTACGACTCTTACGTTTTTTCGGTGAAGATATGTCATTGCTATCATCAAGTTCTACATGGCTAGACACAATTCCAACAATTCCAGCTGGTATAAAAGCGCTCTTATCTGAGTCCTCCTTTATTAGAAAGTGAAACTCGAGAAGCTTCAGCATTTCTATGTGGCCAACACATGTCTTACCAAAAAGGCTTTTGAGTCTTGAATCACAAATTATTTGACTCTTCCTCCGAGGATCACGAAGATTATTTTTCTTAATATAGTCGAGCAAAAGTGTCTGGACATCAAACTGAGATATAGCAGAAGTTTCACCATCCTTCATATGTGCAACAAAATCCAAAAGCTCCTTTGACGCCCACTCCATGCATCCATTCACTGATGTCTGCATAGCAGTGCTTCCCTGTTTTGTCCTCAAACAATGTCCATTCTGGAGCTCTGGCTCTACAGCAGGCTTTGTTAGTTCTGACTGAGGAGAAGAACTGAAAATGCTCGGGTTATCAGACTCTGCAGTTGTTCGGCTTTCAGTGGTTGGAGAATCCTTATTAGATAGCTCTAACAGCGCTGAGGGTTTCTTCAGCTCTAAATGGTCAAAAGCCTTGCCCGATATACCTTTGCCATTATTTGCAACATAATGACCGTAAGGCAGTAGCGTCCGCTTACCGTGTACTGCATTTAATTCTTTCCATGGATTTTTAGCTTGAAGAAGTTCATCAAGTGTTAATGATAGATTTTCCTTTAGGATTACCCAATACACCTTGAAAAGATACTCCCAGCTAGTTTTGTCATCAAAATCTACCTGAACCTGTTAGGTTTTAGGTAAATCAAAACTTAACCCAAGATTACTTTATGGAGATAAAAGAAAAGAGAAGTACAGAATGATAAAATTAAATATGGCAGTCTTTTATCTGGAAAGCCATGATAATATCACTTGGAGAACAAATTGTATTATTCGCAGTTAGACTAATAAGGAAACATATTTTGTGAGATCTTACAGCACATTAAAGTA
The DNA here is from genome assembly GCA_027704765.1 of Solanum habrochaites. Taxonomy (NCBI): domain Eukaryota; kingdom Viridiplantae; phylum Streptophyta; class Magnoliopsida; order Solanales; family Solanaceae; genus Solanum; species Solanum habrochaites. The sequence continues at coordinate 49,904,720 of JAKWJA010002490.1, read as the reverse complement.
TTACACATACCATTTCCTTAACTGCTTGGTCTTTGTTCTCAATCAGCATGATAGTTTTCATGCACGTCGAGCAAAAGCCTTTGTTTCCTCTAACACACAAGTAATCAGAATTCCTTGTGCATGCCTTGCACAATGAATAGGTACAAGTATAGCACAGGTAGTGGGAAGCTTTTTGACACACACTACAAATATGCCAACCTAAAAAGGGGAAAAGAAAGTAATATCAGTGTGCTGTATCATTCTGGGGCCAATGATGTAGAGGACATGCTTCATATAGAAAATAGAACCAGATCTTTGCAGTTCAAGAGAAAAGTACTAAGTGCAAAATAAAACCAAACCTATTATGCATTAACAGCCTCAGGTACCAACCATGGAAGTGGATTCTACTCTTTTTTTTAATGAAGTAATTGTACATAGCATCATTCATAAAAATGACCAAAGGCCTGATCAGATACAAGTAATATACCAAACGTAAAGAATCTACAACAAGAAAATATTCTCCACAAACTCCACCCATCTTCCGGAAGGGGATTCTACTTTGACATTGATGATTACTTCGACAAGTTCTTGTTGATTTTTCAGTTCTTTTTGTTGTTCAAGCCTTCTGTGGACATAGATTCCCAGGATATCACAAAGCTCCTCAAATGTCCTTGAATATATCAACTATGATAAACTAGATATGTTTTTAAGATAATACTTACATTACTTGAAGCATCACTCAACCAGTACATAAATCAATACCAAAAGTTGGTTTTAGCAACAAGGTTTTCTAAGCAACATAAATAAGGTTTTTTCAAGAAGCTCCCAGCTTAGCCACATTACCATACTATCTTTTGTGATGTTGTATTCTATTCCAATTGCTTGAGCCACCTGTTAATTAGAACAATCACGACCTTTCTTCTCTATAGGAAAAGGACTAAAACCCCAAAGGAAACAGATTTTTCAGATGCTCTTGATGAAATATGTGCAATGTAAGGGGAAAAGGAAAAATTGAGAGAGGGAGAGAGAGAAGTTATTAACAATCATATGGACTTGTTTACTAGTAATATAAGGAAATTCCCACACATGGTGTGAAAGATTGTCTGCAGATACCCTAGAAAGTTTGTGGAAGTAACAATCATTTCAGACATGTTAGAAATATGCAAAACGTTCAAACTTGGATTAAAGACTTTGAAGAAGACAATGCATACATAAGTGATGATAAAAAAGTAAAAAGATACAACCATGTACTCCATACAAACTCAGAGGAAGACTAATGAATACGACAAAGAGATACACGAGTCAAGACGATAAAAGGCAATAAATACATTATATATGATGTAAAAACTTGTAAAAAAGACTAGAGTCCGTACAAAATTGGGGAAGACTGAAAATGACAAAAAAGATGCCGTCAAGTACAACATAAGCCTACTCCCACAAGTGGTTCCCATTCCAGTTCAAAAACATATAGCCAGATCGGGCAGCCGCACAGCCACACGCAGAGACGAACACGCACGGCACGCCCACCGCCTCCCCCAGACCAGAGCGGCCCGCCGCACGGCCTAGGGGGTGCCAGGCACAGGGGTGGCTGAGAACTCGAGGCCCGGTGGCGGCCGCGACATCTGCGGCCAACGACCCCGACCTCACAGGCGCGAGAGCGGCAGAGCAGCGCGAGAGCACAGCCAGCCCCCCGGGAGCGGAGCGCGCGCCAGGCAGAGGCCGGGCCGCTGGGCATAATGAAAGATGTATGAGCGTGTCCCCGGCGCGGCGAGACGCGCGGCAGAGCGCGAAGCAAACGGTTGCAATTAAGCGGGGCGCCGTGTGCAACGGAAGGCGACTGGCCCACCCGGATAGACAACGCGGACGGCGCGAAGGGTCCGAGCAACCACAGAGGAGAGACACGGAGCGCCGCGCGCATATATGCCCGATGCAAGCAAGCAGCAGCGAGCGGGCCGAAGAGAGCGGGCGCGGGGCGCTGCCAACCGAGCGCGGGGTTTGTGTCTAAGGAAATGAATTTAATATAAAAGGGAGCTGTGTCGAGCGTATAAGGAGATGGCAGAAAAGTGGTGAGGATACAGGGAAAAACGGATCAAGCTGCGTGATAATATGATGGGTATGGAGCGAAAAGGGAAGACATGGATAGGAGGGAGCGTGAAGATAATAAACGATACGCAGCATAGCACCGAAGCTGGGAAGAACAGTGATGAGGAGGAACATTGTTGTACCTGTGTGCTCTGACAAGCCACATAGCAGAAGAAGTGTTGAGGGTTATTGCACAGTGCGAGAGAGTAGACATTGAAAGGCTCATTTAAACAGAACCACTTGGTAAGGCGTAAGAGTAAAAAAAACATCAAGCAGGGAGCTATAGACACTGATTCGTGTCAAGCCTCAAGTTGACTTTGTGGTATCCACATTGCGAGGGAAACGGATTGAGAGAGGGTGAGCACAGACCGTTAGAAAAAAGAGGCAAAAGAAAGCTGAAAGGAATTCCGGAAGTGTAACGAAGATGAGGAAGTGATGACAGGGTTGAGGACACAGATACTCTCAAAGGTGTGGGGTGGATCAGGTAGGCGATGGCAAACAGGGTGGGCGGAAGGCTTAAATAGTGTTTTCAGAATGTGAGACAGCGAGTTAGAGAAGAGAGGAACGTACCCCTGCTGACTACATTCAGCGAAATGGATATTGAGAGGAAGAGAGAGAACTGAAGACTCAAGTAGAAGAAGTGAGTTAAGGCGGGCAGTTGCATTTATAGAAGATGCTTCTACAATGTAACAACATGAATTATGCCATGCAATACTTTCAGCCTTCTCAATCATCTACTACTCTTTTTTTATAGATAAAATTAAAGTGAATTTGCAAATAGAGAACCTATGCAAAAATTACTATCCTTATTTCTCTCTACTTAAATAGAATGTCATTCAGTTCTCTCTTAGCTCTTGCCAAGATAAATTCGGCACTTAAATTTTCCCATTATGAGAATAAACTAATAATAATAATGATTTAAAAAAAACTATAGCATTAAAGAACTACACGAACTGAATAGATTCTTCATGTGCATAACGAAGTAGGAGAAAACATACCACAGTTCCATTTAGCCTTGGAGCGAAAAAATGCCTCATCCCGCTTAATACAAGATGGATGATATGCCTTTGGACACCCCCTATCCAATAAAGAAACAACTTGTAACACAATTACGCTTATCAAACAAAGAGCATGATCATTTCTGAAACACTAGTACTTTTTTATCAACATTTTTAGCTCAAAATGAAGTAATGTCACAATGTGGAAAAGCATTAGAACACTTAAAAACGGAAAGTATAGTAAAAACGAGCCTCACTCACTTGCGATCGCAAAGAACAAGAGAACCACCATCAAAACATATGAAGCAAACATCTTCATCCTCTACTCGCGGTTTCTTTGGCACCGGAGGTTTCACCATCAGGTTACGAGGTGGCCTCCCTCGCTTCCGGTTATCGATCAGGTTTGCAGCTGAATACCTAACATCTACAGCTACCGTAGCCGAAACACCTCCATCTCCGGCGACCGAAGACGAAACTCCGACCAACTGAGAATCTTCCATATAATGTACAGAACTACACTGCTCCAACCTCTGTAACTCCATAGATGTTGCTGTACCTTCATCTAGCCTTTGATTATGTGCTTGCTCTGAGCTAGAATTCACACCACCATCCATGGAGAATTTGAGCTCGTATCAAAAACCCTAGACTACCTAATCGAGTTGATCATGGAGTTAAACGTCGTCGTTTGAAGAAACAAAGAAAAATCTTAGACGAAAATGAGAAAGATTAGGAAGAGAGAAAGTGGTCACGTTTGGTCAGTCTGTAAAATTGAAAAAAATGTTTTGTGTATTAACCTTTCGACGAAACAAAAAAAAGACTTGTCAATTAAGACACATGGTAAAGCGTCAAACGCGGCTCATGTGGGATTGTTTTTATACTGCTACTAAACTTGTTTGGAGTCTTTTTTAAATGACTGGATTCACAGTTTTTCTCCACTCTCTAAATAACACGTGACTTGCTTTCTAACTTTTTTTTGGTGTTTTAAACAATTGTCTTTTTTTAGTCATATTAAAATTATGGTCTATTAATTTATAAAAAGATTTTATTAAACATTATGATGGTTTAATCCGGTCATTCTTAAATTCTTTTCCTATAATGTCGTTCAAATATTCTAAATAAATTCCTTTAAAAGCACTTTTGAATTCTTCTATCCTAAAAAAAATCCTACAAAGTCATCTTAGATTAAAAGGATTTCATCTGAGTTACTTTTGAATGTTTCTTCCTTAAATAGTTATTTAAATATGGTGAAGATTTTAATAAAGCTAATCTTAAATTTTTTGCCTTCTAACAGTATAAATTAATTATTAACTTTATATCCTTAAAAAAGATAAGAACCATGATGTTTTCTCTATATATTGTATAAAATTAGTAGCTATCGTTTCGTATTAAATTTCTTATCTTTGTCATGTAAATTTAAATTAAAGTTTTGAGTGTACCAAACAATATTAAATTTAGCCGTTTGGATGTCTGAAGTATCTTACAAATTCAAATTCCTAAAGCGCTTTGATAAGTAAAAGATTCTGGATGTTTAATTTACTAAAAGAGCGATATAGTTTTCAACTCTGAACTTACTGACGAGTATAGAAAATAAAGATTTCTTCTTAAATGTGGGGTGGGAGGATTTTATATTCCTACAAAGTTAAATAAGGGAAAATTATATATAAGAGCAAATCTAAGAAAGTTAAAATAAAAGGGTGTAGCTCGGATTTAATGTAATTGTGCTCCATAGCAAACGTTTGCAAAAATTGTCAGGCGCCCTTTCCCAATTGGTGATTGCTCACTCGTAACGTGATCTCCAATCTCTCGCTCGTTTCCTCACCTTGTTTATACCAAAAACACAATGTATAAAAATCTGTTTCTAATTGTATAAAACATAAAAATTGTATAAATACATATATTTTGTTCCCCTCTACCTATAATTGTATTTAAAACGAAAAAAATGTATAAATACATATTATTTTTGTTCCCCTCTACCAGATTTCGCCGCTACTCTCCCAAATTTTGGCAGTTGTGCATCGGCTTAGTCCTCATCTTCTTCACTTATACAAACAGAAGGCGAAGATGTATAATTGTTGTTTCGTGTGTATAAAAAGCGTGAGAAAAATTTATATACACATGCGACGTATATATATTTTCGTCCTACCACCACTTAAATTATTTACAATAAAAAGATATCCTTTGCCCAGGTTTTTTTTTTTTTTTGCCTTACACTTCACTTTACTCAGGGTTTCTAATAACAGCATTTTTTTTTAAAATTGGTATATTATATTTTCGTCTTTCTCGATTCCTTGTCAGTACTCTTTTGTGCTTTCTCTCTTTCTCATTTTATACAAATTAAATTGTATATAAATCGTATCTGATACATTATAATAATAGCCAAATCGTTTTATTACACTTCGTTGCCTGTATACAGTTTTCTAATCAAGTATCTTTCTCTTTCTGTTGGATAAATTTGCTGCACTGTATAGGTCATCAGGCGAATTATATCATATTTTTTCATTATATTTATTATGAAACACAATTATACAAATTTTATGATAGCATACAAATATGAATTTTTTATTTACTACATGTGAAAATTGCCTATCGAATAATTCATCTATTTAAATGATAGTATAAAAATGAATACTAATGAAGGTGTGTTGTTAAAAAATAGATAAAAAATGTAATAAGTAGTTGACAGGAGTCTGGTAACATACCTCCTCACTCCTCCGCGTGATAGATGTGATTTGCTGAGGTTATATATAAATGACAAGTTGCCTTTTGGACCCTTTTTGGCTAAAAATGTAGTTCTATTTCCTATCAGGTTAAAGTTACCAACGAATCATCAGTTTGTTTTTTTTTTGGTAATTAATTAGCCAACTCCTCATTGATATCTAAACAAAATTTCTGAGATGGCCAATTTGAGTTTAGCGAAGTTGGTGTAGAAATCTTAAATTTAGATACTCGGCCGGGCACGTTGGCAGTTACAGAGCAAGAAATATATGAATAAGGCATACTAGTGGCATGAATCTAGTAAGGGGATGAAGAGATTTTTGATGACATAAGGATTGTTACCAGAAAGAACCCAAAATTCAAAGGAATAATTTTGCGCATGTGAAACTTACTGTATCAAGAATAAATGATTGTCGTATATAATTAAAAAATATAAATTTGCATGACCAGTATGAAAAATGAACCATCAATCCATTATATATATATGTTGATGTGGTTGTGCTTAGCTGGCACAAGTACTGTTTGCGACTCTATAGTAACATACCCCATCATCTTAAAAGGACCTTTGAGATAACAGTACATTCTTCATCACGTTTTAGTATTCCCTGTGTTTGTACAGTGGACAAACCATATATATTGAGTTGTCAAAAAATTAACTTTACACAAGGACAGAGTGGCTGCCACAACACATGCACTTGTTGATCACTATTATCATATCAGTATATACCTATATAGAATGAGGGAACTATATATATAGATATAGATAATTTAGAAAACAAATATAATCAAGTGTCATACATGTAATACTTGTCAGGGTTATGTATGTTGGCCGCTATCAGTAGTCACAATTAGGTTTGTATTGTGGGCAGTATTAATTTGTCATTCAAAGATAGCCGGCAATTTTATTATCAATTGATAACCGCTAATTAGTTGTAAACTTGTGTATTCTATAATGTATTGCATGTTGTTCTTGTGGGTGGTCTAAGCTGAAGTAGGAAGCGAAAAATTGGGAGAACGAGGAGAGAGTGGCAGATCGAAAAGATGGCAGAGAGTGAATTTGTACAAAATTCAATCGAGTTAAAATATTTGTTTTTGTATATTAAATCTTCCTCTCGCTTTATACAAACACAAATCATACATTGTCTTTTGTATAATTGGTGTTTGTATAAAACCAGGGAGAGACAAATACAAAAGAGAACTGACATAAGAAGATTTGTATTTGCATAATTATACGTGTATAAACAAAGAGATATGTATTTATATTTATACATACAATCTCTCTCGGTTTATATAAATACAATTTATACAGTTGTGTTTTAAATGACACTTTTCATATTCCACAATATAAGTCTATGCTACATGTATAATAATTTTCTTTGAAGCAATTTTATTGTTGAAACTTTTTTTTAATGGTAATTGATCTTTTATGTAGTTAATGTAACTCAAATTGTGATTTTTGGACCATTGCTGTGGAAACAAGGATACGGGTTTTCCTTTCTTTCAATTTTTTTTATCTCATAAAAATATCGCGTTTCAGATAGTAGGGTACGAGTAAGTTAAGAGTTGTTAATTTGAAGAAATAATAATAAAAATAACATTATTGAATTACCATTTAAATATATTAACTTTAATAATTTAGAAAATGTTTTAGAAAATTTAAAGTGTTAATTATGCAAGATAAGAATAAACATTAAAAAATAAAAATACTTTTAATTGTTTGGAAGTAAATAAGAGTATTAAATACTATTTAATAATTATAAATATTTAAATAAAATTAATATTATTAAATATTTATTTTCATATAGTGAATAAATAAAGATGAATGGACTCAAAACTAATTTTCAAAGTTTCCTAAATAGTCATTTATGTTAGAAAAATTACTTAAAAATATATTATGGGTTTATATTATAAATTATTAAATTTACTTAGTTTTCTTAAAAGATATTTGCATAAAAAGTAAATTATTTATCTCTTTACTAGGGTAGGTCATATCACATTTTTTAATGTATTATAAATTTTTCTAATTCTTTTAAATATATCGAAGGAACCCACATATGTTCTGAAGAAATCGAGGAGTTAATATTAAGTTTTTCATGGTAATGTTTTTTGTTGGGTAGAAGAGTAGGTTATCTATTTCTTTTACAAAAATCGATCTATATATAATAGGAGAAGTAAAAAGGTCAAATGTCAGCACCACAAATATTAAGATTGTAAAGTTTTCAAAAAACATTCCTAAATATGCTTAAAAATACAATTTTTAAAGAAAAAAATTTTAAAGAGGCTAATTTCTATAGAAATTATAAAACAATTTGTTAACAAAAAACTATAACGGCAAAAAAATGGCGATGATTTTTAAATGCTCTAATTTCAATTTAAAGGAAAAAAAAATGAAATTGAACTATTTTTTTATTAAAAACAATAATAAACTATTCCGAAAGAAAAGATTGTTGAAAATCTTTTTAATGCCTTCAAAATTTCAAATTTTTAAGGTTAAAATGAAAATTGAAAAAATTGATCAATTATAAAAAAATGTAATTCTATTAGATTTATTAACTTTCAGTGATTTTAGCAAGGAAGATGCTTCCAACAAATGGAATGTAGAAATATCTATCTAAATAGAAAGAAAAAGTGGCACCATAAAAAAACTTAATTATTATTTGAAAAATTGATTAAAAACTTATAGAAAAAAAAATGTTACTAAGACAAAATTGTAATAATTATCATTAAAAAAATTAAACTTATTTTTAAAAAATAGTTAAAAAGACAATGTAGATAGTTAGTTGGTAGGAAAGAAATACTTTTTTTCATTCATTTTAAAAATTTATCTTTAGTATATCTAAAAAATAAAATATTTTCAGAAAACATAAATAGAAACAATATTTTTAAAAAAAAACATAACCTAATAAATAGGTTTAAATCATATTTTTTTAATAATAAAAGACAAAAAAATGTGACATGACACCTTAATAGGAGAGAAATAATATATTTTTTGTGTTATTTTGAAAAAATAGATAAAATTAAGTGATATTATTGTCATAAAATAAATACAAATGATATTTACCGGTAATTTTTCGAAGATGAGTGACTATTTAGGAAATTAATTGCAGACCAATGGTGGTGAAGAATAGTTTATATATTTTTTTCTTTTTTTAATCTTTTTGACTAGTCTTGGAAATATTTCATTTTCATTTACAAAAAGAAAAAGGAAAAAAAGTAAACACATTTGTATCCCTTTTTTTGTCCTTACGTTGTGTTTTTTGTTTTGTTTTGTTTGTTGGTTACCTTTAATTGCACGCAGTCCAATCTTTTACTCTATCCTTGCCGTCAGGACGACCATATTGTCGGACGATCGCACTGGCCAACTATCCTCATCAAATGCTCATAAAGAAATATATCTGTAAAACCCCGTTATCTAGGAGTTAAAATCTCCTATTACTATTGGGATGTTAAAAAAGTTAGCCGTTAGAGAGATATAACACTGATTTCTGATTGTGCAGTAATATGCATTAATGACATATTGTCCTCTCGGCCGGTTGGTTCGCAATTACAGAAGAGAGTAGGCAACTAACATAAATAGGCATATATGTAGATTAGGTTAGAAATTTTCCTTTTTGGAGTGTTGTGGACGAATATTTTAAGCAGAACTTTGTTGGATCAAGCAAAATATATATATACAATAATAATAATAATTAAGAAGAAGCCAAGGAAGTATTCAGTATAATCATTAATTGATTAAGCCTTAATAATTTATTTTTGGCTGAGCCAAGTGTCCATTCTATTTTAGTATTAGTAATTAAAAATGAGAAGCTATGAATGAAGGATAAAAGATGTTCCATCTCGTTTTGTAAGACTATGGAATTTCACAGACACCACTATGGCACTAACAATATGTAGAGATTTCAGTTTTAAACTTGGTTACGAAGAAATCAAATAACAGATAATATAATTTCTAAATAAACTCTTATTTAATGTAAATTTAAATTAGTTGAATTTTAATGTGAATATCATATATTTAATTAAAAAAAAAGGAATCATTAACTATAATAAAAGTTAATTGTAATCATCAATATATTGTGAAGAAAGTGTATACATGTCGTGTTACAATTGTACTATAATAATACATCTGATCCAATATTTGATATATTTGCTCCTTGATCATTCTCACCTTCTATGACGACCATAATTAAATTTTCAGAAATCAAAACTTTTCCTATATTTCTTTAAGAAAGAGTAGATCAATTAGATAGTAACTCTGAGAAAAGTAAAATTAACATGTAATAAAGAATAATATCAGGACAAAATTCTTAACAATTTTTGCCTCATAACGGTCATATTTAAGAATTGTGATATAGGCAAAATAAAGTTCATTCCCACAATCCTTATAATACCTTCATTACCATAGACTTCTAATTTAGTGATTTACCTAACAAAACAACTAAAATAAATAAATCAAAGTCGTTGAGGATTGATTTAATCTATGATGTAATGCACGGGTGTTAAATAGCGGGTTAAATTGAATGTTTATTTATTTAAATGAATTGAGTTTGTTAGTGAAAACTTACAAAGATAACAAAAAATTACAAGATTATAATTGACAATGAAATGAAGAAATAAAATCTCTTCAGATTGAGGCGCGGATATCTCGCTCTCTTTAAGGAGATTCAAGCCCACTGCAGCAAACGTTTTCACCGGTCCAGCAGTAGTTTTCTTTGACTTGTCCCCTCCAGAATACAATAGTCTTCACAAAATATAACTCAACAACTCTGAATAAGAAAGTCTAAAGCTCCACAAAAGAAAAACCTCCCTTCAACTAATGTAAACTCTCTTTAAGACAAATTTTATGCACTCTATATTTTCTCTTGTGTTGTGTTTTAAATCAAATGAAGACTATCAGTATTTATACTATAAAAAGTCTTTCTAGCAATAAATACAAAGATAATGTTATAATAAATAGTGAAGATAATAGTCTTAGAAATTACATAAATTACAAAAAATAATGAAGAAATAACATGAGATAATGAGAGGGATAATTAATGTCATCAATGGCTGATGAACATGCTGCCCAACGTTCACAGGAACGTTTGTTTCTGTAACAAGAAAATAGATGGGCATGATAGTGGAGAATGTAAAATGCCCCCTAAACAAACCTTTATTTAATCTATAATTAATATAAAATAGTAGATTTAAAGAATCCCAAATGAATTGGCTTATTCGAAAAAATTCTTAAAATTTATCTTATATTTGGTACTGTATGATTTTACTTTGCAAGAATTCTGAATCATTCTCTTGAAGCTCATCCTCTTCATATAACAATAATAGTTATAATTAAAAAATGCTAATCCAACAGAGTTAATAAATGTATGAGTTGACTTGTATAAATGTTATTTGGGATGAGGTGAGTTGAAATGAACTAAAAATTGGTTCATGACACAATTCTTATTCTAAATTCATAGTTAATTTGCTTATAGTTTGTTTGAGTGACTATTAGAACTCTTTGTTTAAATAATGACTATAAAAATATATCAAATGAAAAAAAAAACTTTTGAAAAATAATTAAAACAAAAATTTTATGAGCCAGTCTGAATAAAATATCAACCTAATTTTAAAATGAGTTAAATTAAACGGATCAAAATATAATCCAAATAATATATTAAATTGTAAACAAGTAATTATTTGTTCAAACATAAATGGATTGAGCGAGTCAAAATTTTATGGATTGTACGAGTACACTGCATTGGACTCATTCGATGAATCGAGTGTAGCTGGGTTTGGTGCTTGATTGCTGTTAGCTTGGGCCCATGTAAAGTCTACACATTATGTGAAGCTCAAAATTAATTATAGTGGTAATATTCGAATTTTTGAAGTAATAAGAGGGAATTTTCAAATATTAAGAAGTCCTTTAATGGATTACTTTTAAACATATCCAAAAAAGGTATCAGCTAGCTCAATAAATATCCGTTCTAATAATTATTTAAATGGATATGTGTATAATTTTAAATTAAAATCTCACTAGCAAAATGATAAATTTTTTATGATTAAATTAAATAGTTTATTCTTTATAATAATAACACATTCAATGTACTTTCGCGAACAGGGTTAAAGGAAGAAAGTTGTAGGCCAAAACATTTGAAAGTGAATATTGAAATAAAAATCTTATTTAGTAGAAGAAAAAACACAATTATCTTAAATAATTGCATGGAAACGATGGGTTACTATTACTTCCAAAACAAATTGTAGTATTTGTAAAAAAAAATAAAAAAAAAAATAAGAATCACATGTGAGACAATGTAACGATAAAAAAAAGGATAATTGTATAGAATAACAAACTAATAATGTAAAATAAATACAGTTACTATCGTTTGATTTATTTGTGTTCTATAGTAAACTGTTTGTAGTCCCTATCTCCCTCATATTCTCGCTCGCCACTCTCTCCCTCTCGCCCGCATCCCGTCGCTCGCCTCTCTCGCTTTATACAATAGAATTGTATAAATTGTGTTTCTGTTTGTATAAAGCAAGAGAAAATTGTACATACATATGTAAATATATATATCTCCGCCCTATACACTTATAATTATACAATATAAATATTTTCCTGCCCAAGTTTCTTTTGCCTTTCTCTCTTTCTCATTTTATACAAATTCAAATTATATATAATTTCTCTTTTTCTTGTTTTTGGATTCAATTATATATTCCCTGCCCAGGTCTCTTTTGTCTTTCTCTCTTTCTCGTTTTATACAAATTCAAATTGTATATATTTTTTCTCTTTCTCGTTTTATACAAATTCAAATTGTATATATTTTTTCTCTTTCTCGTTTTATACAATTCGGTTCAATTATATACAAATTCAAATTTTATACATATATACAAACATATACAATTGAATTGAGAGGCTAACAACGATTTATACAAATTAGAGACCAACAACAATTAATACAAATGTCCTGCCCGCGAAATTATACAAATCTGAAGATGAACCAACGAATTATACAATTACTTCTTTGTACATATGTATAGCGAAATATGCATAACTTTCAGTTGTATATGTATAGCGAATTATATATATATATTTGCTATGGAGCACAGTTATAAAAACTTTACTATACCATACAAATTTAAATTTTATGCTTGTTATACGTGAAAAGTTATCCTAAAAAAACACTAGTTTGATTTTACACTTCAATATTTTTAATTAATTAGACGAACACAAAAGCACATGAAATGAAGCTAAAAATGGGCTTCTTACTTTGCTGCCTCTAGAAAACCGGAACAAAAGGGCTCCCTTATCCAGAACCCGACCCGCCATTATTGAGGACAAATTAGTCAATAGATAATTCTAAATTTCTTTTTTGTATTAACCTAACCTCGAAATCATCAAATTCACTTCCGAAACTCCTTTAAAATAAAAAATAACCACGACGTTTCCGTGCGGTGGGTGCCAAAATTGCATAAACCAGATACCATCCATTAATTCGCCTTTGCCTCATCGTTGTCAGCTTGTCTCTCCTTCTACTTAAAGTTATCTATCTCCATCGTCTCTAAGACTTTTAAAAAAGTCACAATCCCCCGATTCAACAACGAAACGATGCAGAGACCAAGACGCCGCTGCGAAGGCACTGCCATGGGTTCTATTGTTCTCGATCTCCGCCCTGGTGTAGGAATCGGTCCTTTTACTCTAGGTAAACTTATATTTATTCCATTTGTTTTTTTTTTCGTTTAACTTACGGATTAGGTCAAATAGGTTGTCTCATTTTATGTTTAGGTTTGTAAATTCATTGATCCATTATTCAATTTGATGCGGTTTAGTTTAGCTGATTCCACATGTGATGATGATTTCAGGAATGCCTATTTGTGAAGCTTTTGCGCAGATAGAGCAGCAGCCTAATATTTATGATGTTGTCCATGTTAAGTATTACGACGAGGTATGATTCAGGGTGGATAATATTTTTTAGGTCAATTTTACATACTTCTATTTGTTTAGGTTAATATGTTTTCCTTATTATGGTGACATCAATTTTTGTACCCTAGTCATTTTAAATCAACTTTACTTTATGAAAATTTAGTTGCTTTGAAGTTCAAACAATCAGTTTACGGGGTGCTGATTATGCGTTTATAATGATCCTTTTTGTGTTATTTAGTGTTATGTTAAGTCACATACTTGGTACTTTTGTTGATTAAATAGAAAAATACCCTATTAGATGCGATCAACTGAGCCATAATCTATTTTGCAGTAAGAGCCATTCGTAAAGTTCCCCGTTTAGTTGCGATTAACTAGGCTTGTGCTATATATTTTGGAGAAGGACGAATTCCATCCATTAAATTGCTGAAACTCTGCAGTTTCCATGCATAAATGGTTCTGAAATTATCAGGTTTTACATGGTATCTTAGTATGATAACACTGTAATAAATGTTGTGGACGTGGCTACTTTTGCACACCAGCATCTCAAATATTACATAACTCAATGCTCAATCTGTTTTCTGCAGGAGCCCTTAAAACTTGACATTGTCATTAGCTTCCCAGATCATGGATTTCATCTGCGGTTTGATTCCTGGTCACAGGTATTAGATTTGACGCATGCCTTACTATGGTCTAGTTAATGAGGATATTTAGTTGCCTTGTATGTAAATATTTTGTTGTAATTTGTTCAAGTTAGCTAATGATATTTTATTTATGGCTCATTCTTTGCTGAATTCACAATTTTGAATGCATGGCTAAAATGTGTTGGCAATATGCCAATGCCAATTTTTCGAGGCATTTGTATCCTTTATTTGTAATCGTTGATCATTTATTTTAATGCACATCTGAGGGGAAAACTTCAACAATAACAAGAACATACGTGGTGAAATCTCTCAAGTGGGGTTTGAGGAGGATAGAATGTACACAAACCTATCTCTACCTCGTGGAGATAGAGAGACTGTTTACGGAAGACCCTTTGTTCAGTTAACGCATATCAAATCAAATATCAAAAGAGAAAAGTTATTTGACATCATAATAATAAGTGAAACATTCTGAAACAAATAAAGAAAAGGAACAATAACCGCAACAAAATAAAACAATAATCGAAGCATAACACTTAACATGCAGTAGCAGGAATCAAGGGACTAGAAACTACGAGAATAGTGCTAATACTACTGGAGTGCAAGGAGAAACCTATCCCGCTGGACAACGAGATGATGCTCAACTACTTACTAACCTACCACCCTAATCCGCGCCCACCATAACTTCTCATCTAAGGTTATGTTCTCAGTAAGCTGGAGATGTGCCATGTCTTGTCTAATAACCTCTCCCGAATTCTTCTTCAGCCGGATTCTTCCTCTCCCGAAGCTCCTCACAACCAGCCTCACACACCTCCTCACCAGGACATTTGCATCACTCTTTTTCACGTGCTTGAATCATCTCAGACTCACTTTCCCATGAAGTCTTGTTAAATGCGCCGAAGCGCTCGCTTAAAGCGAGGCGCAAAGTGACAGGCTGTCGCTCTAATGCCTTGAAGTGACATTATGGTGAAGAAGCGTGAGCTTCTGTCCTAGAAGCGGGAAGCGTGCTGCTTATAAATGCAAGAAAAAGCTCTCTTTTTAGAGATAAACCCTAACTAGTTTTTTTTTTTTAAATTTCTTTAAAAATACTTACATAAGTTTTTACCAAATATTTTTCTTCTTTTGTCAACTGCTGTTGGACTCTCTGTAAAAATACTCAGCTTAGAAAATAGTTCTTCTTCTTCTTCTCCTTCTGTTTCTCTGCTGCGCAATAACTAGGTTTTTTTCCCTTCAATTTGCTGTTTGTAATGCTTCTTGGGTAGCAGTAGTCTGTTTTTGTTTCTCTGATTTAAGATTCCTCTCTTTGTAATGCTACTGTGTATGCTTTGTTTTCTTTCTCTCTCTTTTTTTTTTTGGTTTTGCTACTCTGTTTTGTCTCTATTTTCTTTACCTTTGGTTTTTTGCTGTTCTGTGACCAAGTCACTGTTCTGTTTTTGCTTGTAGTTACTTGTATTTTCTTATTTGGTTTCTATTTTTTAGTTTCTATTATTTACTTTTTAATATAAGAACTGAGATTTGTTCAATGTATTACCTCTATTGTTCTTGATTATTTATCTATGCACTTTTGTTATTTTTTTCTTATACTAAATAGCGCTTTATTTGAAAAAAGCATGCGCTTTCGCTTCTCGCTTCGGTGAAGCGAGCGCTTGTTGCCCTTTTCCGCTTCTCGCTTCCCGAAACACTGGCCGACCCCCATTTTGTCTCCCGCGAAGTCACCCCACCTTGTGTCGAACATCCTCATTCCTAATCTTGTCTCTCCCAGTATGCCTGCAGATTCTTAGGTTCAAACTTCATTGAATTGAATTCAGTCTGGAGTGTTCATGAAGAAGCAAATGCACGTTGCTGCAGTTGGAGAAACAAAAGATTTTATTAAGCCTGAGTATGCTGCAACAAAAATGTCAAAGTTTACTAATGTTGTGCAAGATTGTCTGTGCCGCTACACCTATTAACGATCAAATTTTATTAGGATTAAGATGAGTTTTCTTTTCTTTGTGTGTGGAAGAATGTGAAGCTTTATGTTTTAAGCTGTAAATTCGGGAAATAGTGCTGAGAGATCTTCAAGATAGTGAAATGTATTGGTGAATTCATCTTTTGTCTTTATCCTCGTTACCTTATTGGTTATCTCATTGGTTGTGTCCTTTATGGAGAGAGAATTCATCTTCTCCATCGAAAGGAATAATGAAGGGAAAGATTGATTTTAAGAAATGCATTTAATTCATTGAAGGAAAGGCAATCATAGTTGATATTGGTTCTGGAAGGTAATGCTGAAGATAAAGTATCCTCATTTATACTTAAGTACAATAATGTGGAGGTCCATATCAGATCTACTCAGGAACGATACATGTGGAATTTCTTGGGATATATCTTTCAGAAGCCCATAAAAGATTGATAGTCAAAAGAAATGAAGTATTTTTCTTGGAAACTAGTAGTTTAGTGGCTAAAGAATGGAAGCATCGGATGGCATCCAAAGCTGACATTGGGGTGCGAGGGAGCTGCCTGGTGAAACCTTACTATATTTATCTGGATGGTTTAAAAAATTGCTAAGAATTAGCTTTCTTTGCTTGGTTCGCTTCATGGGACGTTATCCTTAGGTTGAAACAATTTGAAAAGGAGGATTTACATAATATTGATCAGTGTAGCATGTACAAGAAAAAGGGTGAATACACTAATCTTGTGCTCCTTCATTACACTATGCAATATGCAGCGGAAGTAAGAGTTTTGGTGTATTGCATGATTTACTTCCTTGAAAAGTTGAAAACACCCTTGCAATGTGGAGGTTGAGGAAAACCCGGCAGGAAAGGAGGAAGTTTTGAAATAGCATTGTGATGCCTTTTTTGTATGATATGGAGAATACTTGAAGGAGTTGAAAGATGGATGCTGAAGATCATTAGTTACCTTGTTTTACCTGTAATAAAAAGAGATTCCACTATTATTTGTTGATTGTCGAATAGTTTTTTGGAGGCTCAATGTAAAGACCTTTACCAATTAACACCTCGGTGCATATTAAGGAAATTCCTTTCGATTTACTTTAAAAAAAGAACATACTTGGGGAAGTATTAATAACATGAATACATCTACTAATTAGTTTCCTCGATCATGTACATCTCTCAAATAGAACGTGATTTTGGATGGAATGAGTTGTGTAAATTTCCTTTCAGGAAAAATGAATCCCTTAGGTGCAAGTTTAACAACTCAAGAAAGCGATAGGCGAAGGGGGGATAGGCCCGGGAAAGGCATTTCCTTTTGGAAATATTTCTAAAATTATGTGACTCTCTTTTAAATTTATTCTCTTGCAATTTACTTTATCATGAAGACATGAACTTATTTCTTTTGTAAGTTTCTCTTTTATAAGATTTATTTCCTTTATAAATTGGCTCAAGAGCTTTCTACTTGCATAATGAATTAGAAACATTTTTTCAAGTATGTCCTTACACCCTCATGTCTACCTGTTTCAGAGACTGCGCCTTATTGAAATATTTGATGTAAAAAGGCTTCAGATGCGCTATGCCACCTCTGTAATAGGGTAGGTTTTCATAGTGTTTACTTACACAACTGTCTAGATTGGTAGGTTTTCATGATGCTGTGCTAACACCTCCCAACATTTCTGGTGATTTAAATATTGTCTTTTGATTTTGTTTCTTTCAGCGGGCCGTCCAC
Source organism: Solanum habrochaites (assembly GCA_027704765.1). NCBI lineage: Eukaryota > Viridiplantae > Streptophyta > Magnoliopsida > Solanales > Solanaceae > Solanum > Solanum habrochaites. The sequence continues at coordinate 49,886,754 of JAKWJA010002490.1, read as the reverse complement.
TTTGGCCACTTTTGTAGCAGTCTATTCTCTTTTTGGACCAACCTATCCAGGAACATATGACAAGGACAGAGGAGTTTACACACTATTTTATCCAGTATGTTTGTCCAATGTCTATTGAATGCCACGTTTAAATCTGACTTGCGGCTTTTGGCTTAATAAATAAGTGTTTAAAGCACTTATTTATTTCACCCAAACACTACAAAAGTGCTTAAAAGCTATTTTGGCTTAAGGCACCTAAAAAAAGCCAATCCAAAGAGGCTCTTATTCAATTATCCATCACTTAGTTCTGTGTTGAGGATTCTGATAGATGGCAACTTTGCAGGGATTGTCGTTTGCTTTTCCAATTCCCTCCCAGTATACAGATTGCTGCCGTGATGGTGAAGGTATTCCTGGTTATCTTCGTTTTTTTCACACTTGTGCAGACTCAAATTATTTACTCTGGTATAAATAACCTTTTCCTTTCTTTCTCTCTTTTTCCACTTCAAAAGCGGAACTACCTCTTGAGTTTCCAGATGGCACAACCCCAGTTACTTGCCGTGTATCAATATTTGATAGTTCTGCTGGAAGCAAAGTTGGTGTTGGATCCATGATGGACAAGGCCTGTACTCCTCCTCTGCCTGCTGGGAGCCTCTACATGGAAGAAGTGCATGTTAAGGTTTGTTTCGGTCCACCCTGAAGTTTTTGTGCAGTCTCTTTAATGTAATATGTGATTTCTTCTTGAATAATGTATTAATAGTAAGTTAAGTCCTCCTCCTTTGAGCTGCAGCTCTTTATGTTATTTCGCGGGGAAAGCTCTTTAGGATGTTCTTTTTGTGTGCTTCTGGTGCTTTGACATAGAGCTGACATAAAGGGATTTTATGTCTGGAGCTTTTTAGTTTTGGCTTTAATGTGCTTAAATTTGGTCTTCCACAGTTCTCTTTGCCTGGAACCATTAATAGCTTCTTGATATTGTTGTCGTCACTTTCCAAATATATAGCCATTGAAAAAGGAAATTGACCACTGGGATATGACAGTTCTGGCTTATATGTTTTGTCTTGCAGTTGCTCTGTTATAAATCCATCATCACATCTCAAATTTGTGTGCTAGAAAATTGTAGTATTGGATCAAAATTAATGATGCTTTAGTTTTCATTTTAGTCCTATCTCAAATTGTGATGCAAGGGAAATGGAATTAAAGTAAACTAAATCTGGTGCCGTTCAATTTAATAATTCCTTCACCAGTTGCAATGGCTACTATTGTTGATGGTTCTTCCACTTGCAATGGCTACTAGTTTTGAGGTTAGAATTCAAAAAACAGAAGTGTCTACCCCTTTTTTGAATAGAGAAGATTTAAATGTCTAGTTTGATATCCTTTGGGAGGTGCGCAGAAGCTGGCCTAGACACTACGGTTATCAAAAAAAAAAAGAAAAAGATTTGAATGTCTAGTTTGATATTATTTTTATCAGATCTTTTTTTCCTCGTGCTCCATAGTGTTGAATCTTGGCACTTGATGAATGATTTAGTAGTTATTTTCTACTTCTAAAGATAAAAAATTCACTTCTTTCTGTGCAGTAGTTTAGATCAAAAAAAAAATGTGTCAAGTGTCATTTGTTAAGTTTGACAATTAAATGCTCCGACATGCAGTCAGTTGATTTACATATGAATTTGTTTGTTTTCTATCTTCTTTAGCTGGGGGAAGAATTACAGTTTAGCATTGGTGGACAACTCATCCCCTTTGGTGCATCGCCACAGGTAACTACTCTTTCTTTAGATTGTTCTGGGGTTAATCATTCGCTTGAGTTGTTTAATGTTCTTCTGTCGTCCATTGGATTATTTTTCCTTAATATTGTGGAAACTCTAATTGTATTGATATGAATTATGATACTGTCTTCAGTCTAGATTCCATCCAATAATCATATCCCTATTGCCTAAAAGAAGTTCAGGATGGCTTGCAACGCAGAAGTTAGATTTTTCCTGAAGTTAAAAGGGGGACAGGAGGCTGAAAACCTATTTTAGCTCATTTATTGAACTAGGGTTGAAGTTAGTTCATTTTTTTGGTTTTACAATGCTTGAATCCACCTGTCCTTATATGTTGCGTGCGTTAGTAGTTTCCTTTTAGTTTTACAATGCTTGAATCCATCTATCCTTATATGTTGCGTGTGGTCTGGCATAGGTTTGTTCGTGCTGCATATAGCCCTGTTCCTTTATTACATATGTTTTGATGACTGAATCAACCATGCAAAACCTTGTCTTATCTTATCTTTATGCAGGATGTTTGGACCGAATTAGGTCGACCATGCGGAATCCATCAAAAACAGGTAGTCCTATATTTCTTGGCGTCTTAACAGAAAATTGATATATCCAGCTTCTTCTGAGTGAGTTCAATTTTCTTCATGTAAGATTGTTGGTGGGGATTGACTTCATTAGTTATGCAGGTTGATCAAATGGTGATTCATTCTGCGTCAGATCTCCGGCCGAGGACAACTCTTTGTGGTGATTACTTCTACAACTACTTTACTCGTGGCTTAGATATACTGTTTGATGGGCAGGTATGTCATCCTCTGAGTTTACATGAGCACATTTAATGAAGTCTATATCTGTTCTCAGATTATTGTGGTTTATTTGCAGACACATAAAATCAAGAAATTTGTCTTGCATACCAACTATCCTGGGCATGCTGATTTTAATTCATACATGAAGTGCAATTTTGTTATCCATTGTTCTGATTGTGAGTTGATTCTTCATGATCTACAGCGCTCTTTCGTTATACCAATTTAAAAGAATTGGATATTCATTTTAATACTTTTCGCATCTTTTTTTCTGCAGTTGTAGGATCTTATCATCAGGATGTAAACTCCTCTAAAGCCACTATTACAGCCAGCACAAAATGGGAACAAGTTAAGGTGAATTCTTCTGTTTGATTCGTTGGTATTCTGTTCATTTAGTGGTATTTCTTCAAGGTTTTAAAGTTGGAAGTTCTTACTATTTGTGTTCTGGATAATTATTACTCCGCGTTGTTCCCCCACCCCCACTCAGTTTTTAAAAACTCAGAATCAGTTCATGTTAATGATACTTGGAACTAATGAGCAAACTTTTGTGTACACCTGTGTATATACATATCATCAGACATCCTCTTTTTTCTGGGTGCAATTTTAATCTGACTCATTGTTAAGTTGCTATGATTCTGCAGGAGATACTAGGGGATTGTGGTCGAGCTGCTATTCAGACGCAAGGCTCTGCGAGCAATCCGTTTGGATCTACCTTTGTATATGGCTACCAAAATCTTGCCTTTGAGGTGATTTTTTTTGTTTCAAATAAATGACTGTATACCCCACAGTACACTGTGGTTCTGCCACACACTTTATCTCTCTTCCCTTTGTGCTTTCGTTTCCTATTGCTTCACTAGGATCTTTGCTTATTTTGTCACAGGTGATGAAGAACGGTTACATTGCAACTGTAACTCTATTCCAGTCCTGATCATCTATGTGGTGCGTGGCCTGTGTTTATTTTTCAGTTTTCTCTAATAGTGGGTGATTTGATTTTTATATGAACATTACATCATTTTTCTATAGTCGATGACAACTGTATGCATATCCTTTGCAAAAAAATATATCATGCTATCACTATCTGTTTTGGCCAGTCCCGCAGTAATTTTCTCTCCCTTTGTCTTGCTGGTGATGTTATGTTGGTTGTCTTTCTCCATTGTGCTTTTGATCATAATCTTTCTAAACTCTTGTATATTACTTTTCGTTGTTGACTTGTTCAGTTTGTTTCTGTCAGGCTGCCTGTTGGTATTGTACAGTTCAATTACTTGAGGAAAGCAGGTCTGCTTTTAACTGACCGTCATGGTGGAATTGTATCTACTGTATATTTGTTTATACTTGTACAGTTTATTTTATAATTGTCGTCTCTTGTAAACTTATATACATAGCTCTCAACTTCTTGCAATACAAGACCCGTTACTTCATTCCTTGGGTAGGTGAAGTTTGGTTGCATTTGATTTGATAAGGCGTTGTGTGACATACTTTTCGCTGTGAATTCTTCTCGACGATTGTACTGGACCACTTGACCCATTTGGTATTCAGTTGGCTTTGCATAGCTTAGTCAATTATCGGATCTTTCAACCAAATAGCATAGAAAAGCAACAGTTCGTGAAAATGAATGCTGATAAAATTTATTGTTGGGCAACTGTATTCTGGTTTGATGAAAGTAGGAGTAGGTTCTTTTTCTATTTTTGTGGTCGTGGATGAGAAAATCGCTCTATAAGACGGTGCCTGGGAAAAATAATTTTCTAACTTTGCAATGACACACACAAATTGCGTAATTGTACAGGAGTAAAGACTGCTGACTGCCATCAAAGAAATCAGATATGGAGTAACCATTCATGACCATCTATGAAACTGAGTGAGAGAAACGGTTTAGCTTCTTGTTCAGTGAGCTCCCTGGACCATTTGACCCTTTCACCATGGTCTGCCCCTGGTCCTGAACACTTGAATTGCCCATAAAATACCGTCCTGCAGATCAACATAAATACCTCAGTAAATTCGCGTTCTATAGTATGAAAAAAGAAAGGAAGAACTTACATATGCCTGTTCTTATCTCCCCAGTCATACCATCCCTTTGATGTGATAATTTTATCCATATAAGTGTAAGCAAATACGACCCTAGAGAAAGTACCCCAAGCCCTGCCCAAGTAAAGAGCACCAGATCCAGTAACTTTGCAATTGAGAAAAGAGAATCCAGTTTCCTCCAGTAAACTCTCCCTCTTCTGGGCTGTCAAGGCCCCATAGCTTTTTGTTTTCGCACGTAAATGACAATTCTCATATAGGGACAGCCCATCACCAAATATAAAATCTACAGAACCTTGAATATAACAGTTCTTGAAATAGTGCCTGCCCCTGTGATCATACAGTGTGTCCTGTGCACCAATGAACTTGCAATTTATGAACGCCGCTGTATCTGCCGATATTCTTAATGCCACCGCTTGCTTTCCTAGTGCCCCTGATGGTGGTGGTGGCGCTACATTCTGTTCACGGAGGAATCAATTAATTTTTATTCACCTAAAGAAAACTACATGTAACAGTTTTTCTTCCGATTTATCAATTGTACAAATATTATAAATGTTAATCCAAGAATTATACCTTGAATACATTTTACAGAGCTTCGCCTACAAGTTTAGCATAACCCAATACCTTTTGCTCAAATATTATACTTGTGTTTAAATATTCTCTTATGGATAGATAACTTATACTAGCAAGTACATTTTTTAAAATTCTGACTCCATCACATTAACATGCATCATCTGTAGAGATAAAATTAGTTGTTAATATAATTACCTTAAAGGTGATGTTTTTGGCAATGAAATAGGGGGAATTAACAGCAAAAGTTGCGGAACCATAAGTTCCCATTGGTTGGCCACTTTTTCCTGTCCTATCTGCAGTGTCATCCCATTTGATAGTTGTTTTATGTGAAGCAGCACCTTCCAGGGTAATGTAAGCCATTGTTGCTGGAATTTCAATCTTTTCCCTACAAAATTTTAACAAAACACTTTCATAAAATTGCCAATGCGCAAATTTTTGAATGTATCAAAATTAAGAAGCAGAAAACAGGACAATTGAAGGTGTACAAAAAATTTACCTGTAAGTTCCAGGACTAACAGAAATAACCACTCGACACGAATTGACTATTGGGATTGAATCAATAGCCTTCTGAACCGTAGTAAAATCTCCGAATTTCGGGTTTTTATTCACCTTAATAAATTTACAAGGCTCTAATTTGTTCTTAGCTTCTTGGAAAACAGAATGATTGCGAGAACTCATGCGATGAATCCAATTCAAGTAGTCTTTTTCTTCATTAGCCACCTTCAATGTATTATCCCTCCTACCCCTTCTAGCACTACTTGTGCTAATAGTAAACAACATTAACATTAAAAAAAACTCTAACAGTTTCATCCTGAGAGTACGATGAGTGATAGAAGATAATGAGAGTCACTAGTATATAAAGGGTGAAAAAAGAATGTATGTGTACTCGTGGAGTAGTTGAGAGCCAAGAGGAGAAAAAAAATACTCAGGTATTTGTATTGGCCTTGATAGATACAGTTACCTGATATTTGTTGCGCTGATCTAGACACTACGATTATAAAAGAAAATATAAAAAATGTATGTGGTAAAAGTGATTGGTCCGGGTGATAGAGAATAGGAAGAGAATCTGACAGGTCGTGGCTATGCTCTGGATTCGTATTATCTTTTTGTTTCTTTCCTCATTCAGACCAATCTATCCTAAAATTTGATTTTATCATAGGCCGATAAATTATATTGAAACGGATCGAAGATTTAAAGTTAATTATTCCCCTTTTTTAAATGTTTTCAGTGCTGATCGCTGAATTCATAGTACTACTTAGTGAGTTTTCACATATAAATATCAATGTTGGGAGATCTAACATGGTTTCTATTCACCTCTATATTGACAATTACTTCTTCTTAGCGAAAATAACGGTCATTAATAAATCAATAAATACGTTAACAGTATAAAAATTAGATAAATACGTTAATTTTTTTACTTTGGGACGGAAGGGAGTATTTGTCATATCATGCACAGTTCGATAGCAATGTGTCTGTTTAGGTCAGCTGGAGAGTGGGACTGTTAGGGAAAAACCGTGACTATAATTTGGCAGGAAAAAAAACAAACAACTTGTTGTACATAACACCAATTGCCATTATATTATAGCCATTCTCTTTGCAATAAAATATATGAAGTATATTTATGTAGAGCTATTGCATTATTTGCCTGGATTGTGGTTTATAAAACGAATTTAGGAGTAAAATGGTTGACTAAATTGATAAAGCAGGAACAGATTTCGAGAAACTTTATCATCATTCATGGGACCCTTATGCACGAGTTTGGTATTTCAAATTTCATGTGACTATTAATTTTTTCAAAGAAAGTTGGGGACGAAAAAAAACACTGTTAATGGGTCTTAACAACATCATATAATATATTATAATAATAATAAAATAAATAAATAAATAAGAGTTTGGTTAGAGTTAGAAAGTACAGCTTCGAGTTGGGAGAAGAAATAAAACAACACAACAATCAACTATTAAATCCAAAACGCATTGCATCAAATTCATGACATTGATAATAAGTACTTGACTTCAGTTCAATTTTTATATGGTTAGATAATTTAAATATTAGTTACTATATGTTAAATATAAATATGTTAGAGTTGGATAAAAATGATGAAATTTCCCTAACAAACTTAATTATAGTTATCCTTCCGTCTAATAATAGTTGTCTACTATATTATTTTGAGATGTTTAACTATATTTGTTCATTTATGTAATCAATGAATAATTTTAGACTTTGTTCCTAATTTACCCTCATCATTAACTATAGTCATTTTCTTATTATATTTTTCAAAACATTATATTTATTATTGGGCAAAGGACAAAAATCACATATTTTTAAGGTAAAATTACCATTTGTCCCTTATAAGTTTATAATTACAAAAGTAAGATACATTACACTTTATACATGATACACTAATTGATGTACATTTTATACATGATATATTAATTTGATGCCTGAGATACATTAATATGATACGCTGATACATTAATCTGATGCGCAAAAATGAGAAATTTTGGGAATTTATAAAACTAATAAGGGATAATGGTAATAAAAAAATTTAAAGGTGGGATTTCCCTCATTTTCCCATTATATTCAAATGGTGATACAGTAAAATTTTGTATGTGTATAATTATGTGAAAAAAGACATAAAGTCATCATTGAAGTTGCTCCAAATTTTAAAAAAAGACACCTTAACTTTGCGGGTGTTCTATTACCCATGAAACCATCTTAAACCACAATAAATATACACTTTAGACTAAATTTAACCACTTGTATTGTCATGAAATATGAGCGTATGAAGGACTCTTGATACATCTTCAGACCAACGTAAAATTACCATTTGACATTCACAATTTGACTTATTTTAAAAATATTTATAGAAACCCATGTATTAATTTTTTTTAACTTTATTATGAATAGTTCTAAAATTTTCAATTTTTTTTTCTCATTTTTCTACCACTTCCACCATTAGCTTACCATATTATTTCTTAGGCTTCCATCTCTTCCTTCACTTTTATTTTTTTCTCTTTTACCTTACCATTTTTTTAAAAAACTAATGTTTCTTTTAAGAGATTTTTTTCTTCTACAAATCAAGATTGGATTTGGGAGTAAAAAGTTAGAAGAAGTGGTGATTTAAATATCAAATTTTGACTTGGTGATATTTTGAGTATTTAAATTATGAGTATTTACGGTGTTTATTTTTATAAGTAAATTAATTGATGATAGTTTGACAAACAATTGGTTGTGCTGCTGCAAAATCTACCCCGCCACGGCGGATTTGACGAGTTGCAGCGCAATGAAGGGAATGGCAGAAGAGCAGAAGTTCAGGCAAAGAAAGAAAAAAAGAAAAAGAAAAGAAATCAAATAAAATTCAAAACTATTTTTAACACGTGGCAAGTGATTATGCGTAACATACAAATATTTTTTTATAAGTGATATTGGGTGAAAAATGAGGTACACCCCCAAAGTTAAGATGTCTTGAAAATTCGAAACAACTTCATTAATGACCGTCTTTTCTCAATTATATCAGATATATACACACACAAAAAAAAAAACAGATATGCTTTTACAATATTTTGGAACACAGTAAAGGTCTGTTGTAGATCAAGAAAACATCAGTAAGACTAGTCGTCTTCATCAGCATCAACATCATCCACGTCTTCCAGCAATTTACCTACATCTTCACCTAGCTCTCTCAGCCTAGAGCTAAGTTTGTCTACTTTCCTCTGCTCCTGTCCAAGGCACACAAGCAAATCAATCATTGCGTCGCTCTCCATCAGCGTCTCGTTATCTCCACTCTGCAAGGCCTCATTAAGAAGCAAATCTTTACTTTTAGTGGAAGGATATAAACAGTATAATACCAGTCAGGTAACATATACTTACATGAATGCAGCATCAGAATAGACCAACTCATCAAGTACCTAGAGGTCCATTATAGTATGTAAGTAACTTGAGCTTTCTTAAGCCTATCAAAAGAGAAGGTACTTAACCTTTCCTTTGAGTTGTCGTGCTGCAAGTTTTTACCATTTTGAACAAAGATGACTAAATTATTTTTAAAAATTGCCATGACAGTTTTCCTCGAATTGATTGAAGTATTTATTGAAAAAGAATTCTCAAGTGGACAAATTTTGTCCTGCAGCTTAGACGCTAACTGTGCATGCAAAACTATATTCAGATGTAAAGATAGTGAGATACAAATTATTCTAAGCTTGTACTAAATTGACAAAGTGCATTTATTAGGAACATAAATCCAAAATCCCTACTTACCTTTATCTCATGGTAGTGCTTTCCACAAAAGTCTTCAGCCGCTTGATATAGTCAACATTGTTCTCCTCACCCTGTTGTTCAAGTTCTGCTGGTACCACAGTCACCTGGCTCTTAGGGCTTCTGTGAGCTTCTACCATCTTTTCTCTAATATCAGCCACTAAGCACTCCAAAGAATATATGAACGGAGTATCAAATACTGATGTAAGCATACGATGCTCATCAGATGGTTCAGTTCTACCATATTCAATCTCATCCATACTAGCAACAGTAGATGTTGTCAATGGTTTACTTGGCAAAAATGGCTTAGCAGATGTGAAAAGATGTCTTTTCTGCATTTCATCAAACTTTAAGAAGTACGATGTAAACCCAACTTTTTGGCTTATGGCATCAGCTATGCTATACGAATCCTTTCCACTAGCATTGCTTTTGTTGTAGATTACACATTCCCTTAATAGTACTGCAGCCAAGCCCCTTACACCAACAGTTGTGGTAGGACTTGAGACCAGCTCCAGCAAATACGTTAGGTGAGAACGTGAATCCAAGAAGCATTGCACCGCATTTGGACAATCAGAAAGCCAAATAATTAACAGTTTCAGGATAACAGACTGAAAAAACACATTCTCGGATGTGCTTGATTTTCCATCTTTACTTTTCATACAAGAGGCAAGAGCCAGATACTTTACAATACAGTGTAACAAAGGCTCTGGGCTTCCTAGAATGGGAGTAGGTTGTAGAAGTTCAATTTGCAGAACCTGCAATTCACTTATATGTTATAATCAAAGAATAAGGACAACTTCTGTATCTTATAATTCTTATCACAGAAACAGCAACACAGTCCAGAGTGACTGTGCTCCCGAATATAAGGTGTATTTTGCTGTGTCTATAAAGCGTATATGAATTCTAGCTCCACAAAACATAAAAGAATTTATCCTAGCTCCATAAAACATAAACCAAGATGGTACTGGACCAAGTACAACATCTCCGAAGTCATACTACATTTCCCACCAAAAAGAAAAGATCCAAAAAAAATCCAAATATTGGTCCAATCAATAGATGAATATACCTTTTATCTTTTTATTCATGTGTAAAAAACTTATTTTGCGCAGATTAAGGAAAACATCTTTGGATGGTGGGAAGAACATAACATACCTTTTCCTTGCATTGATTATTACCCTTAATGACATGCGAAAGAACACTGGCAACTCTAGAACAAGTCTGCATATTAAAGTTAACATGCTTTATCAATGACAACATGACAAATAGTGCTCCAAAGATGCATATTAGTTCCTGAATCAATAGACATGTCCTGACTGAAGGCGAAACACCAATATTCCAAAAACTTTTGAGACAATTATTCAACACACACATTTAGAGCTAAGTAAACAAGGATTTTACTTTCTTTCTTCAGAATCGACGTAACATATTTTAAGTATTCCATGATCCATGTGCCGGAGGGAAGCGGATTTAGGGGTCCTGGACAAGAAAGATGATCGCAAGCATGGAGAGAAATTAAAATGTGCAATACTCTTGTGAACATCAGAAATACCAAGCCCATAAATGACAATAATGGAGTAACATGATAATGGATTCAAAAAAAAATATCAGGTCAACTTTCACCTCTACACAATTTTCTTTCACATGGAAGATAAAATGAGGAAATTGGAAAAAGTAGATGTTTTATCCAAGGGTGTGTCCAAGTGAAGAAATTGATTAAGAACCATGAGGTCAAAAATTCAAATCCTAGTAGGGACAAAAATACTTAGTGATTTCTTTCATATGTCCTAGCCTTGGTGGACAGAGTTACTTGATACATGTTGCAGGTGGGAGGTGACAAGTATCTCATGGAATTAGTCAAGGTGAGAAAATGAATTTGTAAGCTTAGAGAACATAATATCAAGACTGAAATAATATGTATCCCCTCACAAAATCATAATAATAACAACACCAACAATAATAATAAAAAAGAACCCTAACCTGCTTATGTGGCGCCACCACAAACCAAGATTCCCTTTTAATTTATTTATTTCTAAAACAGTCTTTCCCTTTCCTGAAGAGTTGCGACTTTTATGAAGTGTTGTGACCTTTTTGAAGTGTTGTAACTTTTTCAACGAGTTGACCTTCCGATAAGCACAATAAACATTTGTTCACACTGCCATTTGTTGTCTTCAAATAGAGAGATTTCCTCTCATTTTAAAACAACAAAAATTCTGAACTTCTTCTTCTGCACAAAGACATAGATAACTAAACAATAATTAATTGCTCATATTCATTATGAAGTATGAACATATACTCAAGTTTACTATAAGTTGTAAATACTTTTCTTAAAGTAATAAATGTGTTTCCCAACACAGCGATCGGAATACAAGTGTAGCTTCAAATTGAACTCTATCACTCTGGTATGTTGATTTAATTAAAAAAAATACCCAAACAAACTGAACAGTTTTGTGTAATATTTTTCCCTTTCAAGTATATATAATAAGTTGAATTGTTGTCCAATATGATATATTCTCCCTTTAACATTCCATTTTAATAATTTCTTATGAAACATTTAAATGCGGAGCTTAAAATGAAATATGTAAAGGAAAAGGTAGGGCCGAACTTTCTACACGTTAAAATTAGAATAATTGTTCACTTTTTCAGCCTTTTATTATTTATTTATTAGAAAGTTTAATATCTTAGGGGATGTTCATTTGATTCCCAAAAATATCAAATAGTAAGACTTCCTAGAGGCAAAAAAAAAATAATTATAAAATCAAATTAAAGATTATTGATTGAAGGATAAATGATAAGATGTTATAATTATCAATTTCCTTTAGACCTTTACATTATTAATGTTCGTTACTACGTAATTTTGTAAGTAAGATAATATAGTGTTATAGTTTTAATGACGATAGGTTCTAAGTATTATTTTATGAATTCCGTGATATTAAATTCTTGTGTGAGGCGCAGATAATTTTACTCGTTAACAATAAAAGAAAAATCCCTTAACAAAATTCATTGACTAAATTACTATCCTTTGTTTTACAATCTGATATAATTGTTTTTCTAATATGTATCCGATATAAACTTTTTTCTACGTATAACTCGGTAAAAATGATTTCTAGAATCTTTGTAGTGTACTATGTTTAACCTTCTACAACTTAAGGCTGGTAGGTAACCTTTGCCAATTGATTCTCTTCCATAAACTGCAAGATTATGCATCTGGAATCACGTGCACTGGATGAGTCTAGGCCTCTATGGACCTTAATAGTTTTGCAAATGTGAAAAACTACAAACTGTTTTTTTGATAAAGCATTAAAGTGTCTATTTTGAAACTTTTTCAATAACTAAGTGTCCATTTAAAATTTTCAGACAACCACCAAGAAGTGTATAAAACCTATGACATTACCTCAAGATCGCCTTTGTTTTCACCTGTGGTAAGATCATGGCTGCCATGAAAAAAGAAGAGAAAAAATAGAGATGAGGGCCAGAGATGTGAAAGTCATTTTGAAGCAAATTAAAACGTTCCTTTTCTTTATCTTTCGCTTTCTTATTATATATTTTGGACATGTTACGTGTAATTATGGGATGATGGAGGTAATTAGTGACACCTTATTCAATGAGATACTCTAAAAGAAAAGGGAAGTTTCAAACCTGCCCTCAGGTTTAGCCATGTTAAACTAACTTCCCTTGTAGTTTACGATATTACCTATACCTCCCTTATTTTAATTATTTTCTAACAAATGTTAATTTTATAATATTCCAAAATTGCCATCTTGTGCCCTTAATTAATCTTTTAACACAAATATTGCCTCAAAATTCAATTCTGTAACATATCAAATAGGAAGAAAATGTCAACAATAATTACTATTGAAAATCTATCAAGAGCTTGATGAGGTTATATTATTAATTATGAACTATGAATATTCTTGTAGTGATCAACTCTAAAGCTTGAAGTGGAATAAAAAAGAACTTGGTGGCAAAAACAATCGGAGACATACTTCACTGGGATTCTTTTGTTAAGGATAGCCTGTGGGACTTGCCCCAGATTGAGAACTATGTATTCCCTGTTTTCTGATTAGCTATTGTTGTTTGCCACAACACATAAAGAAATGTTTTCCTTATTGCTGTATATTCCCACCAGAATATGTCTATAGAAATGAAGGAAATTGTTCTGCTGTGGATTGTCGAAGGCTTGATTCATCCTATAGACGAAAGAAGAATCGAGGATATTGATCGAGAATATTTTGAAGAACTTGTATATGGTCTCTTTTCAACTCTGAAAATGAATATTCCCATGACTTTAGTGGATCTTATACCATGCATGAGTTCAATCATCATGTAGTTGTTTCTATCTCTTCAAGTATATGTCAACGTATAAAAGACAACCAGTCTTTTTACTCTCTTGATAGGGTTCGACATTGTCAATTTGTCATGTCAATACTCATTCCAATGGCCTACAGAGTTTCTCCAAATGACACAATTTGCGGAAATTCACGTTGTTATGTGCAGCTAATATAAGTCTAAATGTTCATACTCTTTAAGAACATTAAAGTTATAAGGGTTTTGAACTTAAAGTGCGGAGCATCACAGAAATACTAGAAATCATTGGCAATCTTAAGCACTTGCGATGCTTAGACCTTTCCAGTAATAACATTAATACTTCACCATCATGTGACCTTTCGTTGTTACAAGTGTTAATTATGGAGAATTGCACAGCATTGATGTGTTTTTCGGACAAGTTTAGTAGGCTAACAAATCTTCGACATATGTAAAACATCAAATTCATCAAATGCCAGTAAATTTCAGATTCTTGAATGAATTACAAACATTGAATGTTTTCGTTGTGGAAGCAAAGGATGGTCATACAATCGAATAATTAGAGGATTTGAATTCTTTTAAAGAATTATTTTCTTTAATTGGATTAGAAAACATTGTAAATGGACAATCAGCTGCAACTGCAAACTTAAATGAAAAGCAAGGTTAGAGCTTGATGTGATGTCCCGCCACCATTCTAGCCAGATTTTATGTCCAAATGGGGGAAAAGGATGTAGAGTCTTGAAGAGGTTTGCAGAGAGCTCTAGAACTTTCTAGTTTTGTGGAGAATTCTCTAGAATTCTCTAGAATACTTTAGATCTTTGTAGAAGAGTTTAGCATATTCTAGATAATGTAGAATTCTCTAGAATATGGACTAAAGTGTAGTTAGTAGAAGGACTTGTATAATAAATTTTATTTACTCTTAGGCCCTTAGGATGTAGTATAAATAGGAGGGCCTATCATTTGTAAATCATCCATCCAACAATCAAGTAAAGTAATAATACAAGTCTTCTTCTAAAGTTCTCTTTTGCCCTTCTAAGTCTTTCTTTGCATTCTCAGGCTTACTTGATCTTACAAGATCGTGAAAGAGTCGTGAGTAAGTTGTCGAGTGCCGCACGTTGTGTTAGCGAATACTCTAAGTCCGTGACATTGAGCTGCAATTGAGAAGTCACCAGAAGAGAAATATCGAATATGAGATTTTGACCTGTCTTCAACCTCATAAAAAAACTTAGAAAGGTTGGTCATCTGTGATTATCGTGGTAACAAGTTTTCGTCATGGCTCTGTTATAGACCTTGTCGCATGCTTAGATCTATTTACTTGTGAAACTGTGAATGCTGCAAATTTCTCCCACCTCTGGAAAAACTTCAATCCCTTGAAAGCCTTACTATTGAAGGTATGTCATTATGGTAGTAAGCCTCCCTTCTTTGTTTGACCTTGGCGAATTTCCGTAACTCAAGTCACTAGTTTTACCTTGGCGAATTTCCGTAACTCAAGTCACTAGTTTTTTCTACCATGCCTCAACTGTTTGGTTGGGATCTGATAATATGACATGCCTCAACTTTCTGATCTGAAGTTTTATACTTGCTTGAAATTAAAGTTTTTGCCCAAACTTTTCCGGTTCAATTTCTCAAATGCGAGGGACTTGATTATCTGCCACCTAGTCCAGTTTCTATAAAAAGTTTAATCATACGGGATAGTCCAGCCCGTAGATGGCAAAAACTGGAATGCATTGAAGACAATACCATTTATACGTATTGATCAATTGATAATGCCCACGACGCCACATACTTTTTATATCTCCTAATGTATGTGTTTAAAGAAAAATACTAGGGACTAGAACTGTAATAACTAATTATCGTGTGAAAATTTGTGATGATTCTTTGTGGTATTTGCCAATTTTCCTCTTTTTATATTGTCTCGTCTTGATGTGTGTTATCAGGGTTATATGTTTTTGCAAGGTATCATTTTGGAGAACATTAATGATTGAATATTTTGTTGTTTTACGCATATTTTGGGTAGTAGGCTAAGCATGGATGCTGATACCACCACTTCCCAATTTTTGATGTATTAAACAACTTTTCAATTTGTGTATATTTCTTTTGTTGCCCCTACTTTTGTGCCGAGAAATAACGACATACCTTCAATAGTAAGACTTTTAAGGAATTGAAGTTTTCCTAGAGGTTGGAAATATTTGCATCATTCACAGTTTCACAAGTAAATAGATCTAAGCATGCAACAAGGTCCATAATAGAACCATGACGGGAACTTGTTACCAAGGTAATCATACCTTTCTAAGTTTTTATGAGGTTGAAGACACGTTAAAATCTCATATATATTTCTCTCATAGTGACTCCTCCATTGCATCTCAAGCTCTACAATACCTTGCTTTTCATTTAAGTTTGCAGTTGCAGCTGATTATCCATTTATAACGTTTTCTAATCCAATTAAAGAAAATAATCCCATCAAAGAATTCAAATCCTCTAATTCTTCGATTGTATGACCATTCTCTGCTTCCACAACAAAATCATTCAATGATTGTAATTCCTTCAAGAATCTGAAATTTACTGGCATTTGATGAATTTGATGTTTTACATCAAAATATGTCGAAGATTCATTAGCACTTTAACACTTGTAATAACGAAAGATCACATAGTGATGATGGTGAAGTATTGATGTTATTACTGAAAAGGTCTAAGTATCGCAAGTGCTTAAAATAGGTCACTGGAAACAGTTTTTTTCTGGTAAATTTTTGCTGTGCCCCTCAACTTTAGTTCAAAACCTTATACCTTTGAAGTTCTAAAGTATGGACTTTTTGCACCTATATTAGCTGCACATTACAACGTGAATATCCGACAATTGTCTCCATTTTTTCTGACACTGCTTTCTTCCCTTTTTTATACTTATTGCCATTACAAATTAACAAATGTCGGCCCCTATCAAGAGAGTAACAAAGACTGGTTGTCTTTTTTACTTTGACATATACTCGAAGAGACAGAAATAACTACATGATCATTGGAACTCATGCATTGTATCAGATCCACTACAGTCCTGGGGCTATTTATATTTCCGATTGAAAAGAGACCTCATACAATTTCTTCAAAATATTCTCGACCAATATCACTCGATTCTTCTGTTCTATATAGGATGAATCAGGCCCTTCGATCATGACACAGCAGAACATTTCCTTTCCTTCATTTTATAGACGTATACTGGTGGAAAAATAAACGATCAATAGGAAAACATTTCCTTTATGTGTTGTGGCGACAACAATACCTAATCAGAAAAAACAGAGAATCATATTGCTCTCTAAGGGCAAGTCCCACATGGTTACGCGTTTAACAAAAGTGGTGGGGAAGGTTGGCGGGGTTTGGGGTAATGGAGGGGAGGGGGAGGTGGGGGTGTGGGGTGTGGGGTTTTATTAGGGGAGGTGGATAAGAGTCGATTGTGGGTTTGTTTTGGGATGTTGGGAGGGGGGTGGGTTTGTGTGGGGGGGGTAGAGGGGTAGGGGGTGGTGGGGTGAGAAGGGGTGTGTGTAGGTGAAGCTGTTGGGGTTTAATGTGGGGTAGGTGGTGGTAGGGTGGCTTTGGTGGGTTATATATAATAGATTGGATTTTAGGTGGTGTTGGTTGGTGCAGTTATGAGTGAGCTGTGTGGGGGTGAGTTATTATAGTTGGTTGGGTGGGGGGGGGGGGGGTTTGATGTGTGGTTGGTGGGGTTGGGGGGGTGGGTGAGGTTGGGCTGTAAAGAGGGTGGATGGTTTGGGGATGAGTGTCTTAGGAGTTGGTGGCGTGTGGGTGAGTGGGGGATTGGGGGTGGTGGTGTGATGTGGTTAATGGTAGTTGGAGGGTGGAGGTTGGTTGGCGGTAGTAGGTTGCAGGGGATGGAGGGGTGTCGGTGTTGGTAGATAGTGGGCGCAAGGCAATGTGTGTGGTGTTTTGGGGTGGCTTGTTTTGTGTGAATGTTGGGGGCTCTGTGGTGGCCGTTGGGGGGGGGTTGGGGTGCGGGGTGAGTGTTGATGGGGGGGTTTGAGGTGGGTGGTGAGTGGGGGTTGGGAGGTGGGGTGGGGAATTGCTGTGGAGGGTTAGAGGGTTTGTTGTGGGAACGTGAATTAGGTGTGTGGGGTTTTGGTTGTTTTAGAGGAGTGGGGATGTGAGATTGTGGGTTGGGCGGGTGTGACGTGGTGTTGCGGGGTGGATTGGGAGGTGTGGGATTTTTGTGGCGGTTCGCGTTATGGTCTTTTTCGGTGGTGGGGGGGGTGGGTGTGTAGAGGAATTAGCGTATTGCTTGGCGGGGGAGGATTGGTGCTGGAATGGAGGTTTGGTTGGTGCGGGTCAGAGTGGTTGGGTTTTTAATCTCGGGTATGGATGGAAGATGCGGTGAGTTTTTTGGGGTTGTTGGTGCCAGTAGGGGATTGGGGTTGGAGGTGATAGGGGGGTGGGAGAGTGGGTTATGTAGGTGATTAGGTTAGGTGTGGTAGGGTGGTGGGAGTGGTTGTAGGGTTGGGTTGTTGTTGGGAGGATGGGGGGTGAGCAGAGTTGTTGGGCCGGGTGGATGCGAGGAATTGGTTGTGTGTAGGTTGGGCATTTGGTATTTTGTGGTGATTTAGGTGTTGGAGGTTTATGTGGAGTTGGGTTTGGTGGGGTGCGGGTGTTTTGGGAGGGGCGGTGGAGTTATTGGGTTTGCTTGTGGGAGAAGGTTAGGTTGTGTGGTTGGTAGTTATTTTAGATGGTTGAGGGTGGTTAGGTCGAATGAGGTATTGGTTGGTGTGAGTTTGGAAGGGTTGGATGCTGGGGGGGTGAGGGTGGTGTAGTTTATGTAGGGGAGGTAAGTGGGTGGTAATTTGCAAGGTTTATGGTGCTAGGTTCAGGGAGGGTGGCGGGGGTGGGTTTGCATGCTTGTATGTGTGGGTGGGGAGGTAGGTAATTCTAAGTGGGTGATTGTTGAGTATGGGTGGGTGTTGGGGGGGTTAGGTTGGAGTGGTGGTGGGTTGTATTGTGCAAGTTTAGTAGGTGGGTCTCGGGTCGAATCTCATTCATTAAAAACAATAAACAAAATAGAAGTATGTCTCCGATTGTTTTTGCCACCAACGGTATGCCTTTGCATTTTTTGGCTATTCCAAGTCCTATTACTTCTGAATTGTGCATTTTATTGTTAATGAAAGGCCTTTGTTTGATGATTTTCCAACAATCCTCATCTGAGAGAGGTTGAAGACAAAACATCTTGGAACCAATAAAAGATGCCACTTTTGAATTTCGGGTGGTAAATACCAGTCTACTTGATTTTGATTCAACCTTAGAAGCTGTATACAGTAAGTTCCAATCTTCCAGATCTCCAATGCACAAATCATCTGGTACCACTACAAACCTCCCAAGAGTAATAATTCTTGTAAAGTGGACCTTAATACATTCAGATCCGTCACATTGCAGCTTTTTTTTCGAACAGACTCAATGGCTGCTCTCAAAATTCGGACCAATTCAAACTCATCAGAAATAGAAACCCATAAACGCAATGGAAATGCCTTTTTCACTTCCTTGTTTTCACAAAGACAGTGGATAAAAATTGTCTTACCTATGCCAGCCATTCCAGTGATACAAAGAGGTACATCGTTTTGGGTCAATATTTCAATAACTTTCTCAATTTGTGATTCTCTCCCAATCGTGTGAGGGATTTGATAAACCAGAAAATCCGCAACATTGCTTCCTAGCAACCACTTTAGGAACTTGTTTAACCAAGTCAACAAGAAAATTTGTTCCCATCTCCTTTATCAAATCTTGAAAGTCTTCTACAATACAACTAATTTTACGTGGTATTAGTAACAAGAATTTATCAATCAACAAGTCTCCATCTACCAGTTTTTCTCCTTCCTGGAGACCCAAGTTCAGTGAAATATCCTCAAGGATATCACTAATATGATAAACAAATCCATTTGCTTATCCCACCCAAGCAATCGATGACTTATAGTGTGTTATCCCAAAAATATGCACGACCAAACTCCATTCTATAAACCATTGCTTGAAGTTTAAGGAACATCCTGTCTAGTTCCCGTAGCTCAGTTCTAACATTTAAAATTTTGCTTACTTACCGATAGCAAACTCTGTAAAATTTGCAAATAGAATGGAGAAAGTGTACGATGCAAAACCAGCTCGAAAATCCTCATCCATTGGATTGAAGTTCTTGGTTCTAGAGCTTTGACAATGGCAGTCACAGTATTGGTGCTTAGGGTCCTGTGTCAACAAGAAACACTGTCAACTAGGACTCATACAAAAAATGCCATAATAATCAATCCATGAATGGCCAATCACAAAAATTTAACTTTTTGAACTGCTGATTTTCTCTCTATTTTAAAAGAAACAACCACACAAGCTCATTCTCTCTCCATTTTAGCTTCTTAGACCTGCTGTCTCTTTGGCCTCAACCTATCTTCAAGGATTTGGTCAACATAATAGGCCAAAGAACCTTTGGATTTTGATTTCCAGTACAGAGAAGCAGTTCAACCCGTTATCCCTCTTACCTAATTCAAATTTCAACTATAGCTTTCTCTATTCTTTTCTTCTATCCATGTGACAAGGGTCTTAGTCTTGTTACACACTTCCGTAAGGACAATTTTCTGCCACTCACACAATCATAAGTTCAAATTCAGAACTAACAACTAAATTGCAAAACAAAACGACCAAAAAGAAACTCCAATTTAGCAATCAGTAAGAAATTTAACACTCTTCCAACCATATCAAGAAGCAATCAACAAGTAACAAACCACTAAACAGCATATATTATTCCTCTTGAATAACAACCAACAAATAAAAGAATAGAGCAATTAAAAATGAGAAAGAGTAGGGTATATATATAGTGAAATCTGATAGTATGCGAGTAGTGTTAAATAATGCTATATGACTGAATAGATGGTGGCTCACCGGAGCTAGGCGCTTGAATTGTCAATGGAGAGAGACTGAAGGAGATATTGAGTGGAAGCAGCACCGGCGGTGGTCGTCGTAGTCAGAGGTGCAGAGTGGGGTGTTTCTCGAAGGAGTGGACAGCAGACTGGAAGAACAGGATTTCCGTCCTTTTTTCTACGACAGCGAAGTAGGAGACTGAGGGTTGAGGTACGGCGGGGGGTCGTGAGGGACAGGCAGCGAGGCGCAGTGGTTCCGCCGTAGCGGGTGGTTCGCTGGAGAGAGAGGAGTGGACTTCCCCTTAGGTGGGAAAATAAGCTAAACGTGTACGGCAAATTTCTAATTTTAAAAAAAAATTAGTACATTTTAATAAATAATTTCTGATTTTAATGATATTTTTTATTTATTAATATTATGTAAATATGTAATATGAATTAAAGTGAATTATTTATGTTATTATACCATGAAGTATAATTATTTTTGTAAAATCTATTAATTTTTTTTGGTAAAAATTTGACACCGCAACTTGTATTATAACGTATTTAAAATGTGTGAGAAATGTCTATTCATTTATTAAAAACCTTGTTATTTATGTGAATAATAAATTGTTTTCTTGATAATTATATTAAACTGTATATAAATGAATTTAAAACTGATCAAGGTGAAAAAAAATTAGTATTGTTTCTAAATGGTAATATTTTTATATACTATATTAAATGTAAGTTCCAAAAAAAAAATAGGGACAAGTGGCCTTTTTTTTACTGTCTTTATTTTTTTATTTTTAATATTAATAAAAAACTAAATTAATAATATTTTTCGTAGTTGTCTCGGTAATTATTGACGTGGATAACTTTTGAAGTTGTCGAACGACTAAAGAAGTTGTCTTGACAACTAGGACAGTTAAACAACACTATTAAAGTTGTCGAACGACTAAAGAAGTTGTCTTGACAACTAGGACAGTTAAACAACACTATTAAAGTTGTCGAACGACTAAAGAAGTTGTCTCGACAACTACGACATTTGTTAAACAATCAAAGAAGTTATCTCGATAACTACGACATTTACCTAATTAAAGTGTAAAAATTAAAAGTTTGAAACTATTTTAAAAACATCTTTTAACCTAATATATATTTTTATTACTTTTATCTAATTTTTAAAACTTGAAAGACTTCTACGTAATTGACAGATCCCTTCTAATAGACCTTCCCTAGGTTTGAACTTCTGATAGTTGCAATTCTATCAACGCATACCACTAGAAATAAAAGACATAAAATAACACCTGAAGTTATTTCGAATTTTTAAAAATATACCTTAATTATTGAAGCGTTCTATTACTCCACATAAATATTCAACATCATTGTAAAAGGGCCATTTTGACCCATTTTCTCCACTAGTTTGTGAACACGCACAATAGGGCGCGTGAAAATTTGTTTTTTCTAATTAAAGTCAATTAAAAAGTGTCATATTTCGGTCGTTTTCTTTATTAATCATTTATGTGTTTTAATTATATTCTCAAAACATTACTGTTTCAAACCCAACATTACCATTTTCAAGCTCTTCTTTATAATCATCTTCATTAACAACTTTCCTTAAAGTCCCAATTGAGCAATCAATTATCAAATTCCCTCTAATTCTAAGCCCTAATTTTGACTGAAAAACTCAAATTCAATGCAAAAACAGAAAAGGCAAAAATCAAAGCAAAACCCAAAAAAGAAAATAAAAAGAGAAAAAAATTCACAGAAAAAGATAATTATATACTGAAAAAAGATCTGATTAGAGGAAATAATAGGGATAAAGAGATTGAAGGAAAGGATTTTATATTGATAAATAAATAAAATGTTTGTGAAAATGTTAACTTTGATGGGTGAGAGAAATTAATTTAGAAACATTTTTTTAGTTTTAATGGAAATATAGATAAAGCTTGTGTGTATCACACGTGAGCATTGTTTACATCCCTATTCTGTCGAAATAGGACGAAACGTCGCGGCAACTCGAAAATAATTATTGATTCACTTTTAACAAGTTTTTTAAATAAACGTGTTTGAAGAGCGCCACCTAATTTAGGAAAACTAGAAAACCATATTATTAATCTAAACCCTCGATTCAGGTAAGGTGTTTTCAAGTTATTCCGAAGGGAAGGTAGGCACCCTTCGAAATCCACAAATGTGGTTCCCGACTGAATTTATTTTTTTTTTTCAAATTGAAGAAGAATATAAAAAACCCATATAATACAAACACAAATAAAACAATAATTATCGGCTAAAGTTTGGGCCTAACGTCCATAATCACAAAATACATGAATGAAATATAATTCGATACTTTGTTTTTCGAATATTTCAAATGATAAGCACATCAGGAATACTTGTAAAGACACTTGATAAAAGAGTTAAGGCCAACTAAAATAATTAACTAAAATTAATAAAACTCAATAATAACTAAGAATAAAATCCGTCTTTAATTTACATGGGAGGCCTTGGAAATCGACGGTTATTTCTTCATCGGCCCTTTCAAACATAAAAATCTATAACTTGAATTAAATTCCGTCTTTTAAATGGGAGGCCTCCAAAACCGACGGAGAGTTTTCTCATTGGCCTTTCATGCACCAACTAAAATATGTAAACTTAAATTCAAATTCCGTCTTTTAAAAATGGAAAAGCCTCTAAACTTTTTCATTTGCCATTTAACAATTTATAATATAAACTTGATTAAATTTTCCGTCTTTTAAAATGGAAAGGCCTCCAAACCCGACGGATAGATTTTTCATTGGCCCCGTTTAACAATAAAAATGACTAATTTAAAGGCTAACCTATACAAAATAATCAAGATAACACAATGACAATAAAGAGACAACGTAAAAACCTAGATGAAATTGAATTAAATTCATATGCATCCAACAAAATATATAAAATAAACCCAACAATCTCAAAACAATAACTATTTAAAAATAATGAAATGCCAACACAATAACTAACTTATAATAACAACATAACAAAATAACACTAAATATAATGACTAACACATCTGCTGCCCAAAATTAATTAAAAGATTAAGAACAAAGGCTAAATTAAATAAAACAACCACAAAACTTACTTGAGTATTATTTTTTTTTACTTTTTACTAAGTGAAATGAAGCTAAATGGATTAAGAGTAGTTATAAACAAAATAGATTAGCAAAATGACTAAATATAATAAATCAAGATGAAATGTACTTAATAATATTTAATATAATAATGAAGATGAAACTAACAACTATTATCATAATGCAAAACAAATTTTAATAAACGTAACGAAGTAATAAAAAATGATATAATTAACATTATAAGACAATAAACAATGGAAAAACTATGGTGCTGATAGAATAAAGGGAAGACAATAACAAACAAATAATTTTTTACCAACAAACAAAGACACGGTGCTTCTTAAAAATACCAAAACATTACAAAATAAATAACTTAAAAGCCATAGGAAAGCTAACAAACAACCCTTCATGCTAAACAAAAATACAATAAATAATAATAATAAGAAGATAAAATAAAACAAACATGTGCAGCCCATTAAAATTAAAATAATAATAATAACAACTAGCTAAATGGAAAAGAGTGAAACAAGACTAAGAAGATAGAAGAAAAGATAAACTTCACAAACCGAAGAACATAAAGATGGAGGAGACAGTGACCGGAGTTTGAACTCTCCTTCCGGATCTAGAACATCAAGGTAACTAAAAATAAATACATGGAAGATTACCTATTCCGCCAGGGTTGGTTTCAATGATTTAGTTGTTGTTTTTGAGCCTTGATGCTCGTTTGGTTGTATTGTTTGTTTGTGGCAGCCATCAATGGGTTTCGTCGGAGAAGGGTCGAGCTTATGACTCACGTGAAATCTGCAAAAAAAACAACATAAAAATTGTGAAAGGGGGAAGAGGGGAAGGGACTGGCCATTTTTGTTTCATGAGTTCCGAGCTCTGGCTCGTTATTGTAGTTGGAAAAGGCTAGCAAGGGTTGGGGTTTTTCGCCGGAAATGGAGAAAGAGAGGGGAGGATGAGGGGAGAAGAGGGAGGGAAAGGGGCTGACGGAAAAGGGAAAAGGGAGAGGGAAGGGGGAGCGACGGGAGAGGAGAGGGGAAGGGGCTGGAGGTGGCTGGGAGGAAGAGGAAGGCTGCTGGGAGGAAGAGAGAAGAGGGGGGCTGCTGCTCCCCTTTTTTTCTGTAAAATTTCATCCCCTAACCTAATGAGCCACATTTTGTATATGCAGGGATTTTAAAATTATGGGCCCAAAGTTATGGCCTTAATATTGTGATCCAAAATTACGAATTTTTGAAAATCTTAGGTCGAAATTGAGTGTCAACAAGCATTACTTTTTGAAACAAATCGGGTCGGATTGAAATTATCGTAAGCGTCACGCACGTCTTATCATGTGAGGAAATGGCTTAAATGATCTTTATATAACGATATTCAATATTTTTGTGAGGTAATAGAATGCACGCTCACAAAGTTAAGATGTCTTTTTAAAAATTTGAGATGATTTCAATAATAAATTCTGTCTTTTCTTTCTTTCTTATCATACAACAACTATGATGTGAAGTAATTGCTACTAAACATGCTCTTCTTTCTTATCATACAACAACTATGATGTGAAGTATTTGCTACTAAACACGTGGACAAATGAAATTTATATTGTAAATGACAAAAATGTTTAGGGAATGGTTTGTGATTTCACTGTGTGAGAAGTCGAACTATCTTAGAGGTTGTTTCGTTCAAATATAAGTTATGCTTGGATTAGTTATGTTTGGATAAGTTATATTTGAATTAATTTTTATTACTTGTTTGGTTTGTCATATTCAAATTTATATTCACTACATAATTTTTAAGAATAAGTTGTTTGTTTATACAAATATCCTTCATCTTATGTAGTTTAATTTTATTTGTTTACATTTTCTTTCTAAGTTTTAGTTTTTCATTCTTAAAAATAAAATTTTCCATCTTATTTAGCTTAAATATTTTTGGGTGTGCATTTACATAATTGTGCAATGTGTTTATAAAATTAAAATTTCATCTTATTTAATTTTAAAATAAAACTTCCATCTTGTTTAGCTTAAAAATAAAATCTCAATCTTCTTTAGCTTAAAAATAAAACTTTTAATTTAAAAAGAAAATATTCATCTTATTTAGCTTAAAAATAAAAGTCTCATTTTAAGTTTATTAAAAGTAAAAGAAATTTTATTATTAAAGTTATCTACATTTTAATGGATATATGAATAAAAATTTTAAGTGAGTAATAAACTATTTAATTAAAAATATGCAATTTAATAGTGGAGTGAACATTTTAAGAGAAATTAAAATATAAATAGCATTAAGAATTAGGCAAATAAATTCAACATATCATATTCATAAATAAAATTATATTTATAAAATGTACTTTTTTAATAGAACAATATATTATCATAGGAAGAACAAGGAATAATTAAGGTTGTGAATGTTATTATAAATGTTGTTAAAATTATGTTAATATATATGAATGTAAATGGTGTATAAAATGAGGTTTAAGGAGGATATTTTTTATTATTTTTACCTACCTAATCCAACTATAAAAAGTTATTCTCGGATTACTATCCATTCTAGGAAGGGATAACTTATCCGAGGACTAATTCCACCCTTGGCTACCAAGCCACAAATTAATGACCACTTAAAAATTATCTCGTTATTAAATCCTCTTGTCCATCACGACTCTTACAATTTTTAGCACTTTCTTTATTACACAATGGGTACATGAACCTCAAAGTAGTCACTTTTAGAATGGTTGAATTGATTGATGGAGGGAATGAAAATAATATTGCATTGAGACATTTTCAATTTGTTGAAGGCCGAAAGATTTAGGAAATGAGATTGTACTAGTTAAGTTTGCAATTGAACAATATCAACTGAATTTCAACTGACTCCTATTATGTGAAATAGTTTACCTTGAGTTGAGAATTCAACGTCCAAATTCAGATACTACTAACATTTCTTTCTCTTGTGTATAAGACACCTAAAAACATAGTTGTGGATTATTTCATCGTAGCGCGAGATTATATTCTTCGTTTAAATTGTGATGACATTGCATAGTGTCCACTCAACAGAACCCAAACTAGACTGCCTTTAGCAAATTTGTCTTTTACTTTAGAACAACTAGAGCCTCAAACCTATATGGTTTTACAAAGTTGCAAAATTTTGTGGCACAGGAAGTTTAAATGATAAGGAAAATAAGAGACTAATGAAATCCAACCATCAGTTAGCAAATTTTCATACTTAAGTCAAGCCAAGTCAGCAAGTTATCAAGCCAACTGGCAAGAGCTAATTGGCAAAACTATAATGGCCTCAAATGATATTATCTTTTAGAACTATATATGCAGTGAGCATGGGGCTCTCTGCTTGTAGATTGAACACACAAGATAATACTCAGGCGTTGAGGAGAGAAAGATAAGGAAAGTAAGAAAATGGCATCAGCATCTCTCCTCAAGACATCACCAGTCCTTGACAAAACTGAGTTTGTAAAAGGCCAATCCCTACGCCTTCCATCCGTCTCCGTCCGCTGTCAACCATCTGCACTCACTGTTCGTGCTAGCTCCTATGCTGATGAGCTCGTCAAAACCGCGGTACACCGTCTTTTATACTCCCTTTGTTATTTCATAATATAACCATTCTGTGCCAAGTCAAATATTGTTATATAAAATGAGAGAGTAGGAATCTTGCTCTGACTTCAAAGCTTCCTATCTCATCATGTAGTACGAAGTGTTATATATTTTTTACTTAGTCTTAACAACATCAACTTATCTTCTTTTTACTGCTTAATTATCTCATACTACTCGGGAGAATTTGTCTAAAGAGTTCTGCTAGTGTTTTCGTTTACTGACAAAACAGTGTATTATTACAAGTTCTTGATAATTTTGTTGAATATGGATAGTGATGCTGTTAGTTTGTGTTAAAAATTATTACCGAGATAACGTGAACTGAGATTAATTAGATGTTTCTAAGAGCCTTTCTGTACAACTTTTTTGAGATGAATTAATGAAGCATAATTAGCTAATTTGAGATAATGGATTGAGTGTAGAAAACTATTGCATCCCCTGGTCGTGGAATTTTGGCCATGGATGAGTCCAATGCTACCTGTGGGAAGCGTTTAGCTTCAATCGGAATGGAGAACACTGAGGCTAACCGCCAGGCGTTCAGGACCCTGCTAGTTTCAGTTCCTGGACTAGGGGAGTACATCTCTGGTGCAATCCTCTTTGAGGAGACACTTTATCAATCAACCGTCGAGGGAAAGAAAATGGTTGATGTGCTTGTTGAGCAGAACATTGTTCCTGGTATTAAGGTTGACAAGGTAAAAGATCTAAACTTAGTGACTTTTTAAAAGGTGTAAGGATTCTTCCGCCGTGTATTTCTAAGAGTTTGGTATTTTTTGCTTGTAAACTACAGGGTCTTGTTCCTTTGGCTGGCTCAAACAATGAGTCATGGTGCCAAGGTCTTGATGGCCTTGCCTCTCGCTCTGCTGCTTACTACCAACAAGGCGCCCGGTTTGCCAAATGGTAGAGTGCTTCTCTTTTATAAGTAAAAGCAATAATTACTTAACTTGAAGCTCATCTTGTCTTCTAAATTGTGAACCTTACAGGCGTACTGTTGTGAGCATCCCTAATGGTCCTTCAGCA
This sequence comes from Solanum habrochaites, assembly GCA_027704765.1. NCBI lineage: Eukaryota > Viridiplantae > Streptophyta > Magnoliopsida > Solanales > Solanaceae > Solanum > Solanum habrochaites. The sequence goes on along the minus strand of JAKWJA010002490.1, from coordinate 49,858,513 downwards.
CTTGCAGTGAAGGAAGCAGCCTGGGGTCTTGCTCGCTACGCTGCTATTTCTCAGGTAGGTTGGGGTATATACATAGGAAGTGGATTTTAAGTTCTGTGCATGAACAATGTTTAGATTTTTCCAAGTATCAAATTAAATTTACCAACAATAAGTAAGTAACTTTCATAGTAACTGTGATATGGTAACATGTAAAATGGAGTAATGTCCTGCTATAACCGGCCAAAAATTACACTAGTAGTATAAATTTAAGCTTTCAACACGATTAATAGCTAAAGTATCTTGATCATTCTTGTAGGACAATGGGTTGGTACCCATCGTTGAGCCAGAGATCTTACTTGATGGTGAACACAACATTGATAGGACCTTTGAAGTCGCCAAGCAGGTGTGGGCTGAAGTTTTCTTCTACCTTGCCCAGAACAATGTCATGTTTGAAGGTATCTTGTTGAAGCCCAGCATGGTCACCCCTGGAGCTGAGTGCAAGGACAGGGCCACCCCACAGCAAGTTGCTGACTACACCCTCAGTCTCCTCCGCCAAAGAATCCCTCCTGCCGTCCCAGGAATCATGGCAAGTATCTACATATCTGATAGATCAAATATTTTTTCATAATTCCAAGAACTTGACTTATAACTTTTTTCATGATCTTACTACTATACACAGTTTTTGTCTGGTGGACAATCTGAAGTTGAGGCAACTCTTAACTTGAACGCCATGAATCAAAGTCCCAACCCATGGCACGTGTCGTTCTCATACGCCAGAGCCCTTCAGAACACATGCCTCAAGACTTGGAGTGGAAGACCAGAAAATGTGAAGGCAGCTCAGGATGCCTTGCTTGTTAGAGCAAAGGCCAACTCTCTTGCCCAGCTAGGGAAATACACCGGTGAAGGTGAGTCCGATGAGGCCAAGAAGGGAATGTTCGTGAAGGGATACGTCTATTAAGTGTCTACCAAAGTCTATAGATTTTTAATGATGAAGCATGTAATGTAGCCAAATCAAACTGCATAAATGCTTATAGCTGCTCCTCAAGACTGTTTTGTTCATATATCATGTGCTTTTAGCAATTTATTACATTAATCCTGCTCTGTTGTTTTATGTTATAATGAGCTCAAATTCTCCACCTAGTTAAAATCAATTCTAGTGTAACAGAAGAAATAACATTCAACTTCTAAGAAAGAAAGTTGTGAACTTAACTTTCAATGAGACAACTAGAAACAGAGTTTGCAGTAAATACAAAATGAATTTCCAAACTTAGAATGTGAGTATTTCACAAGGATTGTATCCTGGAGAATACTTACCGCAGACCCAACAACAAACTATGAATTGAGGAAGCAGCGCGTATGATGATTCTTCAGGAACTATATAAAATATCCAAACACTTAACATGTTTTTTTTTTTTGGAAGTTTAATCATCCGGAGAGAGTTGATATGACTGGTTAGTGAAGCAAAGTAGGTTGCTACCCAATCAACAGAGGTTCAAAAGATACATGCCTGAACAAAATATCAGATTTGGGCATATACCCTTTTTCTAAAGGCAAAAGCTATCCGTGATCTCAGCATAGTAGTCATACTTTGTCTATTCAAGATTTCCAAATTGAGTTCTGTGCTAGGAATTATGCAAAGGAAATAGTCGAAGCGTAATGATCCTTGTAGACCCTGATAGCACATTGCAGAGAAGTACTAATGGGAAGTGCTAGAGGCTTGGGAACATATAATGAGAGAAGGCAACAAATGTGATGACTTTCTTGCCGTACAGGATCATGTCGATCTTGATCAATTTTTGAATAGAGAAAGAACAATAATACAAGTGCAAGAAACCATGAAAATAATCTATACACTAAAAATGACCTTAAATTTCAAGATACAATTTCTACTAAAATCATCATAAACTTCAGTTACATCAGCTACTTTCAGCAGGCAATTTCTTAAATGTTTGTCTTAATGAAAAAAACTAAATCCTAAAGGAAAAAAATGATCTTGAGACTGGCAAAAACTCAAAGCATTCAGAACTTGCGATTTATCTAACACTAATTGCCAAATGTTGTTCGATTGCTAATATGGGCTATTGAGCTTCATTCATATGCGCAAAGGTGGAACATTAATTGCCACATGAGGTCTATTTGACTCCTCACAAACATTCTCTCATACAATATCTTCTGGCTAGAACAATCTCTGAAGATGAGTTAATCCTGTTGAGGAAAAACGAAAAATCAATTCAAAAAGTAATGCTTAGAAACTTAAATAGGGAAATACTATCAGATCAACCTTTTTATGAACAATCTGTCAAGTTTTCCATTATAAGTTCTGCACAGCAGAAATAGTCTGAGAGTACATTTATTGTAGAATCATTCTAGTTGGTTTGACATAGACTTGAAAGTGTTTACTGCAACTTCAAGCAGGAAACTTCTATTCAAATTTATTCATGAATAGGATCCCAGGAGATTAAGAGAGACGTTAACAAGAAAACATAAGAACGAGAAAAACACATCTCTTCAGTAGACATTTCAGCAACCTTCTTCTAGTTCGGAAAGGATTTCAATTTCCAGACTACGAATAGAGTCATCTGCTCTACTTACTAAAAGAGATAAGTAGAAGAAGGGACATGAATTGATGAAACTGGAAGAAACTCATCTCTACTAATTTATAACATAAACCAATGGCTCATTGGTTTTCAGAAAGTTCAGTTCACATGATAAATATTTAGCATTCAAACGAAAAAAAGAGAATGTGAAGATTCTGCATTAGATCAAGTTGAAATTACTGACGAAATATAGCAAAGTTATTCCGAGATATATTACAATTGGCTAACCTGATTAGATGCCTGACCATGAAAACGACTTGGCTTTACATTCAAGTCGATCATTTTGTCCTTTTTGCCATGCCCATCTGCACTCCCATCTGAAATCAAAATAGGAGACACCCTGTGATTTTGTTGATTGTCTTTAATCATTGGGTTTGGTGAGTGACTATGATCCTTCTTATTTTCACCGGTATCTAATGTCTTCCTGGCTAATTCCTCTGTAGGCCCCGACTTGTCTCCTGGAAACTATATGAGAAAAACAGAGAAAAAATGACCTTATATATAACACATTGCACATATTAAGAGTAACATGGCTCATACAACGGAATACCAACCTCAACTTTCTGCCTCAACAGGAGATATCTACTGTGTGTTCGTTTACCGCCAACGTGTACCATCATGTCACATTGCAGACAAAGAGAACTTCCATCAACTTCACAGTAAAAGAATGCTTCATGTGTAATGCAAAGAAAATTACTGATTGTTAGTTCACTTTGCAGGCCGTCTTTTGTAGAGACAAGATGACAAATTAACATAAAAGGAATCAGAAGAAGAAACTAATCAACTGAAGAACAAGACGGATTAAAGCTCCACTAACCAGGTGAATTTTCACATATGTCACAACGAGGAACCTCATTGGGCTTAGCAATTCCAACCCTCACATGCCTACTAGCAAGCTTGTTACACATATGAACCTACCGAAAAAAATTGAATATGCTTAGAAGTGTCCACAAAAACATCAGAAGTCTCTTAGTGACATTGTCAATATTAGCCGATTAAACCAAGATAAGAAGTTGATTGATCAGATGGCATTCAATAGATTTGACCTATCATGACTCCCGATCAGAAATATGAGTGCTGAAGATATAATAACCTTGAAGTGTATATATCCTCTCTAACATCTTAATCTTTTCGATGAGGTGATCACATAATTCATTCGTGCAGGAATATTCAAGATATAATCAAGTAAATAGAACCATATCCTCTCTAACAGCATAAACTTTTAAAATAAGTTGTATCTCATAATTCAACAGCTAAGAAGATCAAGATCATTTGAGAACTCCCGACATATACAGATATATAAATAACTTTTAAGGGCTAAGAAGAAAAGTCATTATCAACATAAAAGAAGATGAACTGATGAAACAAGAACCAAAGAGAAGAAGCAATGATTCCCAGAATTTACAATACACATGTCAATTTGTTTAACAGGTCAGCATGATTTTTGATCTTTATAAGGAAAAAAAAGCCCTATGAGAGCAAGCCTTACAACAAGAAACATGATCTCTCTATTCTAAACTGATTTAAGACTGTCTGATGCTATCCAAAAACCAGACACACATAATCTTAGGCAATATTAGTCCTAATTAGCACCATCTTATACTTGTAGCTTATCATATAACTATGCTCAACACAAGTAATCTGCAACTCACTACACAAAAAGATGGTCATTTCTCTGTTCTTTCTTTAAAACTGAACACAACCAGGTAAACACAACAAACCAACCACTCACTCAAAACACAAAAGCATATTTTAAAGAAATATAAATGGAAAAATTTCATATAAGTAGAGTATCAAATTTGAGAATAAAAATGAGACCTTTTCATCACAGGCACGGCAAAGGGCAGCCTCATCTGCAGCACAGAAAAGAATGGCTGCAGCACTTTCACAAACATCACAAAGTGTCCGCATAATTCATTTCTACCACAACTCACCCAATAATAAAACAATATAAAGCCTCATATTATTACCTAGATTCCTTCAATTACTCTTTTATCAAGAATTAAGTAGTCTATTTAGACAAATAACCCCCAAAGACTTGAACTTTTAAGTCTGCAGAAAGTTGAATGGTACACTACTACACTAGTTTGACACAAAGCACAATACAACTCACCAACCAACTCTTATATATAAATTGACAAACAATATTTTCCTCACATACCCAAAGGTTTTGGCACGATCCTTCCCTTCTTAACCTGTGAAAAAATAAAAATTCTTGCTAATTTTTTTTTATTCCTTTCAAATTTTTAAATTAGTCAAAAAAGTAATATGAGTTCAACATCTACTATATAATATACATTTTAAAAAAAGTACTCTGGCCATTTAGTTGTACTTGTTCACTGTTCTAAAAATAGATTTTTAGTGACTATCAATCAATAAGTTTTTACTTATAAAAAAAAGATAATTACTCTCTTTCTTTAAAAAAGAATGATCTTATTTCTTTTTTAGTACACATTTCAAAAAGAATGACACTTTTTTTTTAGCAAAACTTTAGCTTTAACTTTTCATGTGACATGTTTAAGACCACAAGATTAAAAGACATTGTAGTAAATTTGATATAATTTTAACTTAGAATCATAAAATTAAAAAAATTTCTTTCTTTTCTTAAACTCCGTTTCAAATCAAACTATGTTATTTTTTTTGAAACGGATAGAGTATATTTTTTTTTATGAGCTATTATATTTTAAGAAACTTAGGGAAAGTAAAGAAGTACTTTTGTGGATGTTGGTGAAGGTTGAACTAATTGATGGAAAGTTAGTACTAGGATAATTTTTCTTATTGGCTGGGGTTTTGAAAAATTAGACCACAAATAGCACCATGATTTATTAAAGGAAAATATACACTCATAAGAAAACTTAAAAAAAGAAAAATATATACTGGCACCAATACATCACAGCCACGAGATTAAAGAGTGTGGCCATGAAAATTCCTATTGGAGAAATATGAACCACCAGTTATATATCTCAGACTTGGCCCATCAAATTTAATATTTTAGTGAGTACTGTCTTTTTTTTTTATTATTATTAAATTTGGATCGTGTTCTATAAAATTTATTAAAATAAAAATTTAAGTTACGCATTTGTAAGACCCATTTAGAGATAGCGTTTCTAACAAAACTTTTTTTATATTTAATATTTAAACTCTAAATTTTTAATTAAGAATGAAACAATCTCAATCAGTATCGTGCCGTCTAACTTATTTTTTTTTTTTAAGTTATGCTTCTTCATTTTCATCGTTTTGGATTTTGTTTTTAATGTATAAGCCACATTGTGAGGTATCTGATTATGCCACGTGGCCCTTTGTATCTTCTCATTCTCAACAAACCGTACGTGAATTTTGTTTTTGCATCCAAATAATTTGTCGATTGATCAAGTTTGGTCCCCTAATTTTTGTCTATTTTTTTCATGTGGCTCCTAGTACTGATCGCCAATTCATCAGTTGCCTGTCGGTTAACAATTCGTTCGCACAGTATTATTTTTTTCTGTACTATTGAACTTAAATATATTTTTTTTTCCATTATACATTGAAAACATATAATTTTAATAAAAGAAAACATATCAAACTAAGAAAAATCGCATAACCTATCCCAATTTTATCTCATCTTCGAAAACTCTTAAATGTAAGTTTTAGGCGGAGAAGATGACTATGAAAATGATTTGAGTTGGAGCCCTCTTGGTACGAAATTATCTTTGTTAGAAAGTGTTTTATCTTTGATGTGAGATTTTTTGACGCAAGTTCTAATTTAACCGTAATTTTAATGTGGCGTGGGTACCGAATATGAGCGGAAAAAAAGTGTGAAAAAATGTTTTTGACCAGATTTTTAGTGATCACAAAATTTCCGCTCTTTTCTTTTCTTCTTCAAGTTAAATACGTCTCTCCATTTTCCAAGTATGAGTTTGAGTCATAAAAAAAGAAAAAAATGGGAACTCCCAAAAAAGATCTCAATATATTGTTTTTTGTTCAACTATTAAAATTTTTATATTCAAACACCCACCTAATTTTATTGGTAATCGATGATTATGTAAAAATAGAAGTTGTACTCTACTTTATTTTTAAAACTTATTAGCTTCACTCATAGGAATATTATAATAACATACTCAATATAATTTTATAAATAAAATATAAAAAGAGCGGAGTCCATAAAGCCTAAATTCTACCTTGTAATATGGTAGAATTTTTTTTAATTGACCCATGTCCATAATAAAGACAATGAAAAAGAAATGTATAACTCTTAACTTGTCTTCGACGGTTGGATAACTATGTCCTCAAATTTTGAATGTGTATAGGAAAACACTTAAATTGTACAAAATTAAATAAGTAGACACATGTATTCTACGTGACAGAACACATGTAGGATGCCACATTGAACACAAAATATATTTATTTGTTTAATTTTATACAAATTTAATTGTCTATTTGCGCACACATCCAAAATTAAAAATCATAATTGTTAGTTGACGTCGAGTTAAGCGTATTATGCCCAAAAGAAATCCGTACTTATTTGAATATTTATTTGTAATTAGTTTCTCAAGTAATTTGTAATATTATTTTTTTCTTATTTTATTAATGTATATAAATTAAACTGCATTCTAGTTTCATCTATTATAGTTTGGATTGTTGTGAAGCAAGTTGAGTCACAAGGGTCTCATATATGTACATGCATTAATAGGTCATCTTAAGTGGGCAACTAAAACATCATGAAAGAGGCAATAAGCTCACAATGTTACAAATATGTCGTTGTTGTCGTCGTGTCTGTTGTTGGGTTCCAACACCCTCACATTTCTTGGAGGCATGAAATTAAACTTTCCTAATTTCTCAACTTTTTAAGATTAGTGTAAACTCTAAACTATATAAAAATGTATTCGCAGTTCTAATTTAGTTTACACTAATCACATGCATATTATAAGCAACAAAACCGTTTACTCAATGTAGATTATAATGTTTTTGTTATTAAACTGTACATATACTATGCCAGTTTTCTGTTGTTAGGAAAGGAAATATTTCCTCGAGCGAGCGAGTATGGTAGAGTTTGATTTTTCTATCAAAAAATAAAAATAAAAAACCCCAAAATGCAGCTAGTTTATTATAATTAGATCTCGATACATCATTTTTTTTTGTTGATGTCTTTATTAAAAAAGTGTCAATTACGAAATAAGTGATTTATGATATGACTTAATAATTCTTACCTGTTGAGCTAATTTTTAAGATTGAATTAAACATAATATTCATTTCTTTTATCTTCCTTTAATGCCTATTATATTATTTTCTCCAATCTTGAGACAAAGAAAGTAAATATACAAACTATATATAGTTTGAAAATAAAATTACATCAATTATTCAAGCTTTAACTTGTTTGAAAATAAGATTACATCAAGTGTCAAGACAAACTTAGAAGATATGAACTTGTGGAAAAGCCACTTAATAAAAGAAATGATAAAGAACTTCCAATCACACACACATTGCACACTAGTATCCATTCATTCATGTTTAGAAGGAAAAGTTGAGCATGTTCATGCTTAAGTTCTCCAGCATCTCATTCTCCATAAAACCACATCCATAATTTGTAGCAATCATTTTGTTATAATAGCTGTGGGGCTTGAGTGAGCAGCTTGAAGAGATGGGCAGAACTGGAAGATTGTCACAGTTGCAAATTTCAATCATGTAGCCATCAGGATCATGGAAAAACACTTGATTCACCTTTATTCCTTCTTCCTCCACAAGTGCAGTTGCGTATCGCATTCCCATTTCCTCCAACCTCCTCTTCACCACCACAACATCACTACTCTGCTAATTCCACACATGTTAGGAAAACAGAACAATTCAAACACCGACTGAACTGAACTCATATTACGTGACATGCATCTGTTTAAAGAATGAGAGTTAATTTACCTGGAAGGAAATGTGGTTATCCTTGGGATTAATGGGTCGAGGTTCATCGTAATCCTCCATACCTTTGTTCTCAAGCAAGTGAATCCCCACTCCATAGTTGTACAACCTAATGAATTAAATATATTAGGCATACATATATGTTATTTGTAGTAGAGAGACAGAGAGGCTTATTAATTAATTTACCAGGCTCCATGGAAGTTGAAAGAAGAAGGGCGTTTAACAAGGCAAAAACCCAAAACATCTTCATAGAAGCGGACAGAATTCCAGACATTTCTCACTAACAAGGACACATGATTTAGTGAAAGCAGAGGCAGTGCTTCGCAACTGCTCACTTCCTCAATCTCTTCTATCATTTTTCCTTCCTCGATCGATATATTATTATTGATTTTTTTTTCTTTCTTTTATCTTGTTATTGACAAGTCTAGCTAGGGAGATTGGCTTATTTATAACTGCATAAACCGATACTTACGTATTGCTTACAATTGACGATTGAAGATCTGTGAACTTTCCTAGAAAATTCTTATCATTGAAGTGCAAGTATAGGACAACAATGTACCATTAATGATCGGAGTTGTGTAAAAATGGAAGCAACCTATTTTCATTTTGACACACCAACGCAGTCTACAAGTAAATAGATTTGTCAGGGAGTAGGGTTTTGCTGGTAATTGGGTGTTCTACAATCCAAAGAAACTTCTTCGATGCTTCTGCTTCCTGCCAATTCTTTGTATAGTTTCTTTTACTGGTGAACATACTCCGATTGCGTGAGATTTTTATATCTATAAAAGGCACACAATTCCATCTTCTTTTAAAAAATGTGCTATAATCTTTCTTTTTCACAAGACGGGTAAGATTTGTGTTTACACAATCACCCTACTTTGTAATTTCAAAAGCAGAAGAGAAAGATTTGAGATATTCATCAATTTCTCCAATGTGAATGTTAGGGATGATTACAAAGCGACCAGATCAGAGATCTTCTTCATCAAATGTATGATCCCTATTTCCAAGCACGATGAAGAGAAATTGAGAATCAATTTAGTGAATAAATGGGTCAAGACGTTGCAGAGTGAGAACAACGATCGTGTACATGTTAACTTGGACGCAAATTCGAGTGATCAATCAATGAATTTTGAAACCAAATCGTTGAATTCACCATCAAGAAAAGAGACCCAAATCGAACTCCAATTATCCCATGAACTAACATTGTAAAAAAATATGACCTAGTACGTTTAGCATAACTTTAAAATTAGCTAAATAAAATTTTAAATTTTTTATTTTCTAAAATTTTATATCAAATTAAATTAAATTACTTTTTTTTTAAAACAGAGCGTACAATTTCAATGACTGTATTAGTATATATGGATCAAGGTGGAACACGTAAGTGCACAGTCGTGTGGGGTGCACCTACAACTTGACAAACTATTTTAAAAAGTTCCCATTTTGACCTTGGACTTTTTGCTTAAATTTAAAATGTTACTGATCAACATTGCACCCAAAATTAACAGTTAATCACAGAGGATAAGAATTAATAGTTGTGTTTTTTTTTCCCCTTCCTTCTTTATATAAAAAAAACGTTGTTAACAAAGAACGGAACACATTTTTATTGATTAAAAAAAATATTCATTTGACATTACATTTTAATAATAACAAAATTATTTGCTAATCTTTGTCGTACTAAGTCAACATAATTTTTTATAATTTCAAAGTGTTCGTGTTTAAATGTAAAGTTAAACAAAATAATTAATTTAAATTTGTACTAATAAATCCGTTAAAGCAGGGTATTTTGGAAGTTCTAATAATCCTCAAGAGGAAACTTAACTGAATTTGATGTAAGTAATATATTAAAGTTAAATTGCATAAATAAAATACATGTCAAATATTTATTAATTTGATATATAGAGAGTGAATTATGCTAATGCTATTTTAATTCAATTAATAGTTTATTATTTCTATTATTTTCTGCCATGCTTAATTGTTATTGAATAAAAAAAATATATTTAAAAATTATATAAAAATATAATATATTATAATTTTTACATATTAATATAATAAAAAATACATAACTAATATTAATTAGATCTCTTATAATTTGATATTTTCAATCAAATTTTAACAAATAAAAATAGACGAAAAGCATTATGAAACAAGAAATAAGCCGCTTTTAAAATTACACGTATATCATATGGTTTGGTCTTTATCACCGACAAATACAATCTGTGAAAAATGCTTAACGGCGATGCTCTTCACCTCCCGTCGACGTTAGCCTCTGCAAACAGCGACGCCATTAATTTTCCCTATTCGCCATGTCAAGGTATACGCCCTTTTCTTGTTCATTTCGCACATTTTGCGTGTTTACTCTACTTGTTACTTAGCTCTATGTTTTTATTATAGTAATAAATTAAGTTGGCTGTAAAATAAGTCGCAAGGTTTCTGTTGCCTTCTGGAAGTTTCTTCAACAAGCTTTTTTAACTGCTGTGAGTAAAACTCAATGTTTCATACTTTCTGTATTTATAGGGGGCCATGGGTCTGTTGGTAGGATTGGGGTACTTTTTGTACTAGGGTAGTACTGCACAGGAAAACGAACATTCAGATTTTATTGTGTAGTCATTCCCATTAGTATTATTGTTCTTGAAACAGTATTTTAGTTGCACTTATCGAAACCGGGAATTATTTATTTTTAGAGTGAATAGATACTGATTTTATATTTTGTATCTGCTAAGTTGTGTTGTGCTTGGAATGCAGAATCTTTTCAGTTGGTAAAACTAAAGGACTTGGAAAATCCTTGTGCCGAAACCCGACTACTATTCGCTCAGAACAAGCGAGAAAATTAGAACTTATTGGGAATGGTGTATGTTCACTTAGATGTAGATTTTATGGGCAATATGTATCTACTAGGGGATATGATTCATCTGTAGCACGTAGGATGCGTAATACTTTCTATAAGAGCTATTCATTGACTTCACCGGGAACAGCTGTAAGAAATCATGCAGAAGTTGCTTGGAAGAAGTTATCACGAATATATTTCGATGAGGGGCAAACTTTTATTCAATTAAGTCGATTTGCACAAGCACTTAGCTTAGCACTGAGCAGATCTTATGTGATTCTCCCTAGTTTTCTTGCCTTAACGTATGGAAGAAATATAGCACTGGCACAAGCATCACCAGACTTGGAGTATGGTCTCCCAATGACTAGCTTCTACAGGCATGCTGAAAATGGACATTTTTTGGTTACCTCAGTGCTGCATTCCATATTTGAAGGTTTTGTTCTGCTGTTGAGAGCCTTTTATTTGGGGATACTCTTTTCTCCTAGCATTGTAATGGCCCCATTTGCTGATGCATTTGGGCCTTCTTTCAGGAAACTGTGGCTTCAGGTAGTCCGTAGCACACTCGAAAGAGCGGGTCCTGCATTTATCAAATGGGGCCAGTGGGCAGCTACACGGCCTGATCTTTTCTCTAAAGATTTGTGTACTGAGCTATCAAAGCTTCACACCAAAGCTCCTCAACATAGCTTCGCTTACACGAAAAAGACTATCAAAAAAGCATTTGGTCGAGAGATTTCTGAAATTTTTGATGAGTTTGAGGAGAAACCTCTGGCATCTGGAAGTATTGCTCAAGTGCATAGGGCCTCCTTGTTGTATCCATACCATGGTCGAAAGATCAAGCCTATAGTGGTGGCTGTGAAAGTTAGGCATCCTGGAGTAGGTGAATCAATAAGACGAGATTTCGAGATTATTAATCTAGTCGCTAAGTTATCAAAGTGCATTCCTAAACTTAAGTGGTTAAGGTTGGATGAAAGCGTCCAGCAATTTGCTGTTTTTATGATGTCTCAGGTTGATCTTGCTAGGGAGGCTGCACATTTAAGCCGCTTCATCTATAATTTCCGCAGATGGAAGGATGTCTCTTTTCCAAAGCCTGTCTATCCCCTAGTGCATCCTGCTGTATTGGTGGAGACTTTTGAACAAGGGGAATGTGTTTCATATTATGTTGATGAGCTTGAAGGCCATGAAAGACTTAAAAGTGCACTTGCTCATATTGGGACACATGCTCTTCTAAAGATGCTTTTGGTAATATTCTCTTTACTTTGTGTGTGTGTTTGTGTTGTGTGTATAGATTAAGTTAATGTCCTCTTTGTGTTAATTTGTCTGAATTTGTGTATAAAGCACCACATTTAATGTAATGTGAAATTCAGGATATACATTTATGAAGTTGTACTACTTCAAATGCTTTTGGTATTATTATTTTTATATATGTTTGTGTGGGGATAAATTTTCACTAAGAATATGTTCTCTTTATATTAATTTGTCTAAAATTTAAGTATAATATTGATGCAAGTGTGTGACTTGAAATATACTATCAATGGAATAAAAAGGTCTAGTGCAATACAAAACTGACACTATATTAGATGTTGTTGTTCCCTCTCAAGCTATAAAAGCAAATGTGTTAGTGCAAGATTTGAAGAAAAATGTGGAGTATGTCCTCCAAGAAAAGCTTTAGTTATGCCTAATGTTGTTTGGCCAATATTGGGCTACATGGAAGTTCTTGTTTCTTCTTTTGGTTAGTATTTTAGTATGAATTTGTTTTTCTGTAATTGCTTATTTGTCCTTACTCCCTTAAAGGAAACTGTTAGATGCTGTATTTTTTTTCTTTTCCCTGGTTAACACTTAAAACATAGTCTTGGATGTACTATAGATTTGTTGCATTACTGAGTAATTGGTGATATATTTGGCCTTGAATACTGTCCAGAAACTGTACTCTTATAGAAGTTTAAACAGTGAGTAGTGATAATACTAAAATATTCAAATGCATTATTTTGGCATTATCAACACTTCTTTATGACTGTATTTTTACTGCTATTGTTCGTAGTGTTATAACTATAAAGAAGGCAAGAAAAGAAGCCTTCAATGACATTTGCTTGGATGCTTTCTTTCTTTTTATTTTGTCTATTAAAATAATGTCTAGAACTTGTGATGTTGATGAAGAGGGTAAATCCACTATTTTTTACTTGCTCTTTAGTCTCTCTCTCTCTTACTTCTCATATATTAACCCGTTTCCCATTTCAGGTGGATAACTTTATTCATGCTGACATGCATCCTGGAAATATTCTTGTTCGGGTAACCCAAAGCAAGTCATCTCGGAAACGAATCTTCAAATCAAAGCCTCATGTTGTTTTCCTTGATGTAGGCATGACCGCTGAACTTACTAACAATGATCGGATAATATTATTGGAGTTCTTTAAGGCAATTGCTCGTCGAGATGGTCAAACTGTAGCAGAGTGCACTCTGCAATTGTCAAAGAAACAGAATTGCCCTAATCCAGAAGCCTTCATTAAGGTTTATTTCCATGCATCTTAAATGGATTGTTTCAAATCTTCCTTTGGCTGTTCTTATTTATCTTCTCCAATAGAGCTTTCCTTTTTTATCCCTTGAATTTCTTTTCACTATATTTTACGTGTGCAAAGAAAAAAATTGGAAATCTGCCATGAGGTTCTCAGGTTCAAATCCCAGGTGAGACAAAAACACTAAGTGATTTCTTTCCACCTGATATGATCTTGTAGACAGAGTTACCTGACATATGTTGCTGGTGGGAGGTGGCAGGTATCCCTTAGAATTAGTCGCGGTGTTTGTAAGCTGCCTGCCCTGGACACCACAGTAATTTTTTAAAAATGGACATCAGCTGTTTTAAAGACAACCTTTAGGGCTTGCTAGTTATCCTCATTAAACTAGTGAACTACTAACTCGAAATCCATTAGTGAACTATCCTTCTACCCAAATTGTCTGTCAGGATAACTTCTTGGGAGGTTTGGAAAAAGGGCTCGAGTGTTCTGTTTCTGATATTGTGAATATAGATTGTGAGAAGATGGAAAAAGAGAATAAGAAAATATTGCAATCATATGTTCTTGACATTTTCAAGATGTAATTTTCCATTCAAAGGAGGTAAACACGTTAACAGGACATTCTGTAATGGGAAGTAGATCAAACAAAAAGTAGGATAGAGGAGACTATTATATTCTTTCCCCAATCTCCGCTCCTCCTATCTACCACCACTGGACAAAACGTTCAAAAAGAAAAATAGTTCCTTATATTGATCAAAATACGTTACTAGCTTTAGCTCATTGGCTATTAATGAGATTATATATAATCAGATTCTACATTCTTCAAGTTGTTCAACATTTCTACACATTCTTGCTCATGAAATTCTGATTGGTCATCTTTCTGTGGGTACAGCTAATGTCTATGGGCATGGAGAGTTGGTCCCATTATTTTACGTGATATATTTATGCTAAAAGACTGCTTAATTTTTTCTCATAAATGGAGGTGGTGGATTTATGCCTTAGTTCTTTACTGACGCACTGCAGGAAGTGAAGGAGTCATTTGATTTTTGGGGAACTCCAGAAGGTGATTTGGTCCACCCTGCTGATTGCATTGAGCAACTCCTTGAGAAAGTTCGGCATCACAGAGTGAACATCGATGGTAATGTCTGCACTGTTATGGTGACAACTTTAGTCCTTGAGGTAATTCTTCCTTTTTCAACAAACGTGCATTCATGATTAAAACGTGGAACTGATTAACCTGCATTTCTATATTCAAACATGTCGTAAGTACTTTCTGACAAGTACTATAATCAGTCTGCTGAGTCGTGTTCAATAATCTAGTTTAAGATTTTCCTTCTTTTGATGATATGTTTATTGCCTTGTAGGGCTGGCAAAGGAAGCTTGATCCTGATTATGATGTTATGCACACCCTGCAGACACTGCTGCTCAAATCTGATTGGGCAGAATCTCTAACTTACACTATTGAAGGACTCATGGCCCCATGACAAACTCTTCCAAGTCTTCCTCCAATTGCAACATATGGTTAATACTTGTAAGTTTAGAACAACGAATCGTATATTAGCCAATAGTTCAGTTCGGTTGAAAAAATTTAAGCGTATCAGCTCAGCGCAAGTGTAGAAAACAGCCCAAGAAAGACTTTTGTCTTGTACTAGTTGCTTTGTTCCAAAAATATTACAGCCACATGAATCTTATCCCATACATGTAAGAGTTTTCAAGTAAAGAAGAATAAAGCCTTTATCTTTGCCTGAATTGTCGAAAGTGAAAACCATGTGAACTCTAGAAATTTAACTTTAGCACTGTTCTTGGAGGCAGTAAATTATTTATGATGTCACTAAATATAAGTTTAATTAGACGAGTTTGAAATTAGAAAAACCAATAAAAGAAAAGGTAATCACATGTTCCTTGAAAAGATGCAATCTTCAAGATCCAGTAAAGCTAAAGTTGACAAACTGTCTTCCATTTGAATTAAATACAACACAAAGGTGAAGCTTGTGAAATATCGTCGCAGCTTTGTCAAAAGTGTACTTTAGAAAAATATAAAACCACAAATATGAATTAACAGAAAACTTAGTTAAAATTGTAAGTTTTGTTTTTGTGTTTATTTGTTCTTTTCTTTGGACACATAAAGAATGCGTCCAAGTTATTAATAATAGACATGTCTTATTAATCCAAAAACTCAACGGTTTTATGCACTAAACTTTCTGATGGGGTACACAAGTACCCAACATAGCATATGGTATACTTTTTAGAACATAATTCACAGGCCCCTTCAAATATAACAAAGTGCAAAGTGAAAAATTATAAGTTGGACCGCAAAAAAAATCTAGCTGATGCCCCAAAAAATCTCCTAACACACCAAGAAACCCCTTCACACCAGACCACCTGTTTGGTTTTGGTTCCTTAAAATTTGTGGCTTTGGTTCCATAAACCCTTTGTTTACTTAGTCTTTATTTTGACTTGTGCATTTTTGGTCCACCTCTCCTGTCTTCTCTTGAATTCATACATGAACCTAAAAGACATTATTGTATTTCTGTAAATTGTAGACACAAATCATATGTAAGTTTGAATGATCTTGCTAAAGAAAGATGAGGGAAAAAAACCGAATATTAAATCGAATTCCTCATCTCTGCTTGTTTTATTGTTAAACAGTTGAGCTTTTTCGTTGCACTCTACTGGTAATGTTAATTGTGAATAATGTTTCATTCGTCGAAAAATTATATTTAATATTTCAAATGATTGAATTTTCCTAGACCCTTTTTTTTTAAAAATAATTTCCTTAAAGAATTCCGTGTCTCACACTGATTGGGAAGAGAGGAATAAAAACAAATTATAAATAAGTACATACGTATTATAATGTCCTGTGAATTGTTGGAATGATAAAGAACCATTAGTTTACTGAATGTATACACAATTAAAAATTATAATTGGAGAAAGACAAAACCAACTTCATATTTTTATTTTTGGCCTAAAATAAAAAATATAGTAGTGACAGGTAATAGATAAAAGCTAGAAATAATGAGAAGTGGCACATGCATGTGAATGGTCCTTTTTTCATTGATTCATCTGAGCTGCATAATAATGAAAGAGTAACCAAGGAAATGATAAAACTTCTCTTTTCATAGCACATGCCTCTATTTTTTTTCCCCCTTAGTCAAATAGGTCCCATCAACCCTACATACTCTACAACCTTTATTTTCTACTCGTGACTTTTTTTTTTCGATATTCACATTAAAATCTAATTATATTTACATTATATAGTTTCATATTAGAGAATAAAGTGATCTCTAGCAAAAACGATTCCTTATTTAAAAGGATTCGCATCCAAAACCTCTTATGTTCCTTTTTCCTTGTTATAATTTTCTTTTTAAGTATTATATTATATGAGCTTTGAAAAACGTTATAAAATATATTATTTAATTATATTAATATGAAAAAATTGTAACTTAATAGTACTTGTTATATAATTTTTAAATTTTGATATTAAAAAAATACTAAATAAGTCTAAATATAATTTTAAAAGTTAACGAAATTATCTCAAACCATTATTTTTAAAGTATATCTACATATTCCTCCAACTTATGATAATCAGAGAGGAAAATAATTATCTATGGAATCGGCCTCTATCAAAACATTCATTATTGGACGAACAGAATATGGCAATATTGGAATAGGAGAATCATATTTAGGTTCATATAATAATAATTCAAAGTTTAAATTATATATACGTAAAGTTCGAGCACATGCAGTGAATAGCAGATAAGTCAAACCAAATTTAATCCATTAAATAGCTTGATTAGAGCCTGTTTTGCTCAAGCTCTAAAACGCTGGTCAAACGGACTTAAAAGCTGGTTTTTACTTATTTAGCTGTTTTACATCTCAAAATAACTTATTTTTAGTTTAAAAAACTTATTTTAAGCCAAAAGTTAACCCTGCGGGTAGGGTGTTTTTTTTTTTTTTTATCTTATAAGCTGTTTTCAAAAAAAGTTGACCATATTTTTATCTTTTGCCCTTAATATTTTATATACATTCTCCAATAATAACCCACATAAACTAACATCTCTTTCTTTCTTTCTTTTCCATTTTTTTTTCCTTTGCAAAAAATTCACACGTTTGGGCAATCGCTGCTGAACTTCCTTCTCTTCCTCCGTCCTGTTCTTCCAATTTGAAGTGAATAATAACCTTGAAGAGAGTTTTTTTTTTCATTTATTTCTTTATTACCTTTCTCCTTTTCTCCTCGATTGATGGCGTAATATGTTAAAAATAAATATTTTTATATTCCTCTCTTAATTTTTCAAAAATTAAGTCCCTCTAATCAATAATTTTGATAATAAAGAAATATGTGAATGATAGACCTTAATTCTTACCTATGGATGAAACTAAAATACATCTTAAATCGTTCTTTGATCTATTTAAAATTATATATCTTAAAATCTATAATAAGTTTATATTCCTCTTATAATAATTTGTGTTGAGGAAAGAAAATATGTGAATGATAGCAAAATATATTATTTATGGCGTAAACATAAATATTACTTTATTATGTTTAACACTTTGTAAGGGTATTTTGAGACCTTTTGATTTAAAAGTTGTTTAATCACACTTATTTGCCAAACACATCAATAACTTTTTTTTAACTTCAGCCACGTTTATCCCAACGCATAACTGCTTATTTTAAAAATCAGTTTCACGCACACTTTCAAAAGTACTGTTTTAAAGATGCTTTTATTAGCCCATCCAAACGGGCCCTAATATTATTGTACTAGTAAAAGTCGCAATTATGAAAAATAACTAAATCAAAATGTGTACCTCGAGTTAATGTCTGTTACAACAAAAAAATACAAGACATAATCGCGATTTAAGAAAAATATCATTATAGGCCTAGGGTGGCAGACTGGCAGCTCTTTATATAACATAAAAATTAACATAGATAAAGTAAAAATACTCGTAAAATAAATAAATTATATTGTCACTGTATAATCATAAGCTAAATGATTGATCATTTAGCTGCTTTGGAATAATAGCATTTAATCAGCCTGCTATGGAATAATGACAGGAAGAATTTGGAAAGGCTCAAATTTTAAATTAAGACATAAATATGTGTACTTAGTACTTAATGATAAGAATTAAGAGTGTAACAGATTGTGAGTGATTTGGCTCTATAGAGTTGGATCTTCTTCACCTGCCACCATTTATTGCCTCATATACATTATAAGTAGATTTTTTCTCTTGTAGTGAAATATTACTACTTCATTTATTGGTCCCACAACATAAATAATAAAATGAGTTTTTTTAGAAGCGTCAGTTAAACACTAAAAAATGTCTGATCCCTTTTAATTTTTTGACTTCTTGTATATTGGTGTTTATAGAGGTGTCCCATGCTAGTTTATGAAAATAAAATTTTAAAATATCTAATGCAGTATGTAAGCACAAGATAATTTATTACCCACTCGAGAAAACAATTACCTAACTTTGTCTATCAAAATTAAAAAAAAAAAAAAAAAACTATTAGGTCATGTTTTTTTTTAAAAAAATTAAAAACTTGAGATCTCATTATTATTCTTAATTGTCTTTTTTTTATCGAAAAAAAATAATTTTTTTATTTCACTCAAAAATTACTTTTATATATATATATATAATAAATTTCTAAAAATTGACAAATATGTTTAAGAAATAAGCCTTACTTGTCATTCACGAATTTAGTGCACGAGAAAAAACGTAAGATGTGATAGACTTAGAAGAATAAATATATGAAGCGTGCCTTTAAGCTCCAAGTCAAGCCCCACAATTCTTTTATTTAAAATCTTTTTCGAATATCCTATAAATTTATGATATGTTATATACAATAATAATATATAATATAATTTCATAAAGAGGTTTTGGGGAGTAAAGTATGTTGTATATATAGATTTTATTCCTATCTTAAAAAGAATAGAAAAATTATTTATGATAGATATTCACAACTAAATAGGTGAAAGAAATGCAAGACAGGAAAAATATTGACACTGTATATATTAAAAATAATCAAAATACAGTAAAATCGAAACATAAAATAATGGTAGCGTACTATTGTAATATGATACATATTTTGTATTTTTCGAATTCCTTTTTTGAACTCTATATTAATTTTTGCTTCTACAACTAACCAAAAGTTGACGTTTATGCTGATAAAGACTGTTCATCTTTAATGTTACCCTATTTTTCTTTAATTCAAATTCAAACAAGAAAAACAACATTTATTTATTTCTTCAATTCAAATTCAAACTAGTAAAATAAATTTAGCCATTAATCTTAATTTAGAGACAATTATTATCTAATGAGATGGTCAGTTTACCAAATTGATTGAGTCCAGGGCAAAAAGTAATTTAATTAAAATGGAAGAAATTTAATTTAATCATTTTTTGGTAAACTGTTACAATAAGATCTAACATGTATAACAACAATTAACCAACTGTTTAGTTGATGTTTAGTGAATGATAAAAATGTCATTAAATTAGTTAAGCTGTTGTTGGATGTGGTTGTCAAGTTTGCAACTTAAATTAGAAAAAAGAAAAAAAATCTAACACAACTAAATATTAAAATTTCTACTTTTATTCAAATAGTTTTTAAAATTCCGTCACTTTATTCTTGAAATTTATATTCCAAATAAATTAAACAGAGATTTTGTCAAATGGCCGGTGTTTATTTTTTAGTATTAAAACTATCAAATCAACTTTTCTGAAAATGACCCCCTGACGGAGGAAAATTCCACCTTTTCCAATGTGTAAATAAATAACAAACAAAACAAAAATAATTACAAAACAAAAGATATTACTAAATAAATAAATAATTCATATTCCCTACTTCCTTATTTCTATTTCTTTGTGTCTCAATCTATGTATTTCACTTCTTTTTTTATATATTTTTCAAAAGATAGACTTGTATTATATATATATGAATATATATATATCTATATATATATATATATATTTAAATTTATGCTGATAAAAAATTACAAGATTTATAAGTATATACACCACATTAAAATTTTCAGTGGTAAATGCACAATACTAATTTAATCTATGCTCGAAATTTTAGAGACACACATATACTATACTAAGGTCATATTACCCCTGAATTTATTTTATTATAATTTTCTACCCCTTTTCGGACTATGTGACACTATCTTGTGGGCTAAACGCTGATTGACTTTTTTTTTTCAAGGTAGTGTTACGTAGGCGAAAAAGAGGTAGAAAATTAAATAAGTTAATGGGATAATAAGATTTTAGTATAGTACAAGTGTATCTCTGGAATTTCGAGCATACGTTAAGGGGGTACTCGTGCATTTTTTTAAATTTCCAAATCTCCCTTTATTTATTAAATTACATGCACAATCAAATTAATTCCTTTCTTTTTAATTTGTCTAAAAAATATCAAAATCTTGTTATAAAATGTAATGAAAGGTGTATTATTTAGTGTTATTATATTAAAATTAATGGATGAGGTTGTGAACCTAATGTTTGGTTTTGTTGTGAAAAAATAAAGATTTAAGGAACATTCATAAGAATCAAGACAGAGACTGACAGACTGTAAATGGGGACCATAGCTAACCCATAAACATCCAAACAATATTTATGAAGACCAAAATTTAGCACATAATAAACCATAAATACATGAGAGGAAAACAAAAACACACTTATAATTCATTCAACTTCCAATTTCCATTCCATTGACTCACACAAAATGATCATTCATTCAATTATATACTAATCTTTACTTCTCTGTGAAGAAACAAAAAAAAAATCTATATTTTGCTAACTTTTTTTTTGACATTTTATGCATAAACTTGAAAGCAATTATGGGTACAATGGCGACTGTTGATGAGGTAGTGAAGGATGAAGAAAGAATTTTGGTGTCGGTGCGTCTAAGGCCTTTGAATGATAAAGAAATTTTAAGAAATGATGCTTCAGATTGGGAGTGTATTAATGACACTACAATTATTTACAAAAATGTTAATCTTTCTGTATCTGAACGCTCTATGTATCCCTCTGCTTATACATTTGGTAAGTTCATTACGAAATTCAATTCTTCAGGTTTATGTCTAGTAATTTGCATTTTCAAATCTGCTTTTACTTTATTTGGGTTAACTGTAGTTTATTTTCCTCTATTGTGATGTAAATTTTGTGCTAATTTAGGAAAGAAAGGTTTTAGCAGCCATGTTTTACCATAATTGGATATTAATAATTGAATTTAACTTTATGAGTTTGACATTGTTCTGTTTTTGGGATATGATTTTTGCTTGCAGACAGGGTATTTAGGACAAATTGCTCCACAAGACAGGTTTATGAAGAAGCTGCTAAAGATGTTGCTCTTTCAGTCCTCAATGGATTCAATTGTGAGTAAGAAAATACATATTTTTCCGTTTCTTTAGCTAGTGTTTGGCAGTGGATTTTGAATTTTTTTACCACGATATTGAAATTTTAATTTTCAACTTCAAAATCTGTTGGTATTTGTGTCTGAATTGTTCACTATTTCCATGGATCTTATAGTTGCTAAAGTTCATGTTTTGTATTATTGATCTGAAACCATTAATGTATTTCCTAGCAAGCGTATTCGCGTATGGACAAACGAGCAGTGGAAAGACGTATACTATGACTGGTATAACTGAATATGCTATAGCTGATATATATGACTACATTCAGAAGGTGATCATTTGTTTATATTGTCTGCATTTCTTATCATCCAAGGCTTTTCGCTTTCGCTTACTGAGTGTCTAGTTGTATTATTACTTGTAGCACTCGGAGAGAGACTTTATGTTGAAGTTCTCTGCTATGGAGATTTACAATGAATCTGTAAGAGATCTCCTTAGTGCTGATAGCACTCTTCTTAGACTTCTAGATGATCCCGAGGTTAGTCCTTTTCTCCGAATCAATAAATTTTTTCTTCTTCTTAGAAATCTCATTAAAGCAATTTTGACAGAGAGGGACAATTGTTGAGAAGCTCACAGAGGAAACATTGAGGGATTGGAACCATGTCATTCAGCTCCTTTCTATTTGTGAAGGTAAGAGACGAAAAATTAGCTCTGGAACGAAATTTTGTCTGAGAGGTGCAGAATGTGGATACTGAGGACAAGTTGATTGACTTTTGCAGCTCAGAGACAGATAGGGGAGACCGCGCTCAATGAGACCAGCTCCAGATCTCACCAAATTATCAGACTGGTATAATACTTGATATTTGTCTTGTGCAAACAACTGATTAATATTAGCTTTTAGAAGATTACAGTATTGACACATCACTTATTGCAGACAATTGAAAGTTCTGCTCGGGAGTATTTAGGCAGGGACAATTCCAGTTCTCTTTCAGCTACTGTGGTATGAAAAGGGAGATAGTTGATATTTAGCCATGGTCTCAGTAATCATCATGCTAAATAAGCGCTTGTTTTTCTCGATGTAACAGAATTTTGTCGATTTAGCTGGAAGTGAGCGTGCATCTCAGTCACTGTCAGCTGGCACAAGGCTGAAAGAAGGCTGTCACATAAATCGCAGTTTGCTGACTTTGGGCACTGTTATACGCAAGCTAAGGTCGTTAATATTTCTTGCCTCTCTTCTAATCTAGTGGAATAGGGTCATTGTAAGAGTTCATGTCCTCTTACATTGCCTTTGCATCAACTTTATTTTCTCCGAAATGCTTACTGATATAAACATAACCTCTCTAGATCACTTCTAATATAGCAGGAAATTGAAATTGTCAATAATGCTAGTTGTTGTATAATTTAATACAGCAAGGGTAGAAACGGCCACATTCCTTTCCGAGATTCAAAGTTAACTAGGATACTACAACCTTCATTGGGTGGAAACGGTAGAACTGCCATCATCTGCACAATGAGCCCTGCACGAAGTCATGTTGAGCAATCAAGGAATACTCTTCTGTTTGCAAGTTGTGCCAAGGAAGTAACTACTACTGCCCAAGTGAATGTAGTTGTGTCAGATAAAGTGTTAGTGAAGCATTTGCAGAGGGAGTTGACGAGATTAGAGAACGAGTTAAGGAGTCCTAGAACTTCTTTGTTCCCTTCAGATTATGAAGCATTACTGCGAGAGAAGAACAAACAAATAGAACAGGTACTACATCTTTGACCGATAATCTAGTTTCCTGGCTATTTTTCAATTGTACCAGGTTGACGCCTTGGACCCTTGATCATTTTTCCATCTCTTTGTAGATGGAGAAGGAGATAAAGGACTTGACTATGCAGCGTGACATTGCTCAGACTCAAGTTAGAGATATGCGACAGCTACTTGGAGACGATGCAGGTTTATTGATGCAGGTATATATGCTACTTACTCTTATTTTCTGTCTATATATTTGCTTCCTTATGCTAAAAGGCACATTGTTATGTTACAGGTTGGTTTAGGAAACTACCCAAATCTGCGTGTGCGGAGATCACCAGATTATCAAAGCCCAATGCAAGTGTCCATTTTGTCATACACCCCATCTATAGATGCTGATATTAGAACTTGTTCCGATGGACATAGCAGGAGTAGTTCCGAGGAACAAATTATACGCGTGCCGGAGTTTGAAGAGAACTTTCTCCATAACAGTTCATCTCCAAGGTTGTTAGCCGGCCGCAGTTCAAACTATAGTGAAAGTGATTCATGTGAAGGATGGGATGAGATTGAAAAACAAAGTAATGGAACTAATTCAGAAGACCTATACAAGGAAGTTCATTGCATTGAAACCAAGGAATCAAGTACGAAGGTAAAACAAGAATCCAAATTTCCATCTCCTGAAGAAAGAAGTAAGTTTACAGCTGAAATGACAGCAGAAAATGAAGACAAAGCAGATAACGGAACAGTGTCACCTCCAGCAGACGACTATGGACGATTAGCACCACCTTTACTCAAGGAAAATGGAGAAGTCACATTGTTGCCCTGTAAAGAAGACGAAGACTTTGTACCCTTCTCATCTTTTAAGGAAGAAAAGGAACCTAGTGAAGAACCATTGTCACTTCCCTCAAAGGATTCCCAAACCCTTGAATCACCAAAGTTTGCAGACAGTAGAGATTCAGTAACATTGCCATTGAAGGAAGAGAAAGAGTTGAACTGTGTGCATACATTTGAGCCTCCTTCTCCAGCAAATTTATCCTCAACATATGAGCTCCTTGACGATTCACCAGGCTCAAGCATCTTGAAATTAAGTAGAAGCAGAAGCTGTAAAGCTAGCCTGATGGATGATCTATATCCTCCATGTTTTAAGGAACTCAACAAAAATGAAAATACTCCACTATCTCAGTCAGAAAGAAATGTCAACGCAACACCTGACTGTTTGGAAATCAAAATTTCTCCCCCAAACTTTACCTCCGATGTGAAGGACTCTCAAGAGAAAAGTTCCACCATTTATGGCGAGACTGATGTCAATGAAGTGTCAAAAGGGGAAGATACAGAAAATGAGAGTGTCAATGATGTAGATGATGCAAGGACGGATGATGAGCTTCAATATGAAAAGGAGGTCAAAGAGTGTCCTGTAAGTATTATCGTTTCTTCTCTCAACCTGTTTTCTTAAGTATCTTCCCATATATCTCCGATCTCTTTACCTGTTCATGATGATGAAATTCTGTGCTTAATTTTCTGGATGGGTGATTCTTTTAGTCCTGAGATTTTTAGACGAACGCCCTTCTTTCATGGTTGATGTTCATGGAATAAAAAGTTTGTGTTACTTGAAAAAATAATAGACAAAACCTGTAATTGACAGGAGGAGTACATTCCTTGAGCTTATGTCCACTTTTTAAAAGGAATCAAGAAAACTTACATTTCCTTAATTTATGACTAATATGTGTTTTTGTTTGTTAAGGAGGCTGAACTAGAGCATGATAGACCATCAAAGTGTGTCAAAGATGTCGGGTTGGACCCAATAGAAGATGATCTGAAAAGTCTTGGCAGCTGGCCCTCGGAGTTCAAGATGCTCCAGAAAGAGATCATTGAACTTTGGAATGTTTGCAACATTTCCCTCGTACACAGAACATATTTCTTCCTTCTTTTCCAAGGTGATGCTAAGGATGCTGTATATCTGGAGGTAGAGATCAGAAGACTGACCTTCCTCAATGACACATATTCGCATGGAGAGAAAACAGAGGTCAATGGCAGGATTCTGTCCCTTGCACAAAGGTAATTTGACTAACATCCGGCATACATTGTATCACACAGCCATATACATGTGCACCATCTTCGTACCCAAAGAATGATATAAAAAGGTCAAGTCTTTGCATTTAACAGACCAGTCTTGTACTTGACATGTTAAACGCAAAAGAAAAAGTTGCTGGACAACTATGAAAATGAAATTCATACGGATTGATAACTTGTTTAATTTGTGAAACAGTATGAAAGACCTTCGTCAAGAGAGACGAATGCTGCGCAAGCAAATGTTGAGGAAGCTAACAGAAGAAGAACGAGAAAGCCTGTACCTTAAGTGGGGCATTCGGATTAACAGCAAACATAGGAGGTTCCAGTTGGTTCAGCGTTTGTGGAACAAAACAGATGATATGAACCACATTGCAGACAGTGCTTACCTGATAGCAAAATTAACCGGATTGATGAAGCCAGGACAAGCTCCTAAAGAGATGTTTGGTCTTGACTTTTCACCTAGACCATCTAGAACTTATAGCTTCACGCGTAGCTTGATATCTTCAATCTTGTAAAAATGTCAGGTCCTACATTTGAGTTGGAGACACTCGTTGATGGCTGGCTTCGAGCCCCATTACTCATGGTGTTCTGATTTTTAACTGTTAGTGAGTTTGATTTTTTCTTAGTTTGTTTGTTCTCTTGGGTGTTGATCACTGGAGAGATTCTGATTGTAATTGAGAATGTAGATTTGTACAGGAGTCCTAATTTGATCTACTGAACATAAAGAGAGTGTAAAATACCTACGTTATATATAGATTGGTTGTTGATTATGTGCTTCTACCATCATTTCATTTGTCATAAAACTTTAGTGACCAAGAAGAGACTGCTTTCGTTTTTGGCTTCATTTAATTGTATAAAATGGACCTGCACTGCTGATTTCATCGATCTAGCTAAGCTTAATTCACATTAACAATGGGCTTGTAGCTGATGATATTCAGCAGAAATTTGAGTTATAACATGTTTTGCCAAACCAACCTTTGATTTCTCTCTTTTGATAATAATCTGGATATTGGACCTGAATAGTTTCTATCGATCAGTTTCCGAGTGAGGATTGAAAGCAAAAAATTAGAGCAAGACAAAACAATTTAGTCTCTGATTAGCACAACCCATAAGAGGGAAAATCATTTCTAAAACTTACTCATATTTACAGAAGAGGACACACGTTAATATCAAATATCAAGAAAATATAATCAAGATCAGAAAAATATACTGATTAATGACTAAAACTGGAGTCATAGCTGAGTCCCAGTGCCAGAATTTTTTTTATCTTCCTCTGGTTTGGTTATGCTGGCCTTAATCAGCAGCTTATAGTGAAAGTCACAAGTTCTCTAGGCAGAATTCTTCTCCGATTCATCGACATCATCATCATTATCGTCGTCATCATCATCAACTTCTTCTTCTTCAATTTCATATATGTTGCTCCTGAACTTGCTCAGGTCAGACTTAACATCATCTTCACCCCAAAGGTCAAATCCAAATTTGATGTCACGATGCTTAACCAAAAGCCATCGAAGTAGGCGGTCTTCTTTGTTCAAGTAATGCAGCTCATTGTTAAAACTGGGAGGTGTCATCACTGTCATTTGCATCAGTTGCGCCTAAAAAAATGCATATATCTTTTAAATATAGTAACAATAATCATAGTACTGTGAAAAAAATGGACCTAAGTTACTGATTACATTGTGAAGATAGAAAAGAGCAGGCCAATCCGAGGTCCAAGAGGTGCATCATGGAAAGAAATTAGCATGTGGAAAGAAATTAGCATGTGGTCATTGTCACAGACCTAAAACTTATTTATCTTATCATGCACCAAAATAAATGAAAGCGGCAGAAAAATGATGATGGGGCTAAACAGCTATCTCTGCTGCTAAACAGAACTGTTAAAAGCACCTTTCGAATTTTTTCGAGCATAAATACACATCTTTGGCAACTTTCATAGTTGAATGCTCTTCATTCCTTTTTTGTTAATTGTGGTCTGAGGGCTGACTGTGGACCTCGACTATTCCACCCAGTATGTTCTACCTCCGACCAGCAAGGGAACCAGGTAACTCTATCAATCAAAGATTAGGAATATGAGAAGAAATCAACTAGCGTTTTGTTTCACTCTTTCACTTCAATAGTCAAATGTTCAAGGGACTGCATTCCGTCTTTGATGCTTTTCTTATGAATCAATCGCTTGTCCGGATAAAAACAGATACAAATATGACATTATTGAAAGGATAGTAGAGACAGACCTGATAATATCTTCCATCTAGTTTCTTAATGCCATAACCCAATTGAACAGTACCAAACGACTTTAAATCCGTAAGCACGCCATTTTTTCTATAAACATGCTTCCCAACCTTTGCAACAAGGTCCATCAGAGCCTCCTTCTTTACATGCGGTTTTAGTAAAAGCATACAATCATAAAGCGGCATCTTTCGTCTCCTATTGACTCAACCAACTACCTGAATCAGAAAATGAATTGCATTAAAGTTTGGGGAATCCAAAAGTAAGACAAACTCAACCAAGAGATTCACCCATTGAAGTAAGACAGAATATAAAGCTTACGTGTTATGATGTTTGATTGTTTTTTCATTAGCACAAGTGAAGTAGAAAATAATACATGAAGTCCAGATTCTTAAATATTTGGAGAATTCCTTTTTCTGATGAGCAAGCAACACAAAGAGATTAATTCTCATTGTGACAATTTGAAAAATCCACGACACACACGTAACACAAATGAACAACCATAAAGAAGCAGATAACCAACTTCCGATCGCCACCTATGAAATATTCTCTTACTAACTCAAACCCCACACCATGAAATAGCAAAGTATCATAAAAACCTCCAAAGACCCCTTGATATATATAAATATATATGAAAAATCGTGATACGTTTGCACATCTATGTTCAAGCGGTGAATTATAATCAATTTTCCTCTTCAATTGCCGTATATATAATCTTTCAAATTATATTAATGTTCTATCAAGGTCATAATCTTCAATTTCCGTGTATATATAATCTTTTAAGTGATATTAATGTTCTATCAAAGGTCATAAACTACAAATCCACGAATATTTTCGTTATCAAGAATAACTAAATTTCACACCCTGCTCTAATATCACAGCTTTCGTTTATTCTCAACTCTCGATACAAATTTTCTCTGAATTTTCCGCAGTAAAATATTTCTTTCAGTAAACAGAACATTTTCATTATCAAGATTCAAGAATACCTAACTAAGATTTTGAATTAGAACCATTAATATGAGTGAAAATTATTTAGGGGAAAAAATAATAGATTGAGAGGCGAAAGGAGTAGTGTATAACAGAAACATACCGTTCGATTGCCGGAATCGCGAGGATTCGCCGTCGACTGAGTAAAATTGAGGACGGGGTTTAAGAGAATTAAGGCAGAAATTTGGTTAAGAGTTTGGGCTTTATATATATACTAGTTCTCGAACACGTACGTTGCACGTGTATTTCATGTTTTTTAATACCAAACATTTCAAATGATATAATTATTTTAGAATAATATGCATTATACAATATTTAAAGGGTAAAAATGATGTTTCTGGTAAAACATTCAAATGAGGTTGCAACTTGCAAAGATCAATAGAATTTTAAAATTTCTGATTTGTATGATAAAACCTTTTATTTTAATGCATGTGGGATACACTTATTTATTGGTTGAAAAAAAAAGGATTACTACTTCCATTATATGAATTTGCAAGATTATCAAATATCTAACACGTATTTTCCAACAAATGAAAACATGAAAGAAGTTAAGTTTAACAAAACAATTATATCAATAAGGAAAAAAAAAAAATGCCCATATTGAATAAAAAATTACATAAGAAACTATAAGATGTGAAATTATAAATGGTAATGACTAATATTTTTTATTTAACTTATAACAGCGAAAATTGTGTATATGAAAGGTTGTGAGGAATGCATTAATTGAGAAGCTAAAAAGTTTACAATTAAAGTATTAAAAAAGTGAAAAATTACTAAAATTGTTGTGAAATCTAACCCATCGTTTTTCTTCAATTAAATATCGATATTGTCATGGATCTCTCCATATGCTTAAACCTCTCTCTTCCTATGCTTTAATGTTAATTTTTTTAAATCTAAAATGGAATTATTTAAGCCCCCCCCCCCCCCCCCCCGGAGTGCTCAAAATTCAGCAATTAAGAAGAAAAATGGTTAAGCAACTCAATGAATGATAATGGCAAAAGGAATACTCATAAATGCACTTTAAATTATAACAGTAATATTTTAGTGGTATGTAAAAAGTTATCTGTTATGAAACTTAAATTAGTATTTAATAATAATAATAATAATAATATAATTGTATTATTGTAGTAACTCAACTATATAGGGTTATTTTGGTATTTCAACTTTCAACTTTTTTGTTTCCACTTATAATAATATATGATATATAATAGGCTCGCCTATGTGGCACCCTAAAATTCAAGAATTTATTTTTATGTTTTCTTTGTACTTTTAAGTTTTTTATCTCTATTTTATTTTTTACCTTTAAAGTTGTTTCTTCAACTCTTGTGTCCCTTCAAAGGCACAATCATTCAATGTGACAATTTTTCCATGTGTCCTCTTTTAATACTTTTTTATATTATATAAGAAATAAATATGGAATGCGTACTAAATTAGGTGTCCGCACTCACGTAGGGCTGTACAAAATCAAATCGTAAAATTAAAAACTAAATGAATGAATCAAAATCAAACGGAAAAAAATAAAAACTTGTAGTTTGGTTGATTGATTTGGCGGTCGAAAAAAAAAGAACGATCAATCTTTGTTTAGCATATCTTATATATAGATATAATCTTATTATATCTATATTATAGATATAATAATATATATATATTATATATATATATATATTCAATGGACTTGTAAAATATTTTATTTTGTATAAGATCCAAAGTATAAATTATATTGTCTAGTTTTTCAAATTCGAAGTTAACAATTTAATAATTTGTAAATATTTTTTATATTCAGTTTGCAATTAGCCTTTAATCTTATTAGTTTTGTGGCAAATGAAACGTTGATTTATTTAAAAAAAATATTTGTACTCGTAGTGAAATTTTACTTTGTTTTCGAAACTTCTAGTCACTTGACATTTTTTAAGTTTAGTTTATCGCACAAGTAAGTGAAAAAAATATTTGATCGCCTTTTCAAATACCGTACAGTTATAAAAAATGAAAAAATCAAAATTGAAAAAACCGACTTTATATGGTTTGATTTGATTTTTAAATTTGATGAATCGACATAATTGATTTATATTTTTTAAAATAAAAAATCAAACCGAACCGACCAATGTACACTCCTAGTTCTAAGAAGGTGAATAGAAAACATATAGAAAATTTTTAGTAATACATAAAATATAAAACATATATATATTTAGAAAATTTTATATTATTAATATTAAAATTTTTCTTCAAAAATAATGTCCAAAAAAACATAGTAAACTCATATATAGCAAGTACCAAATATGAAGAATGTTATCATAAAGAAAAAAAAAGAAATATAATATTATTCATGAAAAGACTTATACTTGGAAGAAATTGTAGGTAATCCTAGCTATTATTAAATTGAAGATTTAATAAGACATAAAATTGAAAATCATAATTTCTAGTGCATGAGAAACCTAAAATCTTCTTGTTTAAGGACAAAATAATCTTGAGCACCCTCTTTAATTGCAACTTTCACATTCAACCCTCTTTATTTTTACAAGTCTTAAGACTTGTGTTGGTATTATTCTCACATGGAATAGGAGATTTTTCTTCTATAATAAAAAATAGAAGGGGATATTGAAAATAAAAAAATTATAAGATGTGCATTTTCTTTTATTTATTTATTAGCTTGATTTACTTAGATTAGTAATACGTAAAATTTGATTTTTGATTTCTTATTAAAATTATATTATTTTGTATTAGTCATTATATAATACGTTGAGATTTGAATCTAATATTTTTATCAATGTATAGTCTTACCCTTAATCATTGGAATAATATGCCAAAGTGCACCAAAATTCACTCTGGAGCTTTAAAAAATAATACTATCACCTTTAGTGATTATTTTATTATATAGAATTTTGATGATTATAAGCCATAAATGATTCAATTGTTTGATACAAAATGAATGAAAATAACGAGAAGCTCAAACCTATCCACAATTAATTATCGTAAAAGTTGTATACAAAATTATTAATATCTCCTTTATGGACGAGATTTTAAAGGCATTGAACTAAAAGAGAAATATTTAATTATTCAACAAAATTAAATAAAAGAAAATAATATATAGTATAAAATTATTTTTACAAATGATTTTGCTGAAACGAGTCCAATCTTATATAAATAAAATTTGACCAATCAAAATAAATTTATTTAATAAATAAACAAATCAGGCAAAAGGATTAGTTTTGTTACCCATAAATTAAGGCCTTATGGATAGCCGATTTCGGAGGCGGAATTGGACTCTCAGTTGAATATTTTATTTTTTTTACTAGAAGTGATTTAAAATAAAATAAAATAGAAGAGAAAACAGTTTATACTCGGTCAATAACTTTATTTTAAAAAGCAATAATTATTATTTGACCAGGGTAAATTCTTTCGGGGAAAATCAAACTTTTTTTTTTTTTAAAGCTTATGAAAAAAATCTACTACTCACACTAATTTCTCTCAAAAGTTTGGGTAAAATTTATTATACATAAGTGTTGTTTCTTGTTAGTGGGAGACATCTGATTTTTCTTGGCCAAACGATCTTTCCCAGTAGAGATTGTG
The DNA here is from genome assembly GCA_027704765.1 of Solanum habrochaites. NCBI lineage: Eukaryota > Viridiplantae > Streptophyta > Magnoliopsida > Solanales > Solanaceae > Solanum > Solanum habrochaites. The sequence goes on along the minus strand of JAKWJA010002490.1, from coordinate 49,825,791 downwards.
TTGAAAGAAACTAGTTAAAGTAGTTAAGTTAGTTATAGATAAAAGAGGCTAAAATAGATTCAGTATACCAGAATAGTATCGCCACGTGGATGCTTCCGTGCTCTATTATACAATCTGAAGAAGAAATAAAGATAAACTCAGCAAAAGTGAGATTATTGATTTCGAAAAATGCTTCAAAAGAGAATATATTTGAAGTCAAGGAACTACGTATGAATTTGTAAACATATGTACAAGAGTGACAGGCAATTTTGGAACGAACAGATGACTACACTAGAAGGGAAATGGTGCATCCCTCAAAGCGCTAATGTTATATTGGAACAGATGAGGCTCTGCAAAGCCCCTCTACTACTCCATACCATAACCAAAGTGGTGACCAAAACATGCATTAGACAGCTTTCTTCAATAAAGAAAAGACATAGTAGAATCTTGGTAAAAATTACATATATAGGACATTATAAATTCTCAAACATATGAAATTACTAAAGCAAAAGAATATAAATTACAATCACGCGAAACATCAAGAATTCAAATTCTCTATCACTAAAATAAAAATAAAAATAGAATCATATGATCAGAGAAACATAACAAGAAAATGTAGAATTTATAAACAGAAAAAAGAGTAATAAACCTGTAATGCCTGAAGAGAATAACTTGAATAAAGAAGCAAAGTAGCCAATTCCAAGCTGATATCATCCAAACCTACGAACCCAACTACACTCCCATTAGCCATAACTGAATCAATGGCGTTTGGGTAATTCGAGCATCTTGAAGTTGACGCGTTTCTTTAATTCCTTTATACTACTGTCTACTTGATCAATTTTGATGAGAATACATTGATCTTCATGATAATAATCTTGCTGAAAAATACAGAGTAAACCACAAAAGCAAAACAATATCAATTTACACAGTTGAATTCAAATCAAGAAGCTAAATTCTCCAACATAAAATCCTGAAAAAAAACACAAGAAAGCTTACTTTAAGCCCAACAATGTTGTATACAACAAGGTGGCCTTAATAAGCCCGAAAACTTCAGTCCATTAACCTATGTTGCATTAAAGGTGAAATTTGGACGTCTTGGCCATTAAACTGAGATGTCAATGAACATTTATTTTATTTTCATTTTCATTTTCAATAATATCACATATCTTACCAAGGAAGGAAAAGTAATATATTTGGCCGAATAGCTAAAAGCTAATTAGATTTTCTATCAAATTATACAAAAGTTAGATATAAACCTTCTAATATAGCAAATATATATATTTATCGTATGTTATTTAACTAGATGGGCCAATACTTCAAAAATAAGAAAAGTGTGGTCAGGGAGCCAATAGTTTTTAAAAAAATGTGAAGGTCTATAGCGAATGTCTGTTAAATCATCTAATACTGATTAATTACTGACAAATTAGATAGTCTAAATCTACTTTGTTAAACTTCAAAATTTAGTAAAAACTTAAAAATGTAATGCTTAAGTTCATGATTTAATAAAAACTTAAAATCAAGATTCACATTTTTTGGTTTATGAACCCGAGATTATTGACATGAATGTATTATTCCAAACAACTAAGGTCATTTGGTATAAAGATCAATAATGCAGGTATTAGTAATGCACGAATTGATAATGTAGAAATTAGTAATGTAAGGATTAATTTTTATCTAAATTTTGGTTCGTTGCTCTACCAATTTTTGTGTGAGGTTTAAAACTTTACAAGAAAAACTTCTTTTCAATTATACCTTTGAGTTATTATGAGATTTTTTTATTTCATATTAATTATGTGAAGTTAGGATTAATTGACGAAAAATATTGTTTTTATTAGCATTTTAATAGCTAGGAGAAGGAAAAATTTTATCACCATGTTACTATTTCCTACTGAACTATGAGGGTAAATAATCGTCATCTAATAATTGAAGTTAATATCTCAAAAGGTCACACAACTATAAGAATTTATAGAAAAAAGTTATTGAACATTATTTTATATTAATAAAATCATTCAACTTAGGACTTTTATCATACAAATTGCTCTTTATCATAAAATAAAAAAATAGCAAAATTAAACTATTTTATACTCAAGATGTTTTTAAATAGCAAAAATAGCTCTTTAACTTCATATATCAACATAAGTACAGTAGTTCGATTATAATATTATATATTGATAATAATTAGATTAAATAACTCATATTTTAGCTATAAACAACTCTATTTAAATAATAAAATTTGTAAGCTAATCAATTTAGATGAATTTATTAGTACAAATAGTAAACATAAAACCAAGAAAATAATCAAAATGAAAGGATTTGAGGTGATATTTTTGTCTTTACATATATAAATCCCATGGTATTAGATCCATGTATTACTACTACCACATGAAAGATATTAGTTATACACCCAATAATACCATGGAGGGTACTTAACTAATTTATAGATTAGTTATATATGAAGTCAAAATTTCTTCATAATATCACGCATAATACAAGAATTATTTCTCATAATAATTGGCTATCACATTTCAATATGTATAACGTTTAGAAAGAGAATATAAGAAATTTAAGTAGGCTTTTGCTTATTAAAAAAATCACTTTATTTGAATCTTTTGAACTAAAAATAAAATTGTGATTTTATGAAGGAGAGAAAAGAACATTTTATTTGAAATTATAGGATGAAACTAAAAACATGTCATAAGTTGTTTTTTAATTTCAAGTTGCATTTGGAGATTCCATGACCAACATTGATTTTCAAATAAATATTTTTAATGGTCAAACAAGTCCTCAAGAGTAATAGTATACGAATTCAATTAAACTAAATAAATTTTATTTAAACTATATAATTAAATTAATATAGAAATTTCCTTCAAAAGCCCCACCCCCCCACCCCCCACCCCCACAACTAACAAAGTACTGTTAAAACTAGTTTAAAAAGTTGGGAAAAACCATCAGCCAATATGTTGTACTTTTTGTGGTCCTATTATAAGCTCACAAGCCAAATAAAGTTCCCAAACCAAGAGTCAATAAAGTAGAAATTTGCCTTCATGAATCTTCTAAATTCCTTTTCTTATGTCATTTTTATTAGGCTATCGATCACCCTTCAAAATTATTCGCATAATTCACTTAGACATTTGAACTAAAATTTGTACCTATTGAATATCTAAATTGTTCAAAAGATGTATCTATTAGACACAAAATGCTGATATGACAAAAAAATGTGTATTGCACTTTTCTGAAGTGCGTGAAAAGACTTAAAATAGTATTTTTTTTATTATTTTTTTACATTTTTTCTTCTTTTATTGACACGTGAAATTATAATTAACTTAAAAAAATATTTTTTCTTCTTTTATTTACACTTTTTGTCAAAAAAGGAAAACACTCAATCCTGACCTATCCATCTTATCATAATTTAGTTTAAAACTTTCTTCATTTTTAGCTCCAACATTTGTTTTTTCTTTTTTTATATACAAAAAATTTATATCTTTTAAATATGAGATAAATGAAAACTCAACTTATGAAACATTGCGAGGGGAAAGAAAGGAGGCGGAGGAGGGCGGGCAAAAGCGCAGAAAAAGAAGAAAAAAAAGAGGAAGAAGGAGGAAAGAGTGGTGGAAAGAGAGAAAGGAGGGGAGGAGAAAAGAAGGGAAGCCGAGGGGGAGGCTAAGCACAAGGGGCGAAAAGAGGGAAGCAAAGGGCAGGAGGGGGGCAGGCAAGGGAGCAAAAAAGGAGAGCAAAAAAGGGGAAGAAAGAAGGGGGGAGCAGCAAGGGCGGGCGAGGAGAGGGGAAGAACGCCAACAAAAGGGGGGGCGGGCGGCTCCACGCGGCGGAGGAGAGACTGAGAGAGAGAGAGAGAGAGAGAGAGATATATATAATATATATATATATATTATTTATTTATTTAAAAAAATTAATCTTGAAAGTTATTGGAAAAAAAAATAATATTTTGTAATTTGAAAAAGAATGTGTTATGGGGAAGAAGATGAAGATGAAGATCAAAAAGGGGGTTGGAGTGGGGTAGAATAGGTTGACAATTTCATTTTTTCTTTTTTTTTTTTAAAAAAAAATTAGATATTAAATGTGTGTTTTTTTATAATTTTCGGGGCTCAATGCCAAATGTTATTTTTTAATTAGTCATTTTGCCACGTCACCGCAAGTGTATCACACACTCTTCATTTTTTGAGTTATCAAAAAATGTCTATTAGGAACGGTTTTTGTATAGGTAAAAATGTTTAATTGGTACTAGTCTTAGTTGAGGTGTCTAAGTGAATTATGCAGACAACTTTAAGTGGCCGCTGATGACTTAAGTCTTCTTATTATAAATAGTTAGTTTATAATGTTAAACATTTTATAGAGTTAAACATAAATGATGATATTTTTTTAATTTTAATTTTACGAGTTATTAGCCTTAAGAATATATATTTGATTAATATAAAATAACTAAGTTAATAATTTTGTTCATTGATCAAAATAAATTAAGTCATAATTATTGATTAAAAAATTAACTTAAAAAAATTAAATAAAAATAAAAAGTAAACTTATTTAATTTATTAATGGGCATGAAAAAAAAGTTTGGTGACATATAAATAGTAACTTGGGTAGTCACAAGTTTGAGTTTGAAACTATTATACACATTTTAGCATTTGGACTATCCCACTGAGAGAATTCAAAACAAAATCTCTTCAGTAGAGACTTTTGTCTCTTTTTTTTTCCACCTCCATTTGATTAGCTCACATTTCAAAAGTAAGTCAAAAGTACAAAATGCTAATTTTGGGATAAAAGTTGAAAGGTAAAAAGATAATAGACTACTACCAGTTTCTTTTCTTTTTTTTTACTGCACCAGAAAGTAGGGAAGCATTAACACATCATTTTGATAAACATAATAATTTCGAGATAAAATGTGAAACTAATCTTATTTAGTGTTTGAGCTGATATATTAAATAATTTTAAAATTATTTTATTTCATCACGAATATCAAATAAAATAATCTCAAATTTTATATGATACATCCATCTTGCTTACTAAACGATACAAAAATACTCTCTTCGTTCATTTCTTGTCAAGTTTGATCGCTCACCACCATCCTCGACATTTGTTCTCCGCACCTTACACTCTCACTTATATCACACGCTCCCTTACATATTCAAGAATACGATCCCTCTGTCCTGCCTGATTCCCCCCCTATTCTCTTCTTCCCTCTATCAATCATTACGTCTACATCCACCGTATACTCCTGAGCTTCCTACGATCTGCCATCCTTGTTTTTATGCCTCAACAACTCTCGTACATTCTAATATTCCCCTAAATCCCTCTCGTACAGCTCTTTCTCCTACCTGTCCACCACCCGACTTTCCCCCCCGTTGCCCTCGCCCCGCCGGTTTCGCTCCTTATTGATTTCGAACTATCCCCATTCACTCTTTTCCCATTCAGCACTCTATTCTATGCCTATTCCGTTATTCAATCATCTCCTCCCGGACCCTTCCTACACTCGACTCGACCCTCTTCTACCCTATTACCGCTTTATTGCTGTTTTATCTCCCTGTACCCTCGTCAACACGCTTCAACCCATTCATGCCTTCCTAGCTCTTTCACCCTCTACTATAGATACCATGACCTCTCCGGCTTTCTTTTGCCCTAATACCCCTATTCTTCTTCCCCCCCGACCTCGTCTCTCCCTTCCTTACCTGCTCCAGTGCCTATCTTCCTTCGCCCCTCCCCCCACCCACCGATCCCACTCTCTTCACAGTTGCCACCTCTTCTCTCGCAGCTTTTCCTCCTATTACTTCTATCACTGTCTCCTCTCAATTTCCTCCCTCAACTCCTGTCACTTTCTTAAATACCCCTCACCTGTCCTCTCGTTTTACTTTCTTATCGCCTACTCTCCTTCTCCTCCTCTTTTCGCTATCTTTCTTGTCTTAACACGCTTATTAAAAAGATAATTATTGATATAGCCATTTATTTATTTTTGTCAAATTATTTCTATTAAATTATGCTTGAAAAGTTATTTAAAAAATAAATATTTAATATTGAGATAAAATATTAAAAAAATTACGTATTATTTTTTTTAATATATAAAAAATAACAAATAAAAATAAAATTTATTTTTGAAATATAATGAACAAATAAAAATGATTGAATCGGTATAAAACTTATAGCTCTGCATTGACCACTGAGGATGCACTATCTTTATTATAACTGTTGGTAGTACATAATTTAATTTGAGTTAATTGTAATAGGAACTTCATACACTTGGCCCCGCCCAATTATTATTACTCCTATATTACACAGGCTTTATTATAATTTATGTCTCATTATATGCATTAACAATTACAACTACAAATTAAAGGAGTTAACTGTGCATTTTCTTTAATTGTTTTCAATTTTCCATGAAAACTCACTTTACTTTTCCATATAATAATGCTGCCAGCTCATATACTTTGGACAACTTTTTAAGTATATAGATCAAGTTTGAATATTTAACAAAATTAGAGGTGAGTCTCTCTCCAAGATCCAAAAATTAAAGTTGACAAACTAAAGTGATAGTCTAACATATACTATATGAAAATTCAAAAAATATAGAGCATGTGGATCTAGGTAACTAAAAATAAATAAATAAAGTTACAATTATTATATTATATTATAAGTGGGAAGTTTCAAGATGTAAAATTGAATTACCATTTTATCTTTATACTAAATAAAAATGTTGTGTTCATATTTGATTATTTTATTTTTGAAAAATATTGAGCAGTAATTTTTTTTTACTATTGATGAATTGAGAATATTGAACAGTTATGAAAATTAAAATAATCCAAACGTTTTAAAGAACAGAAGAGACAAATGTTAGTTTAATGAGAATACTAACTAGGTAGAGATTTAAGGTGGTACATAACAAATATAGAAGCAGTTTACCTTTACCTTGTAAATCTTAAAAGTTGTAGATTCAATTACAATGAATCTCATTCAGTAATATATTAATATATGTTGTATTTTTAATGTAAATACATGAAAAGAAGCTTAAAGGAGACTAATTAATCATTTAAAGTGAAAGGTATTATATAAGCCACTAATAATTGCATTTTCCTCAAGTCCACTCTCCATTTATGGGCTCTAAAGAAGAGTATATCATTTTTTTTTCTGAGCAATTTATTTTTTCTTAATCAATGTCAAAGTTAAAGACTATTTTAAAACACGCTATGACCATTGTGGATTTGTCCAAGAATCAATTGAAAACGGATGTTGTTGGATTCATCAAGGAAATTATAGTGATAATACATTATGACACTTTAAATTTAATTTTTTCATTGCTAGGGCTTAATATGTTGCAACGCACAACTATTTACGGTAAAGATTTCTTATGTTACTGGTTTACACATCTTAATTAAAGTTAGCGCATAACATTTACTTGTTCATTTAAAATATTGTAGTGGTATAGTTTTTTTAAATTTTGAATAAGAAATAAAAAACACATATAGGATACTTATCAATTTTAAGAACATGAAAATTTTGATATTTGTTATTTTATAACACATAATATAATTTAAAAAATCTTATTTAATATACAATCTCACAAAAAGATTTTTATTTATATGGTCATGGCATGGCGCGTACGGAGAAACTAATATTACCAATATAAACATCACACCTAAAAAGTACTCTCTCTCTATGACTCTATTTCAATTTAATTAGGTGTATTTTTATTATCAAAATTTAAATAATATAAATTTTTATTTAATATTTAATAATAAAAAAGTTTTCGCACTCATTTTGTCAGAAAAAATAATTGTACCCTCACTCACTTTTTATCATGACTTTATTTTTTTAAAAATAATTATTTAATAATAAAAAATATCACATAAATTAGAACGAAGAATGAGGTATATTAATAGAAGATTGACATAAGGTAGTGTAGTAGTAACTATACTAATTGTAATGTTGTTTAATTTAGGAAGGATAATATAGCAAGAGGGTCAAATGATTCAACCCATAAGAGGTTAAAAAGTGCTGCCCCATTTGGCCCCTTCTTTTGAAAAGTGTTCATTTGCACATTCTCTAATTCCTCTCTCCTCACTCTTCTTCTCTGTGTCACTCTGTACAAAGTGAGGGGGCCTCTGCTATGGCCATTTTCACTCATCTCCCCTTTATCATGCACTCCCTTTAACCTTCACTATAAACCAAGCCAAATCCTTCTTCTTTCTTCTTCTTTCATGGCTGCTTATTTACTTCTGTTTCTTGTTTTTCTTTCCACATTATGCTCTGCTCAGAGAAACCCACAAACCCTTTTGGAAGTTCAAGCGCTTACGTCTTTTAAACTCAGTATTCATGATCCACTTGGTGCACTCACCGACTGGGATTCATCTTCCTCTTTTGCTCCTTGTGATTGGCGCGGTGTTTTCTGCATCAATGGACGGGTCGGTGAACTTCGTCTCCCTCATTTGCAACTTAGTGGACCACTCACTACACAAATTGGCAACCTGCGCATGCTGCGCAAGTTAAGCCTCCGGTCCAACTTCTTTAATGGCACTGTTCCAGCTTCATTATCCAAATGTACCCTTTTGCATTCTGTTTTTTTACAGGGTAATGCATTTTCCGGTAATCTTCCGCCGGAAATATTCAACCTTACTGATTTACAAATCTTTGAAGTTGCTGGAAATCAGTTGTCTGGTGAAATCCCCGGAGAGCTTCCTCAGAGTCTACGATACTTTGATCTTTCGTCTAACTTGTTTTCAGGAGACATTCCGAGTAAATTTTCTGACCGTTCTCAGTTACTTCTGATTAATCTTTCTTATAATCGCTTTTCCGGCGAAATTCCGGCGAGTCTCGGCCGGCTTCAGCAGCTTCAGTACCTTTGGCTTGCGTACAACAACTTGATTGGAACTTTGCCCTCTGCTATTGCTAACTGTTCATCGTTGGTTCATTTGAGTGCTGAAGGAAATGCTATAGGGGGTCTTATTCCGGCGGCGATTGCTGCTTTACCGAAGCTTCAGGTGATATCTTTATCAAACAATAATCTCTCTGGTTCCTTACCAGCTTCATTGTTCTGCAATGTTTCCATTTATCCTCCCTCCCTTAGGGTTGTTCAGTTGGGTTTCAATGCATTCACGAATATAGTGAAGCAAGAGTCGTCTAAATGTTTTACTTCTTTGCAAATTTTGGATCTTCAACACAACCAAATACATGGTGAATTTCCTTTGATTTTGACGAACAATGCTGCATTGACGTCGCTGGATGTGTCCTGGAATTTGTTCACTGGAAAAATCCCAAGTGCCATCGGGAACTTGTGGAGATTGGAGGAACTGAGAATGACAAATAACTCATTTGAAGGTGCTCTTCCGTTTGAGATTACAAACTGCAGTGACTTGAAAGTTCTTGATCTTGAAGGGAATCGAATGTCGGGGGAACTTCCAATGTTTTTAGGTGATCTTAGAAGCTTTGACGAAATTGTATGGTAAAGAAAAAGAAATCAGTTTTGGGTTCCCATTCCTTCTAGGGGTTTAAAATGTTGTAGTATCTCGAAAATCTGAACTTGGGAGGAAATGGTCTCAACGGAAGCTTGCCCGAGGAGGTAATGGGTTTGAGCAATTTAAGTACACTGAATCTCAGTGGAAACAAATTTTCTGGCAGTATGCCAGTTGATATTGGGAATCTTCAGCAGCTCTCGGTTCTGAATTTGAGTAAAAATGGCTTTTCAGGCACTATTCCTTCTAGCATTGGGACTTTGTATAAGCTAACGGTGGTTGATTTGAGTGGACAGAATTTCTCAGGTGAAATACCATTTGATCTTGCTGGTTTGCCTAATCTACAGTGTATAGCTTTGCAAGAAAACAACTTGTCTGGTAATGTTCCTGAAGGTTTCAGTAGCTTATTAGGCATGCAATATTTGAATCTTTCTTCCAATTCCTTTTCTGGCCATATACCATCTACATTTGGGTTCTTGACTTCATTAGTTGTACTTTCTTTGTCTAACAACCGCATAAATGGTTCGATTCCTCCCGACTTGGGCAACTGCTCTGCTCTGGAGGATTTGAATCTTCACTCAAATTCATTGAGTGGCCAAATACCTGCTGACCTCGGACGTCTTTCCCACTTGAGTGTGCTAGATTTGGGTAGAAACAACTTAACTGGTGAAGTCCCGGTAGATATTTCCAATTGTTCATCCTTGACATCACTCGTGCTCAACTTGAACCATCTGTCAGGGAACATACCAGAGTCACTATCAAGGTTATCAAACCTAACTGTCCTTGACCTCTCTACTAACAACTTCACTGGAGAAATCCCAGCTAATCTTACCATGCTCTCTAGCTTGGTGAGTTTCAATGTGTCAAACAACTATTTGGGCGGCCAGATTCCGGAGATGTTGGGCTCCCGTTTTAACAACTCATTGGATTATGCTGGCAACCAAGGTTTGTGTGGGGAGCCATTGGAAAGAAGATGTGAGACATCTGGTGATGGTGGGAATAAATTGATTATGTTCATTGCTATGGCTGCCAGTGGAGCGCTTCTCCTTTTATCATGCTGCTGCTTGTATACTTACAACTTCTTGAGGTGGCGCAGGAAGCTCAAAGAGAAAGCAGCTGGAGAAAAGAAGCACAGTCCTGCAAGGGCTAGTTCAAGGACCAGTGGTGGTCGTGGCAGTGGCGAGAATGGTGGACCCAAACTTGTTATGTTCAATAACAAAATCACACTCGCTGAAACAATTGAAGCAACTAGAGAATTTGACGAGGAACATGTGCTAAGTAGAACACATTATGGAGTGGTATACAAGGCCTGTTACAATGATGGAATGGTGCTCTCAATTCGTAGACTTTCAAATGGATCGCTAGGTGAGAACATGTTCAGAAAAGAGGCAGAATTACTTGGCAGGGTGAAGCACAGGAACCTCACAGTTCTACGTGGGTACTATGCTGGGCCGCCTAACCTCAGACTACTTGTCCATGATTACATGCCTAACGGGAACCTTGCAACACTTCTCCAAGAAGCATCCCACCAAGATGGTCATGTCCTCAACTGGCCAATGCGCCACCTCATTGCACTTGGCATTGCTCGTGGCCTGGCTTTCCTTCACTCATCCTCAATGGTCCACGGAGATGTTAAGCCGCAGAATGTCCTATTCGATGCAGACTTTGAAGCCCATCTTTCAGAATTTGGCCTAAGCAAGCTTGTAGTATCCAGAGCAACCGAGCCCTCCACATCAACTTCAGTTGGTACACTAGGCTATATATCTCCAGAAGTAGCATTAACCGGAGAAACCACAAGAGAATCAGATGCTTATAGCTTTGGCATTGTGTTGCTTGAACTCCTAACAGGAAAAAGACCCTTAACGTTCACACAAGATGAGGACATAGTGAAATGGGTTAAGAGGCAATTGCAAAGAGGGCAAATTTCCGAACTATTAGAGCCAGGATTGCTCGAACTGGACCCTGAATCATCAGAATGGGAAGAGTTCTTGCTAGGAATTAAAGTAGGGTTGCTATGCACAGCACCTGACCCACTTGATCGTCCCACCATGGCGGACATTGTGTTCATGCTCGAAGGCTGTCGTGTGGGACCTGATATCGCATCTTCAGCTGATCCCACATGCCAACCTTCACCCGCCTGAATCCCCCGAGATATGATTCTCTAATTATTTTTACTTTTTTATTATTAGCTCTGTATAAGTTATGAGAAGTAAATTTGCAGTGCAATGTAACGCAACCGTAGCTAGCTAGCAACTTAGTCCTTCAATTTCATGCATATTTTTGGTAAAAGAGAAACAATATTTCTCTTGTTTTATCCTATTATTATCCCGGGATTTCTCTCTTTTGGCGTGGGGGACCAAAATGTAGTTCTTCTATCAATAAGTCAAAGAAAGCTAAAAAAGAAGTGTGTTTGTTGAGTTAATTGATTTGGACTGTTGTGCAAGTTGAATAAGGTAGTATGTGCCCACAACCAACAACAACGAAAAAAACCAGGAAATACCTGTCTGCTTCTATCACGTGACTACCTAATACTTAAAAGGTATATCTCGGGTTACTGAAAATGTAGCCGTTGAATACTACTACTATCTAATTTGCTCGGACTATTTACTCGCACATGCTGACTGTGGGATCCATATCGATCAATTGATTTTGGGACTTAATCAATAGATAAATTTAGTACAAATTCAATAATTTCTATAATCAAAACCGTTAAAGAAAATAGAATATCTTGTATATAATAAATTTCCATCTCACTCATTTTATCTCCTTTTCTCCTAAAGTTTTCCATATAATATGGAGTATCAAAATTTAGGTTTTATAACTATTTTCCAAAAAAATAACAACAGGTACTACTTCCAAGACTTACCTAAAATTGTGTGCATTTTATTTGACTCATTTTTCTCTCCAGTTGCATTAATGAAGTTTGAATACTACTACGACTTAGGTACTTGTTTTGTGTGGAGTAAAATAATAAAGGAAGGAAGCTGACAAATAAATTCCTCAAACCTACCTACCATTTGGATGATGAGGGATCAAAAGGTCAAGGGATCTGGGATTTTGTGGGGGTGATGGATCCTTTTGGCTATGGCCAGGCTGAAAGAGACTAAAGGAAGAAAATGATTGACATGGTGACCCACTAATCAATTCATTTCCAACATTTTGTGGGGTGTTGTTTTTAATGCCTTTTCGAATAACATAAACAAGTTCATCATCTATTATATACAATATGAATTTGCCGTCTGATCTAGCTTCGCCATTTGAGTGAATAATTAGTAGGTAAATGTTGATGTCCTTTACCCCCACAAGACTATGGTAGAGGTGGACATAAAAATGATTCTCGATAAATCATATTAAAATAAAGTAGCATGCTTGTGTCCGCGCGGCACGAGGTTGAGATCTGTGTTAATTATATTGTCATCACTAAATCAGCTGCAGTGACCGTTAAGGCATCATCTATTTTTTTTTAATTTTAATTGTATTAATTTTCTGATACAGAAGAGAGCTACATATTGCAATAATGTTTATAATTACATTTTTTGGCTGATTGATCCAAACTTGTATTTAACATTGGGTTAAAAACTGAACCAGAGAGAAAAAAGAATTTCCTTTTAAAAATCTGCTTAAGCTTTGATGAGCCAAGTTAGCTGATAGATGAGGAAGTGTTCGTTAATCCTCTTACGAGGTGATTAACAAATTTGTATCTGGCAGGCCTGTTTTCCCCGGTGTAAGTGCAATAAAATAAGGCTGGCACTCTATTATGTTGTTTACTGAAATGCAAGTAACAATTCACCCCAACAGGCCTTCTGAGAACATATCCCTCGGTTAAGTTCCATCAAAGCAGCTATATGCAAAATTAACAAAATGAAGATGCCTCATGTCAATCATACACGTGCAAACATGCATCTTTACACTCAGCTCCACAAGTGAACCAAAATATAACTCATGCAATGCAGCAGATTTCATTAAATTATGAAGCTTAGCGTGTCGCAAAGATAATGTTAACACGCAGGTAGAGAAAACATGAAAGAGAAAATGTTTTCCAGTGAAGCAAAATAACATAAAAGCAATCCCAACTCGAGTTGTACAACGTCTATTCTAATGCTCTTCGACCCACTTCACTACATCAAAACTCTGTATGCAATAGTTAAAGATTCTTTCACTTGCACAGCTCATTCTGCCAATTTTTTTATTCAAGTCATACACAAGAAAAGCAAAAAAGCATTATACTGCTCAGGCAGTTATAGCAATGATCAAGGTGGATTTCATATATTCAGGTGTACCAATACATTCCACCAATAATAATACAATCGTATCAGCATTCAAGCAACAAGATGCGACTCATTATTGGAAAATACAGTAAAGGTAAAATCGAGAGAACGTTCTCTTGGTCACACATACAGGGAAAAGGCAGCTCCCAAATCTACAAACACCGGGGGAACACACAATGTGTGAAGGAAAAGGAAAAGGAGAAGAAAAATGAAAAGAGAAGATGCACCTAACGACTAGCATCGGTTATCAAGCTGCAAGCACAATGATGAAAATGATTCCATCATAAACCTGAAAATACATTATTTTCTTCTATTCTGCTCTAGATTGGCCAGCACGGGAAGAAAGGATGATGCCGACAATCAGTCCATACAAAGCCAATGCCTCAGCAAAAATAAGAATCAAGATCATACCAACAAAGAGTTTTGGTTGTTGTGCATTTGCTCTGTGTGAAATTAAAATAAGTTTAGTTTATAAGACTTGGAGACATTAAATATTGCATATGAGAAAGCTTAGAAAGATACAACTACTTTAAATCATCACTTCAGATCAAGCGATGACAGGTACGAGATCTAACAATCATATAAAAAGTCCTCCCCGGCTAAGAACATTAATTATAGCAGCAATAGTGGAAATTACAAACAAAGAAGCATTTTGTTTTACAATGATACTAAACTGTTTAGAGTCGATTGCTTTTCACCTTCCTAAACATTTCTGAATGACAATAATAGTTTGCTATGCCAAAATAGATTTCATGATGACAACATATTTATGTTGTAAACTAATTTAATGATAAGTGTCAGATATATACCTTGATTTCACATCAAAAAACAAATACTACAGCTTTTATTTCCTGATAAAAATAGTATCTACTAATTCTAGAAAAAGTGGAAACAAAATCATTTGCAATTCCTTAATGGAAAGAGATCAGCATATGTGGTGAAAATGGAGTGATATCTTACTAAAGGAACTGCTAACAGTAAATTAGGTTTTGTTATTCCGCTAAATATTTCATATGAAGGCAATAAAAGGGTCCTCCACTTCATATAAGTTAACGGCCTGCTTTTTGGTCTGCTACAATGTGATCTTAGAATCAATTTTATCTCAAATAGGCAGTACATTTATGCTAGTTTTAGGATTTCACACTTCAAAACATCCAAGTTATAGGGTTAATCCTTCTAATGTCACTGCCGCAGAAATTAGTATTAGGTTGCAAAATTATAGATCAAATTTATTCAATGAAGTCAAAACCACTAACCAAGAAAAGAACGAAAAAAAAATCAGAGAACACAAAATTCTTTACTTGAAATGGAAGTTCCAACTAAATTTATTGGTGCAACAATGTGTAAAGTAGAACGATTATTATCGACTACATTCAGTATTTTTAATAGCAATTAGCAAAAAAACGACGCGACTTAGGAGGCTTTAAGCGAGACACGAGACGAAAGAAGGAGAAGGGAAGCGTTTACTTCTTAGAAGTAAAACACATGATTTATTCTACAAATACAAAAAATTACCTAACATGTGAGGTCCTTATTTAAGAGATAATAGTAGAGTATGGCTTTTCCATACGGATACAAAGTAAGCAAAAAAATTGATGTTTTCCGATTGCACCATCTTGAAGTAAAAAGTTGACTCATAAATAGATACAGCTCTCGCACAACAAATTCACTCCTTTTGAAATGCTAAAAAGATCTGTTTCTGTTCTTACAACAAAGTCACTAACTCAACAAGCACGGGGAAGAATCAGATATATTCAAAGTTCAGACCTTCCTATGAAAACCAAGCACTTTAAGAAGCAATAGCACAAAGAGAATCTAATGCAAAAGGTAGAGCGCCTTGACAAACATCCCTAAACAGAGTCAATTTACTGCACAGTCAAATAAGATGACATTCATGTAAGTTCAAAAATTCTTAGATGACATTGGAGGTAACAATTATTTCATTTAAGGAAAGATCCAAATCACTTCACGTCATTCAGGTAATATGTTATATATCAAAGAAGCAGGAGAATGAAAATATACCTAACACCAGCATCACCAACAATTCCAATAGCCATTCCGGCGGAAAGGCAGCATGAACAAAAAAGGAATCAAGCCAAACCGAAGAAAGGTTGGCATCTCCATCCAGAGGTAATCGATTTGGCGTCTTGGGTAATCCCGTATTCGAAATGACTGCCCATAATCAATCACTAAATACCCAATAGACACAACCAGCCATAACAACCGGCACAATTGACTTCATCACAAGCTCTGGCCTCATTACTCCCATGGACGCCACTCCCACACCGCTCTTCGCCGTTCCATAAGCAGCTCCCATACCTACAACGAATCCATTACTTCCAATTGATTGAATCGGAATAATATACGAATTTAGTTATGAAACTTACATGAGAAAACGAGCGCTGCAGCGGCGCCGAGGAAACCGAAGAAAGGCGCAGTTTCATCGCCACTGAAAGTTGACGCCATTGTTCACTCTCACACAGATTTCAGCGGTAACCGATCGGAATTTGGAAGAACAACTTTCTGATTGGCGAGAGAGAATTATTGTATTTGGATTGTCTGGTTCTTTGTAGTCGCTCTCGATCACACGTTCTAATTTCTCAATTCACTGGACACATCGTGCTGGCAACTTCTTCGAAGCTTCCATATCATGGGCTTTATGTTCATGGGCCAGAACTATGAATTTGACTTTAATTGGACCGTGGGCTGAAATTTTGGGCCTTGTTCTTCTGGGCTAAACCTCTTGTTTAAGGCAGCTTGGGCTGTTAGTGGAATAAGCTTGTGAATAGTAGGCGAATTGTAAACAAAATACAGTTCTATATGTTATTTTATTAAAGGGAAAATTACGCAACTAAGCAAACTTATATTATTTAATTATTCATCTTAGCTATAGTTTGTTATAATTATCACTCGCCACTAATACTATACATTAATTACATGGACTGACTCTCAGCGAGTTTGTCATATTTATAATTCGCTAGGATATTCAAGGGGATCCTAAGATATCATAAGATATCGCTGATTTAACCTACAATACCTATACAATTCACAGACTGTCTCCCCACTCTTCCCGCCTCTCTCTCCCCGCCTCTCTCCTACTGCTCTCCCAGTCCTTCGCTGCCATTCTTCTTCCTCACAAATATGTAGTTAGAAATTGTAATTATCAAGCTATAGCTACGGCAAGTAATTAATTATTTTTAAGTAGCTATATGTGAAAGTTTCCTTTTTTTTAATAATTGAAACGTTTAAATAGAAGAAAAAAAAAACTAATCAGTTGGCAATGGGTACTGAAGACAGACCAAATTAAAAGTGATAGAGAGAGAAAAAATGAACGTAAATAATCATTTAATTCGATAAAAGAATATGAAATTAACATAACATAACAATAAAGAAGATCGAAAGCTATTTTGAGGAAGACAAATGAATACTAATCTCTTTCCTAAAATTTATGACCTACTAATTAAGTTATACGCACTATCAGTATAATGACTTGCTTACATTATCAAGATAGTCATTCATTAGATATTACAAACAAACTTTGTTATATATAATGTTGATGTGAATATTTAAAAATGAGACAGGTTATCCGCTATAACAAAGCAGTATATAATTAGCATTCATTGGTGGTAAAGTAATTAGTAGCGAGGAATGCATTGGTTGAAAAAACAATTGAAAACTAATCATCAACATAATTTAAATTCATACGCTCTTTTATATACGTGATTAAAACTATAATCGAGTGATAAACACTACATGGGTTTAGTTTTGTAAATTATTATATACGTACATTACCACAATATATAGTTGGGCTTTTGAATAGAAAGAATTGAAGTTAGTGAATTAGACACTCGAGAGAATTTGAAACCTTTGCTTGACATGCAAAACAACATTGCATTGCAGTAATTAATAAGTGGTGGATAAAAAAGGCATGCATATATCCCACTTAATTATTTTTATCACTTTTCATCATTAATGTATTTATTACAAAAGCTCCACCCGCACGGCCAATATGAAAAGCTTCTATATTACTCACATTTTAATAACACCAAAGATTATTTGTAACAACCTGCACTTGAAGGTAATTGATGAATATTCTCATGCAACTTATATAAGACAACATACAAAAAGTAGTTTAAAAATAATAATAACAAGCTGAAATTATTAATTCTAAAGTTATAAATAAATATTTTTAACGATAATAACTAAGTTTGAAATTTAATATCTATATCAATGAATTTATTAACATAAATATATTATTTAAATAAAATCTACTGAATTCGATCAAATCCACTCGTGTGATCAGTGACCTGTTTGGGACTCAATAGAGAAAGTACCAGAAGAAAGCATCCACCCAGTTCACTGAGTACCATGAAGTTGCTTCCTCAAGCCATTTTGGCGCTGAAATTTTTAAAAAAAAAAACATAAGATATCTCAAAAGGACATTAATTCAGCATCGATAACAAATAATTTAATCATAAATTGCACAGTGGCATACACAAAAATATATGCAAGTAGTATGTATCGGACAATCGGATCATTATATGCACACAACATTAGGTCATGTTTTTTTTTTTTTTTTTTTTATATCATGTATATATATAGACATTTAATCAATTCACGGCGTATGTCGATGCAATCTCGCTGTCTCCGATCCCCTATTGCAATGTCAATTGGTAAAAAAATAAATTACACGTTCTTGGGGGGGGGGGGGGCAAGTAGAATATAGAAACAATTGAAATTGAACCCAATAACAATAAATTTATAGTCAATATTAAGATTTTTAATTTATAAACTCTGAATTGCAATACTATTTTTTATTTACTGGGTTTAGGGTTTGAATTAAAGCTATAAACGGGCTCCGCCTCTAAAACAAGGAGTGACTATTACATTTTCTTTTAATTTAATAAAGTTGTTTTAGTTCCAACTTTTTGTAACTAGAATTTCAATTATATATCCTACTGAAAAATATGATTTCGTTGATATTAATTGAAGTTAGGTTTTCAAAAATGGTCCATGAAAATGCCAGCCAAATGGTTCAAAAAAACAAATCATGGGTAATAATACTAAAGATAACTTATCTAGCAACCTATATATCCATTGTCAATGTAAAGTAAAGTAAATTAAGATGCAAAGCTAGTGAAACCATAAAAGTGAACACAACTTAGTTGACAAACAGAAAAGAAAAGAAAGGATAGA
Source organism: Solanum habrochaites (assembly GCA_027704765.1). NCBI lineage: Eukaryota > Viridiplantae > Streptophyta > Magnoliopsida > Solanales > Solanaceae > Solanum > Solanum habrochaites. The sequence goes on along the minus strand of JAKWJA010002490.1, from coordinate 49,806,896 downwards.
TAACATGGAATTTGTTTGAATGTTCAAAAAGAGAAACGTATCTACAAACCAAAAAAACAACAAAGTAGTAATAGTAATAAAGAAAAAGAGAGAAACATATTTCTGTCTGATCAATGCAAGCAAAAGAAAAAAAAAAGTAGATGTAATTAGTCAATTGGGAAGTTGCTATCATTGAGAAAAACACATTATGGGTTTCTTGGTTTGGTTTTTGTGTTTGCTGGACCCCCCCAACTTAAATGGGTCTTTGAAGAAAATTTCATTAACAACGTTGCATGTTCGACCATATACCCTGGCCGTGTAAATCAACAATGGCCCATTTTAATCATTCTATTCTGCGTTCAAATACATAGCAGATCAATAATATTTGTTGGGAGGTTTTTCCTCAGGTCCTCCTTACGTTCGATTTTCTATTGATCATTAAATCACTCATACTTTGTTTCCTTTTCACACACCGTTTATTGATGTGGAGAGCAGATTTTGATGGAGATTGGATATAGTGACACCTTTGTTTTTTCAGAGTCTCACTAGTCCAATGGATAGTGAAAATGTCAGAGAATAATCGTGTTTTAACTTAAGTCCATTTGAACACATGAAAAACAATGAAACTATCCACGGTTTGTCTCCATTCTTCAATCAAATCATGGTACCGCTGTCGAACAAAATTCGAAGGTCATTTACAATATAAACCCGATCAAATCACCTACCAGTGTTTTTAAATAAGCACAAATGAATGGTTGGTTTCAATAATTCATATAGGGCAATATGCTTTATCGAGGTACCTGATGCAAAAACCCAACACAGTTTTAGAAATTTTATTTTTATTTGGCTTAGCTATTATTTATGGAGGATAACAAACGAATTTATGATTTAAACTTTATAAATTTTAAATTAATTAAAATATAATTTATTGCATTTGATATAAATTATTTATATATAAATATTACGTATTTTTTTAACACACTATCTGAATTAAAATTAGTAAGTTCAAACGAATCCTTAACGATGGAAGGAAGAAAAAAATAGCTCTCATGTGATCGTCAATGGTTTCTTTCAATTCTTTCTCATTCAAAATTGGCCCAATCACCAACACTTTGTGTCAGGACATTTCCCCTCAAAAAGAAAAAAAAAGTAAAAATTACCATGTTTATTCTTTGAATATTTCTTTTTTTATTATAGTAATAAATCAAAAATATCACCCCCACAAGTTTTCCAAATTGACAATATATATATTGTTCCATCAAAATAGGTAATATGGAACATTCCTTCTTGAAAGTGACAAGTGACAAAATCCAATTTTTTTAAAGGTTTTATCAAAATTTCCCTTTCTACTACTAGGTTGTACCTAGCTAGCTATATAATAATCACATTAGATTAGAATTAAAAAAATAAAGGAAAAGAAATAATTAAAATTTAAACAACCTCCATTTCTTTTTACAGAACAGGATTTACATCTTGTACGAAAGTTAATAGTATACCATTTCAAAAATATCATACGTAAGGTAAAAATTCTTTTTACATGTTTTCTTCACTAATTGGCTTATTTTAACCTCCCAAGGAACGTTTTGGCTTGTGTTCCATATAACATGGATGATATACACATTAAACATCTAATATGGTTTCAATCATCGTCGCCACTACATAACGTGGTACTTTTAAATAATATTATGGTCCATTAATTAGGCACAGGATTTGTCCACTTTAATTTTTAACATGATGGTCAATCATCAACATCTCATTTCTAGAGGAGGCAAGTAACTCCAAAATATAAATTCAATATAGTACTATTTTATATCAAATTTAATCCTAGTGATGCTAAAAAGACTACTCTCTAACAATTACTACTAATTATAAGGTGGTAAAAAGTGCTGAAATATTTAATTATGAGTTTTATGGTAAGATGTTATAATCGCGAAAAGTGATATGTAACAATTCTTTTGTAAAATGACATATGTAGTATTGCTACCTAGAAAGAGTTATGTAATCATAGTGCATATGCTCCCCCCGCCCCCCCTAACCCACCCACCCCAACAATGAAAAGAATCTTGTTTTTCACACATCTAAATATAATAATTTACAAGTATAGTGAAAAAAAAATGGTCGACCAACCTGAGTTATGGTACTGTGGTGGGACTATTCTATTCATTTTTTAACTAAAAGTTTTGAATTCGAGTCATGAGTATGATGGTTGGAGTGCCATCCCTCGAACGAGATCTATAGTTTGCAATTCTGATTTAGGGCTTCAACGTAGACTCTGAACACCGAATTACAAACCAAAAAAAAAAAAGAAGAGAAAAGGGAATGATCATGGAAATAATGGTGAAGTTTGTTAGGACCATTGATTTAGAGACAAATAGAGTTTTTAGGAGAGTGATTTTTCTTCTTCACCAACCACCATGTAACCATAAGTTATCATTTATCACTTAACCGACTCCGGAGATCGGAGCAAGCCCAGAAGCGGGAATATCCTTTTTCCATGAATGGGTTATGTTCTTAATTAGGACTACTTCATTAATTTATTAAATCCCATTATGTTATCCAACGGGGTGTGGCTGGGGGAGGGGGGGTGAGGCGGTGGGGGGGGATTTGTTTTGGAGGAAAGTCAATGTCAAATGTATGTCTAAAATCTTGAGAGGACCCCTCTCAAGGATATTCCTTTTGCTCTTTACGCTAACGGGTATTTTTGCATTATAGCTACTTACTTTTTTATACACTTTGTATTGTTATCGAACACATGTTTGAAAGAGAAATGTTAAATTTTAAATATATGATCATTTATTTAAACGTTCAATTTTACCAAATCAAGGGTGGGGCGGCTGCTGTTTATTAATTATACTTTGAGTACGTAAATGAATTCATGTTAATTCTTAATTTTCTTTTCATGATGATTTTCTATATTAAAAAAAAGGTAATAGCAAGATTTGAACCTTTGTTTACTTTTCGTTTAAATATAAATGTATACTTATACTCCTCGTCTAACTAATAAACTTATTGCAACTTAGAGAAATCACATTTATTTACCTAATTAACTATATTATGATAAAAAGAAAGAGAAATTTCAAGGTTCAATATACGTGGATAAATAATAATGAGTCATTTGATATAAAGTATTTGATATAATAATTTCAAAATAAATATAAATATAAATTTATTTAATTATATACTCAATTAAAAATATTAAAATTATCTTCAAACTAATTATCTCATCATTTTCACCATAGTAATGTGACAAGTGAACGGAGAGGAGGGACAAAGAGAATTGGGTTTTGAGGTGTTGTGGACCATGTAGTCGAATGGGGCAAATGATGAGGTCCGCCGAATGATGGGAGCTCACAGCCGACCGAACCCCTTTGACGTCAACAACAATTATTCCATGCAAGAATCTAAGCCGGCCCGAGTATTTGTTTTTTTTTTTTTTATTTCTTTCCTTCTCCTCCGATCCTAATTTCAAAAATTAATCACTTATTTAAAAAAATATAATCACTGTATATATATTTATTAATTTTTAATATATAAATATATAATTTTTCCTACTAAATTTTTTTATTGATTTATCTAAATTCTTATATTAATTTTGCAATAAATAATAATTATCAATCGATAATTTTATTTAATTTTTTTAAAGATTTAATTCATATCAATCGAATTTTGAATACATATATATGATTGGCAATAAAAGTAGAGGTGACAATATGTCTTTTTTTTTCAATTCGATCTTCAGTTTGATTGATTATATTCGAATCGCGCGCCATGAAGCTTTATCGGATGTGATACTATTTTCTATATTGTACTCGAAATCTTTGGTTAAGAGTAAAATCGTTTCAACACTGCACAACAAATAATATTTGTATAGAGGTGATCGACATAATCATTCTTAACCTCGGACCTCTATAGCAACACCTAGCTAGCTAGCTAACGCCGCCGTCCTAATTAATGAAATTTGGTTAATTTTTAGAAGTGCGATTAGTGATGTTTTAGCCACAAACTCTTCGTTATTGGAAGCCAGTTCATATGATTTTTACCTCCTAATTGCTTCTGTACAAGTACCACAAAACACCAACAATAGATAATAGTAGTATTAACAACCGGGAAAAAAGTATTTACTCTTTAATACTTTACTTGTTGACTTGTTACTTTCTAATGGGAACTTTGGCCGACCATATATATATAGATTGATTGATAGATATTGCTTATCATCCTTTATCCTAACAGTAGCAATCTATTTTTATCTTTCTTTCATCAAAAAGCTCATGCTCTACTATTTAAAGATACTGATTTACAATTTCAAATCAGGCGGCAGTTTGCAAAATTATTATAATAAATAAATTTTTTCTATTTTTAAATTCATCACCGTATGATGGTGTTACATTTATATTAATGAAAAAAATTACCCACTGTTAATAATAGCTACATAGCAAAAAATATAAGGCTTAGATAAGAACTATACAAGTCTAGCGTGATAAACAAAAATAGCTATAACATCTAAACCGAATCAAGTTTTATACAAAATAATTCTTCCTTTGCTTATGTTTTAGGAATTCCATTTGTATGAGATCAAGTCTATAAGGTACAATGACTATCAGAATTTTTGATCAAACTAAGCCATAATATAAAGTAATTTATCAAAATAATATATTTTTCTAAAATTTTACAAAACTAGTATAAACGTATTTCGCAATAATGTTTTAACGTATATTTCGTTTCTAAAAAACTAATAGCATTAGATTGATATACATAAATGTAAGTAACACTTTACTCCTAAAAAATCATTTTGAGTAACGTGTATCAATCTAACGCCGTCAACTTTAAAAAAATAAAATATACTTTAAAACGTTACTGTGAAATACGTTTATACTAGTTTTGCAAAATTTTTAAAAAACATAATTATTTTGATAAATTGTTTTATATTATGACCTAGTTTGGTCAAAACTTTACGACTGCCATCGATGGAATAATAAATGAAACTTAATAGTAAAAGCTTATATTATTTCAAATCTAGAAAAGTGCTAAGGTTGATAAACTATTTACTTCAACACTTTTTTTTGCATTTCATTTGGTGTACCAGCTACGGTTGATATACTATTTACTTTTTAACACTTTTTCTAGCGTCTTATTTGGTGTGAATCCAAATTAGTTTAACAAAAAGTATAGAAACTAAAAGAAACAGTTAGGTCTTTATCACACGAGTTTATGAATGGCAATGAGGTAGGGCGGATGCATGGTGGATTTAGGGCTATGCACTCGAGCGGGCGGATTGAAGTAAGTTATTTTTAAATCTAATGTGAGGCAGGGTGAGTTGAGAGTATACAGGTGATTTTATGTGGATTTAAATTTAATTTTAAATTTTCTACATGTTATAAAAGTAAATAAATCATTATTTATTAAGATTATTTCTTTAAAGCTACTAAAATACTTAAGATAGTAAATGAAAGTGATTCAATAAAAGATAATTCAATTTCTTAAATGTTTTTCACTTGACCTCTAAAAAATAAAATTTTAAGTTACTATCCTATTAAATTAATATAATTTAATGAGTTTTATTTTTAATATCAAACTTAAATAGAAAAGAAAAATTAAAATATAATTATAACTACAGCTCGGTTCCTTGCGAATCACATGTGATAACGTTTGAAGAATTAAAAAATGTCATACAGGATGAACGAAATAAATTAATATTTTTACAGATTAAGCTCAACCCGCCGCGCACCAGTCATTGCCATCCCTACTCGAGTTTCCATCAAATTATTCTAAGGAGCACCTTACTAAGAGTAGATTGAAAAAAAAAAAAAACAAGAAGTTTTTCAAACATCTCAAAGATATATTATCAGATTAATTATTTTTTATATATGTATATAGACTGGAGTAGCGAGGGTAGGGAGCTAGGTTATTTTCCTTGTATGTTCCTGGGAATCACCAAACAGTTAGCCTATATTAGCTACGCTGTTTAAGAAAGTCAAAAAGTTAATAAGCCGAGTAAATGGATTAAAAGTGGTCCACCAATATAATAAAAGAAAAGACTGAGTTGCCCGTCTTAATTTTGGATTGTCATTCAAGCTTGCTTTACACATAATATAGGGACACGGTTACCGCAATACTAAATCCATATTCATCAGGCACGTCATTTATGAAAAAATATCATTGTATAGTGTTATATAATTTTTTCACATTCACGTTTAAGTAAAACATAATAAAATCACATGTGAAAAAGAACTAAAATACCACTATGTACAACAATGTGATAATAATAACAATGATTAACACATATTGCCGACTATAATCGGTGTTTAAAATCGGTGTATAGTATAAATATTTCTTTTGCATATTATGTCAGATGCTTATATGACTCAATGATCAATATCTATTTTTGGTGGAGTAATTTTAATTTCAAGCGGCTAAATGGGCAGTGGAGTCCACATTTGAGTATCAGGGTAAAGGTGTGTTCTGAGCCATAATATTTTTTTTTTTATATATTTTTTTTGAATATTATACACATAATGATCCTATCGTATTCCTTTGTTTATCTTCTACGGAAAGTAGAACAACTTATACGCATTCTGACTAATGGGTGATAGCCACTTTGATTTTCTCCAAAAGCCTATTTCTCTGCTTTCCCTTTTTCCTTACAGTTCCTTCCTCAAAATACTTGTCCATTTTAATCATTTGGTGGAAAGAAAATGCCCCTTGATAGTGACAACCAGTTACGAGTCTAAATTTCGTTAAGAGTATTCAAAATTTAATAATTAATTTATATATTTCGTATAATTATTTTTTTTAACGAAGAATATTCAATTGGTCACTCTAGACTGTATATTGCTACGCCACACCACGCTTTATCACCTTTTCATTCGAGACCATATTTTATATGGAGCAATTCGTGAACTCATACGCGGCGCTTCAAAAAGTCATACACAATAACAAAAACATTGTGTTACAAAGAATTAATCATATCAAACTCATTTCAAATTTACTAGACTATACCGTTTCTACGTACTTGAAGATTAATTGGTTGGTCGGTTAATTATTTGTGTTGCATTATCAATTCGGGCAATCCTCCTCTCCTTAGAAATGACACCCCCTTCTTTCTATAATAAAATGTGATACAGTGAATTTAAAATGAATCGAATGATTTTTAACCTAGAGGTTTTGTGCCAACCAATTGCAATTATTATTAGAAAACATAAAATTAGATATACATTATATCGATAATCCTTACCTATCACAAAATATCTCCAAGCTAATTATATTTTAAAATAATTTGTTGCTAAATGAAATTAGCATGATATTTTTACTATTTAGCTTCAAAATTTTGTCAGTAGCTAATTTCTTGTTGCTTTTCCTATGGTACCAAATTAAAATCTTAAAATACAAATAATAGTAATATTGACTCCACTTTAATTTATGTAGTTATATTTGGCTTCAACACTTTTTTTTTTTTAAATAATTGTAATCTTAAATAAGTTATACACAGTTTTGTGACTATTTTCATTTGATAAAAAGACGAAGGATTGTTTGGTATATAGGATTATATATATTCTATTTTGTTGATAGTTCCATTGATTATAATCTCAAAATAATTTAAACGGCTTATCGAACAAAATAAAGAGAAATTAAGGAGGTTTTTTTCTCTGTGGGAAGATAGGCAATGACGTCAACAATGGGGACAACTTTCAACCCATGCGCAATTAAGCGGTCCACCCCTCTACCCCCACCCCACCGCACCCCACCCCCTCCCTCTTCTCCTTCTCTTTTAATACTTGCTTTTATTTCAATCTGTGGAAACTTCACTTCTCTCTGTCTATAGCTCTCTCTTACAATATTCTTTCAGTTTTTTTCTGTCTTCTTCTCTATTTCCTTAACCCAATCATTACCTACTACCTTCGCACTGATCAAGCTAACCAAAAGAAAAAAAAACAAACACTGCAGGTATATATAAAAGCTTTTTACATATATATGCATTTCATGCAAATATTAAAATAGTGTCCGAATCAATTTCCGTATAAAAATTGAATCCCCCTATCTTGCATCATGATACTACTACATTTAGGATTGCATCATCTGTAACATGTTCTTGTGTTGTGTGACTCGGTAAGTTTTGCTGTCACGATACATTGAGATTTTTGACCTAGGAAAGAAATGAGTCAGAAAGGTGTCGAGTTCATTCTAGACAAACAGACAAGTGGTTCAGATTATTCCTTCTTTGGGATGATACGTTATTTTCTTCCTTCAAAATTTTCACACACTACCTATATAGCTAGTGGCTTTTTTCCCCCCCTTTCTTTGCATACCCTTTTTTGGCAAGCTTGAATATATCCCATAATACCCACTATTCCCTTTGCCTCTTACTTTTTTATTCTCCTTTCAAACCAAAGTGTGCCTAATATAAGTTTTTATATCAAACCAGATAATAAATACTCCTTTCGTTTAAAAAAGAATGATCTAGTCTGACTTGCAATGAAATTTAAGAAAAGAAAGAAGACTTTTTGATCTTGTGATTCTAAATTAAAGTTATGTCAAATGTAACAAAATGCTCTTTAATCTTGTAGTCTTAAACATGTCACGTGAAAAATTAAAATTAAAATTTTACCAAAAAAGAAAAAATGTCATTTTTTTAAAACAAACTAAAAAAAATAATGTCATTTTTTTTAAAATGGAGGGAGTACTTCGTATAAAATGAAATGAAAGAAGTTACTTGTTGAAACAGTTTTATAATTTTTCTCATACTCTGACAAGAATTTCTTTTTGACTTTTTTTTGTTTTCCTGTATTGACATGAGGACCCATCTTTGTAGGGTAACGGTGTTAATTATATTTTTATATATATATATATATGTAGAGGCCGTTTTTAATTTGATCCATCATTGAACTAGACAAGACAGCATGATTAGCTCAAACTTTCACTTGTCCCGTTTCCTTCAACTGTAATGAAACGTGAAATATACCAAGAGAGAAAAGAGTGACTCTTCATCTCTCTCGACAGCAAAGCTTCATCATTTCGTTTTCTTTTCTTTCCTTTTCATCTCTTCTTCTATAACCCCACCATTAAATTAAAATCATATATCATCCTCACAAAATAACTTATTAGACTAACACCAAAATGGTTTGATGATTACATGCATTTATATGGCGGTGGCTAGTACTATTACGACTTGTTTCATAGGTTATTATTATTTTGGTATAATTATATAGATATGTTGAATGATCTTGTCTTTTGGTGCTGAATTTTATGCAGAGAAAGTTATAAATTAATTAAAAGAGTGATCAATGGATACAAACGAATCATGCGTTCCGCCTGGATTTCGATTTCATCCAACAGATGAAGAACTTGTTGGATACTATCTTAGAAAAAAAATTGCATCACAAAAGATTGATCTTGATGTTATTAGAGATATTGATCTCTACAGAATTGAACCGTGGGATCTTCAAGGTATCTTCTTTCTTTTTTTCATGTTAGATTGGCTTAGATCGATTTTTATAGAGTTGTTGCTGTTTAAACTTTTAGATAAAAAGTTTGTGTAATATATGTTTTTGATTATGATCAGATAAATGCCGGATCGGATATGAAGAGCAGAATGAGTGGTATTTCTTCAGCCACAAAGATAAGAAGTATCCCACAGGGACCAGAACTAATAGGGCAACAATGGCTGGGTTTTGGAAGGCAACAGGAAGAGACAAAGCTGTATACAATAAATCAAAACTTATAGGCATGAGAAAAACCCTTGTCTTCTATAAGGGTAGAGCACCTAATGGACAAAAATCTGATTGGATCATGCATGAATATCGTCTAGAATCTGAAGAAAATGGTCCTCCACAGGCAAGTGCTTCATCTAATATTCAATTTCAACTTTCAAGCTTACAAATTCCATTTACATCTACTCTCTACATATGTTCATCATCATAGTGTGAATTATAATGACGATATATATATATATAACTTAAACTGTTTATTCATTAACCAAAAAGATCTCTTAGTCAAGAAACAGCAAGAAGAATTGCACATACTTTTATTTAGTAATCTAATGTAGAGTACATATCAAAGATAATTTCCAACACCTTCAAAGTCAAAAGGCATAACTTTATGAAACAAATTACAAGTGTGCTTTCTTTATTAGTCCCTTTTTGTGAGGTCGTTGAGCTTTCACTCTTCCAAAAGAGATATTCCCAAATATGTATCTTCTTTACCTACAACCCTTTGACTAACTTCTTATATCTTTTACACAGACAATGAAAGATATAAAAACTTTACTCACCTTCTATAACCACCAGAGTTTACAAGGACATCACATAGATGACTATCATACAATGCTAATTACTACTTACTACCTCTCTCCTTCAACCCTCGACCCGTTTAAAAAAGAATGACCTAAAAATAATTGTCCAACTTTACTTGTTCAGTTTGAAAAATCAAGAGATAACTAAGTATAATTAATAGGGATGAGGTTGAACATGGACAAGTAAAGATAGATGAAGTGAGTATAAATGTTATTAAATCGTATAATAATTAATTAATTTACTTTATTAACTGTTGGCAAAAGCACTGAAGACAAGGATGGGTGGTGGTTGATAGAATCATTTAAAAAAAAAAATTACAGGACAAACAAAGAGTAATAATATGGTTGAAGGATGGGAGTCAAATTATTTCTATGATGAAGCAACAACTACTACAATAAGCTCCATAGTGGATCCTCTTGAATACATCACAAGACAAGCTCCAAATCTTTCAAATAATAATTTCAATAATCTACTATGCAAACAAGAAACATCAATGGATCAAGCAGCTGAAAACAATCTCAACTTTTCTTATACAAATTCAGATCAATTCATTCAGCTTCCACAGCTCGAAAGCCCTTCACTACCACTCCTAAAAAGGCCAATTAGCTCCATGTCTATCATCTCCGATAACAACAACAACAACAATAATAATAATCATGAAGAAGATGGAAGCAAAAATGTAACGGCTGATTGGAGAGCACTTGACAAATTTGTTGCTTCTCAATTGAGTCATGAAGAGACAACGTTATACGAAGATGATCAGCACAATTGTTCCGATTTGGGAATGTTGCTATTGCTGAGTGATAGAGGAGAAGGACCTAAGCTGAATGAGATCTTGAGTTCGAGCTCTGAGGATAGTGATATTGGCATTTGTTTATTTGATAAATAAAGAAAATATGATCCATTTGAAACTATTTTATATATATATATATATATTATGTAAGTAAAAGTTATTATTTGTGAAATTATTAATGAGTGAAGAGAATCCATCCATTGTACGTATTGGAGTTGATCATATATAGAATTGCGAGGATGTGGAAGGAAATTGAATTTTAAGTAAGAAATTACTAGGTAGCATCGGAATTAATAACTAGCACGCTAACAAGAAAACTAATAACGTGCATTGGATAGGGGTTTATGACTTTTTGAATACGTGTTTTAGTAAACCATCATTTTACTCTGGGTTTTTGTGGTGTTTGCATATTGGTATTCTACTTGTTTTTTTGTTTGCTTTTTTACATCATCGTGTCACATAAAAGATAATTATTTTGCAAAAAACTCTCATTTCAACTTTCGTTTGATCCTTATTGGCCTGTTTTTCTTTTGCTGAGTTTTCAACCTCTTTAGTGTATTTATCACACCTTTCTAGTTTCGCAACTCTAGCTAGGTATCGTCAATCAATTGTATTGGGAGCAGAGCTAGAAGTCTGGATAATGGGTTAGTATAATTGTAGGGTTGCACGCAAGACTTTGTATTCAAATCTTAATTTTTATGTATTATGAAATATTCTCAAATCGACAAACCAAATTAAGTTTAGGATTTTTGGATTATCTAATCATTGAATCTGGTTCTAAAATTTGAAACTCATAAAATTAAAATGATAGCTTTTTCGTTCTGTATCTGATTTATATACCATATTATAAATTTAGAATAAGTCCAAAGATTCCATCTTTGAAAAAGGAATTAGAGCACATAATAAAGTAGTATATATCCTTGTTCTTTTTTTCTTGTTATTTGAGGAAACTATTTCATGCAAAGGAATAAAAGAGAAAAAGAATGTTTAGGAGTCTATTGAAAATTGACCAATGGGGAAATGTTTTGTAATGGTTTAAAAGGGGATATTAGATTGATGATGAAAAAGAGAAAAGCATAATAATAAACATGGATTATATAAAAGTATTAGCAGAAAAAGGCAATAGAAGAGAAAAGCTAGGGTAATAGTGGGCCAATGTGTTGGCTAGCATGCGTTGTATGCACCATCGCAATGGCTTCTATTTTGGCATGCTTTGTCTCTTCTCAAAAGTAACCATTTGGACAATTGTTGATTTGAAATACAAATACTATAAAATGTGTAGTACCCAAAGTTCAAGCAAAAAAATAATGTACTCTAGTTGTTTCTAAAAGTCGTGTTATGTGTAATTGTTCTGACTTTTATTATGAAGTTCAAAAAGAAATCAAACTTTTAAAATATATAATATTAAATGATAAAAATTATAAAATAATTATTTATCATTCTTTCTGATCGATTAAAAAGAAAAAAATTGTCATATAAATTGAACTCACCCGGATTGATTTTTTGTGTTGTGCAAACTTTAAAAATTTGGCATTTAGGCTAGTTTTGAATACCTATCAGAGTCTTGGTTTTATCAATGATCCAGGGAATTGGTGTCCGACAATAAAGTTTAAGGACAGATTTGTGTGATGTGTTACGAGATTTTAACCATTAGTTCATGCCTGAATGTTTTTCTTCACTTTTGTTTCATAACTTGGTTTGAT